>OZ022264.1:158526255-158586255 GCA_963978885.1 Nemotelus pantherinus | reverse complement strand
AGGTCCAGGTTTCACTAAATGTCAATTATTATTAACCCTTTGGCGCTGGCAGCCATTTTAGTGATATTTTTAATACACCTATTATTCCGTACACAAATAATTTTTGCAAAAATTAAAATGACGAAATAAATTCTGAACGTGTTTTTCATGTGAATCGGATAATGTTTTGGAATTTTTTACCCCATGTGTGCGCTGAGTGCCTAAAAAGAGAATGGGAAAATGTGAAAATTTTTAAATTGCGATAACTTTTGACAAAGCCATTCAATCATTATGAAATTTTCAGGACATATTGATATTGTTTAATTGTAGATTCAAATAGCTTTCAATGAGCGTGCTGGCAACCCTGTAGCTAGGGCAGGCACTCAAAATGAAAACCTTCAAATCATCGTCTCTCTTGAAAAAATGCCGTTTCTTCAAATAAAAGCCACTCATATGTAAATCTTGTGCTTTGTTTGCATAGACAAAAAATAAAATTTGATATGGTATAACGGGCGTACCTGGTAACCCTTGCCCAATTTAACGAAATTCATACAGTAGCTGAAACTTGCTTCAAACCACGTTAAGTAGAAATTTGATTGAAAAATTCGGTTGGAGCTGCCAGCTATGATAATTTTGGTGTCTTAAGGGGAAATATATATATATATAGTATGGCGCCAAATATGTATATTATCGACAGTAGATGTTAATTATATCTACTAATTAGTCACTCAATGATGCCAAAATAATAGAAAGAGAAAGCGATAGACGCCAGAGATAACGTAAATTCCGTTTGAAAGTGACGCCGCGTGCCTCGTGAATAACACGTGTTTCTTGTTGATGCCGTGATTTTCAAACGTTTGCATTAGTTTTCTATTATCAATTTGAGTGGTACATCCTACCAATCTTTCAAAGGAATGCAAGGTGGACAGAAGAAAAACTCTAGACGTAATATACGTCATCGCACAGTGCCTAATCCTCGGCTTAATCCGCACGAGCAGGAAACAGAAGCTGAGAGTGTCGGTACGTTGGCGAAAAAATGAAGCTGTCCGAAAATAATTATGAAATTGACTACGATTCTTCTTTTGGCTATCGTATTTTGTGTTTTGCCTTAGTTTTTTTCTGCTCTGTCAGATATTTTAGTGTGTCAAAAGTGCCATAAAAAAGAGTTAAATCAACTTAACTCTACCTGATTACCCATACATTTTTCTTGGCGTCTGACAGTTGAAAGCTACCTGATTTAAAGTTAATCAAGTACAAATCAGCTACTATTGTGAATTTTTTCCGGCTGAATTGTTCTCAGTACCTGCCGAATTTCATTCGTGAGAGGCACAGTAGATTTGAATGAAATGTCATTCGAACTTCGTTCTAAAATAGCAAAAATTGACCAAAAAAAGAAAGTGTGAGTTGTACAAAGTGAACAAAAATGTTTGTGCATGTTCCTGCACCATTTTCAACAACTTTCACGCAAAAAAAAAGGTACACATAAATTCGAATGACATCTCTCTCTCTTAATCTTTTCATTCTAAATCACTTCGGGTAGTGTGAACGCTATTAACTTAACAGATTTTAAATCTACCTGATTTAGAAGTGTAGTGTGACCGGCATATAAAGCTTTTCAAAGCAGAAAATATTGATACGGGAAACTCGATCGTTTTGCGGAATAAGCCTCCAAAGCCGAATCAAATTGGAATTGTTGTTTTGCGAGATAATTGAAATTGAATTTTTTTTACTAATGTTCGAAGAACATTAGTATTAAAATCACTTTGGCCAAAGATTCATATATCTATATATATATGCTGAGAAATGACCAAAATCAATATATTGACATCTTAATATTGTTATAGTAACAGCATTGTCCCTTTTATAGTAACAGCATTGTCCCTTTTAACAGCTCAATATTTTATGTTAGGAAGTTCCAATATTATATTTACAGTTTAATATTATATATTAAGCTGTTAACCTTTAATGTTAAGAGCATCTGTAAATATAAATGTTTTAACATCTTAACATAAATATATTAGATACTATGCCAATATAAATGTATTAACCAAGGGTGGTGAAATTGTTGGTCATACAACAAAGTACATTGCTTGTATTGTTAGTTAAGATGTTAATATTAAATACGACAATAGCACACTGGAATAACCTGATCTTGTCCGATCATCGAAATTAAGCAGTGTTGGGCGCGGTTAGTACTTAGATGGGGGACCTCTTGGGACTATGGAAAAATCGTATCGACGGCGTGTTAATATTAATTATTGGTATACCAATATACTATTGTAAGACGTTAATATAACTTATTGCCATATTACTTTAATATATTGGCATGTTAATGTCAATTACTGGTATACCAATAGTATTGTAAGATGCTAATATAACTTCTTGCCATTTTACTATTTAATATTGGCCTACTAATATAATATTGTAACAGACATATTCACCACACGTATGTCAAAATATAAAATTTTAGGAGTGCTATGTGCTGGCAATATAGTGTTATTGCTAGGTCAATATAATAATGTAAAGAAATGTTTTTAATATAAATATATTAGCTGCTAAATATATTAAGGGTAGAACAATAATTTATCAGCGTGTATACATATATATAATCAAAAAATTTCAGTGGAAAAATCTCAGGAACGTGCCATCCGATCCACTGAAATTTTCAGGATACATTGATGCATACGCAGAATAGTGCCAGGATTCTCAAAAAGTACAAAATCTTTAACCCTTCGGTTCCGGCGGCCATTTTAGTGATATTTTAAATATACCTATTATTCTGTTTGCAAAAAGTAAGTTTATGGAATGGGTTTTTAACGTGTTTTAAATGTGACTTTGGTAATGTTTTTGAAATTTGTAACCCGATGTGTGAGCTAGGTGCCTAAAATAGGATTAGGATATTGGGAAAATTTTTGAATTGCATTAACTTTTTATTTAATTATTAGATCACAATGAAACTTAATGGACATATTAATGTTGTGTTGTTTAGTTGGTCACTTGCAAAGTTTTTCATGAACGTCCTGGCAACCCTGTAGTCACGGCAGGCACTGAAAGTGAAAACTTTCAAACCATAGAATCTCATCAAAAAATGTCCGTTTCTTACAATAAAAACAAACTTGTATACAAGACTCAAGCTTTATCTACACAGTCAAAGTAAAATTTTGGAATTTTCATGTCGGACAAGAACGGTAACCCTTTCCCAATTTACCTTTATTTTTAGCATCAAAAACTTATGTTCACCAGAACTCACGAACCAATAATCAAATACAGTTGAAATTTACACAATACATTGGACTTAAGTAGGATAAGGTCTGATAGAAGCGAATTTTAATTGTGGGTTACTCTGCGCCAGCGGTGCCATCTTGAAAAATTACAAAGAAAAAAACCCTAGCGCATCAGAACCGCTAGAAATACTAATGTTCGAAGAACAGTAGAGGATTTGTGCAGATTTTGAGTGTATTCTTATATATTGTTGTTATACTGTTGTTATTGTCTTATATATTATATATTGTACGTATTGTCATATATATTGTTATGTATTGTATATTCGCGATGTGAATACTTAATGCAAGCATTTATTGGTACCAAAATAACAAAAACATCTCGTGCTAGCAGTCCTATCTGCCTCACGTTGAAGTCAACCTGCTCTGCGAATTTCGTGTTGATCCGATCACTGCATTGGACGTAATAGGGATACAAAGAAATTTTGGGTTACCATTCGCAAGAGCTTTCAAATTTTCTAGATCTTAGTATTTGGTGTGTATTTTCACTACAAGACCACTACGATTTGAAAACTTTATGATAAAATTTCAAAAAATACAAAAACAATCATAGCTGGCAGCCCTATCATTGTTTTTCAAAGTAGATTTATATTAAATATTGTCTACAATAATTTAAATTTGTCATATGAATTTCGTTATGATACCATGACTGTACTGAAGGCTGTAGGGTAATGAGCTTTATTCAAATAAAATAACATTATATAAAAAAACTTGGTGCAGTTGCACCAATTTTTGACGATTCTAAAAGCATATAGATATATAACTTGGATGCTTTGCTTTTATATGATGTTTTAGTGCTTTTATGTAATCGAAGTCGTTTGTCATAAATTATGCTTACCATAGAAGGGGGATGATGCAGATGAATAAACTAATAAACTCGGTTATAGGTTCAAGTAACAAACAATAAAATTTCCAAAGCTCGGAATATTTAAATATCGGTTGCTTATTTTATTGTAAATAGTTTCCTTATGAATAGAAAATGGAAGCATCTGTTGGTGCGATATTTACGAAATTGCTATGGCAATCATGTGCTAGCACCATGGCTGCTTCACGTTGTGTTAAACCCACCCTATGAATTTCGTTTCGATTGAATGTCTGTGCTGTAAGTTATAGGAGTGAATTAAATTTTAGGGTTACCATCGTCCAAACTTTTTAAATTTTTGAAACGTAAATATATGATGTTATTTGTAATTGCAGGATCATTCCCACTTGTAAATTTTATGACAACATCGCTCGATAAAGAAATGTCAATAAATTACAAAATTCATCATAGCTGGCAACTCTTTCACGGTTTTTCAACAAAATTTCTACAGAATTAGAAACGCAACAAGATATGCTTTTCACACGAATTTCGTTTTGATTTCATCACTGCATCGGAAGTTATAGGGAAATACCTTTATTTTCCTGAGCAAATTTACAATATTTAAGAGACAAAAATTGCCGTAGCTAGCGTCCATATACTAATTTTTCAACCAAATTTCAGTGAAATCTATCTTAGAGTAAGGTTCACCTACTGCGTGAATTTTGTTAAAATCTGGTGGCTAAATCGGAAGCTATAGGCCAAAAACCAGTTTTTTTCTCAGTGATTTTTCCATATGGCACCACTACCACAGTATTGCCCGTATTAAAAAATCGCTTCTATCGGACTTGGTCCTAATTAATACCAACATGTTCTGTAAATTTCATATTGATCGCATAATCCGATTGTCAGTTCTCGTGAACAGAAGTTTTGGGTGCTGAAAATAGAGGTAATTTGATCACGGGTTGCCGTTCTTGTTTACCGCGGAATTTTTGAAATTTTTATTTGACTTGGTGGACAAAAGTCAAAATTTGTCAACAACTTGAATTTATTTTCCAAAATCAAAAATTTTTCAGGAGACTCGATGATTTGAAGGATTTGTTTTCAGGAGCCTGCTGTAGCTACAGAGTTGCCCGCACAGTCTTAAAAGTCCATGTGTGTTAAATTCTAGTTTGCATCAATACGCTCTGCAAATTTCACGATGATCCATTGTTTTTCTTAGAAGTAATGATGAATCGAAATTTGAAAAAAAATCCTTGCCTACTTTTAGGCACTCAGCGCCTACACTTGGCCTAAAAATTTTCAATTCTTTATCATAGACAAACTACAAACATAATAAGTTTTCATTCCTAGTACTTTTTTTTAACAAAAATTTACACTGCTTGGAAATATAGGTGTACCTGAAAATTCACTTAAATGCCCGCCGCCGCCAAAAGGTTTAAGATATCTGAATTCTAGCAAGTCGTGGACCTACCTGTTATATACATCTATGTTCTCCGAAAATTTCAATTCAATCGAATCGGCCACTCCAGAGATTATCTCTCTTAATCATTTTGCTGATATATATATATATATATATATATATATATATATATATATATATATATATATATATATATATATATATATATATATATATATATATATATGACGAATTTTCGGCGAAGCGATTTTAATACTAATGTTCTTCGAACATTAGTAAAAACTACTTTTTGCCCTACGAATTCTGACTCAGTTACCAGATTTTCATGAAATTGACACAGTAGCTGAACCTTAATTTAAACCGTGTTTGGTAGAAATTTGGTTGAAAAATTCGATTGGGGCTGCCAGCTTTGGTAATTTTTGTGTCTTTGGTTTTGAAAATACGCTCAGGAAAATAAAGCTTTTTGCCCCATAACTTCCAATGCAGTCATGAAATCAATACGAATTTCATATAGTCAATGGAACTTATTAAAGGCATTATTCAGGTCGAATCTGGTTGAAAAGCCACTATAGGGTTGTCAGCTATTGTTGGTTTTATGTTTATTTGCAATATCTTTATTTAGACATTTTATCGTAAAATTTTCAAATGGTAATGATATTGTAGTGACAATATACAGCAAATGCTAAGTTTTCGATTAAATGAAAAAAATTGCAGCTGGTAGCCCTAAATTTCTTTATACTCTTAAAACTTCGAATGCAGTCATCGGATCGAGACGAAATTCGCAGGAAAGGTTGAGTATAACGAAAAGCAGATGTGATATATTCTTGGCTTTGATGCTGCCAAAACGTTGCTAGCACGAGTCGGTAGTGCTTTTTTTGTATTAATGAATGCATACAGTTAGTATTCATACCGGAAATATTTACAATGAAAATAAATAACCAATATTTAAGGCGACATAGCACCTTCAAATTGAAAAAAAAATGTTATTTTCAAAGGCTTATTTTTAATTGAATAAAAAGACATATCTTAATGAAACACATACTTTATATATTTTAGACTACATAAACAAAATTGTTAAAAATGTTTTGTGGCCCCCTGTCGCCTGTTACAATTTTTTGGAAAATACACCAAAAAAACCTGGCGTGCATGATAACTGCCCTCAGGAAAGTCTGAAAAAAAACAGAAACGGGGTTTTGACCAGCATCAAAGCGGCCTTGGAATGAACTAAAAAAAAAAAATTTGGTTGAAAAATAACAAAATGGCGGCGTTTTTTCGAAAATCGAGGTTTTTTTTCCACAAAAATCGGCTATAACTAAAAAAGTTTAATGCCGATTTTTTCATTCGAGGTTCATTCTGAGCATTAACATGTGCAGATTAACGTGTTAAAATTTCAATACGATTGGATAATATTGTTTTTCTTAATCATGCACGCCAACTTGAAAAAAGTTGTTTCGAGAAAATCGCGTTTCAAGTTAAAATTCAATATTTTTTGCAATAAATCTTATCGAAAATTAATCTGCGATGCTTGGACCATACAATACACCTTCTTCTTGCTCATACTCCTCCTCTTCTAAAGATTTTTGCTCCCTTCGAGCAGTTCTGGCCTCTTTAGATGCCTCAGTCGAGTGTTTTTCCGCCTGGTTAAGTCTTGCAGCATCTCTATGCTCTGCATGTTCCAGCGCACATTGGCCAATTTTAACTCCCATGACTTGCATTATTTTCAAGATAGCCATAAATCCTTCATTAAATGTACATACAGAAATATTTGCAGCCATATTTAGTACGTTTTTCCCACAAAAAGTATGTTTGGGGGCCAAATTCCAAACACAAGAATTATAGCTTTTGTTATTATTCTGCGCAAAATTGCCCAAGCAACGCTTTAATAAATCTTCTGATGATAAGTCATCATAAATAGGCTTTAAAATTTCTTGTACCTCATCATCTAAAGGTGGAGGATGCTTGAAATTGTTTAATGCATTATCACCCGCTGCCTCCGCCTTGCGCAAGTTACACCAAGTCGTTTCTCCAACAGGACAATAACAGTGTTGAGGGTTCTCATCAGTTGAAATTTTGTGGCAATATGCTGCCCAAATTTCCTTGCGCATATTTTCAACTGAATCAGGATTTCGTCGTATAGTTAGGCCATAATGCGTGGCTAAATTTTTCATTAATTTTAGTGTCAGGTGAACTTTTTTCGGACCTTTTTTTGGAGATTCTACACTTTTTTTAGAAACATCTTTTACAGCTATTTTTTTATTTTTTTGCCAAGGCTAGCTTATTTTTTTGCTTCTTTTAAAGGAGATGACTCATTTATCTTTGTCTACACTTTGGCTTAAGTCGATGTGGCGATATAGCGAAGTGAACGAAAATCATAGAAAAAATGATCTTGGGGCGCTTCGCTATATATACTCATAAAATTTTTTTGTTTTAGAATTTCAATTTTATATTATTAAAGTCATGTTTTAAAACCTTCATTCTAACATATTCAATCAAAAAACAAAAATCGATTTTTCAAAAATTTGGAGGTGCTACGTTGCCTTAAATTCCCAAAGTTCTGCAAATTTTTCGGATCGCAGCCGCAAACTCCAACTTCAGTTACAGCGCTGCAGGCAGTGAGCATTTTCTTCGTTGATGTTATATGAGGTGCTGCTTTCAAAATTTTGTGAAATAAGCAGCTGATAACGAATATAATTAACAAGTGTTTTGCTCACATAAACTTTGAAATTTATGCCAGTGGTAATATCTGAAACCTTCTACCATCTGAGTTATTTTGCATTCTTGAGACCAAAGTAAAACGTGGCGTTTGAGACAGTTTGGCCGTAATAAGCAGCTCGTGTGGTAGAATATACACTCAAAACCTGCACGATTCTTTTACTGTTCTTCGATCATAAGTGTTTTAAGCGGTTCTGGAGCACTAGAGTTTTTTAATAATTTTCGAAGAAAATTAGTATTAAACTCGTTTCGCCAAAAATTCAAATTTCCATATATATATGGAAATTTGAATTTTTGAAATTTGAATATATATATATATATATATATATATATATATATATATATATATATATATATATATATATATATATATACATATATATATATATACATATATATATATATATATATATATATATATATATATATATATATATATATATATATATATATATATATACAGGGTGTTTGGTACTAAATGAACACTATTTTAAGGAGGCGTTTTTTGACATATTTTGAGTAAAAAATCGTTCTACAGGATGGTCCGGATTTCAAAACCTACCGAGTTACAGGGTGTTCAAAAAAACTTGTTCGGACCGGTACCCTGACTCACTTGAATCGTTATATCTTGAAAACTAATTATCACAACTCAAAATTTTATACCGCGTTTATTAGACAATTAAATTACCTTTTATTTAATGTATCGCACTTGATTGCAGTTGTACCGAGTTTTGAGATATTTTCTTCGAAACACAAAATTTTTTAGTTTTAACCCCGAAAATTCTGTGTTCCAGGTCGTTTTCCTTAGAAAACCTCATTATAATGTGCCACTTTCATTTAAATATTTTGATAAGCCATATTACTGGCTACAAAAGTTGCATACATTTCAATGACTTAGATTCTACCATTTCGCAAGTATTGAGCGAAAATAAATATCGCTTAAAAACTAAATATGTCATAAAACGGTCCTCCTTGAAAAAACAAAGTTTAATATGCTAGTCGTACTAAAGTAATTTAGTACCCATTTATTGCTATTTAAAGTATCAATAAACTTAACTATATTTTAATTAGTTTCAACATAATTGATGCACCTACCTAGATGTGACAGGTAAAAGCATGTCCAGTTCTTCGCCTTTATTACTGGGATACTTAAAAAATTGAAAACGCATAAAAACAGAACCACTTTCCAATTCTTGTAAGTTTCAGTGCATTACTCGAACAACAAGATCTAAATAAAATTTACGAAAATACATGGAAAATGCTTCGCTACACTAACGAAGAATATGGAGATATTTTGTACGTCTATGGGGAGTGCCGGGGAAATTCAGCAGCGGCGCAATCTTTGTATCATCAGAGATACCCCCATCGACGGATTCCTGGAAGGAGAGTGTTTCAACAACTTTACGCAAGGATTCGGAAAACGGGTAACGTCAGAACGAGCCGAGTAAACGCAAATCCTACAACTGCAACCGCTGTACGGACCGAAGAAGAAATATTGCATGCAGTGGAATCTGACCCATCAACCAGTATTCGACGCTTAGCGTTACGGTTTAATGTGTCTAGCTGGAAAGTTTGGAGTATTTTGAAAGCAGCCCGTCTACATCCTTACCATCACACACCAGTTCAGGAGCTCCTACCCATCGATTTGCCCAAAAGGATGGAATTCTGCAATTGGCTCCTTGAGAGACAATTAGACGACGAAAATTTTGTCAACAGCATTCTTTGGACGGATGAGTCTTTATTTACGAGGGACGGTATCACAAACTTCCACAATTTACACACGTGGGCTGAGAACAATCCAAACACCGCAAGAACGTCATCATTTCAGCATAGATTCAGCGTAAATTTATGGGCAGGAGTGATTGGCAATAATTTGATTGGGCCTTTTAGGCTCCCGCCTACCCTAAATAGTACCAGCTACTTGCATTTTTTAACACATGATCTGCAGGACTTATTAGAAGATATTCCTTTGCAACGATTGGTTTCCATGTTTTACCAACACGATGGTGCTCCAGCTCATTACGGCCGACCAGTCATAGATTGGTTGAATTGCAACTATCCCAATCGCTGGATCGGTAGAAATGGACCAGTACACTGGCCTGCAAGGTCTCCTGATCTGACTGTAATGGATTTTTTTGTATGGGGACGGATGAAGGAACTTGTTTACGCAATGGAAGTATCCACTTTAGAAGAACTAAATACCAGGATCGATGATGCTGCAACACAAGTGAGGCAACAGCTGAGAAACATGAATATGAAAAGAACGCTTGCCAAACGAGCTTTGGCATGTATTCAAAATGAAGGTGGCAATTTTGAACACTTACTGTAGATTAAAAATTTTGAAATAAAGCATAAAAACCATTATTAAATACTTTTAGTTCAAGAAAAAAGTGTAGATCGACAACGAGGACCACTTTATGGCATATTTGGTTTTTCAGCAATATTCATTTTCGCTTAATACCTGTGAAATGGTAGAATCTAAGTCATTGAAATGTATGCAACTTTGGTAGCCAGTAATATGGCTTATCAAAATATTTAAATGAAAGTGGCACATTATAATGAGGTTTTCTAAGGAAAACGACCTGGAACACAGAATTTTCGGGGTTAAAACTAAAAAATTTTGTGTTTCGAAGAAAATATCTCAAAACTCGGTACAATTGCAATCAAGCGCGATACATTAAATAAAAGGTAATTTAATTGTCTAATAAACGCGGTATAAAACTTTGAGTTGAAATAATTAGTTTTCAAGATATAACGATTCAAGTGAGTCAGGGTACCGGTCCGAAGTTTTTTTTGAACACCCTGTAACTCGGTAGGTTTTGAAATCCGGACCATCCTGTGGAACGATTTTTTACTCAAAATATGTCAAAGAACGCCTCCTTAAAATAGTGTTCATTTAGTACCAAAAACCCTGTATATATATATATATATATATATATATATATATATATATATATATATATATATATATCTATATATATATATATATATATATATATATCTATCCATCGATATATATATATATATACATATATATATATATATATATATATATATATATATATATATATATATATATATATGTATATATACGAGTATATATATTGTTTAAGCATAACTTTATTACATTTCACTAATTATTTTATCAATAACTAAATTAATTGATTGTAACATACTATTTTTCATTTCACCTCATCTCACATTCAAACAGCATAAATACTATATTTAAATCAACATACTGTAATACAATAACTTCTGCATGCACAATAATCTTCCCAAACGAACGTTTCAAATCCAGACATTATGTCAGCACATTTTGCAGATTCTTTTCCCATATGTGGGAAACGAATCAACGACATATCAAATTTATTCTCGCGCCTGGGAAAATTATTGTGCATGTTATGCAGCGTAAGCTTTTTCTCGACTAAAAATTAGTGTAGGTAATTTGTTATAAATACGTTGGTAATAGTAAAATAAAGTTGAGTTGTTAATCAGACGCTTTAGCATTCATTTCGAAGACGTTTCACAGCTTGGAGAGTAAAATCTATTTGGTAGAGTTTCCTGCCATAATAGAGAATTACAAAAACAGGCAACAATTTTAGAAGTAGTGAAACCTGCTCTCTATAATTGCATAAGCCTAAACAGTTTTGGTGACCCCGAGTTTTATGAACACAAGTTCATAGATTTGATTTAGAGATTAGTTGCTAGTATCTAGCAATTGATTGAGAAATTTCAATTTGAAAGCACAAAACGTGCGAAACTAACAAAATAATATTTGCAATTTTGAATCTCGCAAAAGAGATCGAAAAAATAATTAAATCTTATCAGGAACAATCACCTGATAAGAAGACAATTTCCTACTTGGAAGAAAAACTTACAATTGTCGAAAGTTATTGGGAAAAATTTGAGAAAAATTACGATGAAATACGGGAAATCACTGGTGTCTCTCTCGATCATCCATATTTCTCAAAGGATTACCATAGAACTGTAAAGACAGCAGTTGAAAAGTTTCGAATAAAGGTGATGTCTTTATTGGAATATGTTAAGACGAAATCATTCAAATAATCAAGCAACACAAAAGATTGCATCGAAACTTGAAAGTCCCGATCTAGCTCGGATTATGAAAAAGCAACAAGCGTTGAAAGTTGCATTGCAACATTTAATTAGCAATACAACTGTCACTTCAAATCAACCTTTAGAATATTTACAGCTGAAGAAAGAAAAAGTGACTAAAACGTGGTTCGACATTGAACAAATTCACTATTTGATTTGGGAATCAGTAGAAGATATTGAATCTACAGCATACAATTTACAAGAATTTTTTGAATCGCAAAATTTAAGCGAAACTATTCTCATTGAGTTTAACAGCAATATGAAAAGGGAAAAATCTAACAGTAGCATTCCTTCATCTGCAAATGAGTCCCAATTGAAGCTTCCAAAGATAGAGCTCTCGAAATTCAATGGAGAATACATAAAATGGCCCCAATTCGCAGACCTTTTCAAACCAATGGTTCACGATCAACCAATAGGAAATTGCCAAAAATTCTGCTATCTAAAAATGAACCAAGCAGGAGAAGCATCAAAGCTGGTGATGCATTTACCAATTTCTAATAGCAACTACAACATTGCTTGGGATATGTTGAACAATAGATATGCCAATAAGCGATTATTGGTAAATGCCTTACTAGATAAACTAATGGCCCAATCAGCTATTACAACTGAGTCAGCTTCAGCAGTCAGATCATTGCATGACACAACAAAAGAATGTCTGTTCACTCTACAAGCAATAGATGTTGCAGCCAAAGAGCATTGGGATCCAATAATAGTACATTCGATCCTCAAAAAACTGGACAAGACCTCGTACACATTGTACGAACAAACATTGAAATCGCCACGCAAGCTTCCGTCATTAGATGAACTACTAAAGTTCATTGAAATGAGATTCCAGACATTGGAAACACTGAATGAGAGGACAGGTTCATCTAAACAATCAAACAAGCCAGCTAAGCAATCATCGTTAGTAGGAACGAACAAAGGTCTAGAATGCCCTCTTTGCAAAAACGGACATGCAATATATCATTGCGAATCGTTTCTAAAATTGATACCAGCGAAACGAGTTGAAAAGTCAGAAGAACTAGACCTTTGTACAAATTGCTTGAAAAAGGGACACATTTAAAAAAGGTGCTTATCAAGAGGATGTCAGAAATGTGGTAAAAACACAATACACTCATACACTACCAAGTTGCCAAGAACACATCGAAAGAACCACAAAATACAAATTTGTTGGCACAATGCAGTGAAAGCGATGCATACGTCTTCTTAGGAACTGCGATTGCAGAAGTTATTGATCATGAAGGTAAAGCCATGAGAGCGCGTATACTGCTTGACTCTGGCTTGCAGTTAAACTTCATAGCCGACAAGTTGCGGAAAAGGTTAGGTTTCACATCAGGTGACTCAACCATAAACATATCTGGGATGGGCAACACAAGAGTGAAAGCAAGTGATAAAATCAAAGTATCACTAAAATCTATAAGTAAAGAATTTACAACTCAATTGGAGGTATATTCAATCAAAGAAATAACGAACAATCAGCCGCAATGTTACATCAATATCGATGGCTGGAACATACCAGAAAACATTCCACTGGGTGATCCAACATTCAGTAAACTGGGAAGAATAGACATTCTTTTGGGGGCGGAGATTTACGAAGAAGTCATAAGAAATGGACAAATTCGGTTATTGGACAATCTACCCATTCTACAAAATACCGCATTAGGTTGGGTAGTTCTGGGTAAAGTATACAACTGCACCCCGTTCTGTGGAATATTCAATACAAACTTAGAACGCCAGTTAGAAAAGTTTTGGGAACTGGAAGAATGCTCTAGCCAAGTCGTACTGTCAACGGCTGACAAAAAATGCGAAGAATATTTTGAAACTACAACCAATCGAGACTCTAGTGGTCGATTTATCGTAAACTTACCATTATTGGGTGACGTCTCATTGCTCGGAGAGTCGAAATCATTAGCATTCAAAAGACTCTTAGCAATGGAAAGAAAATTAGCCAAACAGCCCACGTTAAAAAAGCAGTATGATCAGTTTCTGCAAGAATATCTAGACTTAAAGCACATGAAGGAAATTCCAGCATCAGAATTTAATGGACCCCATTACTTTATGCCACATCATTATGTACTAAAACCCGACAGTAGTACGACAAAATTACGGGTAGTTTTTGATGCTTCGGCAAAAACCACGAACAAGCTTTCACTTAATGATCTATTGCTCAAAGGACCGAAAGTACAAGAAGATATTAGCGCAATCATAACCAGGTTCCGCTTGAAACGATTTGTATTCACGGCTGATATTACAAAAATGTATCACCAAATACTTGTGGCAGAAGAAGATCAAAGCCTTCAGTTAGTAATGTGGCGAAAGAATAGTAGCGAAGACGTGAAATACTACAAACTTTCCACGGTCACATACGGTACCAAATCAGCACCTTATTTAGCAATTAAATGCTTCAGACGCTTGGCTGAAGAAGGAAGTAGCCAGTACCCATTAGCGACTGCAGCAATTCAAGATTTTTACGTCGACGATGTTCTAACTGGCAGTGATAGCTTGGACGAAGCGGTAGCAATACGCAATGAACTACAACTATTACTGGCCTCAGCAGGGTTTGATCTTCATAAATGGTGCGCAAATCATCCAAAATTAATAGAAGGTATTGCAAACCAACACCTTGATAGCAAACTAGATTTCGCGAAATTAAATAGCGACTCTGTAAAAACTCTAGGAATGATTTGGCAGCCAGTGACAGATATGTTCACGCTCGTCACAGATTTAAAAGACCAAAAAACGACAACCAAAAGGAGTACACTTGCCGATATTTCGCAAATTTTCGATCCCCTAGGTTTAGTTGGCGCGGTGATTGTTACGGGGAAGTTGTTTATGCAACAGTTATGGAAATCCCACGTGGATGGGGGTGAAAAAATACCAGAAGAACTCCAAACGGTGTGGGAAAGATATCGTCATGAGCTTCAATCCTTGAATGAAATCCAGATACCAAGGTATATGTTTAGCGAAAATGACACTATTGACGTACAAATTCACGCCTTTACTGACGCAAGTGAAAAGGCGTATGGGTCAGCCATATACATACGGTAAAAAGATAAACGAGGGAAAGTTTCAGTCAGATTACTATGCGCAAAGTCAAGAGTAGCTCCAATCAAACCCACGACAATTCCGAGAGTGGAACTATGTGCAGCAAAATTGGCTGCCCATTTGGTGAAACAAGTTACAGACTCCACCAATTTGAAGATGAATGCAACTTTGTATTCGTCTGATTCACTCATTGTCATTTATTGGATACGAGGCGATCCATCAGTTCGAAAAACATTTGTGGCAAATAGAGTTGCAGCCATACAACAAATGCCGTCCACAAAAGAATGGAAATATGTCTGCACAAAGGACAATCCGGCTGACCTTGTTTGATGTGGACTCTTTCCGGAACAGTTAAGGCAATCAGATATATGGTTTAATGGTCCAGCTTTCTTGAAAATGCCCAAAAGCGCATGGCCAATTGAACCGAAGTCAAGCATTATAACTGATGAAGAAACTAAGATTAACAAATTTGTTGCCACCATTATGGTTGAAACGAATACACATCCATTATATTCGATCAATCATGGTAATTCATTCCGCAAACTACTGCGCGTCATGGCCTACATAATCAGAATGATAAACATTATTAAAAACCAAAAAAGCAAAGAAGAGTCTAGCTATTTGTCAACCCAAGAGCTAAATGATGCCCTCAAAATTATTGTCAGAGAAGTGCAACAAAATAAACATAAGTAGGACCATAGTGACATAAGTAGGATAATAGCTCCACCAAAGCATTGGCGTTTTCCCTTAAACAAACCATATGAATTCACTTTTGTCTGCGACAACCAATTGTCCCGACAACGCCTTCAGCAAAAAGGGCTCATTTCGATCAATAACAAATCCCAAAATCATCCAAAATACATTGCACATGGAAGTACTGACAAGGAAGACGGACGAACTAACAGATAAGCAATCAGAGTTACACGATCTTCAACCTCATACCACTGATACAATAGCAGTGAGTTACAGTGCCTTGGTCATCATTGTTATCATCGGTGTATGGCTAATCTATCGACATCTGAAGTCAACAAGGATCCGAATCATCAATAAGCCAGTTCCAGCTCCACGGCAGTCAACGCATGATCTTCAGTATAGTTTTGAAGTATAATACTTCAACAGGCGGCAGTAGGTTTAAGCATAACTTTATTACATTTCACTAATTATTTTATCAATAACTAAATTAATTGATTGTAACGTACTATTTTTCATTTCATCTCATCTCACATTCAAACAGCATAAATACTATATTTAAATCAACATACTGTAATACAATAACTTCTGCATGCACAATAATCTTCCCAAACGAACGTTTCAAATCCAGACATTATGTCAGCACATTTTGCAGATTCTTTTCCCATATGTGGGAAACGAATCAACGACATATCAAATTTATTCTCGCGGCTGGGAAAATTATTGTGCATGTTATGCAGCGTAAGCTTTTTCTAGACTAAGAATTAGTGTAGGTAATTTGTTATAAATACGTTGGTAATAGTAAATTAAAGTTGAGTTGTTAATCAGACGCTTTAGCGCTTATTTCGAAGACGTTTCACAGCTCCGAGAGTAAAATCTATTTGGTAGAGTTTCCTGCCATAATACAGAATTACAAAAACAGGCAACAATTTTAGAAGTAGTGAAACCTGCTCTCTATAATTGCATAAGCCTAAACATATATATATATATATATATATATATATATATATATATATATATATATATATATATATATATATATATATATATATATATATATATATATATATATATATATCTCAACAAAATGATTAAGGAATATAATCTCTGGAGTGGCCGATCCGATTGAATTGAAATTTTGGGAGGACGTAGATGTATATAGTAGGTAGGTCCATGATTTGCTAAAATTCACATATCTTAATTCTTTTGGTGGAGGCTAGCGTTTTAGTTAATTTTGAGATACTCCTTTGTTTCGAAGCAGAGTTAATTGTTGTTAAAATAAATGCTTGAGAATAAAAACTTAATATGTTTTGAGCTAGTCCATGATACAGAATTGGAAATTTTGAGCCGTGTGTGGGTGCAGCGTGCCTAAAGGTACGCAATGATTTTTTTCAAATTTTGATTTGTCATTACTTCTGAGAAAAACATTGGATCATCGTGAATTTTGCAGAGCATATTGACGTTGGCCCAGATTTAACACACATGGGTTTTCAAGATAGTGTGGGTAACCCTGTAGCTACGGCAGGCTCCTAAAAAAATCCTTCAAATCATTGACCCTCCTCAAAAATATTTGATTTTTGACAAAAAATTCAAATCGTTGATAAATTTTGATCTTTGTCCATCATGCCAAATTGAAACTTTGAAGATTACGGTTTGCACAAGAATGGCAATCCATCACCAAATTACCTCTATTTTCAACACTCGAAAGTTCTGTTCACCAGAACTGACGACCGGATTATCTGATCATAATGAAATTTTTGGGACATGTTTGTATTAGCTAGGACCAGGTCTGATAGAAGTGATTTTGAAAAGCAGGGAACCCTGTGGCAGTGGTACCATCTTGCAAAATCACTGAGAAAATAAACAGCTTTTTTACCTATAACTTCCGATTCAGCCAGCAGATTTCAACAAAATTCCCACAGTACTTGTATCTTACTTTAGATAACATTTGGTGAAAATTTGGCTGAAAACTTACAATAAAGTTGTAAATCTTGCAAATTTGCTCAGGAAAATAAAGCTTTTTTCTCTATAACTTCCGGTCCAGTAATGAAATCAAAACGAAGTTCATGCAGTAAATAGACTTTAATAGGAACTAAATCTTGTATGAATTTCGTACAAAAATCATGAAAGGGCTGCCAGCTATGACCATTTTTGAAATTTTGTGGAATTTCTTTACTGAGCGATTATGTCATGGGAATGATCCCGCAATGAAAATTAATAACAAATATGAACGCTTTAAAAATTTGAAAAGTTTGGAGCATGGTTACCCGAAAATTCTTTTCACATGTATAATTTCTAGCGCAGTGATTCAATCGAAACGAAATTTACTGGTTGAGTTTAACTTAACGTGAAGCAGATTTGGTATATATTTTGCTTTGTTGCTGACACAGGGTAACCAGCATTAGCCATTTTCAAATTCATGGGGTGGGTTTAATCAATGCCTTCTAGAAGTACGGGCCGTAATGCAGAATGATGACGTCAGAGCATCGGGAAAAATGTCGCAAAAAACACACTTAGTCTTATGGGACGTCCGCGGGAAAATGTTAGTTGTACGGGTTGTGTTAAAGTGAGTGCTATGAAAACAAAGTGGTATATACGGAACAGTGCTAGTGAGCAGTTTAATTACAAATTAATGCAGTGCGTGCGGTATAATTGGAAAAATTCGCTACGAAATGTTTATCAGTTGTTGTTAGGTTATGTGATGTTTCGTGTCGCTTTGCTGTCGCGATACAATTAAATGGTACAAATTGCAAGTTATAACTAAATATTATTAATTTAACGCGTCTCCACACAAAAAACTAATGCTTTATTCATATTTTAGCCAAAAAACCGCAAATGAAATCTCCGTGTACATCGGCACTGCCTCGTGGAAATGTCAAAATTTCCTAAATTCATTACGTCACAGCGACAACGATTACGTAGCCTGACGGCCCGTACTTCTAGAAGGCATTGGTTTAATACAACGTGAAGCAGCTATGGTGCTAGCACATGATAGCCAGCACCAGACAGATTCGTAAATATTGCACTAACAGATGCTTCCATTTTGTATTCATAAGCTAAGCAAAAACAATAAAATAAGCAACCGATATTGAAATTTTTCGAGTTTTGTAAATTTTTCGGATGGCAACCCCAGACATAGTTTAATCGCTGAAACTTTCGATGATGTCCTTGGATGAAAACGAAATTCAAAGGATAGGTTGATTAAGCACGAGCATGTTGTGGTATATTTATTGCTGCTGTGTTGGACAAATGTTGCCAGCACTAAACATTTTCAGTATTTGTGTTATAAGAAATGCTGTCAGAAAATGATATTTGTTCCTTTGAATAAGAAATGGTTATGATACTACAAAGAAGTGTATAACGTCTTCACACATTTTTAACAACCTGAAAGATAATTTCTTCAAAAATTAGCTTTTTAGCGGTTCTGATGCACTAGACTTTTTTTTGAGTCAATATCGCAATGCAGAGTGTTTTTCAATTGTTTCTGCAACTCATCATTAGTAGTTTCTTTGTTTGAAATAAAAGATTATTTAATTCAGTGCAAAATATTAATTTAATTTTAACTAATAGTTGATTTACTTTTGGAAATATGAATAAATAATATTCAACTATTGTATATGCAATGGGCATGCGAATTAATTTTATGAATATAAATTAGGTGCATGCTTTTCAGTAAGCGAGTTTACAATTACTTTTCGTTATCGGGCGATGCATCTTTTTTCTCAAGCGTTATGCACGCCCGTTACCATGAAGCTACTAAGAAGATTAAGTACGAAAACTGTGTCTTCCTTCAATTTTTAGGTTTTTTTGATTTTTAATACATTAGATCATTATTTGACATCAGAAGTCTTTCAACTTCTACAAAACAAATTACCGAGCATTTCATGCATACAATTTCGAACATAACTTTCTCCTGGAAAATGTTTGTTTTTCTAAAAATGTTTTAATTCACAGAACGCAATAAAATTATCACTTCTTTTGCATTTCACTTACCACAGATCACTCAAGTTTGTGTCCTTCGGGAACCTATAGAACCGGATAAATTTATCTTCTTCCGTTCTATTCTTCTTTTGGTTGTCACTACAGCATCCATATACCGCACACCGCATTTTAAAAATGGTTTTTCACTTGCACAGCTCAAAAACACAAAAACCCAAAATCAAGTAGAACGTACAAAATCGCCTGTTCTAATTAGACTTATTAATCGCTTATGACTTGCAAAACAATGTTGTGATAAAAACCCGTTAGAAACTACATACATGCATCCAACGGTGGGCCTCTCTCGTCGACGTCACACACAAGCAGCGAGCTGAGAGAGACATGCACGTGACGTAATCTTGTAATTCTTTGGATTGGATAGCTAAACCTATCATTGGAGTACTTTACGTGGCTCACATAGCTCGAAACATGTTGGTCTGCTCTATGGAAAGCCATTCATTTTTGAGACAAGTCAACATTTTATCTGTCCCTGCCTATTGGACCAATTACGCCTACAATGAGCCCGTTTCGTCCATCAAAGGAAATTTCAACGATGATTACCATAAATTTGATTTTAATTTATCTTTACCATCTTGGAAAATGAGCTTAGCTAAAAACAGTCCATTTTGACTGATTTGTTGTAAGTTTAAAATCTGTAAATACTACTAGTCTGTATTAGACGAAATTCTTTGGAAAATAAAAAAAAAAACAAAATATCCATCATAATTTAATGCATTTATTCAAGAACCGAACTCTCCCGGTGACGTCAAGCACAAGCAGCGAGCTGAGGGAGACATGTGCGTGTCGTAATCTTATAGTTCTTTGATAACATGGTATAGCCTCAGCTAAGGGATCCGGTGGCGAGAGTTAATGACTAACATTCTTATCCATGAGAAAATAGAGATAAGCACATGGCAGAAAATGCCAATGATAGCATTCTAAGTAAACAACATCGTAACATTATCTAAATATGGAAATATTGAATAAGCGATAATGTGAACATGAGCCCATGCAAGCGTTAATATGATAACGCATATGAACTCATGGTATGAAGATAAGAATAGACGATAAGGAAAAGATATAAATACTGCATACGACCATTGTAGCGGCATTCCTAATTCTTAGTTGTACCATGATTGTTACTTCTACTACAGTATCTGTCATGGACTAAAGAGCTATAAATAAAGGAATCATTTATTTGTTAACCAAGTATTTTATTCTTTATAAAGTATAGGTGAAGCAGGTAAATTAACTGGGGGCTCAACCGGGATACGAGGCAAGTATCCTGCATCATAAGCTGTAACAAGTTCCTGAATCAACCTTCTACAAGTACAACCGAATCAGAAGCAAGGACGAACAGCGATCAAACTTGAAACTCGAATCCAGCCAAAAAATCTACAGCTATCTGACAAACACCACAAGGACCAGGAAATCCATAGCAGATTCAACCTATGGTGCATATCATCAGAAACTGAGAACGTCATACAACATTCCCGGACGGCAAAAAAGAGGGAATCTCGACTGTGCAGAGCATTATCATCCGAAATCAAGGAAAGTTACCCTGCTACAGCGAACAACAACGAAGAAGAAAACAGCCGAACGACATAGTGTATGCACGGAACAACCAACGCAACAAGGCCAGTAAAAGATTCATTAAATATATAATACAAGAAGACCGTGGGGACACGATTCTCACTACCACGGGGAAAATCATCCATAAGGATAATTTACGGAACCATACCACAAAACAAAATGGAAACAACCAAATGGATAATGCTAACACTAGTAATATACAAAGTACAGACACTCAATGTAACTAACGTAGGAAACAAAAACTTTATCCTAATACAAGGAGACCACGCATATACGTTCCAAGAAACTAAACTCTTATTCCATATAGTAGAATTATCCCAATATAAAATTGCATTAGAGCAAATTAAGGAAAGGAACAAACCTGATAGTATAGACATACATACCATAGAAAGAATTGAAACTTTACTTGAACAATTAGACGAACACAGACAGAAACGTTCTATAGACTTCTTAAGGACTATTATAAAGTTCATCACAGGAAACCCTGACAACAATGATCTATTAGAAATAAAAGGAGCATTGAACCAATTGATCACGAATAACGAACAACAAAAAGCCATAAATTCAAACTTTAATAAACGATTGTCAGAAATTCAAGAAACTTCAGCCCATTACTCATTCCTT
The DNA here is from genome assembly GCA_963978885.1 of Nemotelus pantherinus. Lineage (NCBI taxonomy): Eukaryota > Metazoa > Arthropoda > Insecta > Diptera > Stratiomyidae > Nemotelus > Nemotelus pantherinus. The sequence continues at coordinate 158,564,018 of OZ022264.1, read as the reverse complement.
TTAAACGAAATATACCTGAATTTACAGAATGTGATGGAAGCCATTAATCTTGCCAAGAACAATATTGTATTATCGTCCATACTCAAAATTAAAGAAATAAAAAATATAATAAAAAGTGAAAAAATTCTAGTACCCATAATTAATGTCTTAGAGTATTCAAACATCTATGTTATGAGAGTTTACGAGAACATAATATTCACATATAAATACCCTGTAATCGAAAATCGAATAAAATTGTAATGTACCCATACATTGGAAAAAATGAAACAAATTATATTGCTTTAGAAAATTGTAAGAATTATTTGAATGTAAACATATGTAAAGTAAAGAAAACAAATGACAATTGTACTATTCCAATGTAAGAAAATAAGAAAGCATATTGTAAACTCATACAAGAGAATGACAAAGAATTTGTAAGACTCAACCCAAAAACGATATTCCTCACAGGAAAACACATTTTAAATAATAAGTTAAAAATAGGAAAATACCTAATTAAATTCGACCAGAATGTAACAATAGATAATGAAACTTACGAAAATCATGAAAGAAGAGCACTTGAAACATTGCATAATTTTGAACATAACGAAGTAGAAATCCTAGAAATAATTGAATCAGAATCAAACCTAAAATTTTCAAACGTACAGTCCTTAAATAAATTTATAATACCAATACAAAAGAATCCAGTAAAAAGCACTCTAATATTGATCACTACAGCCATAGTAACTTCACTTATAACATTTCTATTAGTAAAAATCTTGAAGAGCTATAACGAATATAAAAGAATCAAACTAGAAAAAGAAAAACGTAAATTATACTTGCAAATTTTAAAAGATAACGGCATTGAAAGTGAGGACACTTTATTTTAACAACGGGGGGAGTTAATGACTAACATTCTTATCCATGAGAAAATAAAGATAAGCACATGGCAGAAAATGCCAATGATAGCATTCTAAGTAAACAACATCGTAACATTATCTAAATATGGAAATATTGAATAAGCGATAATGTGAACATGAGCCCATGCAAGCGTAAATATGATAACGCATATGAACTCATGGTATGAAGATAAGAATAGACGATAAGGAAAAGATATAAATACTGCATACGAGCATTGTAGCGGCATTCCTAATTCTTAGTTGTACCATGATTGTTACTTCTACTATAGTATCTGTCATGGACTAAAGAGCTATAAATAAAGGAATCATTTATTTGTTAACCAAGTATTTTATTCTTTATAAAGTATAGGTGAAGCAGGTAAATTAACTCGAGTGAGCCAAGACCAAGTGAGCTCGTTTCGTAAGCAGATACGTAAATGAGAGCTAGCGCAATGGTTTATGATACAGTATAACCTGGAGCAACAGTTGATGAGAGCGCTCCAAGGCCAAAATCGAGTCCACTGGAGATTCTGGTTTTGAAGGCTATGAATTCTCTGCCGACTCTTGAACCGATGGCGGCGAGTGGAGCAGCAGCAGTTTTATATTTAAAAGTAGCTGGAAAAAGATTTAAAAGTATTATTACCATAGTAATTTTGTTTTAATTTTCTGAAAATATACTTACCGTTTCCCCAAGTGATGCGTTCCCTAAATGGTCTGGGACTGTTTCTAACAGCCAAACCTAGCTGATAAATTAAATTTGTAAAAGTCATTTGTCGTTACCTCAAGTGAAGTGTGAATCTTACCTCTTGTCATTGCAGTTTTCATATCATTTTGGTTCCCCTTCTTTCAACACGTTTTGCAAAAAATATCAAAGGTTTCTTCTACACTGTAATGCATGTCATGACTTTGCTATTGAACTTTTAAACCAAATTGCAGCTTGTCTGATAAGTCATTGAATTAAATATTCACGTTCAAGTAATTTCAATGATTTTTTTTATATAACACATACTTACATTGTAGTGTAATATGAAAATATAAGAGTTTTAACAATTTAAATAGTTCTCCTTTTACATATCCAATGTAATTACACAAAAATTCATTCTGCTAAGATGCATGTTAATACAGTTGTTTAGGATTGCAAGAGCCAAAGCTCTATTCACCTACTGGAATATTTTGTACAAATTGTAGTATATTTAATGTATGGTTGAATGCATAAATCTAAATCTAATTTAAATAATTCATTTTATGACTATGCTCTTGAACTTTTAAACGAAATTGTAGCTTGCCTGGCAAGTCATTGAATTTAATATTTACGTTCAAATAATTTCCATGATTTATATTAAATATAAAATTAAATATAAAACGACTTAATTTGGTCTAAGAGTCTCATCGCATCAAATTCACCAAAACCTACTTGGCCCAGTCATTTTAGCATAAAAAAGGGGTCAACCTCGGAATGGGAGATAATAAGCTGGCTTTTTGTATATACTTTCACTTTGGGGTCCTCAACGTTGCCTCAAAAGTCTCATACAATCTCGTGTCTTCCTCGAAAGTTATTCAAGGTCAAAGGTGAGAAGAAATAGTTTTTTGCGATTATCTTGGTTTCTATTGCTCCAATGATGTTAAAGCAGGCTTAGCTACAGATAGGATCACCTATATATATATATATATATATATATATATATATATATATATATATATATGTATATATATATACATATATATAAATATATATATATATATATATATATATATATAGATATATATATATATATATATATATATATATATATATATATATATATATATATATATATATATATATATATATATAGATATATATATATATATATATATATATATATATATATATATATATATATATATATATAAATATATATATATATATATATATATATATATATATATATATATATATATATATATATATATATATATATATATATATATCAGCAAAATGATTAAGGGAGATAATCTCTGGAGTGGCTAATCCGATTGAGCAGATTTTTCGCAGGACATAGATGTATACAGTGGAATAATAATTAATAATTTCTAATATTTTAATTAATTAAATTAAAATATAGATTATACAGGTTAACATTGAAGTGACTATGCTTTTGAACTTTTTAACGAAATTGTGACTTGTCTGATAAGTTTTTGAATTTAATATTTTTTTAGATGAAGTAAATTAGAATTACATTTAACGTATTAATCAAGGAAGAGTATATAAACCTTACCGACAAATAATTTTATATCAGATCACAACTTCTAGCTGAAAGTGAATTCACACCGAGCTGAAAACAGTTATAATAGAAAGTTTTTAATTAATTTTAAGTTTTATAATTTTTACTGTTTTGAGTATATTTTTAAGAGTACCTTTGAGTTACTAAAGGAGATTGCTGAAGGAGGACAGGACATCCAAACCCCCAATTCATCGCTGGAAATCGGGAAACCTCAGAGGATAAAAATTTTTCAACTAGTGAATGCCAAGTGTTTATCCAGATTTACGTTTCACCTGATTATTGATAAATTTGTCTGTTTCCTGCCTCATTTTTCAGAAAAAATTATAACGCAGAAGCGGATTGATGAATTGAACAAGGATTCAAAGCAATTGATTTTTGAAGGCATTTTTGACTCTAAAAATTGAAATTTCATCAAATTGAAATTTGTGAAGTAAAAACCCAGATATATGTGAAATTTTAGAAATAATAACCCAGAAACAGGTGACAGTAAAAATGTTTATTTACAAAACAATGAAAATTTAAAAAATTTAAGAACTGTTTCATTATTTTATAAAAGACTATTCACAATTCGAAGCAATAAAAGAATACAAATCGCTTTATGTATACGCTAAACACAAAATAATATATGTTCGACACCAATCATCAGTTAATTCAACTCATCATCGATCTCCTAAGATCGTTTCCACAATTAATTAATCATAATTTCATCCACCCAACCAATTAGTTCACTCTTGATTAATTCACGCAACAACGTGCGCTTCATTCTTAAATCGGCAATTCAAATACAAATTAAATATTAGCTGCGTTTTTTTCACCCAGGGTGGATGAGGTATTCTGCATGCATAAAAAAAAACTCTAGCGCACCTGAACCGCTAGAAACACTAATGTTCGAAGAACAGTAGAAGAATCGTGCAGGTTTTGAGTGCATATTCCACCACATGTGCTGCTTATTACGGCCAAACTGTTTCAAATGCCACGTTTTACTTTCGTCTCAAGAATGCATTATAACTCATATGGTGGAAGGTTTCAGATATTACCACTGGCATGAATTTCAACGTTTATGAGAGCAAAACACGGGCTAATTATATTCGTTATCAGTTGCTTATTTCACATAATTTTGAAAGCAGCATCTCATATAACATCATTGAAGAAAATGCTCAGTGCCTGCAGCACTGTAACTGAAGTTGGTGTTTGGGGCTGCGATCCGAAAAATTTGCAGAACTTTGGGAATTGTAACATCGGTTATTTATTTTCATTGTAAATGTTTCCGGTATGTATACTAACTGTAAGCATTTATTGATACAAAAGTAGCACAACCGACTCGTGCTGGCAACCTTTCGCCAGTATCAAAGCCAAAAATATATCAAATCTGCTTCACGTTGTTTAATTACATTCGAAGTTATAGGAGTATAAAGAAATTTAGGGTTACCTGCAGCAAGTTTTTTCAAATGATCGAAAGCTTAATATTTCCTGTTTATTATCACTACAATATCATTACCATTTGAAAATTTTACGATAAAACCGCTTAATAAAGATATTGCAATTAAACACAAAACCAACAATAGCTGGCAACCCTATTGTTTCCTTTTCAACCAAATTTGGCCTGAATAATGCTTATGACAGGTTTTATTAATTGTATGAAATTCGTATTGATTTCATGACTGCACTGCAAGTTATAGTGCAAAAAGTTTTGTTTTCCTGAGCGAATTTTCAAAACCAAAGACACAAAAATTACCATAGCTGGCAGCACCAATCAAATTTTTCAACCAAATTTCCACCAAACAGAGATTAGAGTAAGATTTAGCTACTGTGTCAATTTCATGAAAATCTGGTAACTTGTTCACATTTCATAGGGCAAAAAGCAGTTTTTTTTCTTTGTAATTTTTCAAGATGGCACCACTGGCACAGACTTGCCTACAATTCAAAATCGCTACGCTTACTTAAGTCCAATGCATTCTGTAAATTTTAGCTGTATCTGATTATTGGTTCGTGAGTTTCCGTGAACAGAAGTTTTTGATGCTAAAAATATAGGTTAACTGGGAGAGGGTTACCGTTCTTGTCCGACATGAAATTTCCAAAGTTTTATTTTGAACATGTAGATAAAACATAAGATTTATATACAGATTGGTTTTATTGTAAGAAACGGACATTTTTTTGAATATTCGATGGTTTGAATGTTTTCACTTCCAAATTTTTTTTTTTCAAAATGAAGACACAAAAATTATCATAGCTGGCAGCTTCAACCGAATTTTTCGACCAAATTTCTAATAAACATGGTTTGAAGCAAGGTCCAGCAATTGTGTGAGTTTCGTCAAAATCGAACGATTCAATCAGAATTTGTAGGGCTAAAAACAGTTATCTTTTTTAGTGGTTTTTCAAGATGGCACCACTGGTACAGAATCGCCCGCATTTCAAAATCACTTCTATCAGACCTGGTCCTTTTTAAGACCAATATATTCTGTGAATTTCAAATAATTCTGCTCATCGGATCGTGAGTTTCCGTGAACAGAAGTTTTTGATGCTAAAAATATAGGTAAATTGGGCAAGGGTTACCAGGCGTGCCCGTTATACCATCTCTTTTTTTTTTTTTGGTTATGTTAACAAAGCACAAGATTTACATATGAGTGGCTTTTTTTTTGAAGAAACGGCATTTTTTCAAGAGAGACGATGATTTGGAGGTTTTCATTTTCAGTGCCTGCCCTAGCTACAGGGTTGCCAGCACGCTCATAAAAAGCCACACAAATCTACAACTAAATAATACTAACACGTTCTGAAAATTTCGTAATGATTGAAAAGCTCTTTCAAAAGTTATCGAAATTTAAAAATTTTCAATTTTTTCCGTCCTCTTTTTAGGCACCCAGCGCACACATAGGGTTAAAAAATTCCAAAGCATTATCCGATTCATATGTAAAACACGTTAGAAATTTATTTCGTTAACTTTATTTTTGCAAAAATCATTTGTGCACGAAATAATAGGTATATTAAAAATATCACTTATATGGCCGCCGGCGCCAAAAGGTTAACAATAACTGACATTTAAAGAGACCTGGACCTATTCTGCATATACATCAATGTATCCTGAAAGTTTCAGCTCAATCGGATGGCGCGTTCTCGAGATTATCTCACTCAAATTTTTTGATGATATATATATATATATATATGGAAATATGAATTTTTGGCCGAATCGATTTTAATAAAAACTCTAGCGCACCTGAACCGCTAGAAACACTAATGTTCGAAGAAAAGTAGAAGAATCGTGCAGGTTTTGAGTGCATATTCCACCACATGCACATGCTTATTACGGCCAAATTGTTTCAAATGCCACGTTTTACTTTTGTCTCAAGAATGCATTATAACTCATATGGTAGAAGGTTTCAGATATTATCACTGGAATGAATTTCAACGTTTATGCGAGCAAAACACGGGTTAATTATATTCGTCATCAGTTGCTTATATCACAAAATTTTGAAAGCAGCATCTCATATAATATAAATGAAGAAAATGCTCAGTGGCTGCAGCACTGTATTTGAAGTTGGACTTTGGAGCTGCGATCCGAAAAATTTGCAGAACTTTGGGAATTGAAACATCGGTTATTTATTTTCATTGTAAATGTTTCCGGTATGAATACTAACTGCAAGCATTTATTGATACAAAAGTAGCACAACCGACTCGTGCTGGCAACCTTTCGCCAGTATCAAAGCCAAGAATATATCACATCTGCTTCACGTTGTTATATAACATTTGAAATTATAGGAGTATAAAGAAATTTAGGGTTTGCCTACAGCGAGTCTTTTTCAAATAATCGAAAGCTTAATATTTGCTGTTTATTGTCACTACAATATCATTCTAATTCTACGATAAAACCGCTTAATAAAGATATTGCAAATAAACACAAAACCAACAACTTAACCCTATCATGGCTTTTCAACCAAATTTGGCTTGAATAATGTTTATAATAGGTTCCAGTAATTGTATGAAATTCGTATTGATTTCATGACTGCACTGGAAGTTATAGGGCAAAAAGTTTTATTTTCCTGAGCAAATTTTCAAAACCAAAGACACCAAAACTACCATAGCTGGCAGCACCAATCGAGTTTTTCAACCCAATTTCTATCAAACAGAGTTTAGAGTAAGGTTCAGCTACTGTGTCAATTTCATGAAAATCTGGTAACTTATTCACATTTCATAGGGCAAAAAGCATTTTTTTTCTTTGTAATTTTTCAAGATGGCACCACTGGAACAGAGTTGCCTACAATTCAAAATCGCTTCTATCAGACCTGGCCCTACTTTAGTCCAATGCATTCTGTAAATTTCAATTCTATCTGATTATTGATTCGTGGGTTCCCGTGAACAGAAGTTCTTGAAGCTAAAAACATAGGATAACTGAAAAAGGGTTACCGTTCTTGCCCGACATGAAATTTCCAAAGTTTAACTTTGACTGTGTAGATTAAGCATAAGATTTGTATACAGATTAGTTTTATTGTAGAAACGGACATTTTTTAGGATATTCGATGGTTTGAATGTTTTCACTCCCAAATTTTAATTGTTTCAAATTTAAGACACCGAAATTATCATAGCTGGCAGCTCCAACCGAATTGTTCAACCAAATTTCAATCAAACGTGGTTTGAAGTAAGGTGCAGCTACGGTGTGAATTTGGTTAAAATCGAACGATTCAATCAGAATTTATAGGGCTAAAAGCAGTTATCTTTTTTAGTGATTTTTCAAGATATCACCACTGGCACAGAATCACCCGCATTTCAAAATCACTTCTATCAGACCTGGTGCTATTTAAGACCAATACATTCTGCAAATTTCAATAAATTCTGCTAATTGGATCGTGAGTTTCCGTGAACAGAAGTTTTTGATGCTAAAAATATAGGTAACTTGGGCAAGGGTTACCAGGCGTGCCCGTTTTACCATATCAAATTTTGTTTTTTTGTCTTTGTAAACAAAGCACGAAATTTACATATGAGTGGCTTTTTTTTAAGAAACGACATTTTTTCAAGAGAGACGATGATTTGGAGGTTTTCACTTTCAGTGCCTGCCTTAAACGTACATTAATCTACAACTAAATAAAAGAAACATGTTCTGAAAATTTTGTAATCATGAAATAGCTCTGTCAGAAGTTATGGCAATTTAAAAAATTTCAAATTTTCCCGTTCTCTTTTTAGGCACCCAGCGCACACATGGGGTTAAAAAATTCCAAAACATTATCTGATTCACATGTAAAACTTATTCGGAATTTATGTCGTCAACTATATTTCTGCAAAAATTATTTGTGTGCGGAATAATAGGTATATTAAAAAAATCACTAAAATGGCCGCCGGCGCCAAACGGTTAAAGATTATTAACTGGCACTATCCTGCCTATACACCAATGTGTCCTGAAAATTTCAGCTCAATCGGATGGCGCGTTCCTGAGATTTTGTCACTGAAATTTTTTGATGATATATATATATATATATATATATAGAAATATGAATTTTTGGCCAAAGTGATTTTAATACTAATGTTCTTCTTCGAACATTAGTAACAATCCAAAGGAGCACGCAAGTTTATTTCTATTAGATAGTTGTCATTTCAAAATTTGAGTTTACATATAACCAACGCTGCTTTCAAATGTAAGACTGTTTATTCTGGTTGTCAGGGTGACATGGAAATTTTGGAATATTCCAACTATTCCAGTTGACATGACTTATCAAAATGCGTTCCATAGAGCTCCACTGAATTCACAAGTATTCGTTATCTGGATGTTGTTGCTGCTTCGCGTGCAAATCGCTATCCTGCACTACTCCGGATGCACAAAGAAACGAACATTATGTATGCAAATCGTGCATTCATTAAATGGATCTGATGCGACACGACCTATGATTCATTTATTAGCTAAAATTCATTACGGCGCGCAATCGAGATGGTTATAAAACAACCGTCATACAAAAACAGCAAAAAAAAAAACTTTATAGCATCACATTCATTATCTAAATTCATTACGACGCGCAGTCGAGATTGCTATTAAACAACCGGCATGCAACAAAATCATATAAAATTCTTCATACAAGCCGACCCTTAATGCACCGCGATTCATATCATGAATTCCATTTCAAACGATTTACATTATGCATATACGCTGTTGCATCGTTGTAGAAGTTACTACTAGTTAGTAATAAGCTGCTCTCTGTTTACCACCGACACCCACTCTGACAGACGCTCACCCAACATACCTCCATCCTCCTCTATCGCTCTATAGTCGCCCCGTTACTAGACTAAATACCATAGACAATGTTCTCGGTAATAAAAAAATCCGCCGACGCCCACTCTGAGAGACACTCACCCAACAAACTTCCATCCTCTTCGATCGCTCTACAGTCGCACAGTGTCTAGAAAAAATACCATGGGGGTTTAGTACATTTAAAGAGAGTTTTTGCGGACTAGTCTATGGGGGCTTACCCTATTGCTTTTCTTCACTAGCAACATAGACTTTTGTATGAAAAACCCCATCATTACTTCTTATGTATCTGTATACCTAAACTTTGCACTCTTCAACATGGTGTGAAATTTAAATAGTAATATCATGTAGATAGGCTGCATTTCTTCTGTTGTAAAATTTGTGTACAAATGTTCGTATAGTAGTGTATCTTGTACTCATCCGTAGGCACGAATCTTATCTAATATGATGCATCTTGTCTGATATGATGCATCTTGCCTATGATTTCATCAACAAACCAAAAAAGTTTGTAGATATCATCGGAGCTAGCACCAGACATTTTTTCAAATCCCTACGACGCGACACATAAATCGAACAACACTTCGAGCGGCCGCGAACTAGGACAATACCTCCATAAACTCTTGGATACCCTCGTAAAACCCTCATTAAACTCCGATAAGACGGGCCATAATACCGGCCATGCCAAAACAGCCGAGAGTACCGGGGTGACCATTTACACTCTCTTACTCGATAGCTAAGGCGCATTTCGTTTTGTATATTGATATGTGGCTGACAATTTTCATCGTGCAGCCCTTTAAGAATAGAGTGGTAATCGTTTTCGTAGAGAATGCTCATATATGGCCAAGGGTAAGCATTGGCCAGACCACAACATCAGAACAACATCACTTTAAATAGCTTTCTAATGAAAATAGGCCATACAGGCCACAAAGTGATTGCTTACGCAGATGACAAAGCTGTAGTAATGTCGGGAATGTATTTATCTATGCTTTCAGATGAATCAAATGACTCTATCCGAATGTCAGCTTGCTCGTCAAGGTAAGCTGCATTTCTGGTGACAGAAGCACTCAGCACCACTCCTACTTAGGCAATTTTCCTTTTTACTAATGTTCGAAGAACATTATTATTGAAATCGCTTCGCCGAAAATTCGTCATATATAAATATATATATATATATATATATATATATATATACCTGTATATATATATATATATATGTATATATATATATATATATATATATATATATATATATATATATATATATATATATATATATATATATATATATATATATATATATATATATATATATATACAGGTATATATATATATATATATATATATATATATATATATATATATATATATATATATATATATATATATATATATATATATATCAGCAAAATGGTTAAGCGAGATAATCTCTGGAGTGGCCGATCAGATTGAGCTGAAATTTTTGGAGAACATACATTGATGTATATAACAGGTAGGTCCATGATTTGCTAGAATTCAGATATCTTAAACTTTCTGGCGGCGGCGGGCATTTAAGTGAATTTTCAGGTGCTCCTATATTTCCAAGCAGTGTACATTTTTGTTCAAAAAAAGCACTTGGAATGAAAACTCATTATGTTTTAAGTTTGTTTATGATAAAGAAAAGGAAATTTTGAGCATTCTGTAGGCGCTGAGTGCCTAAAAGTAGGCAAGGATTTTTTTTCAAAATTCGATTTGTCATAGCTTCTAAGAAAAACAATGGATCATCGTGAAATTTTTACAGCGTATTGATATAGACAAAAATTTTAAACACATGGACTTTCAAGACTGTGCGGATAACTCTGTAGCAACAGCAGGCTCCTAAACAAAAATCCTTCAAATCATCGACCTTCCTGAAAATTTTTTTGATTTATGAAAATAAATTCAAATTATTGATAAATTTTGGCTTTAGTCCACCAAGTCAAATAAAATATTTAAAATTCCGCGGTAAACAAGTACGGCAACACGTGATGAAATTACCTCTATTTTCAGCACTCAAAACTTCTGTTCACGAGAACTGACAATCGGATAATGCGATGAATATGAAATTTACAGGACATGTTGGAGTTTGCTAGGACCAGGTCTGGTAGAAGTGATTTTGAAAAACGATCAACACTCTGGCAGTGGTGCCATTTGGAAAAATCGCTGAAAAAAAAAATGGTTTTTGGCTTATAGCTTCCGATTTAGCCACCAGATTTTAACGAAATTCACGCAATAGTGAACCTTACTCTAAAATAGATTTCATTGAAATTTGGTTGAAAAAATAGTATAGGGACGCCAGCTACGGCAAGTTTTGTCTCCTAAATATTGTAAATTTGCTCAGGAAAATAAAGATTTTTCCCCTATAATTTCCGATGCAGTGACGAAATCAAAACGAAATTCATGTGAAAAGCATATCTTGTTGCGATTGTAATTATGTAGGAATTTTGTTGAAAAACCTTTTTCGGCTGCTGCGTTCACTGCGCTTTTGATAGTAGTCCAAACCTCGTTGATAGACGTAGTATTAGGCGTGGAAGCTAGTTCCATTTCCAGAGCAGATCTATATTCAGCAATTAACAACAACTATTTACGTTTAAAAAATTTTAAAAGTTTAGACGATGGTAACCCTAAAATTTAATTCACTCCTATAACTTACAGCGAAGCCATTCAATCGAAACGAAATTCATAGGCTGGGTTTAACACAACGTGAAGCAGCTATGGTGCTAGCACATGATTGCCAGCACCGGACAATTTCGTAAATATCGCACCAACAGATGCTTCCATTTTCTATTCATAAGCAAACCATTTACAATAAAATAAGCAACCTATATTTAAATGCTCCGAATTTTGGAAATTTTATTGTTTGTTACTTGAATCTATAACCAAGTTTATTAGCTTATTTATCTGCATCATCCCCCTTCTATGGTAAGCATAATTTATGACAAACAATTTCGAATATATTAAAGCACTAAAAGATTATATAAAAGCAAAGCATCTTAGTTATATATCTATATGCTTTTAGAATCGTCAAAGGTTGGTGCAACTGCACCAAATTGTTTATATAATGTTATTTTATTTGAATAAAGCTTTTTGCCCTTTAGCCTCCAGTACAGTCATGGTATCATAACGAAATTCATATGGCAAATTTAAATTATTGTAGACAATATTCAGTAGAAATCTAGTTTGAAAAAAACTCTAGCGCACCTGAACCGCTAGAAACACTAATGTTCGAAGAACAGTAGAAGAATCGTGCAGGATTTGAGTGCACATTCCACCACATGCGCTGCTTATTACGGCCAAATTGTTTCAAATGCCATGTTTTACTTTTGTCTCAAGAATGCATTATAACCCATATGGTAGAAGGTTTCAAATATTACCACTGGTATGAATTTCAACGTTTATGAGAGCAAAACACGGGTTAATTATATTCGTTATCAGTTGCTTATATCACAAAATTTTGAAAGCAGCATCTCATATAATATCAATGAAGAAAATGCTCAGTGCCTGCAGCACTGTAACTGAAGTTGGACTTTGGGGCTGCGATCCGAAAAATTTGCAGAACTTTGGGAATTGAAACATCGGTTATTTATTTTCATTGTAAATGTTTCCGGTATGAATACTAACTGTAAGCATTTGATAGAAAAGTAGCACAACCGACTCGTGCTGGCAACCTTCTGCCAGTATCAAAGCCAAGAATATATCACATCTGCTTCACGTTGTTATATTACATTTGAAGTTATAGGAGTATAAAGAAATGTAGGGTTACCTGCAACGAGTTTTTTCAAATAATCGAAAGCTTAATATTTGCTGTTTATTGTCACTACAATATCATAACCAATTGAAAATTCTACGATAAAACCGCTTAATAAAGATATTGCAAACAAACACAAAACCAACAATAGCTGGCAACCCTATCATGGCTTTTAAACCAAATTTGGCTTGAATAATGTTTATAATAGGTTCCAGTAATTGTATGAAATTCGTAATGATTTCATGACTGCACTGGAAGTTAAAGGGCAAAAAGTTTTATTTTCCTGAGGGAATTTTCAAAACCAAAGACACCAAAATTACCATAGCTGGCAGCACCAATCGAATTTTTCAATCAAATTTCTATCAAACAGAGTTTAGAGTAGGGTGCAGCTACTGTGTCAATTTCATGAAAATCTGGTAACTAAGTCACATTTCATGAGGCAAAAAGCAGCTTTTTTTTTCTCTGTAACTTTTCAAGATGGCACCACTGGAACAGAGTTGCCTGCAATTCAAAATCGCTTCTATCAGACCTGGCCCTACTTAAGTCCAGTGCATTCTGTAAATTTCAATTCTATCTGATTATTGATTCGTGGATTCCCGTGAACAGAATTTCTTGAAGCTAAAAATATAGGTTAACTGGGAGAGGGTTACCGTTCTTGTCCGACATGAAATTTCCAAAGTTTTACTTTGACTGTGTAGATCGAGCATAAGATTTGTATACAGATTGGTTTTATTGTAGAAAAGAAATTTTTTTAGGATATTCGATGGTTTGAATGTTTTCACTTCCAAATTTTGATTTTTTCAAATTAAAGAAACCAAAATTATCATAGCTGGCAGCTCCAACCGAATTGTTCAACCAAATTTCTATCAAACGTGGTTAGGTGCAGCTACGCTAATGAGCGTGCTGGCAAGCCTGTAGCTAGGGCAGGCACTGAAAGTGAAAACCTCCAAATCATCATCTCTCTTGAAAAAATGTCGTTTCTTAAAAAAAAGCCACTCATATGTAAATTTTGTGCTTTGTTTACATAAACAAAAAAAACATTTGATATGGTATAACGGGCACGCCTGGTAACCCTTGCCCAATTTACCTATATTTTTAGCATCAAAAACTTCTGTTCACGGAAACTCACGATCCGATGAACAAAATTTATTGAAATTTGCAGAATGTATTGGTCTTAAATAGGACCAGGTCTGATAGAAGTGATTTTGAAATGCGGGTGATTCTGTGCCAGTGGTGCCATCTTGAAAAATCACTAAAAAAAGATAACTGCTTTTAGCCCTATAAATTCTGATTGAATCGTTCGATTTTAACGAAATTCACACTGTAGTTGCACCTTACTTTAAACCAAGTTCGGTAGAAATTCGGTTGAAAAATTCGGTTGGAGTTGCCAGCTATGATAATTTTGGTGTCTTAAATTTGAAAAAATCAAAATTTGGAAGTGAAAACATTCAAACCATCGAATATCTTAAAAAATGTCCGTTTCTACAATAAAACCAATCTGTATACAAATCTTATGCTTAATCTACACAGTCAAAGTAAAACTTTGGAAATTTCATGTCGGACAAGAACGGTAACCCTTTCTCAGTTAACCTATATTTTTAGCTCCAAGAACTTCTGTTCACGGGAACCCACGAATCAATAATCAGATAGAATTGAAATTTACAGAATGCATTGGACTTAAGTAGGGCCAGGTCGGATAGGAGCGATTTTGAATTGTAGGCAATTCTGTTCCAGTGGTGCCATCTTGAAATATTACAAAGAAAAAAAAATGCTTTTTGCCCTATGAAATGTGAATAAGTTACCAGATTTTCATGAAATCGACACAGTAGCTGAACCTTACTCTAAACTCTGTTTGGTAGAAATTTGGTTGAAAAATTCGATTGGTGCTGCCAGCTATGGTAATTTCTGTGTCTTTGGTTTTGAAAATTCGCACAGGAAAATGAAACTATTTGCCCTATAGCTTCCAGTGCAGTCATGAAATCAATACGAATTTCATACAATTACTGGAACCTATTATAAACATTATTCAAGCCAAATTTGGTTTAAAAGCCATGATAGGGTTGCCAGCTATTGTTGGTTTTGTGTTTGTTTGCAATATCTTTATTAAGCGGTTTTATCGTAGAATTTTCAATTGTTTATGATATTGTAGTGACAATAAACAGCAAATATTAAGCTTTCGATTATTTGAAAAAACTCGTTGCAGGTAACCCTAAATTTCTTTATACTCCTATAACTTCAAATGTTATATAACAACGTGAAGCAGATGTGATATATTCTTGGCTTTGATACTGGCGAAAGGTTGCCAGCACGAGTCGGTTGTGCTACTTTTGTATCAATAAATGCTTACAGTTAGTATTCATACCGGAAACATTTACAATGAAAATAAATAACCAATGTTTCAATTCCCAAAGTTCTGCAAATTTTTCGGATCACAGCCCCAAACTCCAACTTCAGTTACAGTGCTGCAGCCACTGAGCATTTTCTTCATTGATATTATATGAGATGCTGCTTTCAAAATTTTGCGAAATAAGCAATTGATAACGACAATATAATTAACCCGTGTTTTGCTCTCATAAACGTTGAAATTCATGCCAGTGGTAATATCTGAAACCTTCTACCATATGAGTTATAATGCATACTTGAGACAAAAGTAAAACATGGCATTTGAAACAATTTGGCCGTAATAAGCATGTGCATGTGGTGGAATATGCACTCAAAACCTGCACGATTCTTCTACTGTTCTTCGAACATTAGTGTTTCTAGCGGTTCAGGTGCGCTATAGTTTTTTTTATTCGATGCATTATTCCTGCTACATAAATACCAACCAGTCTACTTATCATTAAGTTTTGTGCCAGCAAATGTTTTATTACTCCTGACTTTCTACTAGATTTAAGGTTACCAACTTGCATTTCTGATAGATATAAATCGCATGATGGTGTCACTTTCAAAAGCAAGATGAAATTTGTGTACATCAACAGCTGAAAGTTAATCTGTTAAGTCGGGAGTGGTGCAAGCTGAATCTCAAGCTGTCCCTTCTTCTACCGGATCACTGAAGTGTTTTTCAAGCAGGAACTATGTCTATTTTTCAGACAATTGACTAGCTTCTTAAATTGAATATTTGAATTCAATATTGCTGATTCTTGCACAGCGACCATGATTGTCACTAAATGCCGCGAATCTCTTAAGGATACGTCGTTTGACAATACAACTGATTTGCATCCTTTACATGGGCTTTTCAGGGCAACTTTGAGACCGATGAACTAATGAGGCTTGGTTCATTGCTACCGGAAGTCTTACGCTCCATCTTTGATAACATCGGTATCATTGATATCAGATAAAAATACCTCGGGGGCACTTGGAAGTCCAGAGTCGATGAATCATCTTGTATTGTCAGGTAATCCTTTGTCTACATGGTTGCGCATCGCACCAAGCAACTATTAAGCTCAACCCAAGGTGCTTTTACAGGCCACTGCAGCATAAGATGGTAGCTACAATGGTTTGGTACAGGCTTCAACGATTTCTGCTGGGAACTGTGGCTCGGAAGAACAAGGGGAATCCATGCTCCTAGCCTGGCTTTGGTTGGGACGAGAGTAGTGGCATTTGGCACAACCTTTCTTTCAAATTCGGGTGACCAATCCCTGGTCAAAATAATAGGAATAGTGTGGTTTATCAAAGAGAGCAGATGGTTTTCTTACTGAAGTAATAAGTGAAGAGCAAACTACTGTGGCACCACAGCTGGCCTTTTTTGTGCCCATGTGTGTCTGTTGGCAGGCTTTTGTCAACCGATAGCAATTTCGACCTATATACTTCCAAGTTTCCGTTCTATTAGCGATGTCAGTTTCAGCGACAAAATATTGAAGATGTTGGTGATCGTCTGAGCAAGGACGAGCGCACGTACAAGCTGGCCATCCGGAATTTGCCGCCAACACCAACGACAATATGCGGAAGGTTCTGAAGGTCCCTGAAGGCAATGTCAGCGCTGGACACTTCCTACTTCAAATGTTCAAAACGAACCTAAGAAGTATTCAAATTGGAAAGTCACAAGTTGTACGCTGTGGAAACAGTTTCCCGGCTACAGGACGGACAGTGGAACGGATTTTGTCTGGAAAAGGGTAATACCGAAACTCGAAAGAAGAATCATCCTCTATCGGCGTCATGATGACCCAATTGCTGGGCATATGGGTGCTCTTGACATTAGCACGGGTTGCGCAAAGCTATCGGGAAATATGTGGAGAAATGCAAGATACGTCTGGCCTGTAAAGTGACTATGAAGGCCCCAGTGGGTTTAATGTCAACTCGAGCAGGTGAAGCAAATGACATGTGGGAGATGGTCTGCTTAGATCTGGTAGGGCCATTATCGAGGTCAACGCAAGGTCATTCTAATATACTGTGCCACAGAAACGAATGCTACAAAAACAGAAAGACTGAGATGAACAAAAAATATATCAAAAAACATAAAGAAATTAAAATTGCATATAGAGAATAAGAAAATAAATAGATATTAATTAGATTTAGAAATAAATAGATATTAAAAGTATAGTGTTTAGTTGAAGACGACCTAGCTTATACGGGACAAACTGACCGTGATCGACGGCGAATGTCACAACATTCAGCTTGCCTTCGGACCGGCCGAGCCGGTAGAATAGCGTTTCACTCATCAGCAGAGCCACTCACCCCTCATCGACTCATACGCTCACATTTCAAATCCCATCGCGCTCCGTAATCGTTGCGATTTTGGAAATTCGAAAAAGTGTCGGACGAAGAAACGTCAGCAGATTGCAATGTGGAAATAGGGAACGTAAAGTAACTCATCAAGAGTTTGGAGATGGCTCGCAAAAATGACTCGAAAAAAGCTGGCAATTATTTTGCGAAAAAAAATATTACAATAAAAATGTATGTTTCGGAACTTAGCTTGAAGAATTTCATAAGTCTAGACAAAATCAGTTATCGATGAACCGATAGTTTGAATACATGTCACAGCTCATCGTTACGTTCGACTTAACGGTGCTAGGGCTAGATCGAGCAGTCAACATTATCGACAGAATTCAAAAAGCATCTCAATGTATACTGCGGCAGCACTAAATTGGAAGATTTTATATGATATGAACTTTGCGTCAAAACTTAATGACATTAAATAATGCCGATTTAGAGTCTATTAGCGTTTATTTAGGGTAAGTTTTCAAAAACCGAAGGCAACTGCTTTGTACTTCGAATAAAAAAAAATCTCCAATTATTTTTGCCTATCATATGGCTGTTGAAAAGTAAAGATAACACCTGCATTATCTAGTCAAGCAATGTACGAATGGGAATCGATTTCAGTACAAATGTATCGAATCATTCAGAAAATGTTAACTGCCTTAATTCGACAATGATCCTTCGACTTCGACACGCAGGATGTCACCACTGCTGGAAAAAAGGCAAGATGTAGCAAAAAGGGGTTTGCGGTATTGTGGGGGCTCTGGGTCTTTAAGTGCTTTTCTCGAACGGATAAAAGAGCTACGGGTGGCGAAAGGAGTTACCACCGATCACCTGCTCGGAAGTATCACGAGAGGTACTCAAGGGCCAGAAGAATCAATGGGGATGAACGTCTTGGTGATGGAGGAGCTGTTTGGACGCTGCCTGATCCCGCGTTCAAAGGAGGAAAAATTGAGGATCCTTAGGAGAAACATCGATCCTTTTTATATAACACAACTGGCACTTATTCAGGTACAGACTATATCCGATCTTATCCGAGTGGGTCGTTCTTTATAAGCAACGAGGGTCGCGGTAGAAGCCTATTTACATTTGCCACCGCCTACCCGGAAGTCTGAACAGTTATTGGGGCCGGATCTGGTGAACGTCGAGTATTCAGAGAGGGTGGATATAGCGTCTATCTCATAGAAGGATATTTAGTGCTGGAATTGCCGACGGAACGGGCACACCTTGCAGAGTCGCTCTGAGCCACCTAAGTGTTTTGGCTGAGGTCACATAGGAGTTAAGAAAGCAAATTACCCAAACTGTCAAGAGAGACCAAACAGTGATAGGGGTCCACCACGGAAAGACTCCGGAAGTAGGAATGATCCACCTCAGTCTTCGGGAAACTGGCACGGTGTCCTTCAGGCGGCAACCTGGACACACTGAGCAAGACGGACAGAGCCACGCAAATATGCTACTTATTAAATCAGTGGGAAGGAGATTAGAGGCCACACCTCGAGGTGGATGTCCTGGGACGTAAATTCCTGTTGCTATTGAATTTCGGCGCTTTTATACTATAGTGGATGGAGAGGGTTAGCAAACGATGAAAGAGCTGGGAGTGGAGCTCCTAGCAACCAACCAATGGTAAATATGATTGGCCAATGACCAAGGATGCTCCATCACAGAGACATCGGTGGTTCCGTTCAAGCTAAGGGAGAAGATGGAGGGGTTGCGCGTGCTGGTGGTCCCTTCTCTGCCTTTCACCCTGATTCTGGGGGTGGACTTCACTAATCGGTTCGGAATAGTAATGAGGCTGAGTGAGAATAGTTTTGATGCTATGAGTCCTCTATAACAGAAGCAAGAGGAACAGCTCAGAGCACGCTGTCGACTGTTGGAGGCCGATAAAGCAACGCTCGGCCAACTGCTGACTGAGAAGTTCAACCTAATGGGGGAAGGGGTCGGCTGTACTACTCAGGTGGAGCACGTCATCAAGACAGACTCACCGCCGATAAAGCAACGCCACATCGGCGCCGAGCTGAAAAACATGCAGGTTCAGGGGATAGTGGAGAGGTCTGTCAGTCCCTGGACATTGCCCATATTGCTGGCAAATTAAGGACAGCTTCTATCGATTTTGCGTGGATTACCGTAAACTAAATAGGACCACGAAACATGATGCTTATCCTATACCTTACGTGTCGGCCACGTTGGATAGGCTGCGAGAGGCCAAGTATCTGTCTTCCTCCTATTCCTGTTTTCCTGTCTTTCTCCTATCAAATCCGCAAACTGACAGGTCCCCATGGCTGAACTTTCCAAAAAGTTTACGGCTCTCACTGTGCCACATTGGCGGCTGTTCCAGTTTTGAAGAATATTGTTTGAGTAACAGAGCGCCCTTGTGACTTCGCAGAGCCTGATCGACCAAGTTTTAGGTCCTTTTGTCGAGCCCTTCGTCTTTACTTACTTAGATGATATCATCGTGATGACCCATAACTTTCCAAATCATGTTGAAGTGCTGCGAGAAGTTTTTGAGTTTTCCCGTGAAAAAATTCGAATTTTGTCGACCACAATTGAAATACCTGGGCTTTGTGGTGGACGAAAAAAGGCCTGAGTGTGGACCCCAACAAGGTTAAATGTGTGCTGTATATTTTTTTTCTAGCCCCGTGAAAGGAGTTGGACAATTTTAGCGAATGGTATCCTGGTACCGGCGTTTTATACCAGCTTTTGCCACGATGCTGTTGCCACTAACCAACTTATTAAAAAAACTTCCAAAATTCTTATGGACCCAGTAATGTCAAGATGCTCTCACGCAGGCAAAAAAGAGGTTGGCCACCGCACCGATTTTGACGTGCCCGGACTATTGCCTGCCCTTCTGCATTGAAACTGTAGCGTCAGAACGAGGGTTGGAGCAGGCTTCATCAGGTTTTGTATATGCGTTTGGTTTTCGAATGTTGCATTGCATAGCATCGGGTTTACTGGCCTGAGCGTAGCTGATTTGCAACAATACTTCTATCAACTGGAAAATATATAAACTGGAAACGTTGGGTGCTGGCTGCGTTTGCTGTGCAACAGGTAAGCAGCTGATAATGGCTGGTTAGAGCGGTGTGCGGTGGATCACTCAGGAAGAATTGAAGATGCTGACTGTTTGTGAGTGAGGTTTGAGATTTGAATGCTGCCGTGGAGGTTTCAACCCGTAAAGAAAATAAATTGTTTTTAAAATCGTTTCGCAAAGCACAATGCTAAATTCGAAAACAACAAGCGGTAGCTAGAAATACGTTAAAATACACTGAATCTAGACTTGATTTTGATGGTGAAACAGTGAAAGAGATTGGAATTGTTTTTTGCGGGATGATAAAATTGAAAAATTTTGAAAAGTAGCCGCAGAAATAATTGCGTATACAAAAACTAGTGCATTTAATACTATTGTGATCATTGAACTGAAGTGTTTGTGAAGGTTGATATTATATTTGTAGATAGTATTGATATAGGAAGACTACTGTTTTAATATTGATGATTATATGACTATACGAATGGAATTTAGGATAATTGGAAGTTTCGTCGGGACTTGTGATGTTGAAGGCTGGACACTGGATGTAAATGCTTTACCTGACGAATTCAATCGCTTTGAGGCCTAGCTCCTTATTGAAAAACATTTCATTCGATTAGTTGCTGTTTGCTGGGTGCAATCTTGACAGATGAGCAACGAAAATATTATGTAGCATTGAGAGGAAAGCGTCTTTCTGTCCAAACGACCATTGGGTGTTAGACAAGAGACAGTGGGATTCATTCAGTACTTACAGGAATGGAAGCACTACCATTCTTTGGCTTAATTGAAGTGGACGAAGTCGATTTATTGTTTACACTTTCATTTGTATCATTGCGGTGCCTTGCCATGGTGTCTGCAAAAGACCAGTTTTCGTTGACGTTGTTTCATGACACATCCAACAAAAGCGATTTATCGTTGGACTTTGTCAGATAATTTCAAAGTCAGTAACATAACGGTGGAGCAAAGGCTCTATACGGAATGCGATCTTGAAGCTAGTATTCAGAAAGTTGAAACAATTAATCTTCTCAGCGAACGTCACGTTATGGGTGTCTGGTCATGTTTTGGGCGCAGCGATGTTTATGATTGAAATCGTTGATGTTAAGATTCTTCATACAGATGGCTGTTGGGTTTTGTTGTAGGAGAAAAAAAAGATTGCGGGAGTCATGTTTTTGTGAACTGAAAATCGAGTTAAGAATATAATTTTTAATAATATAATTGTGAATTTAATGCTTAGGTAAAATTTAGATTAATAGTTTTGTTAAATTCGAAATAAAGGTAAAAAACTCTAGCGCACCTGAACCGCTAGAAACACTAATGTTCGAAGAACAGTAGAAGAATTGTGCAGGTTTTGAGTGCATATTCCACCACATGAGCTGCTTATTACGGCCAAACTGTTTCAAATGCCACGTTTTACTTTGGTCTCAAGAATGCATTATAACTCATATGGTGGAAGGTTTCAGATATTACCACTAGCATGGGTTTCAACGTTTATGAAAGAAAAACACTTGTTAATTATATTCGTTATCAGTTGCTTATTTCACCAAACTTTGAAAGCAGCATCTCATATAACATCAATGAAGAAAATGCTCAGTGCCTGCAGCACTGTAACTGAAGTTGGTGTTTGGGGCTGCGATCCAAAAAATTTGCAGAACTTTGGGAATTGAAACATTGGTTATTTATTTTCATTGTAAATGTTTCCGGTATGAATACTAACTGTAAGCATTTATTGAGACAGAAGAAGCACAACCGACTCGTGCTGGCAACCTTCTGCCAGTATCAAAGCCAAGAATATATCACATCTGCTTCACGTTGTTATATTACATTCGAAGTTATAGGAGTATAAAGAAATTTAGGGTTACCTACAGCAAGTTTTTTCAAATAATCTAAAGCTTAATATTTGCAGTTTATTGTCACTACAATATCATTACCAATTGAAAATTCTACGATAAAACCGCTTAATAAAGATATTGCAAACAAACACAAAACCAACAATAACTGGCAACCCTATCATGGCTTTTCAACCAAATTTGGCCTGAATAATGCTTATAATAGGTTCCATTAATTGTATGAAATTCGTATTGATTTCATGACTGCACTGGAAGCTATAGGGCAAAAAGTTTTTTTTTCCTGAGCGAATTCTCAAAACCAAAGACACAAAAATTACCATAGCTGGCAGCACCAATCGAATTTTTCAACCAAATTTCTATCAAACAAAGTTTAGAGTAAGGTGCAGCTACTGTGCCAATTTCATGAAAATCTGGTTACTAATTCACATTTCATAGGGCAAAAAGCATATATTTTTCTTTGTAATTTTTCAAGATGGCACCACTGGCACAGAGTTGCCCCCAATTCAAAATCGCTTCTATCAGACCTGGTTCTAGTTAAGTTCAATGTATTCTGTAAATTTCAATGGTATCTGATTATTGGTTCGTGAATTCCCGTGAACAGAAGTTTTTGATGCTAAAAATATAGGTTAACTGGGAGAGGGTTACCGTTCTTGTCCGACATGAGATTTCCAAAGTTTTACTTTGAACGTGTAGATAAAGCATAAGATTTGTATGCAGATTGGTTTTATTGTAAGAAACGGACATTTTTAGGATATTCGATGATTTGAATGTTTTCACTTCCAAATTTTTATTTTTTCAAATTTAAGGCACCAAAATTATCATAGCTGGCAGCTCCAACCGAATTTTTCAACAAAATTTCTACCAAACGTGGTTGAAAGTAAGGTCCAGCTACTGTGTGAATTTCGTCAAAATCGAACGATTCAATCAGAATTTATAGGGCTAAAAACAGTTATCTTTTTTAGTGATTTTTCAAGATGGCACCACTGGCACAGAATCGCCCGCATTTCAAAATTACTTCTATCAAACCTGGTGCTATTTAAGACCAATACAGTCTGCAAATTTCAATTAATGCTGCTCATCGGATCGCGAGTTTCCGTTAACAGAAGTTTTTGATGCTAAAAACATAGGTAAATTGGGCAAGGGTTACCAGGCGTGCCCGTTATACCATATCAAATTTTATTTTTTGTCTATGTAAACAAAGCACGACATTTACATATGAGTGGCTTTTATTTGAAGAAACGGCATTTTTTTCAAGAGAGACGATAATTTGGAAGTTTTCAATTTCAGTGCTTGCCCTTGCTTCAGGGTTGCCAGCACGCTCATGAAAAGCTACACGAATTTACAACTAAATAATACCAACAAGTTCTGAAAATTTGGTAATGATTTAATAGCTCTGTCAAAAGTAATCGCAATTTAAAAATTTTCAATTTTTCCCGATCTCTTTTTAGGCACCCAGCGCACACATGGGGTTAAAAAAATCCAAAACATTATCCGATTCACATGGAAAACACGTTCGAAATTTATTTTGTTAACTTTATTTTTGCAAAACTTATTTGTGTACGGAATAATAGGTATATTAAAAATATCACTAAAATGGCCGCCGGTGCCAAAGGGTTAAAGAATTTTAACTTTTTCTGAGACCTGGCACTATTCTGCATATACACCAATGTGTCCTGAAAATTTCAGCTCAATCGGATGGCGCGTTCCTGAGATTTTTTCACTGAAATTTTTTGATGATATATATATATATATAAAATATGAATTTTTGGACAAAGTGATTTTAATACTAATGTTCTTCTTCGAACATTAGTAAAAAGTCTAGCGCATCAGAGCCGCTAGAAAACTAATTTTCGAATCAATTATCTTTGAGGGAATTAAAAATGTGTGAAGATTTTATAAACTTCTTTGTTGCATCATATCAACCATTTCTTACTCAAAGGAACAAATATCATTTTTTGACAGCATTTCCTATAACACAAATTATGAAAATGTTCAGTGCTGGCAGCATTTGTCCAACACAGCAGCAATAAATCTACCATAACATGCTTATGCTTAGTCAATCTATCCTTTGAAATTCGTTTTCATCCGAGGATATCATCGAAAGTATCAGCGATTAAACTATGTCTGGGGTTGCCTTCCGAAAAATTTCCAAAACTCGGAAAATTTAAATATCGGCTGCTTATTTTATTGTAAATGCTTTGCTTATGAATACAAAATGGAAGCATCTGTTAGTGCAATATTTACGAAACTGTCTGGTGCGGGCAATCATGTGCTAGCACCATAACTGCTTCACTTTGTCCCTAACACACTCTATGAATTTCGTTTCGATTGAATGGCTGCTCTGTAATTTATAGGAGTGAATATAATTTTAGGGTGAATATAATTTTAGGTGAATCTAGTTTTTACCAGTGCTGCCATTTTAGCATTTTGAATGCTAGATCTAGCATTATTTTTTCCGAGACGGCATTCAAAATTCGGAGTTAGCATCTAGCATTATTTTTAGCATTTAAATTTAGATTTCGGAATAATCTGGCATTCATCTATTTACAATCTCGCCCATCAAATTTTTCTCAATAATAGCTCTGTTTGTGTACTTTCAGTCGGGTTCATGAAAAGAAACTTCCTGAATCATGTGGTGGCGGAGTTTCATGAAAAATACAAAAACGAGCTCATTTCATTTTCTTAGAAGTGTCAACCAGAAGTGACATTTGTCTGATTTTGAAATAATGATAGTGATTATAGAGTCTAAAATATAAAGATTATAAGGTCATCTATATTGCTTTAAATATGGAAACGTTCCATTAAATCGTGGTGATGCTAAAAATCAGAGAAATGGTCCCATTCACTTCAGACTCCCAGGAGCCTTGGGCATCTACAAGTTCAAGTTTACCAAAGTATGTGCATTCTAGTTAGATATTTTTTCAATTGTTTTGTGGGGGCTTCAAATGCAAGCAATCGCACGGATAACGCTGGAGAAAAATCCGAAACTAATACTTTTACTTCACTTAAAAATGAATAATTGTTGCTGTTTTGATTGTGAGATTCCAAACGATGTTTTGAAAAATATTGGTAGAAATGAGCTTTACACAAGAGAAGAAGATTTAGATATAACTGATAGGTCTGTAATCGATATAGAATCATTTTAAGATGTAAATTTTAAACTTCTAATTTGTTTCTGTTATACATACGAGGGTTGATCAATAAATAATGATAATGAATATAAATCAAGGTGATTAAACTTAAAAGATATATTTATTTTTCAACATAGCCTTCTAACAAGTTAATACATTTAGTCCATCTTTTGTTCAAACCCAGGTTACCCTTAGAAAAAAAAAGCGGCCATCATTTCCCTATCATCTTCAAATTTCTTACTCCGAAGGTAGAAACCACGAAGAGGTAGAAACCACTGAGAGCTAGACCTGGCGAATAGGGCGGGTGTTCAAGCAGTTCGAATCCTGTTTCTTTAATTGTATCCATCGCAACTGCAGCCGTATGAGCCGGTGCGTCATTTTGAAGAAACAGAACTCCGGCTCGCAGTTTGCCGTGTCTTTTCTCCTTAATCGCCTCTCGCAATCTTCTTATTTGGTCAGCTTAATAAGAGCCTGATATAGTGGCTTCTTTTTCCAAATATTCCACCATAATAATTTCTTCAGCGTCCCAAAAAACTGATGCCATAACCTTTCCTGCTGAACTTGACACTTTGAATTTCTTCGGCATCGATGAAGAGGGTCGCTTCCAGGAGATCGATTGCATTTTGGTTTCTGGATTAAAATGGATATCATCCACGGTCATGAAATGTGACAAAAAGTTCTCCTGATCTGCCTGGAACTTCTTGAGATTCATCCTTGAAATGTCGACTCATTTCTTCTTATGATCGTCCGTTGACATTCTCGGTACCCAACGCGCAGAGACCTTCTTCATATGTAATTTGTTGGCAAAGATTTCTCGAACACATCTATATGAGATCCCTGTGACCTCAGCTACATGCCTGGAATCGTGGTATATTTGTATGTTTTTTTTCATGCTGACTTAGTGAGTATATGTAGTAGTAAACAATTTTTTTTTTTGAATTTTATGCGAACAACAACCGATCATCATTACTTATTGATCAACTGTCATATAAATATACATATAGTTCTCATATTGAAACATGTTTATTTCAATCAAATTAGAAAGCATTATTTAGCATTATAACTTTACAAGATCTAGCATTATTTAGCATTAAATAAAATTGAATCTAGCATTATTCCAAAAAAATAAATGGCAGCACTGGTTTTTACCACCGTCCAAACTCTTAAATTTTTTGAAAAGTAAATACTTTTTGTTAATTGTCATTGCAGAATCGTTCCCATTTAGAAATTTTATGACAACATCGCTCGATAAAGAAATGCCAATAAATTACAAAATTCATCATAGCTAGCAACACTTTCATGATTTTCCGAATAAATTCCTACAGAACTAGAAATGCAACAAGATCCACATGTCACATAAATTTCGTTCTGATTCCTTTACTGCATCGGAAGCTATAGGAAAAAAACCTTTATTTTCTTGAGCAAATTAACAATATTCAGGAGACCCAAATTGCCATAACTGAGGACTCTATACTAATTTTTCAATCAAATTTCTTTTGAATCTATTTTTGAATAAGGTTCACCTACTGCGTGAATTTTGTTAAAATCGGGTGTCTGATCCGGAAGCAAGAGGCCAAAAAACAGTTTTTTTTCTCAGTAATTTTTCCAAATGGCACCACTGCCACAGTGTTCCTCGTATTTCAAAACCAATTCTATCAGATCTGGCCCTAGTTAAAACCAACATGTCCTGTAAATTTCAAATTGATCGCATTATCTATCTGATCGTCAGTTCTCGTGAACAGAAATTTTGAGTGCTGAAAAAATAGGAAATTTGATCACGGGCTGCCGTTCTTGTTTACCGCGGATTGATGAAAATTATTATTTGACTAGATGGACAAAAGTCAAAATTTATCAATAATTTGAATTTATTTTCAAAAATTTATTTTCATTGGCAGGTACCAATGGTAAAAGAGCCCCCGCAAATCACGGCGTTCACGGTGCCCGGGCGAGGTTTGTTTCATTTCTTACGGATGCGGTTTGGCCTTCACAATTCAGAGGCCACATGGCAAAGACTAATCGACACGGTGCTCTGGCCCGCCCTGAAACTGTTCGTCTTCACATATTTAGATGATATTATCATCGTAACAGACACATTCCAGGGACATGTGGAGGTGCAACGAGACGATTTCATCCGGTTGAGGGAAGAAGGCTTGCGGGTAGCGAAGGATAAATGCTAGTTTTGCAATGCACAAGTGCGCTATCTAGACTATATTGCTGACAAAAGGTTCTGCAGGCCGATCCAGAAAAAGTTCAAGCAGCTAGAGAGTTCCCTCGTCCATCTTCAGCCAAGCAAGTACGTCAATTGCTTGGGATAGTGTCCTGGTACAGTTGATTTATCCCCAACCATGCCACTATGGTAGCGCCCCTAAGTGATCTCCTGAAGAAAGGCTGGAAGTTTATATGGACCGAAAAGTTTAAACGAAAATTTTACTCGTGTAAACTCAAGCAAGTCTCAGCACCAACCCTGTCCTGTGTCGACTTTGACCTCCCATTTAAGGTACAGACAGACGCCTAGGACGTAGGGATTGGGGCCGTTCTGAGCCAGGCTCACCCAACGGGGGAAAAGGTAGTCTGCTACCTAAGCCGGTCGTTGTCAAAACAGGAGCGAAAATATTTGACGACGGAAAAGGAGTGCCTCGGAGTCGTTTGGACAATTGAAAAACTACGCCCATACATCGATGGGATGCACTTTATAGCTATCACCGATCATCATTCACTGATCTGGTTGAATAAGTTGAGAGATCCTACTGGTCGTCTGGCGAGGTGGACCGTTCGGCTACAGCAGTACGATTTCGAAGCCATGCACCGGAAGGGAAAGGATCACTTGGTCCCGGATGCTCTTTCGCGAGCAACAGTTGATGTTTGTACCCTGTCGGCTCCTTTAAGCATAAAGATTTGCTACACGGATATGCTTGGGAATATTCAAATAGATCCTTTCCGCTATCTTAGCTGAAAAGTGATAGGAAGGACGCTGTGGAAGCAGGTGACGGGCAGAAAGGGGAGTCTGCCCTTCCTAAGAGCTGAAGCAGCTTGAAAAAGGGTTGTCTCGAAGGCGGAACGGAAAAAAATCCTCCTCAGGTATTAGGATGACCCAAAGGCAGGGCACATAGAGAAGAGACAGATCGGACAGTAGTCCGAGTCGCTCAACATTATTATTGGCCTCAAATGAGGGCGGATATCAGGGAGTACGTCAGCAAGTGCAAGGTATGCCAAGTTCAAAAGGTGGAAGAGAAAGCCGCGGTGTGGTTAGTGACGACGAGGGCTGGGGAAGCAAAAGTTCCGTGGGAGATGACCTGCATCAACTTCGTTGGTCCGCTCCCAGGATCGAAGAATACGGATCAAGGCTGAGCTATACCTCATTATACGACAGTCAAGCTAATCCTGCAGAAAGAAGAAACCAGGATATCAAGTGTATGCTAAGGTGCTATACGTCGGAAAATCACCGCTTGTGGGACCAACATCTGGCAAAGATAGCTTGCGCCTTACGTACCTTTAAACACGAAGTCACGGGTTCCTCGTCATACTTCTTAAATTTTGGAAGGGAAATGGTCGCTTTCCGGGAAGAAGTGGAGCTTTCGGTGGGAGCAAAAAGTGACTTTTCACCCTAATCAAACGCAAGAGCGTTGATAAAAGTCCGAGAAGAGGTAGTTCGCAGGATGCAGCAGGCTGCGTCTTCTAGTAAAAACCACTACGATCTTCACCGGCGAACAGAAAATTTTCAGGTGGGTGATAGGGTGTGGAGGAAAAACTACGTCTGGTCCGATGCTAGTAAGATTTTCGCGGCGAAACTAGCTCCAACTTTCGTCAGTCCTTTCACTATTAGAGCAAAAACATCAGCATGAACATTTGAACTTGTCGACGAGAGGAGAAAAGCGGTCAGTAATTGGCATGCTAAGGACCTGAAGCAATATATAGGCGGTGAAGATAGTTCAGAGGCACTGATTAAGAGTAGCCAAATTAATTGAGGGAAGTGAAAATGAGAGGTCTAGGTTAGTTAGTGGTGGTGGGTAGAATTAAAATATCATACAAAAATTGGTGAAGGTTAGTTAAGCTGGGAATGGATTTTCTGTAGTGGTGGGATAGATTATCATAC
This sequence comes from Nemotelus pantherinus, assembly GCA_963978885.1. Taxonomy (NCBI): domain Eukaryota; kingdom Metazoa; phylum Arthropoda; class Insecta; order Diptera; family Stratiomyidae; genus Nemotelus; species Nemotelus pantherinus. Next base: position 158,534,105 of record OZ022264.1, on the reverse strand, counting down.
TAAGTGTCTGGATGAATAGTTAGAATACTAATAGCTTTAGAGGCTCAACGTGTCAGATAGTAGGCGCATTTTGATAGTAAGTGCAATTTTAGAATTATGAATTGAATTGAATGAATTTATTTTTATTTGTGCGAGGAGTTTCTAATAAGGTAATACAGTGATTATTAACAGTTATGAGTTCAGACTTTATCTAAGTCTATGCAGCATTAATGTAATGTAAAATAATTAATGTAATGTGTACATGGTACATACTGACATTGATTTTTGGTCTTATGAACTAGGAAAAATTTGCACAATTTAAAAACTTAATGAGCTATTTTAGGTATTAACGTAAAAGAAATCTTAGACTAGCTTATAATAACTTATCCTTACTTAGCGTCAACATTTCAGTAATTAAAAATAATACTTTCAATTATCAAAAGTTCGCGAGCAGAATTTCCGTTTAACAGCGTTTAGGAGAGCATTAACTGGGATCACCCCACTTGAAGCATGAATTGCAGCAGTTGAAGTATGCCAAAGTTTATTCAGTAGGATCGTCAACCATTTATTCTGCATTGTTTGTAACTTTCGCTTATGTGTATTTGCACAACTATTCCAAAGAGGTGCACCATAGAGAATCACAGGCTGGATAACTGACTTGAACAAGATTAATTTATTTTTCACGGATAAAGAAGAGTTCCTATTTATCAGAGGGTAAAGGATGCGGATAAGTTTCGAACATTTTTCAACCACGTAGTCTATGTGTGCATAAAAGGTTAATTTGGAGTCCAATTGTACTCCTAGATATTTTACAGTATTGGTCCACTTTATTTCGTTACCCATAAAGTTGAAAGAACGTGGCGGGAAATAACGAGCAGCTCTTCGTTTGGTGAAGAAAATGACTTGAGTTTTGGAGGGATTCACTTTAATTCTCCATTTACTATAGTACGAAAGAATTTGGTTGAGTTGAATTGATAGGTTACTGACTACCGTACTTTGTTCTACCGCAGATGTGTATATCGCAGTATCGTCAGCAAAGGCTGCAAGAGAGCAGTTGTGCATGGCTGGGATGTCAGAGACGTAGATGTTATATAGGAGGGGCTGAGACAAGATCCTTGTGGAACACCCGTCCCAATAGATTTTTTATCCGATAAGACATCTTTTACTCTGACTCTAAATACCCGATCACTAATGAAGGATTGAATTATGTGGACTAGATAATAAGATATTTTCAGTTTCAGTAGCTTGTATATGAGCCCATTATACCATACACTGTCGAAAGCTTTTTCAATATCTAGGAGAATCATTCCTGTAGACTCTTGACGATTAAAGGCATTTGTGATGTCAGATTTTACTCGGAGTAACTGGTGAACAGTTGAACAATTTTTTCGAAAGCCATATTGAAACTCTGGAATAACTTTGGCTCTATCTGTTTCTTGACTTAAGCGAAGAAGGATTATTTTCTCAAATAGTTTCCCAATAATTGATAGTAAGCTTATTGGGCGAAAACTTTGAGGTAAAGTTGGATCTTTACCTGGCTTAAGTATTGGGCACACAATAGCTTCCTTCCAGGCTTTGGGAAAATACCCAATCTTTAGACAGGTCTTGAAGATTTCACACAACATTGAGATGCCAGATTGTGGAAGATTTTTTGTCATAAGAGGATAGATTTTATCAGCTCCGGGTGACTTCTTGGCTTTTATTTTCTTAAGTAGAGATTTGATTTCTGCTGGTTTGCATTTCAGATCTTCCGTGACGATGAAAGATGGAGTCATTGAACTGATGGTGTCTTGGATTGTTTCCTCAAGATCTCGATAGCTTGAAAGTATAGAGTTTGACTGGGTGTAGAAGAAATTTTCGGCAAGACAGTTTGCTTTGTCGTCGTTAGTGAACTTGTAGCCTTGGGAAGATTTGAGCGGAGGTAAAGGGTTTCGACCGTTTTTTAGAAGTTTATTTAGATGCCACATCTTTTTGCACCCTGGTTGAAGTTGGGAAAGCATTAGATTCCAGTCTTTGTTTCTTTCGTCATTGATAACAGTTCGAATTTTTTTGTTTAAGCGATTAACTTGTTTCTTGACATCGGGGTCTCTTGATCTTTGCCAGTGACGTCTTAGTATGTTTCGGTCGTTCATTAGGTGTTTTATATTTGGGCTTAGATACTGGTGTTTGCGGGAAGATTGAACTTTCGCTGTAAATGTTTGAAAGGAGTTGTGCATTGATAAGTTGACGACTACAAGCAGTTCATCAATTGAGCTAGCATGCAGAGGATTAGGAACTTTAAGAGCTAAATCATGAAAGAATTTCTTAAGACATTTGCGGTATCTTATCCAATTAGTTTTGGAGGTTAGATATTTGCATTTTTCTTCTCTGTTAATGGGTGTACATGACGTTATCGAGAAGAATACGGGGAGATGGGTTGAAGATAGATCATGTACCGTTACGGGCTGTGCGAAATTCACAACGCCGTCACTAAGAATGAGGTCCAGAGTTGAACATCTTCCGTTCGATGGATAATACGTTGCTTCTGAAGGTGGGTAAACTGCGAAACGAGTTCTATCTATCTCGTCAGCTAGTATTCTCCCTGCCTTGTTAGCAGAAAAGCAATTCCAATTTCTGTGGCGCGCGTTAAAGTCTCCACAAAGTAAGACTCGCGAGTATGTTCTAAAAAGATATTTTATGTCTTTGCGAAAAGCATCAAGTTTGTGAACATCTAGCTTAGTTCCTGGGAAGTACACAACAACAATTTATGTTTTGATGCAGGTAAGCTCAATTGTAATGTTTTCTATTACTAATGTTTTTGGTAAAGGTAATAACGTGTGTTTAATGCTACTGTTTATGGCTATTGCTACTCCTCCACCGTTTTGCTCCCTCCTATCGTGACGATATACTACGAAATTAGGAATATATAGCTTGTCTTTAGGCTTGAGCCACGTTTCCGTTATTAATAGAACGTCTATCTTATTTTTAACTAAAAAGTCTAGTGTTTCTCTAATCTTATTTCTAATGCTTTGGGCATTCCAAAGCACACACCTGACATCCGGTTGCTGTTGCTGGCTGATGCTCATTTCGAGACGATCTCACTGTACAAAAACCGGCACGATACCTCGAAAACTGCTTGCAGTTGTTGTTGTTTTGAAGTACACCCAGCAAGTCTGGATTTCAGGTGAGTTGAGAGCTCAATCAGCTGGTCGCAAGTAAATAAGTCATTGCTCGTGGACATTGGGTTTTGACCATTGGATTGCATGGCACTCAGTTGTCGTACAGCATAAGCATAAGATCTTGTCAAGCTGGGTTGACCGTTTGTGTTTGAATGTTGCACTAGTGTGCCTGGTTGCGCGTTACGTACAGAGCTTTTTGAGTGGCCGCGTAAAGTCGGGAAGTTATTTTCCGTAAGAACAAAATTTTCGGCTGGTAATTTCTTCACGTTTGTCGGTTTTTTGTTTAATTAATTTATGGTTAGTAATAAATTAAGTAATAAATATAGGGGTAAGTCTTATAAATGGATATTACTTTTCTGGGTCGAAAATGAAATATAATACCATGGTTTGGATGTGAATTCCGCGCCTGGCTTTAGTTTATCTTCTTTCCTATATCCTTTTCTATTTTTTTGCAATTTTTTCATCTTCTCGTGTATCTTATTTTACAGTTATTGACTCTACAGTAAGTACAGTAGAGTATTTAACCTAAAATCGGGATAATACAGCATTCAAATTTTGCATCTCAAATGCACAGGTACAAACACCAAGCGAAACTACTGGAAGAGACACATAACCATGCATGATAAGGTGTATCGGGAAATTGTAGCGTGAATGTGTGTAGTATGACCATATGGCTCGGCACTCAGGTGAGGAAAGGTGCCATTCTGAATTCAAATAGGTAATACAGTCGGCGAGAATAAGTTTCACGATAATATAAGTCTTACCGTTATTTCGAACGCGGAATCTGAATTTAACTTTAAGCAATGCCCAGGAAAAATACTGCCGAGAATTTCCAAGGGATTTTCTAAATAAAGAGGGGTGTCATGGTCGACCGTTTGACGCGCGAATTGTAGAATAATCATGAGAGAATAAATTAAAAACAAAACACCAATCACCGCCCTCCACGAGTAAGGTCGATAGAGGTGAAACGCAATCACCTGCGATTACTTCCGTGGTTTTAAAATTTCAGCTGTAGAGATAGTAGAGGAACAGACGATGTGTGCGTAGAAGACACAAAACATGCATACACAATAACCCATGGATCTAGGGAAGTCATCGCCACTATTTATATCTATGACCGAAATGCCACGAAATGTTAACAAATATTTCTACACAAAAAGATATATATTATGCCGTACGACAATCACAGGAAAGTGTAACACACATAACTTCAAAAGACAATCACAAAAAGCTATTTTATACAGATTCGAATGCGTGAGTCGAATGGCCCAGAGTCCATTGATGACTGACGTATGACTGCGCAGAGCAGCGCATGGATCGACGCGCTCTCACCAGCAATGCCTGACCCTGGTCAATATTTGACCTACATCTGGACGATATCGAACACACACCCGAATAAATCTACAAATTACCACTGATCTAGCCAATTCGAAATCAACTTGAAACCGACGCGAAAAATAAAAAAACTCTAGCGCACCTGAACCGCTAGAAACACTAATGTTCGAAGAACAGTAGAAGAATCGTGCAGGTTTTGAGTGCATATTCCACCACATGAGCTGCTTATTACGGCCAAACTGTTTCAAATGCCACGTTTTACTTAGGTCTCAAGAATGCATTATAACACATATGGTAGAAGGTTTCAGATATTACCACTGGCATGGGTTTCAAAGTTTATGAAAGAAAAACACTTGTTAATTATATTCGTTATCAGTTGCTTATTTCACCAAACTTTGAAAGCAGCATCTCATATAACATCAATGAAGAAAATGCTCAGTGCCTGCAGCACTGTAACTGAAGTTGGTGTTTGGGGCTGCGATCCGAAAAATTTGCAGAACTTTGGGAATTGAAACATCGGTTATTTATTTTCATTGTAAATGTTTCCGGTATGAATACTAACTGTCAGCATTTATTGAGACAAAAGAAGCACAACCGACTCGTGCTGGCAACCTTCTGCCAGTATCAAAGCCAAGAATATATCACATCTGCTTCACGTTGTTATATTACATTCGAAGTTATAGGAGTATAAAGAAATTTAGGGTTACCTACAGCAAGTTTTTTCAAATAATCTAAAGCTTAATATTTGCTGTTTATTGTCACTACAATATCATAACCAATTGAAAATTCTACGATAAAACCGCTTAGTAAAGATATTGCAAACAAACACAAAACCAACAATAGCTGGCAACCCTATCATGGCTTTTCAACCAAATTTGGCCTGAATAATGTTTATAATAGGTTCCATTAATTGTATGAAATTCGTATTGATTTCATGACTGCACTGGAAGCTATAGGGCAAAAAGTTTTATTTTCCTGAGCGAATTCTCAAAACCAAAGACACAAAAATTACCATAGCTGGCAGCACCAATCGAATTTTTCAACCAAATTTCTATCAAACAGAGATTAAAGTTAGATTTAGCTACTGTGTCAATTTCATGAAAATCTGGTTACTAATTCACATTTCATAGGGCAAAAAGCAGTTTTTTTTTCTTTGTAATTTTTCAAGATGGCACCACTGGCACAGAGTTGCCCCCAATTCAAAATCGCTTCTATCAGACCTGGTTCTAGTTAAGTTCAATGCATTCTGTAAATTTCAATGGCATCTGATTATTGGTTCGTGAATTCCCGTGAACAGAAGTTTTTGATGCTAAAAATATAGGTTAACTGGGAGAGGGTTACCGTTCTTGTCCGACATGAGATTTCCAATGTTTTACTTTTAACGTGTAGATAAAGCATAAGATTTGAATACAGATTGGTTTTATGGTAAGAAACGGACATTTTTAGGATATTCGATGATTTCAATATTTTCACTTCCAAATTTTTCTTTTTTCAAATTTAAGACACCAAAATTATCATAGCTGGCAGCTCAAACCGAATTTTTTAACAAAATTTCTACCAAACGTGGTTTAAAGTAAGGTCCAGCTACTGTGTGAATTTTGTCAAAATCGAACGATTCAATCAGAATTTATAGGGCTAAAAACAGTTATATTTTTTAGTGGTTTTTCAAGATGGCACGACTGGCACAGAATCGCCCGCATTTCAAAATCACTTCTATCAAACCTGGTCCTATTTAAGACCAATACATGCTGCAAATTTCATTTAATTCTGCTCATCGGATCGTGAGTTTCCGTGAACAGAAGTTTTTGATGCTAAAAACATAGGTAAATTGGGCAATGGTTACCAGGCGTGCCCGTTATACCATATCAAATTGTATTTTTTGTCTATGTAAACAAAGCACGAAATTTACATATGAGTGGCTTTTTTTTGAAGAAACGGCATTTTTTTCAAGAGAGACGATAATTTGGAAGTTTTCACTTTCATTGCTTGGCCTAGCTTCAGGGTTGCCAGCACGCTCATGAAAAGCTACACGAATTTACAACTAAATAATACCAACAAGTTCTGAAAGTTTGGTAACGATTGAATAGCTCTGTCAAAAGTTATCGCAATTTAAAAATTTTCAATTTTTCCCGATCTCTTTTTAGGCACCCAGCGCACACATGGGGTTAAAAAAATCCAAAACATTATCCGATTCACATGTAAAACACGTTCGAAATTAATTTTGTTAACTTTATTTTTGCAAAACTTATTTGTGTACGGAATAATAGGTATATTAAAAATATCACTAAAATGGCCGCCGGCGCCAAAGGGTTAAAGATTTTTAACTTTTTCTGAGACCTGGCACTATTCTGCATATACACCAATGTGTCCTGAAAATTTCAGCTCAATCAGATGGCGCGTTCCTGAGATTTTTTCACTGAAATTTTTTGATGATATATATATATATATATATATAGAAATATGAATTTTTGGCCAAAGTGATTTTAATACTAATGTTCTTCTTCGAACATTAGTAAAAATTAAAAGGAAAATGCGTTTCCGAAATATCAAGGACACTAGGCGTTGACAAGAAGACCGTACGATTATGACTAGAAAGGAGGAAAGGCAATATACAGGACAAAAGACGTTCCGGTAAATCGACAACTCTTCACCTACAAAAAAAATAAAAAACTTTAGCGCACCTGAACCGCTAGAAACACTTATGTTCGAAGAACAGTAGAAGAATCGTGCAGGTTTTGAGTGCATATTCCACCACATGAGCTGCTTATAACGGCCAAACTGTTTCAAACACCACGTTTTACTTTGGTCTCAAGAATGCATTATAACTCATATGGTGGAAGGTTTCAGATATTACCACTGGCATGAATTTCAACGTTTATGAAAGCAAAACACTTCGTAATTATATTCGTTATCAAATGCTCATTTCACATAATTTTGAAAGCAACATCTTGTATAACATCAATGAAGAAAAAGCTCAGTGCCTGCAGCACTGGAACTGAAATTGGTGTTTGGGGCTGCGATCCGAAAAATTTGCAGAACTTTGGGAATTGAAACATCGGTTATTTATTTTCATTGTAAATGTTTCCGGTATGAATACTAACTGTAAGCATTTATTGATACAAAAGTAGCACAACCGACTCGTGCTGGCAACCTTTCGCCAGTATCAAAGCCAAGAATATATCACATATGCTTCACGTTGTTATATTACATTCGAATTAATAGGAGTATAAAGAAATTTAACGTTACCTGCAGCGAGTTTTTTCAAATAATCGAAAACTTAATATTTGCTGTTTATTGCCACTACAATATAATTACCAATTGAAAATTCTACTATAAAACCGCTTAATAAAGATATTGCAAACAAACACAAAACCAACA
>OZ022264.1:158516255-158523755 GCA_963978885.1 Nemotelus pantherinus | reverse complement strand
AAGTCAGAAAAAGTGATCCAAACACTATTCAACCCATACAAAAGCCGAAATTTGACCTCAAGATAATGTTTGTAGGAAGAATCAGCTCACGTAGAAAGTCGAGACTTCATGTTGTTGAGGAAAACACAACGGTAGATGGATCCCAATACCGGGACAGCATTTTACCAAGTTACGCAGCATGTCAGGATAATAGAAGACAGTTTCCACATCAAAATTTGGTAATTCTTATGCAGGATGGGGCACGAGCGCATACAGCAAAGACTACATTGACACTGGTAAAATCGATGTTTTTAACTGTTTATGTTAGCATCACAAATAAATTTGAATTTCTAAATTATGTTTGTTGGTGTTGGTTTGCTTTTTATAACAAAAAGTTTGTGGGGAGAAACTTTTGGGCCACTCTGTATATATATATATATATATATATATATATATATATATATATATATATATATATATATATATATATATATATATATATATATATGTATGGAAATATGAATTTTTGGCCGAATTGATTTTAATACTAATGTTTTTCGAACATTATTAAACATGCGTGAAATGTGCCAGAGCCGATCCAAAACCAGTTCAGATGCTAATGGGTGACTTGCCACAGCATGGTGTCATCGGTTTCGTACGACCATTTCTAGCTACTAGTGTTGACTACTCTGGATCCTTTGAATTAAAAGCATCAAGATACCTTGGTCACACCACCTACAAGGGTAACATCGCGCTTTTTGTGTACCTAGTGACTAAAGCTATTAATCTTTAAGCTGTCACTGGTATGGACACATTCTCATTTTTAAATGCCCTTCATCGTTTCGTTGGTCCACGGGATTTATGCCATGATATATACAGTGATTGTGGCAGTAATTTGATTAGAGCTGATAAGGTTTTAAAACCTAAAGCTATTGAATAAGCTACTAGCGTCAAAAATGATATCGCACCAATTTTAGCTGACAAACAAATCCAATGGCACTTTTTTCCACCGTTTTCACCGAATTTTGGTGGCATTTGGGAAGCCAATGTCAAGGCTACCAAACGTCATCTGCATCGTGCGTTTACTTGTTTGCGTATAATGTACGAAGAACTTTCAACTGCGCTTGTCCGCGTTGAATCCTATTTGAATTCACTTCCAATTTGTTCGTTAAATGCGAATACTGACGATCTTGAGGTATTGACTCCAGGCCATTTCCTTATTGGAGATGCTTTATTAGCACCACCGGAACCATCGATCATGGATCCATCACCAACACGCCGTTACTGTATCATTCTGAGTATCATCCAACAATTTTGGTCAAAATGGTCATCGGATTAGCTTAGTCATTTGCAATCCAGACCAAAATGGGCTTGTCAGCACGAAAACTTGACGGCAAATGACATGGTAGTTGTAAAAGACGATCGTTTGCCACCAAACAAATAGACATTAGTCCTTAGAGTTAAAACTCATCCTGGGGATGATGGTTTAGTTCGTGTGGTGACTGTGCGAACTAAATGTGGTACTCATACACGATCAATTTCCAAGATTTGCAAGCTCCCTGTCCAAAATCAAAGTACCGAAGACGAACAACAAGCATAACCACAAGACTTCTACCTACTTTTCCAGCATTCGCAGTCAACCCAATGAATATCATGGCACATGGTTGGTTTGTATACAACAATTGTTACACAGTGGGCCAGCATGTTCGAGCCCAACGAATAAATGTTTAAGTATTTCAAGCCAACTTCATGTTAAAAACTTTTAAATTTAGACATAAGCCGTTTTCTTAGCAAGCTTTTAGTTCAGAAAAAAAATGATGACGGTTGAAGTGAAATCTCTGATGTCAGTGCGCCACAATTGTACGTTTGAAATACTTGTCGAAAAAATATTCAGTGGTACGAAGAATAAATAGTTAATTTTTCATATAGACTAAAATGCGGCTTTAAAATTTACCGAACCCAAAGACAGTGTCAAGCGACTCAACGGAATTGTTCAACTGAAGTCCCGCGGTAATTCAATTTGGAAATCGGACTTCTTCTTTTTTCGCCATCGAGGTGTGATAAACGTGGCCTAGGAGAACGATTGCTCATAGAGATATTTTTTTTTTGGTATTTTAATCAAGGAAAACTCTGGATCAGACAAAGTATCGAAGGCTGGAGCGAGCTGGACGAGATATCGGATCTACGACGGTGTTTTTGCGGTTTTTTCTTCGAAAAGCTCGGCTGACTACCAAAAATTATCCGTCGATTGAGGGGCCCCAAACGTTACGGATGTTTTGTATCTTATATCGAGCCGGCGCAGGAAAAGCGAGAGTTGTTCATCGATCTAACAATACGAAATCGAAGATTGCGGCCGAGGAGTAACTAACTAACTAACTACTAACCCAATCGAACACGTTTGGGCTAGACTTCAAGAAAGTGTATTCAGACATACGATGCCGAAGAATTGACGTCAACTAATTGCAAGAGTACAGCAAGAATGGAGCAGCTACACCGAGGCCGAATTAGAAAATTTATGTGATAGTTTTGGACGACGTATTTAAGAATGCGTAGATAATAACGGTAGATATACTCACTATTGGTAGTGAGAATAATAATCTGTAATATGTTAGCATCACAAATAAATTTGAATTTCTAAATTATGTTTGTTGGTTTGCTTTTTATAACAAAAAGTTTGTGGGGAGAAACTTTTGGGCCACTCTGTATATATATATATATATATATATATATATATATATATATATATATATATATATATATATATATATATATATATATATATATATATATATATATATATATATATATATAGTCCCTGGCCAAAAAATGATGAACACTTGCAAATTTCATCATTTTGCTGCATTGTCTTAAGTCTTTCTTAGTTAAAACGTATGTGGCGTTTAATTGCTGAATGTTCGGGATTACCTGATTAGTTTACCGTGAATTTATCATGGTTTGATCCTTTTTTCAGGTCAAAAAGTATAAATGCCTGGCAAAAGGTGTGAAAATTGCCAGTTTTTCAGGTGTACAAGAATCAGTGAGTGTGTTGTTTTCGTATTGTTTTCTGTGAATATTTTGTTAGTTGCGTTTGAAATTTCATATTTTAGTGAAATAAACATTAAATACTTACGTAAGTAATGCAATTGGTGATACTTGAAATTTAAGTTTAGCCAAAAAGAAGAAGAAGAAGAAGGTTGAAAGAAGCAAGCTTCCGATGCAGGCGACCAGCAAAAAAGCCTCGTTTTAATGAAAATCAAAAAACAAGAGACTTTTGTTTGCTAATGAGTATGCACAAAAGAATTCTGGAAAAAGGTATTTTTCATTGCTCTTTAAATATTTCTTCAATTTAAAACCAATTTTTTAATTTTTTTAATTTTGCAATATTTTTCAGATAGTCTTCACTGACGAATCGACCTTCCAATGCCTGACAGAAGCCAGTCAATTCGTCAGACGGCGTCCAGGAGAGAAATATGACTCGTCCTGTATTACACAGACTGTAAAACATCCACCTTCTGTTATAGTATGGGGAGCCATAACCGCCGACGGACCGGGACCCCTGTATTTTGTCGAGGAAACGATGCGACAAGACCAATATTTAAAGGTTTTGGAGACGGTCGCTATGCCTTATTTTGCTGAAATCGGGTTTTGGACAGTTCGAAACACTTTCATGCAAGATGGTGCTCCATGTCACACAGCCAAAAGTGTAAAAAGGTTCATGTCCGACAAAAATATCCCTGTTTTACCTTGGCCAGGAAACTCACCGGACTTGAACCCAATTGAAAACGTGTGGCATGAGCTAAAGCGGCTTGTTTATAAAGAAAAGAATACCAGCCGTCCAATTTAAATTGAAAACATAAAAAAAATATGGCATGAGGCACCCGAAATCAAAGAGTGCATCAAAGCTTGCATAGAAAGTATGCCGAGGAGAATCGAAGCAGTTAAATCGGCTAAGGGTGGCAACACTAAATATTAAATAAGTGTTAGTTATAAAACAGTGAATTTACTTCAAACATATTTTTCTATAATCTCTGTAAACGATTTTTTGATAAAATAAAGATTAAACGTTGAGAAATGCACTCAAATCCAAAAATTGTGAATTTTTTTAGGTGTTCATAATTTTTTGGCAGGGACTGTATATATATCTATATATGTATATACATATATATATATTTATATATATATATATATATATATATATATATATAGATATATATATATATATATATATATATATTAGGGCGGGCCAATTTGTATGGAGCCGAAAAACCTGCCCCCTAGGATGATTCTATGGACAATTCTAAGCAACTTTGCCGAAGGAACCATAGGTCTATCTCGATTTTCGAGTCTCCCACTTTTCAAAAAAAGATTTTTTCCCTATAACATCATTTTGATTCAAAATTCGTTTTTTTATTCATCGTTATATTATCTTTTTTATGTGTATATGGGGGGTTTTTGGGGTCGAGAAATTCATTTCTGATCTTTATTTTTACCTATGACTACCGCCAGAGGGCGTTTCATGCATATTTTAACTATTTTTCGTCTATTTTCCGAGAAAAATTACAAGTTTTTCGGTAAAATTGATCTTTATTTAATTTTTTTCAATGAAAATTCAAATTAAAAAATAAGAACATGTGTAAAAAATAAAAAAAATGAATTTAGTGAGAAAAAAAGCGACAAAGTGTTGTTGCTTTCAAGTCAACAACGCATTTATTTAAAAAAAAACATCGGTAAAACATCATTACCGACATATTTTGTGAAAGAGCACAACACAATGACATTTATGAGTGTTCAGTTCATTAGTGTTTGAGCATCATTTCAGTGAAAGTGAATTATAAATTTCCTGCCAGTGAATAATTGTGAAATTCAAAAAGAATTAAAAGGTATGTGTTAAAATTTTGTAATTTAATACACATAGGCATCGATGTTGTTCTCTTGCTTGGTTACTTTTTTCTGAAATATGTAATACATTGTAATGTATTTATATGTATAGCATGTAGGAATAATGTGCGTTGGAATAATGTATTAACTGGTCCTTAGAGGCGAAATGTCGGTTGACATATGAGTAAATGCTGTTGATATACATATATGAGTTAGGCACATATGAGTTATGCCAATTTGTAGGTGGAAAAAATATATTCGAACCAAATGTTTTGAAATATACTAATTTCAGTTTTTTAAAATTTTTTTAGTAAAATTATACAATGGATCCAAATGCATTGCCGTCTACATCTCAAACCGCAACAACATCAACAAGTACCGAAAGTCATTTGAAGCATTTGCCTTCGCACGATGTTGCTGTTTTTGGTGCATCTTGTGATTTGAGTGGACTCGATCTGCCAACGAAACAGGATATTTTAAGATGTTTTTTTTTCTTGGCCGAACGTGCTAAACTCCAAAACAAAATGTTTTCGTATAAAACATTCGTACCGCACGTAACAGACAAATTGATTGAAATTTGGAGTCAACTTAATGTTGAAATTCTAACCAAACAAAGTGTTGTTAGAAAATTGGGTACATTGATTGACAAGTATCAAATCGAAACTAAACATTCAAATATCGCCTCATTCAGAACGTTCGAGCAATCTACAAAAGAATTATTTTACATCGGCAAATGTCAATGTGACTTGAAAGCAGAATTATGCTCATGTGGATTGATTCCAGATCATTTGAAAGAGTTCATGCGAGATCAAAATAATGACAGAAGATTGACGATACCGGAATTCGTGCTAGAAGTTGAAGAGCCAGCACCAACGTCAACAATAATACCAACAAGCGTTGAACAGAGCCATTCAGCATATGAACCAAGTACTGATATAGATCAGCCAAGTTCAAATCCACAAGATATTCCGCCAATGATACGAGGACCGTATACTCCCAGATACGATGCTTCGAACTTCGCTGCGATGTGTGATCGATTTGGTGTGTCTGATAGAATAGCAGCAGCACTCGCAACATCTCTTATGCAAGACATTGACGTAAAAGATGCACATGGCAATCCTATCATCATGGATAAAAATAAAGTGCGTCGAGAAAAGGCCAAATGCAGAGAAGAACTGCTTCGTAAGCAGTATGATGCATCCAATTTGATAGCATTTTCATTCGACGGCCGAAAAAATGATGCTTTAACAATGGAAAAAATCGATGAGAAGTTGCATGCAAGGATGGTGAAAGAACCACATCTAGTTGTTTTGAAGGAACCAAATTCTCAATTGATAGGCTACACAAAAGTCGAAAATGAAGATGCTGAACACAAATTGATGACATTTAATGCATTCTTCGTCGAAAAAGAAATTGCTCTCGATGCATTAATCGGCATATGCTGTGATGGTGAGCCAACAAATACTGGCGTAAGAAATGGGATTTTGCGTCGATTTGAATTGCATTTGAATAGACCGCTGCATTGGTTTGTGTGCATGCTGCTTTTTAACGAGCTGCCATTTCGTCATTTGTTTGACACTTTGGAAAGATCATCGACCACTGGACCACGAACAACAACTGGAACGTTGGGCAAACAAATTGAAACTTGTGAAAATCTTCCGGTATGTATCATTTGTCATTTTTCTCATCGATTTTTTCCATTATTAAATGGTAAAATTTAATTCATCTCATTTCTTTTTTTTCAGCTTGTAGATGAATTCGAGATAATCGTGCTAGAGAACATGCCACCTGATTTAGATCCATTTGAATTATCCACCGATTCAAAGTACTTATACAAAATGGCCAATGCAATTTCGAATGGTGTTGTTCCTGCGGATTTATCTCACAATAAACCAGGACCAATAGCACATTCACGTTGGCTCACCAAGGCGAATAGATTGTTGCGGTTGTATGTGTCAACTGAAAATCTATCAAGGAATTTGAAAATTTTGGCAACATACATAATGAAAGTGTATGTGCCGATGTACTTCAACATCAAGTACTATAATTCGGTGGTCTTCGGTAGTGTATTATTTTACAAATTCATTCGTTGGACACAATATTTGGATACAAATCTACGCGGAGTTGTGAATAATGTCATTAAAAACAATTCATATTACGCACATTCCGAAAATATTTTGTTAGCGATGTTATTTGATGATAAAAAAGAGACACGAAAAATCGCAATCAAGAAAATTTTACACTACCGAAGAAATCTGTACGACCCGGCACATCTTAGAGTTTATCAAAAACCTTTGATAAACTTCAATTGTACAGATTATACGAATATGATTGATTTAAATAGAGATGATGTCTTATTCGAACCACCGTTTACGTATAGCATTCCGTATGATCATTTGGAACAATATTTAGAATGCGATGATCCACCATTGCCTGATCCAAGAATTCCGGTACACATACAAGCAACGGAAAGACATGTTCAATTGCTGGCTAGCGTTTCTAAACGTGTTTTAGAAAAGAGTCGACACAGTGTTATGGCAGTTACATCAGAAAGCCGTGCAAAATACCCCCGACTTGAAAGCAAAAAAGACTTTCAAAAATAAGTTATTTCGCTTTTCTTCCACTAAATTCATTTTTTTTTTT
>OZ022264.1:158496255-158513755 GCA_963978885.1 Nemotelus pantherinus | reverse complement strand
TTGGACGTGCGACGAGTAACTATAAAATCTATATTGGAAATTATTTTTACATGTCGGCGAGGAGGATTTGGCGTTAGCGAATTTATCATGGGTAAGGCGGTGACCCAGGCGGAAGAAAATATATATGTGAAGACGCGATAGCGGCGGCGAAATTAAAAACGTTGGCAAGTGAACTGATACGAAAATTACGGAGAAGAAGCGATTTTCGAGTGGCAGCGACGAAATTATCAGGGCCCCAGCGAGGGATTTTAGACAGGGTTAGTCAGATTACATTTTGTTCAAATTTGAATTTAATCGTAGTATCTATATTTGATGATATATTGATGGAAGTAGTTAGTTTGTAAGTAGTTCGCGGCCGCGTATGGTTAAGTTCGAAATTAGTGTTAATATTAAGTTCTTATCTTGAATTCGGATTAAAATCTGTAAAAGTGTTATACCGAACATGGAAGGAATGTCTTTCTTTTAATGTGGTAAATTGGTTCCGTCGGTGAAGGCGATAGGTACACGTAGATAAAGTGCAAACTCATCACTCATTTCTCGCTTTGGAGCGACGGAGTCCTAGTAGATTCGGGTTAATTAAAGCAAGTGGCGCTCAACCCACCCCTTTCTCCGCGAGCAAAGGCGCCCGAATCTACTGCCCTAGCATCCCAGTCGGGGGTGAAGGGTTTGCGATACGTTTTCATCTTGAAACGGTAACAAATTGGCGCCCAACGTGTTAAGGGTTAAAGATTGAAGATAAACGTGAATTCAGAATCGATTTAGTGGAATTGTGGAATTGAACTAAATTGCGGGTTCAAAAACGTGTCAATACGGCTCGTCGAATATAGTATTGTTTGGAAGCGGTCTTAACTGGCATAACGGCCATAGCCGGCTAACGGTCATAGCTTTCATAACGGCCTATAGTAGTACGAATAAGAGGAAAGTTAGAACCGTTTCGTTTTGAGCGGTGTTACGGTGGATAGGCGCGAAAATCTGTTTCTGTTTTTCGGAAGTCGTTCGTATTTCAATTGATTTTATTCGGGAAATGGTGGAGATTGACGAAATAGGTTATATCAAAGTTATTCGGCCTCATCTCATATTTCATATTATAGTTCATAAGTTAACATTTTTAATTCTGGAATTATAGCGTGTGGTCTTGAATGGAAAAAAAAAAGAATTTGGATTTGAGTGTGTGTGTGTTTGAGAGAATATAATAAAAATTGAAATTGGAAGGTGTGAGTGATTTTAGTGAATAAGGAAAACGATTGCTAGAAACAGTAGAGTGTTGGTTCTGTACTAATCGGGGTACTCCGCTGATCGTAGCTTTACACTACTCGTATCACAGAATGGCCGAGCTACTAGTGTTTTGGCAAGGTGAGGAGTAGAACGGCCAGATTCAAATGGTGGTAATATCGGCAGATGCGGTATAGTGGTTATTTTGTAGGATATACCGTGGAAAATTGAATATTAGTTTTAATTAGCAAGTTTTCAGATACATATTTATGATATTGAGGGGAGTAGGTAGAAGACTGGCTGCTTGAGGTGGTTAACCAGTGTCGAGCGAAGAAGATTGGCGATCAATTTTAAGTCGAAGGTGTGTGTCTATGAACTAGAAGTTGGGAGTTTACGGGCAGTGCCGTGAAAGTCGATTGTATTTACGTACAGAACGAGATTTAACCTCTTTTACTACTCTTTTACATACTTCAGGTGTAGTGAAGTGATTTTAATAGAGTTGTAGCTTAGGCGAGTGCAGACTCTTTGTTCAACCCTTTTTCCTTTTTTTCATTAAGCGGATCAGGCGAGATGAAGATCCTAGTAGATAGATTACGTAAAGATGAGCTCACCTATGAGCTTGCCATCCGTGGTTTTCCGGCGGACACGGTGGAGAATATGAGGAAGACGCTGCGAGCTACGCTGAAAGCGGAGTCTGCGTTGGACACCTCATACAAACTGACTACACAGAATTGTCGACCAAGGCTTTGGAGGTTGAGGAGTTAGTGTCGAGGGCGTCGGGGGAAAAAGCCGCGTCTGACTTGTTAAAAACGAGAGTGAAAATCGAGTTCGCTTTTCGGCGACTGAGCAATATTCAGGCAGTCACTCCGGAACAGATCGATGATGCGAGGAAACTTCGCAACCGATTCATAATTGCGATGGGGGCCATGGTGTCCAAGACGGAGGAGGCTAGCGATGACGAGGTGGAACTTGCTGTTGGCGGACAAAGTATGACCGCTCCGCCGAAGGTGAAACTGTCGAAGGGAGCGGAGGTGGCGAAATGGGGACTCAAGTTTAGCGGAGATTCTTCGGGTTCGGTTAATGCATTTTTGGAACGGGTGGAAGAGTTGCGACTGGCTAGGGGGCTAACTAAACAGCAGCTCTTTAAGGCGGCGGTAGACCTTTTCGACTCCCGAGCCCTGATTTGGTTTCGAGCCAACCGAGGTCTAGTGGGGAGTTGGGACGAGCTGGTGGAGGAGCGCAAGGCGGAATTTCTACCATCAGATTACGAGGATCGATTATGGGAGGAAATTCGAAGACGAACCCAGGGTGAGGGGGAGTCAATGGGGGTCTCCGTGGCCATCATGGAGCGCCTTTTTAGTCGCTTGAAGACGAGTTGCACCCAGGAAGAGAAGCTACGCTTGCTACGTCGAAATATTGCCTCATTTTACCAGCAGCAGCTGAGTTTGACGCCGGTGACGTCTATCGCCGAACTGGTAAAAATGGGCAGGACACTAGATGCGACTAGGGCATCAGTTGGGGCTTTTGTGCCTCCTAACACGCGATCTCGACGCTGTTTAGAGCCCAATTTAGCTTATATAGGGTCAGAAACGAGGATGGAACGTGAAGAACGACGGAGATAGTCGTCCACACATCCAGGTCCAAATAGAGGGTATGGAGATGGAAGGGCTGCTGGACTCTGGGGCTAGCCGAACGATACTGGGAAAGAGAGGATGGTCACGATTAGAGTCGGGAGGAGCGACAATGAGCCGAGACATAGTGGAGGAAGTGCGATTAGCGAACGGAGAGACGTGCGTTGTAGATCGAGTAGCGAGGTTGAATTTTACCCTAGCGGGACGCAAGCATGAACGAGTTGATTCTAGGAGTTGATTTCTGGAAATGTTTTGGAGTCATACTCGACCTGAAGGGGCAACAGTGGACATCTGTAGCCACGGTAGAGGCAGGAGGTGTGAAATCGTTGCACAGCCGTTCTCATTTGTCGGAAGGTGAAACAGAGGCTCTGACGGAGCTGCTGAGGGAGCAGTTCGAACTAATGGGAGAGGGGCTGGGTTGTGCCAAAACTGTCAGTCACGTTATAAAAACTCAGTCGGACCCTATCAAGCAGCGATACTATCCTGTTTCACCCATCGTACAAAAACAGATTAATGTGGAGCGGGATGAGATGTTGAAAATAGGGGTTGTCGAGCCCTCGACGAGCGCCTGGTCCTCTCCAATATTATTAGTGCGCAAGAAGGATGGTACATTCAGATTTTGTGTCGATTTCCGGAAAGTAAACGCAGTATCCGAGAAAGACGCGTATCCGTTGCCATATATCTCCGCGACGCTCGACAAGCTTCGGAACGCGAAATATTTGTCGACGTTGGATATCAAATCGGCATACTGGCAAGTGCCAATGGCAGAAGAATCGCGTAAATACACGGCTTTTACCGT
This sequence comes from Nemotelus pantherinus, assembly GCA_963978885.1. NCBI lineage: Eukaryota > Metazoa > Arthropoda > Insecta > Diptera > Stratiomyidae > Nemotelus > Nemotelus pantherinus. The sequence goes on along the minus strand of OZ022264.1, from coordinate 158,510,113 downwards.
ACCGGCGAGGGGGCTATTTCACTTCCTACGGATGCCGTTCGGCCTTCATAGCTCCGGGGCCACCTGGCAAAGATTGATCGGTACGGTTTTGGGGCCTGATCTCGAACCAGTGGTATTCACCTACCTGGACGATATTATTATCGTAACGGAAACTTTCGATCGACATTTGGAGGTGTTGCGAGAGGTTCTCTCCCGATTAGAGCAAGCAGGCCTTCGAGTTTCAAAAGAAAAGTGTCAATTCTGCAGGGCGCAGTTACGGTACTTGGGGTATCTGGTAGACGAAAAGGGATTGCATGTGGACCCAGAGAAAGTGGAGGCGGTCAAAGGGTTTCCTCGTCCAACTTCGGTCAAGCAGGTTCGTTGACTATTAGGAATGATATCGTGGTATAGGCGATTCATTCCTGATCACGCCACTTTGGTAGCGCCAATGAGTGACCTGTTAAAGAAAGGGCGAAAGTTTGTGTGGTCCGAAAAATGCGAGGAGGCGTTCGTTTCTAGCAAACAAAAACTTACGGCAGCACCGATATTAGCCTGTCCTGATTTTGGACTTCCATTCAAGGTCCAGACTGAAGCGTCCGATGTAGGGCTTGGAGCTGTCTTGAGTCAGGCGCACCCATCTGGGGAGAAGGTGGTCTGTTATCTGAGTCGGGCGTTGTCCAAGCAGGAGAGAAACTATTCCACTACCGAGAAGGAGTGTTTGGGGGTGGTCTGGGCCATAGAAAAACTTCGGCCATACATTGAGGGAACACGTTTTGTAGTTATCACCGATCATCATTCTCTGATCTGGCTCAATAAATTGAGGGACCCGACTGGCCGGCTGGCGAGGTGGGCCGTCCGGCTCCAGCAGTTTGATTTCGAGATTATTCACAGGAAAGGGAAGGATCATCTGCTACCAGACGCACTCTCGAGGGCTGTCACGAATGTTGATTGCGTTTCCACCACCACGGGGACGGATAAGTGGTATCAGAGTATGATGGGGAAGGTGCGGAAGAACCCTGATAAGTACCCAAAGTGGAAGGTGGCTGAGAACGTGTTGTGGAAGCGGATGGAGGGCAGGTATCCCGAGCTCCAAGAAGCCAATCGTTGGAAAAGAGTAATTCCTTCCTACGATCGGCCAAGAATTTTGGTCCAATGTCACGACGACCCGACAGCGGGACACATGGGGGTTCAAAAAACCTTCGATCGACTGGCACATGAGTTTTATTGGCCTAAGATGAAGGTGGAGGTGAGGAAATACGTCCAGAGATGTTAAGTTTGCCAGGCGGTGAAAGTAGAGCGGAGGCTGCCCAGTGGTCAGATGGTGTCAAGGGTCGGGGAGGCCACTTCGCCCTGGGAGATGATATGCGTGGATCTCGTAGGGCCTCTACCACGATCCTTTCGGGGAAACTCTTATATTCTAACCATGGTGGACTATGTCACCAAGATGCCATCGCTATTTCCCCTAAGGAAGGCAATCGGGGCGGCTGTGGTACGCCTACTGGAGGATCACGTCTTATTTTTGTTTCGGGTGCCACGGTTAATAGTGTGTGATAATGGGGTGCAGTTCCGCCCTAGAGAGTTCGCACGGATGGTCGAAACGTATGGGATTACGTTGAGATTTATCGCGTTGTATCACCCTCAGGCGAATCCCGCGGAACGCGTGAATCAAAACGTCAAGCGCCTACTCCGAACTTACGCATCCGAGAATCATCGGGAATGGGACGAGGAGCTACCGAAGATAGGCTGTGCGTTGAGGTCCTCAACGCATGAAAACCTGAAGGTTACCCCATACTTCCTGAATTTTGGGAGGGAGATGACTATCCATCCTAAGACTATTAAAGGTCCGAATACGCGCGAGAATGGAAATGAATGTGAGGACGGAACCAAGAAAGCACAACTACTACAGAAGGTGCGGGAAGAAGTTCACGAACGACTAAAGATAGCGGCACGTGAGTCAAAGTCGCACTATGATCTGCGGCGACGAGACGATCAATTTCTACCAGGAGATCTAGTGTGGCCCCGTAATTATGTCCTGTGAGATGAGGCAAGGTATTTTTCCGCCAAACTGGCCCCGGAATAGATAGGACCGTTTTCGGTGAAAAGAAGGGTGTCCGGATGGACGTATGAGCTGGAGGATTCCGATCAGAAAGCCATGGGGGTGTGGCATGCGAAGGACTTAAAACGTTACGTGGTGTGAAGAATAATAAGCCGAACCCTAAATTATCTTTTAAGAGTAGATACAGGCCAATCAGATGTGGTTTTTCTAGTTGTTTTCGTTTACAGTTTGGCATTCTCTCAGTCGCGATTCTAATAAATGGTGGTGGGGCTAGACGATAAGAGGCGTAGGTTTGTGGTGGCGGGTTAAGATATAGCAGCGCAATTGTAGACTGGTGGTGGGCTAAATAAATTGAAATATCCGGAGGAGGGTATCTTAGGTAGGCGAGAGGAGTATCGAGAATTAGGATGCACATCGAGCGATAGCATCACGTAGTTTAAGTCAATATGAAGATAAGGTGTGAGTGAGTTATTAATACTAGTAGGTATTGTTAAGATAATGTTACAAATGGAAAAGAATACCGTGAGAGTGATGTGAGTCCCACTGCTGCGTTTGTTTTTGGTTTTTTTTCCTTTCCTTCGTTGGAGGGTCGAGTTGTATCCACTTGTTTCCATTTCTGCGTCTATTTTCGTTTGTTTTTTTTCCTTCCTTCGTTTGCTCTTTAGTGTTGTTTAGTTTCCCTGGTTATGAAGGGTCGAGTTGTGTCCTAAAAACGAGTTCAACTTGCATTAGTTTGTTGCATTTCAAGGGTACAGATACCACAATCAGACGAAATTCTCTAAGACATAGCACATAAGCATGCACGAGGGGGTAAACGGGGTTAGTAGCGTGAAAGGGTGTGGTATGATCATGGTCAACGTGAGCTGAAATCCAGAATTCAAATAGTAAACACTAACGCGCGGAATAAATTTTTACGAAATTCGTATCTAAATCTCAAAGTCGTATCTAAATCTCTGACATCAAACCAGAATCAAATCAAATCCTGTGATTGTCGTACGGCATAATAAATATATTTTTGTGTAGAAATATTTGCTAACGTTTCGTGGCATTTTGGTCATAGATATAAATAGTGGCGATGACTTCCCTAGATCCATGGGTTATTGTGTATGCATGGTTTGTGTCTTCTACGCACACATCGTTTATTCCTCTACTATCTCTACAGCTTAATTTTAAAACCGCCGAATTAATCGCAGGTGATTGCGTTTCACTTCTATCGACCTTACTCGTGGAGGGCGGTGGAGGAATTTTTTTTCAAATTTATTCCTTTAGGATTATTCTACAATTCGCGCGTCAAACGGTCGACCATGACACCCCTCTTTATTCAGAAAATCCCCTGGAAATTCTCGGCAGTATTTTTCCTGGCCATTGCTTAAAGTTAAATTCTGATTCCGCGTTCGAAATAACGGTAAGACTTATATTATCGTGAAACTTATTCTCGCCGACTGTATTACCTATTTGAATTCAGGATGGTACCTTTCATCACCTGGGTGCCGAGCCATATGGTCATACTACACACATTCACGCTACAATTTCCCGATATACCTTATCATGCATGGTTATGTGTCTCTTCCAGTAGTTTCGCTTGGTGTTTGTACCTGTGCATTTGAGATGCAAAATTTGAATGCTGTATTATCTCGATTTTAGGTTAAATACTCTACTGTACTTACTGTAGAGTTAATAACTGTGAAGTAAGATACACGAGAAGATGAAAAAATGGCAAAAAAATAGAAAAGGATATAGGAAGGAAGATAAACTAAAGACAGGTGCGGAATTCACATCCAAACCATGGTATTATATTTCATTTTCGACCCAGAAAAGTAATATCCATTTATAAGACTTACCCCTATATTTATTACTTAATTTATTACTAACCATAAATTAATTCTAAAATTACAATTAAGGTGTTATGACACTACATTATTTTGCGCATTAATCATCTCATTATTAATCCGAAAAGAAAAGAGATCGAAATATTAAGTGTGAAAGAGACAAGTGGGTGAGTGCAGTCAAAACAACTGTTCGTTTTGACAGTGACGATTAACTGTTATCGAAATGTCGAAGGTTTGCTGGAATCAAGGCTAAAATGTGTCAAATATTCTAATATGACACATTCAATTTCCGACTTGTCAAAATTTCAGCTGCTAGCAGCTGAATAATGCGAAGCCGGTCGCATTATTATAGCACACCACATTAATTATGGCATTAATATTTAACAGTTTAACATTATTGGCTAGTGAGGCCTATTCGCTCATACAAAATGCACATATCCATGTTTATTCATTGTCTCTCTCTACTCGGATTATTAATGGCATTATTAATGTAGTGTCATAACACCTTCACCATCAAAATACGCCCACTATCTGACACGTTGAGCTTCTAAAGCTATTAGTATTCTAACTATTCATCTAGACACTTAGTAAGATAATCTATCCCACCACTACAGAAAATCTATTCCCAGCTTAACTACCCTTCACCAATTTTTCTATGATATTTTAACTCTACCCACCACCACTAACTAACCTAGACCTCTCATTTTTCACTTCCCTCGATTAATTTGGCTACTCTTAATCAGTGCCCCCGAACTATCTTCACCGCCTATATATTGCTTCAGGTCCTTAGCATGCCAATTACTGACCGCTTTTCCCCTTTCGTCGACAAGCTCAAATGTTCATTCAGATGTTTTTGCTCTAATAGTGAAAGGACCGACGAAAGTTGGAGCTAGTTTCGCCGCGAAATTCTTACTAGCATCGGACAAGACGTAGTTTTTCCTCCACACCCTATCACCCACCTGAAAATTTTCTGTTCGCCGGTGAAGATCGTAGTGTTTTTTACTAGAAGACGCAGCCTGCTGCATCCTGCGAACTACCTCTTCTCGGACTTTTATCAACGCTCTTGCGTTTGATTAGGGTGAAAAGTCACTTTTTGCTCCCACCGAAAGCTCCACTTCTTCCCGGAAAGCGACCATTTCCTTTCCAAAATTTAAGAAGTATGGCGAGGAGCCCGTGACTTCGTGTTTATAAGTACTTAAGGCGCAAGCTATCTTTGCCAGATGTTGGTCCCACAAGCGGTGATTTTCCGACGAATAGCACCTTAGCATACACTTGATATCCTGGTTTTTTCTTTCCGTTCTGAAAAAAGGTATGCCTCAGCCTTGATCCGTATTCTTCGACCATTCTCTTGAACCAGTTGCCCCTGAACTGCACCCCATTGTCGCACACGATTACTTTAGGAACTCCATACACCAGAAAGACATTTTCCTCCAAGAGGCGAAATACAGCTGATGCTGTTGCATTTTGCATAGTGAACAGCACCGAGTACTTTGATACGTAATCAAGAATTGTTACTATGAAGGAATTGTCTCGCGTCAATCTTGGGAGCGGACCAACGAAGTCGATGCAGGTCATCTCCCACGGAACTTCTGCTTCCCCAGCCCTCGTCGTCATTAGCCCCACCGGGGCTTTCTCTTCCACCTTTTAAACTTGCCATACCTTGCACTTTCTGACGTACTCCCTGATATCCGCCCTCATTTGAGGCCAATAATAATGTTGAGCGACTCGGGCTACTGTCAGATCTGTCCTTCCCTATGTGCCCTGCCTTTGGGTCATCCTAATACCTGAGGAGGATGTTTTTCCGTTCCATTTTCGGGACAACCCTTTTTTAAGGTGCCTCAGCTCTCAGACTCCCCTTTCTGTCCATTACCTGCTTCCACAGCATCCTTCCTATCACTTTTCAGCTAAGATAGCGGAAAGGATCTATTTGAATATTCCCAAGCATATCCGTGTACCATTTCTTTATGTTGAAAGGAGCCGACAGGGTACAAACATCAACCGTTGCTCGCAAAAGAGTATCCGGGACCAAGTGATCCTTTCCCTTCCGGTGCATGACTTCGACGTCATACTGCTGTAGCTGAACGGCCCACTTCACCAGACGACCAGTAAGATCTCTCAACTTATTCAACCAGATCAGTGAATGATGATCGGTGATAGCTATAAAGTGCATCCCTTCGATGTATGGGCGTAGTTTTTCAATTGCCCAAATGACTCCGAGGCACTCCTTTCCAGCGTCGAATATTTTCGCTCCTGTTTTGACAACGACCGACTTAGGTAGCAGCCTTTTCCTCCGTTGGGTGAACCTGGCTCAGAACGACCCCTATCTCTACGTCCGAGGCGTCTGTCTGTACCTTAAATGGGAGGTAAAGTCGAGACAGGACAGGGTTGGTGCTGAGACTAGCTTGAGTTTACACGAGTTAAATGCCCGTTTAAACTCTTCGGTCCATATAAACTTCCAGCCTTTCTTCAGGAGATCACTTAGGGGCGCTACCATAGTGGTATGGTTGGGGATAAATCACCTGTACCAGGACACCATCCCAAGCAATTGACGTACTTGCTTGACTGAAGATGGACGAGGGAACTCTCTAGCTGCTTGAACGTTTTCTGGATTGGCCTGCAGGACCCTTTTTTCAACAATATAGTCTAGAAAGCGCAATTGTGCCCTGCGAAATTGGCATTTATCCTTCACTACCCTCAAGCCTTCTTCCCTCAACCGGGTGAAAACGTCTCGTTGCACCTCCACATGTCACTCGAACGTGTCTGTTACGATGATAATATCATCTAAATATGTGAAGACGAACGCTTTGAGGGCGGGCCCATTAGTCTTTGGGCCGATTAGTCTTTGCCATGTGGCCCCTTGATTGTGAAGGCCAAACGACATCCGTTAGAAATGAAACAAACCTCGCCCGGGCACCGTGAATGCCATGTTTTGCGGGGGCTCTTTTGCCATTGGTACCTGCCAATAGGCCGATTTCACATCCAAAGCTGACAGGTACTTCGCGTTTTGCAGTTTTTCGAGCGTCGCAAATATGTGTGGCAGTGGATACGCGTCCTTTGCTGGTACTGCCATCACCTAACGAAAGTCGACACAGAACCTGAAATAGCATTCTTTCTTCCGCACCCGTAGAATCGGCGAGGACCATGCGCTTGCTGCTGGCTCCATCACTCCCATAATACCGTTGTTTGATTGGAGGTGACTCCGCGTTGATGACTTGACTCAACAACTTCGCGTAGCTTAATCCATCCCCCATCAATCTGAATTGCTGCTCCAGAAGGCTCGTCAAAATTCGAGCCTCCTCATTCGATAAGCGTGCCCGAGCTTGTAATGCCCTTGCTGTGGCAAGAGAAGTCCACTTTCGTCCCCTTCATATCTAGAACGACTCTGAACTGCTGCCAGAAATCGACTCCTAATATCAGCTCCTGAGAAACCGACAGAATAATCAAGGTGTTCAGATCATGCATTCGGCCATTCAACGTAAATCTCAACCGCACCGCAAAGGTAACACCATTCGCGAGTCAAACTGTAGCACTTGGCAGATGTTGATTACCAGGGCCTGCAGTTTGCCATCCCTGTAAACGCAGTCAAAGCTAAGCTTTGAACGTATTCCTGGCACGCTGGTTGGCAGCCATGAGTCAATGGTGATGGGAGGCTAGTTTCGGTGGGTGATGGAGAGAGTGGCTCGAGACGGTAGCGAGAGAGATTGTTGGGCCGTCGTGAAAAGAAGCCGGATGTCATCAGTGGAAGAAGGTGGTGAGGCCGAGTTTGAGTGCGTGTGATGGTCGCGGTGTCATTTCCTTGAAGGAAAAATTCGGAAAATAGTCCTCGGATCGTTGACAATTAATCCTAAAGTGTGAATCGTGGTGGTGTGTAAATATACACGAATGACAAGGATTGGATTATTTTTCTGTGATACAACGTACCACGCGAATAAATGTCTACGGAATGTTGTAGTGAAAAATATCGACACGTTTTTACCTGGGCACATTCAGCGCGAATGCAATAGCTTTTATACGGTCGAATGGATCTTATGAAATTTCGTTTGAGGATTGCTGTCCACTAAGAAATCGGCTCATAGAGCGATCACGAGTTCATCAGCTTAATTAGCCAAATGGCACATAAACTTGAGAGTGTACTTCGCTGCTATGGCGGGATCAACAGCTAGTGGAAGTCTAAGCCCTCAAGGTGGCAATCGACGTCGAGTCGTCAATTCAAGGCCACGCATATAGCATCTGGCTATTATCTTCCGCTGCCATACACCTGCACGTTGTGAAAATAGAGGCCTTTCTTCACCGACACTCAATACAACTGAGAAATTTCATCGGCAGTGTCATCATCACGACCATCAACTATCCCCAAAATAATCCTGTCGGCATTTAATGAATATCTGTTCCAGTCGACATTCGCACATCGAGAAATTTGCTGCCGCTTCTGACCACATTTAGTTTAATATTCGCGCACATATCCAAAGCGAGGCCGAACCCGAGAGGCGAACTCAAGGTGATAGATCCAAAAATTACGCACGAATAAAAGGTAACTGCAAAGAAATTTTCTTCAAGAAATAACAGATAAAAATGAACATGCATAGGGCATAGTAGTCCATTTGTGTGGGAACAGATGAAAACAAATGTTTTCAATAATAATTGAAAAAAAAGCAAGTGTAAAAGCAAGTATCTTTTCAAAGCAAGTAAAAGCAAGTATCTTTTCATCCTGAATTACAACTTATAGTGTTAAATTTTCTTTCCTCGTAGTTTTAGAAGAATAACTGCAAACCAATTCTTCTTTTAGTCATGTTCAGTTTGTAAAACGAAAAAAAAACTCTACCGCACCTGAACCGCTAGAAACACTAATGTTCGAAGAACAGTAGAAGAATCGTCCAGGTTTTGAGTGCATATTCCACCACACGTGCTGCTTATTACGGCCAAACTGTTTCAAATGCCACGTTTTACTTTGGTCACAAGAATGCATTAGAACTCATATGGTCGAAAGTTTCAGATATTACCACTGGCATGAATTTCAACGTTTATGAGAGCAAAACACGGGTTAATTATATTCGTTATCAGTTGCTTATTTCACATAATTTTGAAAGCAGCATCTCATATAACATCAATGATTAAAATGATCAGTGCCTGCAGCACTGTAACTGAAGTTGGTGTTTGGAGCTTTGGGAATTGGAACATCGGTTATTTATTTTCATTGTAAATATTTCCGGTATGAATACTAACTGTAAGCATTTATTGATAGAAAAGTAGCACAACCGACTCGTGCTGGCAACCTTCTGCCAGTATCAAAGCCAAGAATATATCACATCTGCTTCGCGTTGTTATATTACATTCGAAGTTATAGGAGTATAAAGAAATTTAGGGTTACCTTCAGCGAGTTTTTTCAAATAATCGAAAACTTAATATTTACTGTTTATTGTCACTACAATACCATAACAATTTGAAAATTCTACGATAAAACCGCTTAATAAAGATATTGCCAACAAACACAAAACCAACAATAGCTGGCAACCCTATAGTGGCTTTTCAACCAAATTTGGCCTGAATAATTTTTATGATAGGTTTCATTAATTGTATGAAACTCGTATTGATTTCATGACTGCACTGGAAGTTATAGGGCAAAAAGTTTTATTTTCCTGAGCAAATTTTCAAAACGAAAGACACAAAAATTACCATAGCTGGCAACACCAATCAAATTTTTCAAACCAAATTTCCACCAAACAGAGATTAAAGTAAGGTTCAGCTACTGTGTTAATGCCATGAGAATCTGGTAACTTATTCACATTTCATAGGGCAAAAAGCAGTTTTTTTTCTTTGTAATTTTTCAAGATGGCAAATCTGGTCCTACTTCATTCCAATGCATTCTGTAAATTTCAGCTGTATCTGCTCATCGGATCGTGAGTTTCCGGGAACAGAAATTTTTGATGCAAAAAATATAGGTAAATTGGGCAAGAGTTACCAGACGTGCCCGTTATACCATATCACATTTTTTTTATTGTCTATGTAAAAATGCACAAGATTTACATATGAACGTTTTTTTTTAAAAAAAAGGGGCATATTTTCAAGAGAGACGATGATTTGGAGGTTATTACTTTCAGTGCCTGCCTTTATTACAGGGTTGCCAGCACGCTCATTAAAAGCTACATTAATCTACAACTAAATAAAACAAATATGTTCTGAAAAGTTCGTAATGATTGAATAGCCCTGTCAAAAGTTGTCGCAATTTAAAAATCTTCAAATTTGCCCGTTCTCTTTTTAGGCACCCAGCGCACACATGGGGTTAAAAAATTCCAAAACATTATCCGATTCATATGTAAAACACGTTCGAAATTTATTTCGTTAACTTTATTTTTGCGAAAATTATTTGTGCACGAAATAATAGGTATATTAAAAACAGCACTTAAATGGCCGCCGGCGCCAAAACGTTAACAATAACTGACATTTAGTGAGACTTGGACCTATTCTGCATATACACTAATGTATCCTGAAAGTTTCAGCTCAATCGAATGGCGCGTTCCTGAGATTATCTCACTGAAAATTTTGATGAACTATATATATATATATATATATATATATATATATATATATATATATATATATATATATATATACATACATATATATATATATATATACATATATATATATATATATACATATATATATATATATATATATATATATATATATATATATATATATATATATATATATATATATACATATATATATATATATATATATATATATATATATATATATATATATATATATATATATATATATATATATATATATATATATATATATATATATATATATATATATATATATATATATATATATATATATATGGAAATATGAATTTTTGGCCGAATCGATTTTAATACTAATGTTCTTCGAACATTAGTAAAAATTATAATTCCTTGCACTAATGTATCCCACATTTTTGCCTTAGATCTCTAGAGTGCGAAACTCATATTCAATTGAATTTAATACGTTCAAATTTTGATGCTTGTTTGCTATTTTATGTTCTTTGAAACTATTGGAACTATTCGTGTGCTCAATTATTAAAATAGATTTTTATACTTGCAAATTTGGATGCGCAACTTCCATTAATATTGGGAAGTATAGTTTTTTTTTCCTTTCAAACCATAATGTATTCTAATGGATAACTTAGATTGTAAGTCTGTTTTGATAATGAGAAACTCGATTCATAGTCGCAACTTATCTGTTACACTTAAAAACGCACATTTGGCTGTACTCAAGGGTACTCAAGGCTGTACTCATTAGGCTCAAAAGTGAAGAAGGATCATATAATCGATCTATACAAGGTCATTATTTAAAAGTTTATTTTTGTATGGCATTTAACAATAGCTTTGATATTTCCTTCAAAAAGATTTCTTAAAAATATTTTTCCTTCTGAATTGCATTTTGTTGTGAAGGGCTTCTTCTCAGATTCAAAGAGACCAAATAGCCAATTAGCTGATTCTATATACATTTTTTTTCTCTCCTCTTATAAATTATTTCACATTTGCATAGCTTCAATCAACTGGAAACATTTGTGTACATAAACCAAAAGGAGGAAAAAGAGAAAAATTTTTGGAAAATAAAATAAACCAGACTGAGATGTGTATAACATGTTGTGAAGAAACTAAACATCGAGGTGAACTTCAAACTGAATCTAACGTTAGGGTGAAGGTAGCGTTATGTAGAAAACTGAGTCTTGAAATTGAAAAAGTAGAAAAAAAGCCAGTATTTAGTAATTCCTTCTTAGACAAATAGAAAGTAACAAACTCGGACATTAACCAAGGGCAGGCTCACAAACCAACACTTTGAAACTGATAGACCGACGAAAATTCCCCAATAGAACCTTTGCGTAAGCTTAGTAAATTCGCATAGATTAGCGTCATTAATATCAACTCAAAATCAGATGATAGCCCGGAAATTGTTCCAAGTGCAGCATTTTCTTTTATTTCTAACTTTAAATTCCGTTAAATTTCACCCGATAACTAGCAATTGACTCCGGAGAGTTGAGGTCAAGCATTAAAATTACACTCAAAAGTCAAGCAGAAACTATTAATAATCGAAAAGATCGACACAAGTGTATCCTTAGAAGCCAATTATTCGTATTAAAATGACACGCAATGATTATCTATTGTAAATAGAAAAATACTAAGACATTTAATCGCAACAAGGAAATGGCAAAAATATAATAGAAAAGGTCAAGGAGCTTGCTGGCAAATGCAATATTTTTGTTAATTTCTGGAGGACATGGAGTGTGAAGCGCGTAAGGACTAGTTTAGAAGTTTTATAGAAAGTATATTTCGTTTGGAAAAAAAGAAAAAAAATATTATTCCACTTGGATCCAATTCTCGAACATTTAATTTTCATAGATCCATTTTACAATTCATTTTGGTTGAGAGAATAGAAAAAAAAACTCTAGCGCACCTGAACCGCTAGAAAACTAATTTTCGAAGAAATTGTCTTTGAGTGACAAAAAAATGTGGAAAGACATAACACACTGTTTTGTAGAATCATATCAACCATTCCTTATCAAAAGCAACAAAACTCAACTATAACGCAAATGATGTAAATGTTCAGTGCTGGCAACACTTTCCGAACAAAGCAGTAATAAGTTTACCATAACAAGCTCATACTCAAATCAACTTATCCTTTGAATTTCAATCTCATCGCAGGATTTCATCGAAAGTTTCAGCGGTTAAACGTTGTTTGAGGCTGCCATCCGAAAAATGTTCAAAACTCGGAAAATTTGAAAATTGATTCCTTATTTTTATTGCAAATGCTTTACATATGAAAACGTAATTTGAAGCATTTGTTGGTGCAATATTTACGGAAATGGCTAATGCTCGTTAGCCTGTGTCAGCAGCGAAGCAAAATACATACCAAATCTGCTTTACGTTAAGTTAAATCCAACCAGTAAATTTCATTTCGATTGAATAACTGCGTTGGAAGTTATACGGGTGAAAAGAATTTTAGTGTTACCAACCTCAAAACTTTTCAAATTTTTAAAGCGTTAATATTTGTGGTAAATTTTCATTGCAGGATCATTTCCATTTGCAAATCTAATGACATAATCGCTCAGTAAAGAGATTTCACAAAAGAAATTTCACAAAATTAGTTTAGTAAAGAAATTTCACAAAATTACAAAAATGGTCATAGCTGGCAGCTCTTTCATGATTTTGGTACGAAATTTCTACGACATTTGGCTCACATTAAGGTCCATTTACTGCGTGATCTTCGTTTTGATTTCTGCACTGGACCGGAAGTTATAGGGAAAAAAGCTTTATTTTGCTGAGCAAAGTTGCAAGATTTAGGGGACAAAAATCACCATAGCTGGCAACTCTATTCTAATATTTGATCAAATGTTAATTAAAAATTAAAGTAAGATCCAAGCACTGTATGAATCTTGTCCAAATCTGATGGCTGAATCGGAAGTTATAGGCCTAAAACCAGTTTTTTTTCTCACCTATTTTTCAAGATAGCACCACTGCCACAGAGTTGCCCGCATTTCAAAATCACTTCTATCAGACCTGGTCCTAGCCAATACAAACATATCCTGTAAATTTCATAATGATCGGATTATCCGGTCGTCAGTTCTCGTGAACAGAACTTTTGAGTGCTGAAAATAGAGGTAATTTGGTGATGGGTTGCCGTTCTTGTGCAAAACGGAATTTTGAAAATTTTATCTTGAGATGAAGGACAAAGGATAAAATTTATCAAACATTTGAAATTTTGGTCAAAAATCAAAAATTTTTCAGGAAGGTCAATGAAATGAAGGATCTTTTTTCAGCAGCCTGCCACAGCAACAGGGTTACCCGGTTTATGCTGAAAATCTCTACGTGCTAAATTTTAGTCAACATAAATACGCTCTGTAATTTTCATGATGATCCATTGTTTTTCTTACAAGTAATGACAAACCAAAATTTGAAAAAAAATCCTTGCCTACTTTTAGGCACCCTGCACCCACACA
>OZ022264.1:158473755-158488755 GCA_963978885.1 Nemotelus pantherinus | reverse complement strand
ATTCATAGGGTGGGTTGAACAAAACGTGAAACAACTATGGTGTTAGCACATGATTGCCAGCACCAGACAATTTCGTTAATATTGCACCGACAGATGTTTCCATTTTGTATTCATAAGCAAAGCATTTACAATAAAAGCAGCAACCGATATTTAAATTTTCCGAGTTTTGGAAATTTTTCGGATGGCAACCCCAGACATAGTTTAATCGCTGAAACTTTCGATGATATCCTCGGATGACAACGAAATTCAAAGGATAGATTGATTAAGCAATAGCATGTTATGGTAGATTTTTTGCTGCTGTGTTGGACAAATGCTGCCAGCACTGAGCATTTTCATCATTTGTATTATAGGAAATGCTGTCAGAAAATGATATTTGTTCGTTTGAATAAGGAATGGCTGATATGATACAACAAAGAAGTGTATAACGTCTTCACACATTTTTTAATCCCTCAGAGGTAATTTCTTCGAAAATTAGTTTTCTAGCGGTTCTGATGCGCTAGACTTTTTGACAATAAGATCATTTCAGTCATTAATGTCTCCTCACTTTGGGAGGAAACAATGCTTACGCGAAGATTCAATTAGCTTTAGTTATTAGAATTATTGCCTCCGTTCAAAGTTTTAGAAGATCTTAAACTTTGGGAGGATGCAATGTTTAGGCTAGTATTTAATTTTTTTCCTTATTTTGTTTTTTGTACATTGATATTTCATCTCAAAGTACATAGACTATGAGATGACATAATCAATAGCGTTAAAGCTAAGAGTTAGGTTTCATTGCCTCCTGTTACCGTTATTCTACCAACGCGACCAAAACTTCAAACCTTACATCCCCCAACTGAGACGCAAGGGCGGCAGTTTCGGCGGCCTTCGCTCGCAAAAAAAGCGGGTGGGTGGGCGCCACTCGCTTCAATTGACCCGATACTGCCTTTCTCCCGTTGCTTGGAAGCGAGAAGTGAGCAAATATATCACTTTTTACCTTTGCACTTCATTAACAAGCAAACACCTTCGATTTATGATAATTACACCACTTCCATCGTTTCGTATTATGATTCTACTATCTTCTAACTATTCGCAAATTCTTACACTATGCGGCCGCGGATTGCTTATATGTTAAGTTAGTTTCATATAAATGGCTCAAATTGATGTGACTATTCATAGATTGCTTACACACTAGCTGAATATAAAAAAAAATTGTATAAGAAAATAGTTCATACACTTACCCTGTCTAAATCCCCCGCTGGGGCCCTGATGAAGTTTGACACACACTATCGAAAGCCAGTGATTAATCAACTTCTTCCTCGATGATCAATTCCCACGTCGATCTCATCTCGCTAGTTTAGCAATTTTCGTTTTTTCGAACTGTCGATAGCTGTTCCTACATTCGCCGCGGTTATCCGCCTTTAGTGCACACATTTTTCTCCGCTAGTTGTCCCCAAAAATAGAACGATCAAAATCACGCTCCTCGATATGCAAAAATGTAAAAGAAAGAAATATTAGTTAGCTCCAGCCAAATCGCTACTCGTCCACTCTCGTACCTCGCTCGAATCGAAAAGAAAGAAAGTCTTTCACTTTCACTGGTTGTTGCGCGATTTATCCACCCTATAGGGACTTGTCTAGCCCATTGGATTCACACAATCCTCAGTTCACTCAATTTGAATTTAAGGTTCCACTCGTAGTAATAACGTCCCCATTTGGGACAGCAAGATTACAACTCATTTGTCATATGTTCACTGACGGATGACTGTTGTGACGTTTTGAACCATTTCTGGACGGCAGCACATAGTCGCCAGGAACGTAAGCAACCATTTTCTTTACTGTTCATCCCTGATAGGAAATCAATATTACCCAATCCGTGTGATTCCTTGGCTTACTCCATTCCTCCGATTACGTTCTTCTGTCCATTGGATTGTGGCAGCGAAATCTATTCAGTTAGTTAATTCGGAAGTGCTTGATAGTGTTGCGGTCAATATCATCTTCATTCGAACCTCGCGTCGGTTTCAAGTTGATTTCAAATTGGCTAGATCAGTGGTAATTTGTAGATCCGTTCGGGTGTGTGTTCGATATCGTCCATATGTAGGTCAAATATTGACCAGGGTCAGGCATTGCTGGTGAGAGCGCGTCGATCCATGCGCTGCTCTGCGCATTTATACGTCAGTCATCAATGGACTCTGGGCCATTCGACTTGCGCGTTCGAATCTGTATAAAATAGCTTTTTGTGATTGTCTTTTGAAGTTACGTGTGTTACACTTTCCTGTGATTGTCGTACGGCATAATAAATATATTTTTGTGTAGAAATATTTGCTAACGTTTCGTGGCATTTTGGTCATAGATATAAATAGTGGCGATGACTTCCCTAGATCCATGGGTTATTGTGTATGCATGTTTTGTGTCTTCTACGCACACATCGTTTATTCCTCTACTATCTCTACAGCTTAATTTTAAAACCGCCGAATTAATCGCAGGTGATTGCGTTTCAC
The DNA here is from genome assembly GCA_963978885.1 of Nemotelus pantherinus. NCBI lineage: Eukaryota > Metazoa > Arthropoda > Insecta > Diptera > Stratiomyidae > Nemotelus > Nemotelus pantherinus. The sequence goes on along the minus strand of OZ022264.1, from coordinate 158,486,281 downwards.
TTCTATCGACCTTACTCGTGGAGGGCGGTGGAGGAATTTTTTTTCAAATTTATTCCTTTAGGATTATTCTACAATTCGCGCGTCAAACGGTCGACCATGACACCCCTCTTTATTCAGAAAATCCCCTGGAAATTCTCGGCAGTATTTTTCCTGGCCATTGCTTAAAGTTAAATTCTGATTCCGCGTTCGAAATAACGGTAAGACTTATATTATCGTGAAACTTATTCTCGCCGACTGTATTACCTATTTGAATTCAGGATGGTACCTTTCATCACCTGGGTGCCGAGCCATATGGTCATACTACACACATTCACGCTACAATTTCCCGATATACCTTATCATGCATGGTTATGTGTCTCTTCCAGTAGTTTCGCTTGGTGTTTGTACCTGTGCATTTGAGATGCAAAATTTGAATGCTGTATTATCTCGATTTTAGGTTAAATACTCTACTGTACTTACTGTAGAGTTAATAACTGTGAAGTAAGATACACGAGAAGATGAAAAAATGGCAAAAAAATAGAAAAGGATATAGGAAGGAAGATATGTAAACTAAAGACAGGTGCGGAATTCACATCCAAATCATGGTATTATATTTCATTTTCGACCCAGAAAAGTAATATCCATTTATAAGACTTACCCCTATATTTATTACTTAATTTATTACTAACCATAAATTAATTCTAAAATTACAATTAAGGTGTTATGACACTACATTATTTTGCGCATTAATCATCTCATTATTAATCCGAAAAGAAAAGAGATCGAAATATTAAGTGTGAAAGAGACAAGTGGGTGAGTGCAGTCAAAACAACTGTTCGTTTTGACAGTGACGATTAACTGTTATCGAAATGTCGAAGGTTTGCTGGAATCAAGGCTAAAATGTGTCAAATATTCTAATATGACACATTCAATTTCCGACTTGTCAAAATTTCAGCTGCTAGCAGCTGAATAATGCAAAGCTGGTCGCATTATTATAGCACACCACATTAATTATGGCATTAATATTTAACAGTTTAACATTATTGGCTAGTGAGGCCTATTCGCTCATACAAAATGCACATATCCATGTTTATTCATTGTCTCTCTCTACTCGGATTATTAATGGCATTATTAATGTAGTGTCATAACACCTTCACTATCAAAATACGCCCACTATCTGACACGTTGAGCTTCTAAAGCTATTAGTATTCTAACTATTCATCTAAACACTTAGTAAGATAATCTATCCCACCACTACACTATTAAATCTATTCCCAGCTTAACTACCCTTCACCAATTTTTCTATGATATTTTAACTCTACCCACCACCACTAACTAACCTAGACCTCTCATTTTTCACTTCCCTCGATTAATTTGGCTACTCTTAATCAGTGCCCCCGAACTATCTTCACCGCCTATATATTGCTTCAGGTCCTTAGCATGCCAATTACTGACCGCTTTTCCCCTTTCGTCGACAAGCTCAAATGTTCATTCAGATGTTTTTGTTCTAATAGTGAAAGGACCGACGAAAGTTGGAGCTAGTTTCGCCGCGAAATTCTTACTAGCATCGGACAAGACGTAGTTTTTCCTCCACACCCTATCACCCACCTGAAAATTTTCTGTCCGCCGGTGAAGATCGTAGTGTTTTTTACTAGAAGACGCAGCCTGCTGCATCCTGCGAACTACTTCTTCTCGGACTTTTATCAACACTCTTGCGTTTGATAAGGGTGAAAAGTCACTTTTTGCTCCCACCGAAAGCTCCACTTCTTCCCGGAAAGCGACCATTTCCTTTCCAAAATTTAAGAAGTATGGCGAGGAGCCCGTGACTTCGTGTTTATAAGTACTTAATGCGCAAGCTATCTTTGCCAGATGTTGGTCCCACAAGCGGTGATTTTCCGACGAATAGCACCTTAGCATACACTTGATATCCTGGTTTTTTCTTTCCGTTCTGAAAAAATGTATGCCTCAGTCTTGATCCGTATTCTTCGACCATTCTCTTGAACCAGTTGCCCCTGAACTGCACTCCATTGTCGCACACGATTACTTTAGGAACTCCATACACCAGAAAGACATTTGCCTCCAAGAGGCGAAATACAGCTGATGCTGTTGCATTTTGCATAGTTAACAGCACCGAGTACTTTGATACGTAATCAAGAATTGTTACTATGAAGGAATTGTCTCGCGTCAATCTTGGGAGCGGACCAACGAAGTCGATGCAGGTCATCTCCCACGGAACTTCTGCTTCCCCAGCCCTCGTCGTCATTAGCCCCACCGGGGCTTTCTCTTCCACCTTTTAAACTTGCCATACCTTGCACTTTCTGACGTACTCCCTGATATCCGCCCTCATTTGAGGCCAATAATAATGTTGAGCGACTCGGGCTACTGTCAGATCTGTCCTTCCCTATGTGCCCTGCCTTTGGGTCATCCTAATACCTGAGGAGGATGTTTTTCCGTTCCGTTTTCGGGACAACCCTTTTTTAAGGTGCCTCAGCTCTCAGACTCCCCTTTCTGTCCATTACCTGCTTCCACAGCATCCTTCCTATCACTTTTCAGCTAAGATAGCGGAAAGGATCTATTTGAATATTCCCAAGCATATCCGTGTACCATTTCTTTATGTTGAAAGGAGCCGACAGGGTACAAACATCAACCGTTGCTCGCAAAAGAGCATCCGGGACCAAGTGATCCTTTCCCCTCCGGTGCATGACTTCGACGTCATACTGCTGTAGCCGAACGGCCCACTTCACCAGACGACCAGTAAGATCTCTCAACTTATTCAACCAGATCAGTGAATGATGATCGGTGATAGCTATAAAGTGCATCCCTTCGATGTATGGGCGTAGTTTTTCAATTGCCCAAACGACTCCGAGGCACTCCTTTCCAGCGTCGAATATTTTCGCTCCTGTTTTGACAACGACCGACTTAGGTAGCAGCCTTTTCCTCCGTTGGGTGAACCTGGCTCAGAACGACCCCTATCTCTACGTCCGAGGCGTCTGTCTGTACCTTAAATGGGAGGTAAAGTCGAGACAGGACAGGGTTGGTGCTGAGACTAGCTTGAGTTTACACGAGTTAAATGCTCGTTTAAACTCTTCGGTCCATATAAACTTCCAGCCTTTCTTCAGGAGATCACTTAGGGGCGCTACCATAGTGGCATGGTTGGGGATAAATCACCTGTACCAGGACACCATCCCAAGCAATTGACGTACTTGCTTGACTGAAGATGGACGAGGGAACTCTCTAGCTGCTTGAATGTTTTCTGGATTGGCCTGCAGGACCCTTTTTTCAACAATATAGTCTAGAAAGCGCAATTGTGCCCTGCGAAATTGGCATTTATCCTTCACTACCCTCAAGCCTTCTTCCCTCAACCGGGTGAAAACGTCTCGTTGCACCTCCACATGTCGCTCGAACGTGTCTGTTACGATGATAATATCATCTAAATATGTGAAGACGAACGCTTTGAGGGCGGGCCCATTAGTCTTTGGGCCGATTAGTCTTTGCCATGTGGCCCCTTGATTGTGAAGGCCAAACGACATCCGTTAGAAATGAAACAAACCTCGCCCGGGCACCGTGAATGCCATGTTTTGCGGGGGCTCTTTTGCCATTGGTACCTGCCAATAGGCCGATTTCACATCCAAAGCTGACAGGTACTTCGCGTTTTGCAGTTTTTCGAGCGTCGCAAATATGTGTGGCAGTGGATACGCGTCCTTTGCTGGTACTGCCATCACCTAACGAAGGTCGACACAGAACCTGAAATAGCCATCTTTCTTCCGCACCAGTAGAATCGGCGAGGACCATGCGCTTGCTGCTGGCTCCATCACTCCCATAATACCGTTGTTTGATTGAAGGTGACTCCGCGTTGATGACTTGACTCAACAACTTCGCGTAGCTTAATCCATCCCCCATCAATCTGAATTGCTGCTCCAGAAGGCTCGTCAAAATTCGAGCCTCCTCATTCGATAAGCGTGCCCGAGCTTGTAATGCCCTTGCTGTGGCAAGAGAAGTCCACTTTCGTCCCCTTCATATCTAGAACGACTCTGAACTGCTGCCAGAAATCGACTCCTAATATCAGCTCCTGAGAAACCGACAGAATAATCAAGGTGTTTAGATCATGCATTCGGCCATTCAACGTAAATCTCAACCGCACCGCAAAGGTAACACCATTCGCGAGTCAAACTGTAGCACTTGGCAGATGTTGATTACCAGGGCCTGCAGTTTGCCATCCCTGTAAACGCAGTCAAAGCTAAGCTTTGAACGTATTCCTGGCACGCTGGTTGGTAGCCATGAGTCAATGGTGATGGGAGGCTAGTTTCGGTGGGTGATGGAGAGAGTGGCTCGAGACGGTAGCGAGAGAGATTGTTGGGCCGTCGTGAGAAGAAGCCGGATGTCATCAGTGGAAGAAGGTGGTGAGGCCGAGTTTGAGTGCGTGTGATGGTCGCGGTGTCATTTCCTTGAAGGAAAAATTCGGAAAATAGTCCTCGGATCGTTGACAATTAATCCTAAAGTGTGAATCGTGGTGGTGTGTAAATATACACGAATGATAAGGATTGGATTATTTTTCTGTGATACAACGTACCACGCGAATAAATGTCTACGGAATGTTGTAGTGAAAAATATCGACACGTTTTTACCTGGGCACATTCAGCGCGAATGCAATAGCTTTTATACGGTCGAATGGATCTTATGAAATTTCGTTTGAGGATTGCTGTCCACTAAGAAATCGGCTCATAGAGCGATCACGAGTTCATCAGCTTAATTAGCCAAATGGCACATAAACTTGAGAGTGTACTTCGCTGCTATGGCGGGATCAACAGCTAGTGGAAGTCTAAGCCCTCAAGGTGGCAATCGACGTCGAGTCGTCAATTCAAGGCCACGCATATAGCATCTGGCTATTATCTTCCGCTGCCATACACCTGCACGTTGTAAAAATAGAGGCCTTTCATCACCGACACTCAATACAACTGAGAAATTTCATCGGCAGTGTCATCATCACGACCATCAACTATCCCCAAAATAATCCTGTCGGCATTTAATGAATATCTGTTCCAGTCGACATTCGCACATCGAGAAATTTGCTGCCGCTTCTGACCACATTTAGTTTAATATTCGCGCACATATCCAAAGCGAGGCCGAACCCGAGAGGCGAACTCAAGGTGATAGATCCAAAGATTACGCACGAATAAAAGGTAACTGCAAAGAAATTTTCTTCAAGAAATAACAGATAAAAATGAACATGCATAGGGCATAGTAGTCCATTTGTGTGGGAACAGATGAAAACAAATGTTTTCAATAATAATTGAAAAAAAAGCAAGTGTAAAAGCAAGTATCTTTTCAAAGCAAGTAAAAGCAAGTATCTTTTCATCCTGAATTACAACTTATAGTGTTAAATTTTCTTTCCTCGTAGTTTTAGAAGAATAACTGCAAACCAATTCTTCTTTTAGTCATGTTCAGTTTGTAAAACGAAAAAAAAACTCTACCGCACCTGAACCGCTAGAAACACTAATGTTCGAAGAACAGTAGAAGAATCGTGCAGATTTTGAGTGCATATTCCACCACATGTGCTGCTTATTACAGCCAAACTGTTTCAAATGCCACGTTTTACTTTGGTCACAAGAATGCATTAGAACTCATATGGTCGAAAGTTTCAGATATTACCACTGGCATGAATTTCAACGTTTATGAGAGCAAAACACGGGTTAATTATATTCGTTATCAGTTGCTTATTTCACATAATTTTGAAAGCAGCATCTCATATAACATCAATGAAGAAAATGATCAGTGCCTGCAGCACTGTAACTGAAGTTGGTGTTTGGAGCTTTGGGAATTGGAACATCGGTTATTTATTTTCATTGTAAATATTTCCGGTATGAATACTAACTGTAAGCATTTATTGATAGAAAAGTAGCACAACCGACTCGTGCTGGCAACCTTCTGCCAGTATCAAAGCCAAGAATATATCACATCTGCTTCGCGTTGTTATATTACATTCGAAGTTATAGGAGTATAAAGAAATTTAGGGTTACCTTCAGCGAGTTTTTTCAAATAATCGAAAACTTAATATTTACTGTTTATTGTCACTACAATATCATAGCCATTTGAAAATTCTACGATAAAACCGCTTAATAAAGATATTGCCAACAAACACAAAACCAACAATAGCTGGCAACCCTATAGTGGCTTTTCAACCAAATTTGGCCTGAATAATTTTTATGATAGGTTTCATTAATTGTATGAAATTCGTATTGATTTCATGACTGCACTGGAAGTTATAGGGCAAAAATTTTTATTTTCCTGAGCAAATTTTCAAAACGAAAGACACAAAAATTACCATAGCTGGCAGCACCAATCAAATTTTTCAAACCAAATTTCCACCAAACAGAGAGTAAAGTAAGGTTCAGCTACTGTGTCAATGCCATGAAAATCTGGTAACTTATACACATTTCATAGGGCAAAAAGCAGTTTTTACTAATGTTCGAAGAACATTAGTATTAAAATCGATTCGGCCAAAAATTCATATTTCTTTATATATATATATATATATATATATATATGTACAAAAAATTTCAGTGAGATAATCTCGGGAACGCGCCATTCGATTGAGCTGAAACTTTCAGGATACATTGGTGTATATGCAGAATAGGTCCAGGTCTCTTTAAATGTCAGTTATTGTAAACCTTTTCGCGCCGGCGGGCATTTAAGTGATATTTTTAATATACCTATTATTTCGTGCACAAATGATTTTCGCAAAAATAAAGTTAATAAAATAAATTTCTAACGTGTTTTACATATGAATCGGATAATGCTTTGGAATATTTTAACCCTGTGTGTGCGCTGGGTGCCTAAAAAGAGGACGGGAAAATTTGAAAATTTTTAAATTTCGATAACTTTTGACAGAGCTATTCAATCATTACCAAATTTTCAGGACATATTGATATTATTTAGTTGTAGATTTATGTGGCTTTTAATGAGCGTGCTGGCAACCCTGTAGCTAGGGCAGGCACTGAAAGTGAAAACCTCCAAATCATCGTCTCTCTTGAAAAAATGCAGTTTCTTCAAACATAAGCCTTTCATATGTAAATCTTGTGCTTTGTTTACATAACCAAAAAAAAAAAAAAGATATGGTATAACGGGCACGCCTGGCAACCCTTTCCCAATTTACCTATATTTTTAGCATCAAAAACTTCTGTTCACGGAAACTCACGATCCGATGGGCAGAATTATTTGAAATTCACAGCATGTATTGACCTTAAATAGGACCAGGTCTGATAGAAGTGATTTTGAAATGCGGGCAATTCTGTGCCAGTGGTGCCATCTTGAAAAACCACTAAAAAAGATAACTGTTTTTAGCCCTATAAATTCTGATTGAATCGTTCGATTTTGACGAAACTTACACAATTGCTGGACCTTACTTTAAGCCACGTTTGGTAGAAATTTGGTCGAAAAATTCGATTGGAGCTGCCAGCTATGATAATTTTGGTGTCTTCATTTTGAAAAAAAAAATTTGGAAGTAAAAACATTCAAACCATCGAATATTCAAAAAAATGTCCGTTTCTTACAATAAAACCAATCTGTATATAAATCTTATGTTTTATCTACACGTTCAAAATAAAACTTTGGAAATTTCATATCGGACAAGAACACTAACCCTCTCCCAGTTAACCTATATTTTTAGCATCAAAAACTTCTGTTCACGGAAACTCACGAACCAATAATCAGATACAGCTAAAATTTACAGAATGCATTGGACTTAAGTAAGACCAGATTTGATAGAAGCGATTTTGAATTGTGGGCAACTCTGTGCCAGTGGTGCCATCTTGAAAAATTACAAAGAAAAAAAACTGCTTTTTGCCCTATGAAATGTGAATAAGTTACCAGATTTTCATGAAATTGACACAGAAGCTAAACCTAACTCTAATCTCTGTTTGGTGGAAATTTGGTTGAAAAATTTGATTGGTGCTACCTGCTATGGTAATTTTTGTGTCTTTGGTTTTGAAAATTCGCTCAGGAAAATAAAACTTTTTGTACTATAACTTCCAGTGCAGTCATGAAATCAATACGAATTTCATACAATTAATGAAACCTGTCATAAACATTATTCAGGCCAAATTTGGTTGAAAAGACACGATAGGGTTGCCAGCTATTGTTGGTTTTGTGTTTAATTGCAATATCTTTATTAAGCGGTTTTATCGTAGAATTTTCAAATGGTAATGATATTGTAGTGACAATAAACAGCAAATATTAAGCTTTCGATCATTTGAAAAAACTCGCTGCAGGTAACCCTAAATTTCTTTATACTCCTATAACTTCGAATGTAATTAAACAACGTGAAGCAGATTTGATATATTCTTGGATTTGATACTGGCGAAAGGTTGCCAGCACGAGTCGGTTGTGCTACTTTTGTATCAATAAATGCTTACAGTTAGTATACATACCGGAAACATTTACAATGAAAATAAATAACCGATGTTACAATTCGCAAAGTTCTGCAAATTTTTCGGATCGCAGCCCCAAACACCAACTTCAGTTACAGTGCTGCAGGCACTGAGCATTTTCTTCATTGATGTTATATGAGATGCTGCTTTCAAAATTATGTGAAATAAGCAACTGATAACGAATATAATTAACCCGTGTTTTGCTCTCATAAACGTTGAAATCATAGACATATAAAGAATGGACACGAAATGATAATCCATGAACCCGTACGTGAATGAAGCATTTTTACTACATATGCAACTTTCTCTCTGCAAAAAAGCTTTCCCCTCAATGCCGCACACTATACCCTTCTGCGCTGTTGACTCTCTATGTAAACAAACATTTCCATACATTTCTATTGTTGTGAACATGGTCGATTTTCGGGTTAGTTGGAATAGCAGGGAAAATAAAATATGTGTCACATGGGGCACAAATTTCAAAATTAATCAAATTTTCTGAATGAAATTTGATGTTATTTTGTAAGGGGAGGTCGAAAATGTTGCTTGCATACATATAACAACCATTTCTTTCCACAATTCGAAAGCTTTCTATCCTAAATTTGGTAAAAAGAGGTACATTGATTCAAATTGAATTTGTACTTACATCACACATTCTAGGGCGAAATCCTATGAGTAATTGGTGCAAAACACTTTTTACTTTCTCACTGTTTATTGATCAATCTAAACATTTCTACTTTTAATTGATGAAAACACGAAAATAAAACATGTGTCAAACCGCCCGATCGCCATTTTTATTGATTGCTTTTGTTCATAGGCGGGGAAAGCTTGATAGCGTGTAGGGGCATTAAGTTTGATCAATTATATGAATTGACGTCATCTAGGTGAAGAAAATTGTTCGAACGATGAAAACCGGTGTGAATGAACGATTTAAAGTAGCACAAGTAAACTTCGTAATGGACTTGGGTTACTATTTACGAATGCTGCGTGCAGATTATGATGCTAAATGATCTATACGCATGTAGATGTTTTATGTTACGTTGGTAGGCAAACCGGTTGATTGAAATTAAATTAGCAAGTGTTTTGGTCGCGAAAATTTTATTTCAGTTTGATTTCAAATATATCTATTTTAGGGAATTTAAGGGAATTTGAGATTTGATGGCTGTGTTTGTCTGCAAATTAAATTTTCTAAATGGTATTTCTTACACTATAGTTTACTTTTTTATGTTAATAGAAAATACGTTGAATAAGGTGGCTAATCAAGAAATAATATTATTGTTGTTGCATTATTTGCGTCATAGGTATAAAATTAATTATAAAAGACATACAGTGAGAAATGTAATAACAATAAATAAATCAACCAAAAGTTTTTGAAACAAAGCATCGGTTAGAAAGGCCTAAAATCTTATCTGAGTGTGAAAAAAGTGGATTATCAGAAAAATTATGAAAATCCCTCAATTAAGTGCCCCAGTTTTACAAATTAAGGTGAACAAACGAGTTGAAAAGAAAGTCTCTACTCAAATTATTCGAAATTCAAAAAAGAAAGCGAATTTAAAACGCAGAATGGCGGAAGCTAACCTTATAATAGTTAAAAAAAAATTGATTTGTTAAATAACGTTTCGCTTAAGAGTGCGCAAAAAAAGCCAAAATAATTCTGGAAGTCCATAATTTTTGTTGCTGAAGTAAAAATTAATGTTTTTGAATCTAATAAGCGGCAATATGTTCGGCGAATGTTTAATACAGAGTTTAGGAGGGAACATACTACTTCCACTGTAAAATACAGCGGAGGAAACATTATGCTATATATAGATTTTGTGAATGGTAGGATGGATCAAACGTGTTGCCTGGGTATTCTTAAAAGAAATATTAAACAAAGTGCTGAAAAATAAGGCATTTTATACAATTTTCGCATGTATCCCATGTAGCCATGTAGGCTTTGGGCTATTTGTTACTGTCCAAATGCTATTACCGAACAAAATATAACAAAAGGATCGCTAATTTCGGGAAATAACCTATTTAACCTGAAAGAAATACGTCCCCTTGGTTGAAAAAAGCCAAGATTTTACATGCGATGTAGGGACAAATTTGTAGGGTGGGAACATAATGTAAAACAAAGGGATCATGAATTTTGAAAAAATATGTTTTACCTGAAAGAAATATATCCTTTTGTTACAAGAAAAGTGCGAAGAATTTTGTATATGACGTTGGGACGATTTGTCGGGCAAAAAGGTAATTAAAAACATGTGCTTAAGGATAATTTCGTACAAGAAATGTGCGAAGAATTTGTATTCGCACATTTTGAAAGCAAAATTTACGGCGAGTGGAAGCGTTAATATTCGTATTGAGCAAAATGAAGTGTAGTGTTGTGAATTGTGATAGTGATTATAAACGCAGTGCGAGGGCGATTTCTTTTTTCCGGTAAGTAAACAATATTTGAATTTACCACAGCAAATATTGCAAGTAAAACTTATGTCGAAATAGACGCCGCGATATGTGAAGTGATTTTTTCAGACAAAGGCTATACAGCTTGAGCGCATTTGAAGGGATAAAAATGTACCTTCAAAATTACAAAATAGTACCATTTTAAATAATACAATAAAATATTATCGGCTTTAGCTTTAGAGACGATATACGTTGTCTATGCTGATTTATAGACTAGAAGGGAACCAGATCACAAATCAATAACCTCTATAAATTGTTTGCTTTTTGTGGATGCCGAGAATTTTCTAACATTATTTGCGCGTAAATGTCTTGAGTGTATATATAATTTGAAACTTTTTTAATACTCGTTAGATTAAAACATTTATTTCAGATTGTTTTATTTGAATAGTTTTTGAGCCTAATAAAGTGACTCAGTGCCGCTGAAATTGAATTTAGAATTTCTCTACCAAATAAATCCAAGTTAAGTTTTTTTTCACGGAATTATGCTTAGTGATCTGCGTTATGTGGCAACACGGCAACAATTAGGTCTGTTCGCGTGCTACAATTAATTGCAATGAAGCCGTTTATGTACTTCGTTTTACTCAATGCTGAAAATTTCGCCTCTTTCAGTAAATTTCAGTAGAGTCTGAGCTATTGAAAAACAGTGAAAAATGTGAAACGCGTGTCGCGAGTAAAAATTTCCAAATGTGCGCGGCAAGCAACATATTTTTGCGTAATGTTGTTTTGAAGATCGAATATTTTTTTGGCGATAATTTATCACCACTTAGAATGACTTTATAATTACTATTGTTCTCACAAAAACCGACAACTGAATCTTTTCCGGAAATGCAATCAGAGCGTTTTCGTACTTTTCCTGAATATCCCCCACCACATGATTCACAAAAATTATGTGACTGAAAGTACGCGAACAGACTTCAGCTCTGCTCAGAGCTAATCATTTTCATAAAAAAAAACCTGTTCAGCTGCCGCACAACTAATTAAAATACTACGCACAGTTTTAATGCAAATCGAGACTCATTGATTCGCTATTGACGTGAATTACATAACATCAATATTAACAAATTTTTATTTGCACCAAAAAAGTTGCCCTTTAATTTTACAATATTTCACGCCGCCCTCGTCATACAAACACATTGCAACCTCTCGCTCACACAACTACACCAGAGGTCGAAAATTGCTTCATTTCTCTCGGCCCATTTCGTATCCATTCCTCTCTATATCTATGGTTGAAATTCATGCCAGTGGTAATATATGAAACCTTGCACCATATGAGTTATAATGCATTCTTAAGACGAAAGTAAAACGTGGCATTTGAAATAGTTTGGCCGTAATAAGCAGCACATGTGGTGGAATATGCACTCAAAACCTGCACGATTCTTCTACTGTTCTTCGAACATTAGTGTTTCTAGCGGTTCAGGTGCGCTAGAGTTTTTTTTCTTTGTAATTTTTCAAGATGGCAAATCTGGTCCTACTTCATTCCAATGCATTCTGTAAATTTCAGCTGTATCTGATTATTGGTTCGTGAGTTCCCGTGAACAGAAGTTTTTGATGCTAAAAATATAGGTTAACTGGGAGAGGGTTACCGTTCTTGTCCGACATTAAATTTTCAAAGTTTTACTTTGAACGTGTATATAAAACATAAGATTTGTATACATATTGGTTTTATTGTAAGAAACGGACAT
>OZ022264.1:158396255-158468755 GCA_963978885.1 Nemotelus pantherinus | reverse complement strand
GTGCAATTTTCAAGCTAGTTGATAGTGCTGTTGCTTTAGACAAATCTTCAACCAAAAGCTTTTTTGTGAGAGGAGCCCCTATTTCCGCTGACGCAACCTGGCTTTCAAAAATGTTGAAGAAGGAGTTGGGCATTGATAATTGCAAATGAGCTGCATTAATTGCAAATGAGCTGCATATAATCGCCAAAAAAATAGTACGTATTAAGGCTATTCTCCCATTTGTAGCTCCCGTAATCACTCTCCTTTACTTCCCCAAGCTTCACTATCTTTTAAATCGCCTCCGAATTCAAATAACGACACTAAAAACAGTGAGGCTTAGGCGTTACCTTGGACTGTTTCAACGGAAAATCAATCTTCTATCAGTGTGCAGCTGGCTAATTCTTTACAAACAGTGGATTCTGCACCCAATGGAGCGTTAATGCAAGCAAGTGCTCCTGAAGGCAGGCCGTCATCCAAATATTCTAATTTTGTCTGTGGAGAAGATCTGATACCATCGCAATCTGGCTCAATCATTATACCAGAAACTCCTGTCAGTCTCCAATCTTCACCAAAATTTCTCGACCCACTTGTTCCGCCTGTGGTAAAGCTTACCATAAACTCTGATGAAGAATTAGAGGGCAGGTACCTCTTGTCTCGTTTCAGAGATCATAAAATTTATGACAATGTCCGTCTTTTTCTCGCATACATGCATGATGCACATTATGCCACTTGCTTCGAAGGGAAAACGAAGACTAACCTTAAAGTTATGATTCAACAGGAGGGTCTTCCCACCGACCTTGACTCTTTACGCCTTATTTTTAACCGCTACCACGAAGAACTCGGAATGTCTCCGGATCAGGTTAAACGTGATCTTTTGACTTATCTTATGTTAATTCTAAACATATTTCGCTCTTACAAAAATCTCGCGATGACCAGAAAAAATATTTCTCCTAACATGAAAGCTACTTTTAGTTACCCAAGGTTTATTTACCACAATTGCGGTGGTATGAGAAGCAAATTAAATAAACTTTTTATTGACGCGAAATTTTGCCATTTTAATATATTAACGATCGCCGAAACGTGGTTGAACGACTCACACGCTAATGAAGAAATTCTTGACAGTAATTCGACCATCTATAGAGCTGATCGCGACTACATTTTTACAGGCGTTTCAAGAGGTGGTGGTGTTCTTATTGCAATTCACAATACCCTCCCCAGCGAACTCGCTGCGACCAGTTCTCATAGATCTTTCGAACATAAATTCGTCAGAGTTTTATTCGATAAGCATTACCTCTACATTGGTATCTTTTATGTCCCCCCCTCACTCCGATGAAACTACTTACAATGACGTATGCGACGTGATATCTTCCGTAACAGCTTCCTTGCACGAAGAAGACAAAACAATTGTTTTTGGTGATTTTAATCGTCCGAAAATCAGTTTTGTTCCTGACGAAAATGATAACCGCCTTCTTCCAATTAACCTTAGTGATTCAATTGACTTTAACCTCATAAGTACGTTTTATGGCAATGATTTACAACAAATTATCCCTATCCCTAACCAAAATGGCAATTGGTTAGACTTTATCTTCTCAGATTTTTATGACGAAGTGGTGGTTAGTCCAACTATTGACGCCGAGAATCTTTTTTCTAACACCCTGCATCACTCCGCTTTTACAATTGAGCTATTGTAGCGATTAGTGATGATGGGAATGTCCTTAGCACAACTTAGAACCAGACCGAAGTCCAGAACCAAGAGTGCTAAGGTCAAACAGTGGAATGGCTAATACCGTTCAAGAGGCAAAACAAAAAAAGAATTGCCCCGAGAGCAGGGTGCCCTAGAAATGGCCGTGAAGGCCCCTCGTCCGCATTAGCGGAGCACCCTTTAACCAACCCCGACGGATGCTGGTTTGCCGCTTTGCTAGCTCGCTGCGGCTGGGGTGGGTTCTTGAAAATGGAGTTGAATGGCTCTCAAGAAAACGGGATGCTACGTATATTCATCCGTCATGAATTGTAGCCGCAAACTGATATGTAAACATATCCAGGGACCAAAAAGGGACATAGTTCCGTAAAGGAAACCACCCAGGCTCTGCAACATGGGCTGACTAAGCAGACCCAGTGCTCGTGACAACGCACGGAGCCAGAAAATTGAAAATCTACAAAGGGGATCAAGGAAAAAGCGCTACCTCTCCTTTACAAGGAACCCGGGTGAGGCAGACAGCCCCGGGCCCCCGATGGTAGTGGAGCCCTGACCCCGATGGTCTGGGGTCCTCCACCCTCCGATACTGGCCATGAAATATCAAAAATCTCAAAAATCTAACACAAAACCGGAAACTACTTATTCGGCCAGTATCCCTCCCTTGTAAGAAATGCTAAGAAAAAATTGCTAAAAATCACGAAACTATTTCATTTGTAGGCCAGCCAGGCCATGCGCGGACCCTGAAAAGAGAAAAGAACTTCTCGGGCTTTCGCCCAATAAGAAGGCCGTGGGGTTCAAATTCAACAATTCATTATTATTGTATATATTGTATATATTCATTATTATATAACAATAAATTATTATTGTATATATTCATTATTATATAACAATCATCTAATACTTCCAGTGCAATTTTCAAGCTAGTTGATAGTGCTGTTGCTTTAGACAAATCTTCAACCAAAAGCTTTTTTGTGAGAGGAGCCCCTATTTCCGCTGACGCAACCTGGCTTTCAAAAATGTTGAAGAAGGAGTTGGGCATTGATAATTGCAAATGAGCTGCATTAATTGCAAATGAGCTGCATATAATCGCCAAAAAAATAGTACGTATTAAGGCTATTCTCCCATTTGTAGCTCCCGTAATCACTCTCCTTTACTTCCCCAAGCTTCACTATCTTTTAAATCGCCTCCGAATTCAAATAACGACACTAAAAACAGTGAGGCTTAGGCGTTACCTTGGACTGTTTCAACGGAAAATCAATCTTCTATCAGTGTGCAGCTGGCTAATTCTTTACAAACAGTGGATTCTGCACCCAATGGAGCGTTAATGCAAGCAAGTGCTCCTGAAGGCAGGCCGTCATCCAAATATTCTAATTTTGTCTGTGGAGAAGATCTGATACCATCGCAATCTGGCTCAATCATTATACCAGAAACTCCTGTCAGTCTCCAATCTTCACCAAAATTTCTCGACCCACTTGTTCCTCCTGTGGTAAAGCTTACCATAAACTCTGATGAAGAATTAGAGGGCAGGTACCTCTTGTCTCGTTTCAGAGATCATAAAATTTATGACAATGTCCGTCTTTTTCTCGCATACATGCATGATGCACATTATGCCACTTGCTTCGAAGGGAAAACGAAGACTAACCTTAAAGTTATGATTCAACAGGAGGGTCTTCCCACCGACCTTGACTCTTTACGCCTTATTTTTAACCGCTACCACGAAGAACTCGGAATGTCTCCGGATCAGGTTAAACGTGATCTTTTGACTTATCTTATGTTAATTCTAAACATATTTCGCTCTTACAAAAATCTCGCGATGACCAGAAAAAATATTTCTCCTAACATGAAAGCTACTTTTAGTTACCCAAGGTTTATTTACCACAATTGCGGTGGTATGAGAAGCAAATTAAATAAACTTTTTATTGACGCGAAATTTTGCCATTTTAATATATTAACGATCGCCGAAACGTGGTTGAACGACTCACACGCTAATGAAGAAATTCTTGACAGTAATTCGACCATCTATAGAGCTGATCGCGACTACATTTTTACAGGCGTTTCAAGAGGTGGTGGTGTTCTTATTGCAATTCACAATACCCTCCCCAGCGAACTCGCTGCGACCAGTTCTCATAGATCTTTCGAACATAAATTCGTCAGAGTTTTATTCGATAAGCATTACCTCTACATTGGTATCTTTTATGTCCCCCCCTCACTCCGATGAAACTACTTACAATGACGTATGCGACGTGATATCTTCCGTAACAGCTTCCTTGCACGAAGAAGACAAAACAATTGTTTTTGGTGATTTTAATCGTCCGAAAATCAGTTTTGTTCCTGACGAAAATGATAACCGCCTTCTTCCAATTAACCTTAGTGATTCAATTGACTTTAACCTCATAAGTACGTTTTATGGCAATGATTTACAACAAATTATCCCTATCCCTAACCAAAATGGCAATTGGTTAGACTTTATCTTCTCAGATTTTTATGACGAAGTGGTGGTTAGTCCAACTATTGACGCCGAGAATTTTTTTTTCTAACACCCTGCATCACTCCGCTTTTACAATTGAGCTATTGTAGCGATTAGTGATGATGGGAATGTCCTTAGCACAACTTAGAACCAGACCGAAGTCCAGAACCAAGAGTGCTAAGGTCAAACAGTGGAATGGCTAATACCGTTCAAGAGGCAAAACAAAAAAAGAATTGCCCCGAGAGCAGGGTGCCCTAGAAATGGCCGTGAAGGCCCCTCGTCCGCATTAGCGGAGCACCCTTTAACCAACCCCGACGGATGCTGGTTTGCCGCTTTGCTAGCTCGCTGCGGCTGGGGTGGGTTCTTGAAAATGGAGTTGAATGGCTCTCAAGAAAACGGGATGCTACGTATATTCATCCGTCATGAATTGTAGCCGCAAACTGATATGTAAACATATCCAGGGACCAAAAAGGGACATAGTTCCGTAAAGGAAACCACCCAGGCTCTGCAACATGGGCTGACTAAGCAGACCCAGTGCTCGTGACAACGCACGGAGCCAGAAAATTGAAAATCTACAAAGGGGATCAAGGAAAAAGCGCTACCTCTCCTTTACAAGGAACCCGGGTGAGGCAGACAGCCCCGGGCCCCCGATGGTAGTGGAGCCCTGACCCCGATGGTCTGGGGTCCTCCACCCTCCGATACTGGCCATGAAATATCAAAAATCTCAAAAATCTAACACAAAACCGGAAACTACTTATTCGGCCAGTATCCCTCCCTTGTAAGAAATGCTAAGAAAAAATTGCTAAAAATCACGAAACTATTTCATTTGTAGGCCAGCCAGGCCATGCGCGGACCCTGAAAAGAGAAAAGAACTTCTCGGGCTTTCGCCCAATAAGAAGGCCGTGGGGTTCAAATTCAACAATTCATTATTATTATTATACCGTTGATATAGTAACAACCCTGCTTGTACTCATACACAAAAACTATAAGTAAGTAGCCTAATTTCCAAACCAACGATCTAAGTTTCTTGGAAAACAAAAAAAAAAGAACAAACGGAAATTCTTACGTATATGTAAGTGTATCTATATATAGGTATCATAAAAATTCTTATTTTTTTCTGTTCGGGTCGAATGGTACCATTCCCTACCTGATTATATAAATCATTCTTTTCCTGTTTGTTTCCTGTTTTTTTTTTCCTACGCTCTTTTGAGACCATCCCAAAAGTCATGTATGAAAATTTGATTTAATTAAGTTATTTAGTTTCTTTTCATTCTCAGTTGTTGTTCCTTATCGTTATATTAACTATTTATTATTATTACATTTGAAATAATTTATTCGTGCATGTTTCTCATACTTGTTTCTAACAGCTACTTTTAATTGAGTTCAATACAAATTCAAATTCTCTTTATACATTCCAGTTCAACTTTTTGGGCAGCGTTATTTTGTTTTACAGTTGAATTATGTTCTAATCGTTTTAATTGCGCACTCGAAACAATAAATGACAATCGCTTTCCTAGGGGCGCAATGTACCTGTATGGCATACGGCTAGCACTTCAACCGGAAGTGAACCTCTACGTCGCGATAATAAAGATTCAATATCCGAATTGATCGATCAGATCGCCCGAAGCAATACCATGCGAACGAACTACTGCTAGCACCGCCTTAAACAAACTGCAATAGCATCTTACAACTTTTTTTTTTTTTTTTTTTTTTTTTTTATAGACTCATGTATTGCATGTTCTGTATACTATCTATCTAAAAGATGTTTTATGGTGCTGACTGGAACGCACCCTGTGCCATTTCAAGAATATACTACATAGTATTGCTTTGAATATAATTATAAAAATGACTATGACTTCATTTTACAGACATGTCTTCTCGACACTGCCCCTTCAAACACAATTCAAAATTTGCAAAAGTGCACGAAATAAATATTCGACGCAAAACCACTAACGCTCGAAGCAAGTCGACTACGCTAATACCGTCACTTAGGCAAACGTTCGATGCCCTCACGTACCTTCCGCGCTCTATTTTCTAATCAACAATAAAATTCAAAGTGGATTGTTATTCCATAAAATTTCAATTATGTCTTAACATATTTATAAACGAAAATCAAATTTATACCTAAACGTCATAATGATAGTAATAATGTCTTACTCGAAATTAATGATTCCGTACACCGATGCCAGACGTTAAAATTAAAAATTAATATTAAATGTCAGCCAAGTTGCCAGTACGATTCACTGCGATTGCTGAAGTACAAATTTGCATATTTCTTCATTGCATTGTCAAATCTCGTGCAAAGAAAGTTAGAATTCGTGTCAACTAATATGCATAACATTCCACTTTTCAGCGACACAATATTGATTTCAGCTTAGCAATTCCCTCGGTTTCAGTTCCATTGATCTCATTTCTCGTTTAAATATTGTTTCAAAAGGGCTTTTGTTTGACGTTAGTGCGCTACAGATCTGTTTCGAATTTGTCTTAAACTAGATATATCATACAATTACTTGATCCACAACAGCATAAGACTCTATCCGCGTCCCTTTTGCCCGTTTCGCCTGAATTCTCACCGTCCTTGCTAATACCTTCCGGGCCTAAACTTTCGAATGAAGTTAAATTATTATCGGTCGCTCGATCGACGCAGTTTGATGAATATAATCGAATGTCAGCTCTTTGCCTGCCTCAATTCTTCGAACAGCAAATAGCGCAAGGCGCGGTAGAAACGGGTCTAGACAATCAGCCCCAACCGCCCACACGCTGCAGTTTGGATCGCACGAGTGATTAATAAAGTGCAATATGTTTCCATGATGCGCGGCGTCAATAGTGTATAAACAATCGTTATCATTGATGTCAAGATCGAAACGGTATGTCCGTCCGGCTGCATCGTAAATTTTGCTACGTCGACCGCCTTTATTTTTTTTTGTCAAGGAAATCACACTCACAGACTGGTATTGATGAACCGTTCATGAATTGCCAGGTGAACTCGAGCTTTTCAGATTTGGCACCACGCGATTTCACAAGATGATGTTAGCTGAAGGTCACCGGAGTCATTACTTAGAAACCGCCATTGGCAGACTGCTTTTCAGAGAAATGATCAGAGAACGTTTGTTTTTTTCGCACTTTGAACTAGATCACGCCAAAGACCAACAAGCCGAACGCACATCACCCTTTCGCAGCCACAAATTTTCGCTGGTGTCACGAAAACTACAAAATAAAACACTGTGAGCACGCGACCAACCGCTCAGACAAAATTTTAGTCTTTTTCTCGATATTTTTTCCCTCTCGCGTAATCGAATAAGATCTTTCGAATTCGCACAGTTTGTATTCCTTGCGTGAAAAATAACGAAATTTTTCTTTCTCTTCGGCCACCCGCCACGATCTTAACGCCTGTCGCCACAGCGAATTCAAACCCGACTCGCTTCGCCACGCCGTCTGGCCTCCAGCAAGAATTGCGATCGACTGCCACGATATTGAGCACTCAGCTCGCAAAGCCCGCTTACACAGCAAGAGGAAATCCCGTTAGGAATTTCGTTGCTGTGCGAAAACAAAAATAAGGTCACCGCGGGACTTGCGGGACTTTATTTTTGTGCAATTGAAATGCGTTTTCAATTGAAAAAAATATTGTAGCATCTCCGATCCATACAGTGTGGGTCGGAGATATGTGACCAGTAATTTTTAAATAAAAAAAATATAAAAATTACTGGATGCTACAACGCAGATCTTTCCACAAGGGCAAGTGCGTGGAGAGAGCTGAAGGATGGATGTAATATGTGAAAGACAAGGACGTGAACAGGTGATCATTTCTTTTACTATCCAATCCTTTTGAGAAAATCGTGACTAAGGTGAACAGAAAGAAAGGGGTAATTTTTAATGAAAGGAAATATCGTGAATAACGTATACTGACTTAATAATGAAAGTATCTTTGGTAGAGGAAATAGTGAACGAGGTGAACATCTCTAGATACTTTTCAATTGGAGCAGGAGTGACACCTGAAATAGGCGCAAATGGACGATCTCCAAATAAAATTTGGAAACAGATCGTGAACTGGTGAACTAGTGGGTATATCACTTTGTGATGTCTTTCGCGTGGAAGACGCCCACTGATCGTCCATTTTGATCGGCCAGCTGGTAATAAGCACCGCCGATCTTCTTTATTACCTTACTGGGTAAGAACTTCCTGTCCAGCTTTGCATTGTAGTGCGCGGCTGCGTCACTTTGCCGGAAGTTGCGTCTGAAGACCACTTCGCCAGGCTGGTATGTAACCAATCTGGAACGAATATTATTGGCCTTGGCATTGCGAGACTGGGCCTGGGTAGTGAGTTGGCGAAGGCGTTGACGAATGATGGCGAGGATGTCGGGTTGAGTCAAGGTCATCTCAGGTTCCTCCAATAGTTGCAATTGCCGAAGGAGGGCGTAAGACTTCCCATGAGTAATCATGGGTTGTCCGAACACCGCTTGATATGGAGAAGTCCCAATAGTTGCATGAGGTGCTGAGCGTAATGCGCAGGTTGTCTCCGAAATTTTTGCGTCTCACTCCCTTTGAGCAGGATCAATATAAGCCCGAATGGCTGCCAGTATGGATCGGTTTAGACGTTCCGAGGCGTTCGATTGAGGGGAATATACGGCGGTGAAGGTATGTCCGATACCGAATTCCTGTAGAAAGGTTTGAAAGATAGACGACCGAAATTGTACACCATTATCAGTTACGACACTCTCCGGGACTCCAACAAGGTGAAATACCCTTTTCCTCAGAATGTCAATGACTGCTTTCGCAGTGAATTTACGCAGCGGCTCAACGAAGGGGAAACGCGAAAGATGGTCTAAGACGATGAGCGCTCCAATGTTGCCAGACTTGGACCTAGGGTAGGGGCCGATAATATCGATGTACAAGCGCTGGAATATGCGCTCGGGAACGGACTTCAGCGTCATTGGTGGAAAAAGGGTGTGTGAAGGGGCTTTGGTGGTTTTGCATGTGAGGCATGATCCCACATATTCACGCACTTGAGCGGCCATTCGTGGCCAATAAAACCATTGACGTAATCGCCCGAGGGTTTTGGCCACGCCACCATGCGCACTGAAGGGTGGGTCATGAGCTCCCTTCACTAATTCTGCCGTCATTTCTGACGGCACCCACAACTTCCAGGCTAACTAGTCTTGAAGTCCGTTTCCGGTCGCATACTCGGTCCGCTTGTACTCGAACCCGTCTACAACTTTTAGATCCGGCAGCTGATGTTGTTCTGCCTGGACTTTTGCCGCTAGCTCCCTATAAGAAGCACTTTGGAAATGCGGCGACTCTAAGTCTAGCTCCATTGGAGTCTCCCCGCCTTCCGCCGGCATCAACGCCTCGGCACAGAACATGCGCGACAAGGAGTCCGGCACTACGTTTTGGCTTCCCTTTCGGTGGACAATTTTGAAGTTGAAACCTTGAAGTTTCAAGGCCCACCGGGCTAATCGGCCATTGAGGTCTGGTTGGTTCATTAGCCATTTTAGGGAAGCATGGTCGGTCACGATTTCAAATTCGTGACCTTCCACGTAGGCACGGAACTTCTTGATTGCCAGCACCGCTGCCAGACATTCTTGCTCAGTGACGGTGTAGTTTCGCTGAGCGGGATTCAGTTTGTGGGACATGTAGGCGATGGGGGCTTCAGCTCCGTCTTCTGTGCGTTGCACCAGCACGGCACCGACTCCATGTTGACTTGCGTCACATTGGATGGAGAAGGGCTTGTTGAAATCTGGGCTGTGCAGCACTGGGGCTGAAGCAAGGCTGTGTTTCAATTGCTTGAAAGCATTTAGCCTCTCATCGGTCCACACAAACTGACTCCGCTTAGAAAGCATGTCTGTCAGCGGTGCTGACAATGACGCATATTCTCTGACGAAGCGCCGATACCAACCGCAGATTCCTAGAAATCTTCGGAGTTGCTTCGTGGTAGAGGGAAGTGGGAAATCCATGATATATTTCACCTTGTCAGGATCGGTCTGGATAGTGCCCCCACCAACAATGTGACCAAGGTACTTGACGTCTCGCAAGAGGAACTTACTCTTTTCCACATTGATGGTGAGGCCAGCTTGCCTCAAATGGAAGGCGACTTGATGAAGCACCTGAAGGTGCGCGTCGAACTCGTCTGTTATCACCAACAGGTCGTCGAGGTACACGAATACCTGGTGCTTGAGTTGGGGCGGAATAGCCTTATCCATCAGTCGCGACATCGTTTGGGGTGCATTACACAACCCAAACGGCATCACGACAAAATGGTAAAGGGGTCGACCGGGCACAGTGAAGGCTGTCTTCTCTTTCGACTTCTCCTCTAAAGGTATTTGCCAGAAGGCATCCTTTAAATCAAGGCTAGAGATGAAATTTGCCTTAGGGAGTCTGCTGAGAATACCATCGATCAGCGGAAAAGGGTAGGCATCCTTCACTGTGACCGAATTAACCTTCCGGGCATCCAGGCATAAGCGCACCTTCGAGGGCTTTACCACCAACGTTACCGGTGAAGACTATGCACTCTTCGACTCTTCGATTACGCCCAACGCTAACATCCGGTCAATTTCCTGATATAGGAGCTTTTCGACAGCTGGTGACACAGAGAAATGTCTCTGTTTTATGGGTTTCTGGTCACCAGTGTCAATTTCATGACGGATGAGCGTAGTCTTTCCCAAGCCCTCAACAGCAAATGAAGGAAAGCAAGTAATCGCAGCCCGAAGTCTGCGATGCTGCTCCTGTGTGAGAGGGTGGGCGCAATCGTCGAGTGCGTCGAGGCTGTTGGTGGTGTCGACCTGTGGTGGTGGCGCAAACAGGTCTGTGGCCAGGGCGAAAAGACGGACGAAGTCCACTCCCAGATAGAGATTCTGACTGAGAGTGGGTATTATCCACAACGTCAACGTCTTGGTGAGCCCCCGGAACGTAATGTCGGCTGATACTCGGCCTACGGCTTGATGTTGTGTGCCGTCCGCTGTTTTCAACCCGAGAGAAGCTCTTTTCCAGGGAAAAGCGTTCCTCTCGAGGAATGAGCGGGCTAGATCAGCCGCCATCACGCTCACGTTGGCTCCCGTGTCGATCAAACCCGATGTTAGTTGGCCGAACAGCAGAACCTGAGCGTACGGTCGAACGTCACCTGGAGGCACGCTCAAAAGAGTCGCACAATCCAATTGATAACGCCAACGACGGAACTGAGCGTAAAAACGTCTCATTCTCAACGTTGAGCGCTTAGGTGTATTAGGAGGCTGTCCAATGGTGTCAATTTCAGAGTTAAAAATTCGGTTTCGGACCGCCGTATATTTCCGCCATCTTAAGTGATATGGCAGAAAAGCCAAAGGTGTAGGAGGCTCTGCCTGTAAGTGTGGGATCGATAAGGTAGTGGAGTCCCCACTCGGCTGGATACTATCATCATTTATTTATTTATTTATTTATTTAGTGTCTTAATCCACAGAACAAATCCAATTATTGATTAGACAAGGAGAAAAAAAATAAAAATAAATACAAGTATATGAAAAAAATAAAGAATTAATGCAAGTACATAAAATATGTAAGAAAAAGAAAATAATATGAAAACCAAGAAAATCAATAAGAAAATAACATGAAAACCAAGAAAATTAATAAATTCAGAATGGAATAACAATACAAAAAAGAATAAAAAAGCAAATCGATCGGAAAAGAAACAAACAAAATGAGTAAATTAGGATATATTACGATTATAAGAGATAACGTTATTTTTTAAAGTATTTTTAAACACAGATAACGTTTGAGGCAGAGGACCAAGGTTAAGGCTATTGTGCTGACGAGGCAAACGCAAGAGGGGGGAAAAGAAATAGGTATCCGTACGGGCAAATGCAACATTAAAGGCAAATAATGTTCTATTGAGACGGCCCAGTTCCCTAACTGAAAGTTGAATGCTGGGGTCAACCAATATACTGCCTTTAAAAAGTTTAAAAAGGAGGCACTCGTCGAGGAACACTCTGCGTGACTCAAGGGAAGGAATTTGAAGGATGGAGAGGCGCATACTGTGCGGTGGTTGGGCCCAAGGAGTTTCGTGACAAATCATCAGTCCTGTCTACCTGCTGGAACGGGGTGGAGATTGCTTGCTCTGGAGGAGGCGTGAGATCTTGTTCCGCGCTCCCTGCGGTAAGTTTTTTGTCTGGCAGTTCACACAATTCGGTTTGTATGTGTCTGCCTTTCCGCAGCCATAACAGAATATTGATCTGGGCTCCAAACAATCGTCGAAACGGTGTCCCACTTGCTTACAGTTCCAGCAAGTAGGCAGGACCGTGACTGCTTCCACTCCATGTTCTTCAGGTGAATCCTCATATTGGTCCAGCGGGTATTCTTCACGTAGTTCTTCTGTGGCGTTCCTGCAGTGTGAGGATCGGCGTCGACCTCCAAGCTCCATTTCAAAGTTCTCCGCACGGATGACGGCCTGACGGAGCAGACGAACAGAGGGAAGGTGTATCTGTAGCAGACCACGATGGATTTCTGGCAATAAATTGCGTCTAAGAATGTCAGCTAAGTCCGCGTCGGCAATAGGGTGCTGTAGCCGGTCGACAATCTTGTAGATGTCCGCACTGAAATCGTCGAATGTTTCATGGGGTCGCTGTTTCCTTTTCCGAATTTGCTCCATCAGGTCGGCATCCGTGAAGCGATCAGCGAAATGATCGCTCAGGGCCGACTCCAAATCTCTCCAACTGAAGTCTCGTCTTGTATTATAGAGCCTCCAGAACCAATCAGCGGCAGGTCCAATCAAAAGCAGGTGCATATGCTGGCATAGAATGTTAAAATTTCCGCCCAAGGTATTTCTGGTGAGAGCTGCTACCCTGTTAATAAAAACTTCTACTGGCACAGTAGATTCACGACCCGAGAATTTTAGGCCCCACCCACCAATGATGCTAGCCACCTTATCGTGGTGAAACTGCACATTGTTGCCACGAGGGGTGCGAGGTGAGTATGAACGCTGCACGGGTATGAATGATTGCGCGCGAGGGTTCAGTCTTGGCGACTCTACATTCCCAGTCCGGGACGGAAGGCTCAATTGGGCCATGCGCTCCAGCATCACACGCATGCCGTTTTGCAAATCATGAATTTGTTGCTGAAGTCCGCTTAAATCTTGGGACACTATAGAGCGCGCTCCGGCGGCTTCGGATTGTACGTCAGATATTGGGGACGTTTTCGATGACGGGCCAGGTGGCTGAATTAAACCTTCCGCCCCCGACTCGGCTTGCAGATCGAAGTCCCTGATTTCCGCATCCTCTGATCGCATGCCTCGGGTTTTGACTCCCGGCCGTTGCGTTTTAGGCCGAGCCCCTCATGGCATAGATGCTGCAGCAGTGGGGGCCTGCCTGGCTCCTAAGGGGAGACTCAGTGGTCCACGGCACAGCGGGCAATCAGTACGGTTTCTGAGCCATTGCTCCAGGCACGTTTCATGAAAAGTGTGTCCACATTTTGTGGTATACGTGTCCTGGGCAGCAGCGAATGACTGCTGGCATATGGAGCACTGAGCCTCCAGTGTGGTGCCAGACAGATCCTCACTACTGTGACGCAGTGGCATTGTCAGTCTGTGAAAAAGATTTCTAAAAAGTGAAAATTCAAAATTAGGTTTTGCACGTTAACGTGACTAACGAGTTAATACGCTTAATACTAAAGAGGGTTGCGGAAAATTCACGCCACAGCCAAGTGCACAACAGTGTGTGTCTAACTCTTACTAAAGTCTTAACAGATAATAGGCCAAAGTGCCAAATTCAAAATATATATATAATATATATATAAGAAAAAAAAATATGACTAACTCTTTTAAACTTTCACAGCGAATAGGGCGAAAATGTCAAAAATTCAAAATCTATACAAGTGTGTGCACACCAGGTGGTGTGACTAACTTTCAAGATTAATAGCAAGTGACAAAGCCAAATGCTAGAGTTAATTGAGAAAACTAAATATAAATTCAAAGCTTTAGATTTACAAAAGTTTCAAATTTTCGAAGTTAGATCAAAAATGTAATTTCAACGATCGGCCCTCTTATTGAGCTGAGCCCGATCCATTCCTCTCCATCTCAGGTCCGCTGGCTGGCTGGCTATTGATTTCAAAACGCAAGAATGAAAATTTTCAATTACGAAATGTTAAAGCGTGGAACAAATGTTTATATGTGAAGTGAATGTTTTAGTGTGAAAATATTTAGGATTGAAAATTGTACAAAAGTGACAATTACATTGGGTCGGTTCCGGAAGGGTACCGCCCAGTATGTGGGACTGTTTCCCCACCCGGAATTCTTCGAAAAGAGAGGAGCAAGGGACCAAAACCAACTATGTTGCTGCTTGACTCAACCTCAGCAAATGGTTCAAGTTTGGCCAAGCTGCAGGGACGTGTAGGCGGCACCACGCCAACCCCACGTAATCCACTACAGCCTGAACCAAACCCAAGCCAAAAGCCGAAGCTGGGTCAAGACAGCAAGGATATCCAAATTTGGGACAGCTTCCCAACATAAAGTGGGGCAGGGGCCCTTCGGTTGACCGGGACAAGAGCGGCGGTAAACCACCCCAACCTGTTATCCGCGGCCAACCTCCACGTTGCACCCAGAGTCAAAAAACTCAAAAAGACAACACAAAAGGAAGCTGCCCAAAAGGTAAGCTAACTAGGAAATGATTTTAAAAGGAAAGGATTGGGAAGGATGTTTGCGGCTATTAAGGAAGAGCGAGCAATGCAGGTCTTAATAAATGGGTTTTGTTCTCTCGAACGAAGTAATCTGGAATCGCAAAGGAGGCGATTCTAAAACCTGCGAGTGAGAATGGAATTTTAAGGTTTGAAGACGTAAAGTCTTAAGGGGACTATGAGTCGAAACTCATAAGTATTTTCTTACTTTGGTGGGTCACCCAAAGACGAGTTTCGGGCCCCACGTTGGGCGCCATTTGTAGCGATTAGTGATGATGGGAATGTCCTTAGCACAACTTAGAACCAGACCGAAGTCCAGAACCAAGAGTGCTAAGGTCAAACAGTGGAATGGCTAATACCATTCAAGAGGCAAAACAAAAAAAGAATTGCCCCGAGAGCAGGGTGCCCTAGAAATGGCCGTGAAGGCCCCTCGTCCGCATTAGCGGAGCACCCTTTAACCAACCCCGGCGGATGCTGGTTTGCCGCTTTGCTAGCTCGCTGCGGCTGGGGTGGGTTCTTGAAAATGGAGTTGAATGGCTCTCAAGAAAACGGGATGCTACGTATATTCATCCGTCATGAATTGTAGCCGCAAACTGATATGTAAACATATCCAGGGACCAAAAAGGGGCATAGTTCCGTAAAGGAAACCACCCAGGCTCTGCAACATGGGCTGACTAAGCAGACCCAGTGCTCGTGACAACGCACGGAGCCAGAAAATTGAAAATCTACAAAGGGGATCAAGGAAAAAGCGCTACCTCTCCTTTACAAGGAACCCGGGTGAGGCAGACAGCCCCGGGCCCCCGATGGTAGTGGAGCCCTGACCCCGATGGTCTGGGGTCCTCCACCCTCCGATACTGGCCATGAAATATCAAAAATCTCAAAAATCTAACACAAAACCGGAAACTACTTATTCGGCCAGTATCCCTCCCTTGTAAGAAATGCTAAGAAAAAATTGCTAAAAATCACGAAACTATTTCATTTGTAGGCCAGCCAGGCCATGCGCGGACCCTGAAAAGAGAAAAGAACTTCTCGGGCTTTCGCCCAATAAGAAGGCCGTGGGGTTCAAATTCAACAATTCATAATTATTATTATACCGTTGATATAGTAACAACCCTGCTTGTACGCATACACAAAAACTATAAGTAAGTAGCCTAATTTCCAAACCAACGATCTAAGTTTCTTGGAAAACAAAAAAAAAAGAACAAAACGGAAATTCTTACGTATATGTAAGTGTATTTATATATAGGTATCATAAAAATTCTTATTTTTTTCTGTTCGGGTCGAATGGTACCATTCCCTACCTGATTATATAAATCATTCTTTTCCTGTTTGTTTCCTGTTTTTTTTTTCCTACGCTCTTTTGAGACCATCCCAAAAGTCATGTATGAAAATTTGATTTAATTAAGTTATTTAGTTTCTTTTCATTCTCAGTTGTTGTTCCTTATCGTTATATTAACTATTTATTATTATTACATTTGAAATAATTTATTCGTGCATGTTTCTCATACTTGTTTCTAACAGCTACTTTTAATTGAGTTCAATACAAATTCAAATTCTCTTTATACATTCCAGTTCAACTTTTTGGGCAGCGTTATTTTGTTTTACAGTTGAATTATGTTCTAATCGTTTTAATTGCGCACTCGAAACAATAAATGACAATCGCTTTCCTAGGGGCGCAATGTACCTGTATGGTATACGGCTAGCACTTCAACCGGAAGTGAACCTCTACGTCGCGATAATAAAGATTCAATATCCGAATTGATCGATCAGATCGCCCGAAGCAATACCATGCGAACGAACTACTACTAGCACCGCCTTAAACAAACTGCAATAGCATCTTATAACTTTTTTTTTTTTTTTTTTTACGAGCTAGTTGAAATTAAAATAGACTCATGTATTGCATGTTCTGTATACTATCTATCTAAAGGATGTTTTATGGTGCTGACTGGAACGCACCCTGTGCCATTTCAAGAATATACTACATAGTATTGCTTTGAATATAATTATAAAAACTCTAGCGCACCTGAACCGCTGGAAACACTAATGTTCGAAGAACAGTAGAAGAATCGTGCAGGTTTTGAGTGCATATTCCACCACATGTGCTGCTTATTACGGCCAAACTGGGGTGTGTTCAATGTGCATGCTATAGCTGCTCCAAAAGCATAGCATAGCCTCACTTTAGCAAGTGTCAAAATTCGCAGTAGCTAGGTGAAGCAGCTATGGATGTTGGACAGCCAACAGCTGCTACGAAGGTCAGCCTTTACACAGGAAATTCAAAAATCATTTTGTTTCAATTTTTTATTGTAATTTTTGCATTTTCTTGGATCAGTTCAATACTTCCATTGCACTTTGAAAACTGTATGAAATTTAAGAGCTTTCAACATACAGCTGCACAATCCATTAAAATTTTCCTAACATATTTCAAACGTATAACTTATTTCCGGCTTTTGACGCCATATATCAGAAAAAGAGCAAAAAATAATCGTTGAAAATTTGATAATACAGGAATCAGTGCACCCGGCCTTTTACGCTTCATGCTCGCCTTCTAAAAACTCAAGATGAGCTGCGCTGTGTACAAGCCAACTTAAAAATCGAGTTGAGTTTAAGTGTTTAAAATTTATGCTGTCACTATTTTCAAATTTATTCCTCATCTCCTGTGTCACAAAAGCGCAAACACTTCATTCATTTCAATTTCCAATTGAAAATGCTGTTTGAACAGCATGTCAGCTGTGTACGCACGGCCATTTTGCCTTAGCTACTTTCTAGCTATCCTCCAGACTACGAGCAGCAAATAACTGCTACTTTAGCAGCTATTCCGGAATCTTGGACAGCCCGACTGTCAAATAGCAAGCATCAGAAAGTAGCTATTTCGTGACATTGGACAGCCAGAGCTGCTAAATTAGCAGCTAATAGCAGCTATAGCATGCACATTTAACAAACACCTGTTTCAAATGCCACGTTTTACTTTCGTCTTAAGAATGCATTATAACTCATATGGTGGAAGGTTTCAGATATTACCACTGGCATGAATTTCAACGTTTATGAGAGCAAAACACGGGTTAATTATATTCGTTATCAGTTGCTTATTTCACATAATTTTGAAAGCAGCATCTCATATAACATCAATGAAGAAAATGCTCAGTGCCTGCAGCACTGTAACTGAAGTTGGTGTTTGGGGCTGCGATCCGAAAAATTTGCAGAACTTTGCGAATTGTAACATCGGTTATTTATTTTCATTGTAAATGTTTCCGGTATGTATACTAACTGTAAGCATTTATTGACACAAAAGTGGCACAACCGACTCGTGCTGGCAACCTTTCGCCAGTATCAAAGCCAAGAATATATCAAATCTGCTTCACGTTGTTTAATTACATTCGAAGTTATAGGAGTATAAAGAAATTTAGGGTTACCTGCAGCGAGTTTTTTCAAATAATCGAAAACTTAATATTTGCTGTGAAAATTCTACGATAAAACCGCTAAATAAAGATATTGCAATTAAAGACAAAACCAACAATAGCTGGCAACCCTATCGTGGCTTTTCAACCAAATTTGGCCTGAATAATGTTTATGACAGGCTTCATTAATTGTATGAAATTCGTATTGATTTCATGACTGCACTGGAAGTTATAGTGCAAAAAGTTTTATTTTCCTGAGCGAATTTTCAAAATCAAAGACACAAAAATTACCATAGCTGGCAGCACCAATCAAATTTTTCAACCAAATTTCCACCAAACAGAGATTAGAATTAGGTTTGGCTACTGTGTCAATTTCATGAAAATCTGGTAACTTATTCACATTTCATAGGGCAAAAAGCAGTTTTTTTTCTTTGTCATTTTTCAAGATGGCACCACTGGCACCGACTTGCCCACAATTCAAAATCGCTTCTTTCAAATCTGGTCTTACTTAAGTCCAATGCATTCTGTAAATTTTAGCTGTATCTGATTATTTGTTCGTGAGTTTCCGTGAACAGAAGTTTTTGATGCTAAAAATATAGGTTAACTGGGAGAGGGTTACCGTTCTTGTCCGACATGAAATTTCCAAAGTTTTATTTTGAACGTGTAGATTAAGCATAAGATTTGTATACAGATTGGTTTTATTGTAAGAAACGGACATTTTTTTGAATATTCGATGGTTTGAATGTTTTCACTTCCAAATTTTTTTTTTTCAAAATAAAGACACCAAAATTATCATAGCTGGCAACTAAAACCGAATTTTTCGACCAAATTTCTACCAAACGTGGTTTAAAATAAGGTCCAGCAATTGTGTGATTTTCGTCAAAATCGAAAGATTCAATCAGAATTTATAGGGCTAAAAACAGTTATCTTTTTTAGTGGTTTTTCAAGATGGCACCACTGGCACAGAATCGCCCGCATTTCAAAATCACTCCTATCAGACCTGGTCCTTTTTAAGGCCAATACATTCTGTGAATTTCAAATAATTCTGCTCATCGGATCGTGAGTTTCCGTGAACAGAAGTTTTTGATGCTAAAAATATAGGTAAATTGGGCAAGGGTTACCAGGCGTGCCCGTTATACCATATCTTTTTTTTTTTTGGTTATGTAAACAAAGCACAAGATTTACATATGAAAGGCTTATGTTTGAAGAAACGGCATTTTTTCAAGAGAGACGATGATTTGGAGGTTTTCACTTTCAGTGCCTGCCCTAGCTACAGGGTTGCTAGCACGCTCATTAAAAGCTACACAAATCTACAACTAAATAATATCAATATGTCCTAAAAGTTTCGTAATGGTTGAATAGCTCTGTCAAAAGTTATCGAAATTTAAAAATTTTTAAATTTTCCCGTCCTCTTTTTAGGCACCCAGCGCACACATAGGGTTAAAAAATTCCAAAGCATTATCCGATTCATATATAAAACACGTTAGAAATTTATTTCGTTAACTTTATTTTTGCGAAAATCATTTGTGCACGAAATATTAGGTATATTAAAAATATCACTTAAATGGCCGCTGGCGCCAAAAAGTTAACAATAACTGACATTTAAAGAGACCTGGACCTATTCTGCATATACACCAATGTATCCTGAAAGTTTCAGCTCAATCGGATGGCGCGTTCCCGAGATTATCTCACTGAAATTCTTTGATGATATATATATATATATATATATATATATATATATATATATATATACATATATATATATATATATATATATATATATATAAATATATATATATATATATATAAATATATATATATATATATATATATATATATATATATATATATATATATATATATATATATATATATATATATATATATATATATATATATATATATATATATATATATATATATATATATATATATATATATATATATATATATATATATATATATATATATATATATATATGGAAATATGAATTTTTGGCCGAATCGATTTTAATACTAATGTTCTTCGAACATTAGTAAAAATGACTATGACTTCATTTTACAGACATGTCTTCTCGACACTGCCCCTTCAAACACAATTCAAAATTTGCAAAAGTGCACGAAATAAATATTCGACGCAAAACCACTAACGCTCGAAGCAAGTCGACTACGCTAATACCGTCGCTTAGGCAAACGTTCGATGCCCTCACGTACCTTCCGCGCTCTATTTTCTAATCAACAATAAAATTCAAAGTGGATTGTGGATTGGTATTCCATAAAATTTCAATTATGTCTTAACATATTTATAAACGAAAATCAAATTTATACCTAAACGTCATAATGATAGTAATAATGTCTTACTCGAAATTAATGATTCCGTACACCGATGCCAGACGTTAAAATTAAAAATTAATATTAAATGTCAGCCAAGTTGCCAGTACGATTCACTGCGATTGCTGAAGTACAAATTTGCATATTTCTTCATTGCATTGTCAAATCTCGTGCAAAGAAAGTTAGAATTCGTGTCAACTAATATGCATAACATTCCACTTTTCAGCGACACAATATTGATTTCAGCTTAGCAATTCCCTCGGTTTCAGTTCCATTGATCTCATTTCTCGTTTAAATATTGTTTCAAAAGGGCTTTTGTTTGACGTTAGTGCGCTACAGATCTGTTTCGAATTTGTCTTAAACTAGATATATCATACAATTACTTGATCCACAACAGCATAAGACTCTATCCGCGTCCCTTTTGCCCGTTTCGCCTGAATTCTCACCGTCCTTGCTAATACCTTCCGGGCCTAAACTTTCGAATGAAGTTAAATTATTATCGGTCGCTCGATCGACGCAGTTTGATGAATATAATCGAATGTCAGCTCTTTGCCTGCCTCAATTCTTCGAACAGCAAATAGCGCAAGGCGCGGTAGAAACGGGTCTAGACAATCCGCCCCAACCGCCCACACGCTGCAGTTTGGATCGCACGAGTGATTAATAAAGTGCAATATGTTTCCATGATGCGCGGCGTCAATAGTGTATAAACAATCGTTATCATTGATGTCAAGATCGAAACGGTATGTCCGTCCGGCTGCATCGTAAATTTTGCTACGTCGACCGCCTTTATTTTTTTTTGTCAAGGAAATCACACTCACAGACTGGTATTGATGAACCGTTAGTAGATAGAGAATGCCGGTTCTGGACATAGACAATGAGGATGAGGATGAGGAGGATGACGTCATAAACAGGGTCACGAGGCCAGCGAGCACGATGACGTCCCTGATAAGGGGGGTATTCCCCAATGTCACTGATAAGGAGGTATTCCCTAAAGTCACTGAATATGAGTTGTTCCCTAAGGTCACTGATAAGGGGAGATAAGAAGTTGTATTACGCTTCCGTGCTGAGAAGTAGGAGAATGACGTCGATGTGGAGGATGGCGTCACTGACGGTGCAAATTATGTGAAGCATGACGCTACGGAGGAGGATGACGATGAAAATTATGTGAAGCATGCCGTTTGGCCTTGACTGTCTTATTAAAATTGGGATGAATAAATATTGAATTTCAAAGCGCCAGCGATTATCGCATAGCGTGTGAATTAGAATTTTATTGATAACAGCAACTGAATTTCACAGATGTTATTTTGTTAATGTTTTTTTATAATCATGTTGTGACCTTAACCGTCTTATTAAAATTGGGATGAATGGCTTTGAATATTAAATTTCGCATAGCGTTTGAAATAATTAGAATTTGATTGATAACAGCATATGAATTTCACATGAGAAATGTTATTGTTTTTTATAGTCATGTGCTTGTGTCTTTATTCAATTTTAATTATAGCCTATGGGGTGAATGGCTTTGATTTCGCAACAAGAGAAATGCTAACGTTTTTTATAGCGAAGATGGGGTCATGTGACCTTGATCGTCATAGCGCCGGCGATTGTCGCATAGTGTTTGAAATAATTAGAATTTTATTGAGCGTTTGAAATAATTAGAATGTCAACAAATGAATGAGAAATGTTATTGTTTTTTATAGTCATAGATTTGTGTCTTTGACCGTTTTATGGGGTGAATGGCTTTGATTTCGAAACATGAGAAATATGACAACAAACGAATTTCACTTGAGAAATGTTATTGTTTTTTGTCATATGTTTGTGTCTTTGACCGTTTTATTAAAATTGGGAGGGTGAATGGCTTTGATTTCGCAACATGAGAAATGCTAGCGTTTTTAGCATGCGCGTGATAAGAGAATAGGATATCCGGTGAATGAAAATTTTTCAACAATGGTACAGCGTGTAAAAAAGCAGTGACTATGAAAAAACTTGAGTTTCATTGATAGCAGCAGCAAACGAATATCGCAACATGAGAAATGCGTTTTTTAGCATGTGCATGATAAGAGAATAGGATTTCCGGTCAATGAGAACTATACGACAATATGATACAGCGTGTAAAAAAAGTGTATTTACGTGATAATAGATTGTTTTAAAAGGAGGCTGTTTGCAAGTATCTACATCAGAAACGTTTAGTGCGAGTGACTGCAAAGTGCTAGTAAAAAATATATTCAAAAGTGTTAAAGTGCTAAATTAATCAGCTGGTAAGTACCAATTTTCTATATATATAGAGTTAGTGAAAATAGAAGTGTAAAAAAAAATAATGTTGTTGAAATCGGTTAAAATTGGGCCTCTATAGGCCTCTATATAGCCATGTGTATATGGTTGTTTATGTGTGTGTGTGTGTGTGTGTGTCTCTGTATGAAAATAATTTGAGCCAGTGAAACAGATTGGAAATAAAAGAGTAGTTTTCTTCCGCTTCCAGGTTTAAAACGCTCATTTAGCTCGGTAGGCAATAATCGGGACGCTACTATAACAAAAAGCCAAAATAGAAGCTATACAAGCATTCAACGATATCGCAAGATATTTTAAGCCTTTTATTAGCGTAAAAGACTTGGTTATTAACCAGCCGTACAACGTGTTAAGCCAAGGCCCGAGAGGGGCTGTAGTGCTACGACGACGTACAAAGTGCTGAATGGTAGCGTGAAGAAAACAAAATTTGGCGAAAAAATTTGTCTTGAATTGGAAGAGAACGTACTGTTCTTGCCTGACAACAAGCGATACAACAAGCTAATTGGGGAAACGTTGGACATTATAAGCAAAAGTTCGTTGTCGATTACATCAAAAGGTCTAGTCAAGGACGGTGGAGGCATATACGACTAACATCTTATAGATATTGGAAAATCTGTTGCGAAGAACCCAGTCGATGAAATAGAGAAGCCGGTATTATATGCGGACGAAGACGATACTATTGACGACACAATTTACTCGCAGTGGAAAACATTGGTAGTGCCGGGAGATACAACATCATCGCGACACATATTTTAGTTATTATTATATATACTCTTAATATTTGATTAAGTATATAATAAAATTTTATTGCATATAATCTATAATATTTGCCTGCCCCAGTTGTAGCAAAAATTTTAACCGATCAGATAATTTGAAGCGTCACATCAAGAGTATACATGAGAGAACGGAATCGATAAGCATATGCAGTATTTGTAAAACTGGGTTTGATAATTCAGGCAATTTGAAAAGACATATAAAGTTAAAACATGTTATAGAGAACTCATCAAGTGCACAAGCCCTCCTAGTTAAAGAGCCAGATCGCGAGAGCTCGAATCTTAAGTTGAATGGGTCTATGTCCGGAAATAATCAAGTGGTGGAAGTTCAGAGTAGAGGTATCAAAAGAAAACATGATAATGCTCATACTATGCATTGTCATATTTGTGAAAAAGACATTATAAAATCATATTTTAAAAATCATCTGAGGAGTAATTTACATAAAACAAATGTCGGTAAAATCAATAATGTTCAAGACGAGAAGGTGAAGAAAATTTCACAAGCATTTGCAAGTCAAATAGCTTCATACCAAATTAATAACGAAAATGAGACATCAAGCATTGAGGAGTTTTTGAGAGGGGAGAATAATTGTTTCAAAGAACTATTGCAAAATCAATTTCATGAGCTTACTACGGTGAAAGTCAATGTGGAACTGTTTGCAATTTACATTAAATTCGATGTGAACAAAGAAAATAGCTCGAGTGATTTGAAATCGTTTAATACGAAAAATGTTGTAGTTACTATCGGATGCGACATTGATGAAGTGTATCAGAATTTTTCGGCTATTATTTTAAAGAAAAGTGAAGAGTTTCAAGAGCGGGATAGTGGATGGGCATTCCAGCAGGTTCTCTACTTACAAGTCAACATTAATAAATATGAGCCATTTCACGGGGGATCTTTTCTACCATTACCAAAAGAAGTTGCCTTGAAAAAAGCATGTGTTAATATTAAAAACTCTGATGATGCATGCTTTGCCTGGGCTATAGTTTCAGCTTTATATCCTGTTGAACTACACTGTGACCATGTCAACTCATATCCATATTATTCAAGTGTTTTAAACTTGGAGGGTGCTAGTATGCCGATTTGTTTAAACGATATCCCTATTGTTGAGCAAAATAATGGGATAAGCGTCAACGTTTATGGGTGGAAGGACGGTTCGATTATTGGTCCATTTTATTATTCT
Source organism: Nemotelus pantherinus (assembly GCA_963978885.1). Classification (NCBI taxonomy): domain Eukaryota; kingdom Metazoa; phylum Arthropoda; class Insecta; order Diptera; family Stratiomyidae; genus Nemotelus; species Nemotelus pantherinus. Next base: position 158,444,015 of record OZ022264.1, on the reverse strand, counting down.
AAAAATAGGCAAGAGCAACACATAAATTTACTCTATATTGAGAACGATAGTGGTACTAATGGTCATTACTGCTGGATAAAAAATTTGAGTCGATTGGTGAATAATGGACTGTCCCACCACGAGCATAGATCATATTTATGTGATGGTTGTCTCATAAAATTCACAACTATTGAGCGATATAATAAACATATTGAGCATGATTGCAATAAAATCCGCACAATTCTACCAACAGACGATGATAAAATATTGAAATTTGAAAATTTCGGGAAGCAACTTAAAGTCCCTTTCATAGTCTATGCAGATTTCGAAGCTATATTGCAACCAATCTATTCATGTTCACCTTGCCCTGAAAGTTCATTTACAGAGAGCACTCACCGGCATTTACCATTCAGTTTTGCATATTATATCAAATGTAGTTATGATTCATCTCTTAACAAACTAGAAATATTTCGGGGTGAAGGATGTGTTGATGTTTTCTTGACAAGGCTGCAGCGTGATGCTGAGAAGATAATCAAAATCTTAAAAAACAATAAGCCGATGCAAATAACAGCTGCAGAGGAAACACAGTTTCTAGCCTCTATATCTTGTCATATATGTGGACAAAAATTTGGACCGGAAATTCAGAAAGTGCGAGACCATTGTCATTTAACTGGAGCATTTCGAGGTGCAGCATGTAATAATTGCAATCTTCTTTATAGAGTGCCCAAGTTCATTCCAATTGTTTTCCATAACTTGAGTGGCTACGACGCCCATTTCATATTTCCAAACTTTGGAGGGGATTCTAATAATATCAGTGTCATTCCCAAAAATAAGGAGAAATACATTTCCTTCACGAAATACATGAGGATCGATGAACAAAACATTGCGCTAAGGTTTATCGACTCATACCGATTCATGAGCTGTAGTTTAGACCAACTTGCCCAAAACCTCAGCAAAGACAAATTTTTCGAAACCCGTCGATATCATCACGACGGTGAGCTGCTTGAACTTGTCGTTAAGAAAGGTGTTTTTCCTTATGAGTACATTGATTGTTTCGATAAACTCAATGAGTCATCCTTACCAGCTAAATCATCATTTTATAGCACATTGCAAAATAGCAACATCACCGACGCAGAGTATGACCACGCTCAAAATGTTTGGAGAAAATTCAACTGTCAAACTTTAGGCCAATACTCGGATATATACCTGATCACAGATGTGCTGCTACTGACAGATATATTTGAGGAGTTCAGAAATGTATGCTTGCAGACCTATAAACTTGATCCGGCTCATTATTTCACAGCACCCTCACTTAGTTGGGATAGTATGCTGAAAAGCACTAAAGTCGAGCTGGAACTGCTGACCGATATTGACATGTACCAGTTTGTAAAGCGTGGGATAAGGGGCGGGCTATGCCAATGCAGTAAGAGACATGCAAGGGCAAATAACAAATACATCTCCGAATATGACTCAAATCTTGCTAGTAACTACATCTTGTATGTGGATGCGAATAATCTTTACGGGTGGGCAATGAGTCAGTACTTACCCATAAGCGACTTCCGCTGGCTAAATAGCCATGAAATTGAGCGCTTGGATGTAATGAATATTGAAGACGATGCATCTAAGGGTGTCATTTTGTCTGTTGACTTACATTATCCAGTAGAACTCCATTTAGCTCATAATGATCTCCCATTTTGCCCAGAAAATCAGGTTCCCCCCCTTGAAACTTCAAAATACAAAAAATTGTTGGCAACTGAATCTGATAAACAGAATTATATTATTCATTATAGAAATTTAAAACAGTGTTTACGGTCCGGGCTTAAATTAGTAAAGATAAACCAGGCATTAGAATTTACACAGTCACCCTGGCTAAAAACTTATATAGACTTAAATACCGAAATGCGTACAAAAGCCGCAACTGATTTCGAAAAAGACTTTTATAAATTAATGAACAACAGCGTTTTTGGTAAAACGATGGAAAACGTGGACAAGCATGTTGATGTAAAAGTTTCAACCCATTGGGAAAACATTGGCAAGAAAAAAGGGGCCAATTATTATATAAGCAGGCCCAACTTTCACAGTAGTAAAGAAATCAATGAGGATTTGGTTCTGATTCAAATGAATCGGGTAAATGTCGAATATAAAAAGCCTATATATACCGGGTTCGCAATTCTTGATTTATCGAAAACACTCATGTACGATTTTCATTATAATTTTATTCAAAAGAAATATAAAGATCGGGCGCAGCTTCTATATATGGACACAGACTCATTCATCTACGACATTGAAACATCCGATATTTATGAAGACATTAAAAATAACATTAGCTTATTTGATACAAGCAATTATGACATAGATAACCCATATAATATTCCACATGCAAACAAAAAAGTGCTGGGGAAATTTAAGGATGAAAGCCCTCTAGCTCCCATTACAGAATTCATTGGCACTAAAGCCAAATCTTATTGTATAGTTACCGATGAATCATGCATTAAAAAAATAAAAGGAATAAAAAAATCTGTAGTAAATAGAGAAATAGAACCATCAGACTTTTTTAAATGTGCTCAAAATAATAAAATTAAAATGTTTAGCAAAATGTATGTGTTCAGATGTGATAAGCATCTTATTTATACTAGATTAGTGAATAAAGTAAGCCTATCGGGTGATGATGATAAAAGATTCATCATACCTAATTCTTGTAGTACATTAGCATGGGGCAATAGTTTAATAAATAAATATACGTAGCATTATAAGAAAAATTATGTTTATTGTAGATAAGTTCAACAAAATTGTTACAATAAATCATTCTTATTTATCCATGAATTGTGTTCTTTTGTAAATCCTAGCCATTTAACATAGACTTTGGATCCTTTCGCCTTCAAAACTTTTTCCACTAGGAAATCATTTGGGTATTTTGTTTTGCTCAGCTCCAGTTCATAGAAACAGCCTCGCACCGGGTTTCCTTGGTAGTCGTCAAGTAAGTATGTAACTGGATTCGTGAGCTGCACTCGACGAATTTTAAATATTTCAGTTGTCCAGTTTGATGTGTAGCCCTTCTCAAACATATACTTGTATTTACTGATGCGAACATACTTGCCAACTTTATATTTCGACCATCCATAAGTTTTAGTTTGATTGAAAGCTGAGGATAGTAAGTTGGATTCATTTGATTAGTTAACGTCAATAAGCCGCATCTTTATCGTACGATATATAGTTTTATTGTACTGATTTGTTAAAGCCTTTATGTTTTTAACCCATTGATATGTACCATTTGCACTGAATTGTCGCCAAACCAGATTTTTCAGAGTTCTATTGAAGCGTTCCACAATCGATGCTTTTTTTATGCTAAATGTTGAGTAGTGATTAATATTATATTTTTCCATCAGATGCTGAAAGATTCTTTTCCATCATCTATTTGAACGTTCTTCGGCACTCTACCACCGCTACTATTGAAAATAGACTGCATGAGCTCAGACTGCCGTTCTTCCCGATTCTCATGATTTGATTGTATAGTGAATATTATTAGGGCTATTAACCTCTAACAATGCACATATTGGTGTAATAAAATACTAAGTTAGTTAAGAATATACATTTTTTTATATCATTCATTATTTTTTATCATAGGTTAGACTGACTGCTGACTCATCGTAACTTTATTAGGTCAGATCTTGATTTTAGTGAATTCAAAGTTAGAATATATACCATGAATATATACGGTATACAAATTATATTAACTAAACTATCAAAACATGAGAATCGGGAAGAACGGCAGTCTGAACAGGTTAATAACCATATTGAATTGATAAACATCGCTGTTTGGACAGACGCGCATGAAGGTCTTACAGTATAATTGTTAGTGTTTGTTTGTTATCAACAGCATATGATATATTAATAGAATTGTATGTAGTATTATCATAAGCTTATGAACATATAAAAAGGGATGATTAATAACCCTATTGAATTTTCATAAAGATCTCTGTTTGAGCAGATGGGTACGAAAAGTAAACCTTGGAAAAGCATATCTCTTGGCACACGCGTGGAAATAACTATGGCATTAGATGCTTGTGTCTTTGATCTTGGTAACGATTCTGTGCTATCTCCATGCTGTAGACCTATTATTGTTATCAGCATGATGCTTTTTAATAGAATTGTAGTCAAATTTCACCTTCCGATTTGATCTTTAGCCATAACCATGATTAATCGGATTGTTGTAGAACATAATTTTATTAGTTTGCAGCAATGAACGGTTTATTAATAGAATTATACAAAGTATTATCATACGCTTACGAGCATATTAAGAACATTTTTGAGACCGGCACTTAAGAGGAGCACGATGACGTCACAAAGAGAAGCAGGCCGACACTTAAGAGGAGCACGATGCCGTCACAAGTGATGAAGAATATGAACGTTGGAATGAAAGATATGTGTCGGTTCTAACGCAAAAGAGGAGGAGCAATAAGGATACGGTGTCTGCGATTATTGGTTCGCGTATGACGTCCGCGTATGACGTAAACGATCTTCCTTGAACTGATAAACAGCCCTGTTGAGCTAATAAACAGCCCTGTTTAGCTTTTAAACAGCCTTGTTGAGCTAATAAACAGCCCTGTTTAGCTTTTAAACAGTCTTATTGAGCTAATAAATAGCCCTGTTTACCTTTTAAACAGCCCTGTTGAGCCCTGTTGCGCTAATAAACAGCCCTGTTTAGCTTTTAAACATCCTTGTTGAGCTAATAAACAGCCCTGTTTAGCTTTTAAACAGCCCTGTTGAGCTGTTTATCAGTTCAAGGAAGATCGTTTACGTCATACGCGGACGTCATACGCGAACCAATAATCGCAGACACCGTATCCTTATTGCTCCTCCTCTTTTGCGTTAGAACCGACACATATCTTTCATTCCAACGTTCATATTCTTCATCACTTGTGACGGTATCGTGCTCCTCTTAAGTGTCGGCCTGCTTCTCTTTGTGACGTCATCGTGCTCCTCTTAAGTGCCGGTCTCAAAAATGTTCTTAATATGCTCGTAAGCGTATGATAATACTTTGTATAATTCTATTAATAAACCGTTCATTGCTGCAAACTAATAAAATTATGTTCTACAACAATCCGATTAATCATGGTTATGGCTAAAGATCAAATCGGAAGGTGAAATTTGACTACAATTCTATTAAAAAGCATCATGCTGATAACAATAATAGTTCTACAGCATGGAGATAGCACAGAATCGTTACCAAGATCAAAGACACAAGCATCTAATGCCATAGTTATTTCCACGCGTGTGCCAAGAGATATGCTTTTCCAAGGTTTACTTTTCGTACCCATCTGCTCAAACAGAGATCTTTATGAAAATTCAATAGGGTTATTAATCATCCCTTTTTATATGTTCATAAGCTTATGATAATACTACATACAATTCTATTAATATATCATATGCTGTTGATAACAAACAAACACTAACAATTATACTGTAAGACCTTCATGCGCGTCTGTCCAAACAGCGATGTTTATCAATTCAATATGGTTATTAACCTGTTCAGACTGCCGTTCTTCCCGATTCTCATGTTTTGATAGTTTAGTTAATATAATTTGTATACCGTATATATTCATGGTATATATTCTAACTTTGAATTCACTAAAATCAAGATCTGACCTAATAAAGTTACGATGAGTCAGCAGTCAGTCTAACCTATGATAAAAAATAATGAATGATATAAAAAAATGTATATTCTTAACTAACTTAGTATTTTATTACACCAATATGTGCATTGTTAGAGGTTAATAGCCCTAATAATATTCACTATACAATCAAATCATGAGAATCGGGAAGAACGGCAGTCTGAGCTCATGCAGTCTATTTTCAATAGTAGCGGTGGTAGAGTGCCGAAGAACGTTCAAATAGATGATGGAAAAGAATCTTTCAGCATCTGATGGAAAAATATAATATTAATCACTACTCAACATTTAGCATAAAAAAAAGCATCGATTGTGGAACGCTTCAATAGAACTCTGAAAAATCTGGTTTGGCGACAATTCAGTGCAAATGGTACATATCAATGGGTTAAAAACATAAAGGCTTTAACAAATCAGTACAATAAAACTATATATCGTACGATAAAGATGCGGCTTATTGACGTTAACAAATCAAATGAATCCAACTTACTATCCTCAGCTTTCAATCAAACTAAAACTTATGGATGGTCGAAATATAAAGTTGGCAAGTATGTTCGCATCAGTAAATACAAGTATATGTTTGAGAAGGGCTACACATCAAACTGGACAACTGAAATATTTAAAATTCGTCGAGTGCAGCTCACGAATCCAGTTACATACTTACTTGACGACTACCAAGGAAACCCGGTGCGAGGCTGTTTCTATGAACTGGAGCTGAGCAAAACAAAATACCCAAATGATTTCCTAGTGGAAAAAGTTTTGAAGGCGAAAGGATCCAAAGTCTATGTTAAATGGCTAGGATTTACAAAAGAACACAATTCATGGATAAATAAGAATGATTTATTGTAACAATTTTGTTGAACTTATCTACAATAAACATAATTTTTCTTATAATGCTACGTATATTTATTTATTAAACTATTGCCCCATGCTAATGTACTACAAGAATTAGGTATGATGAATCTTTTATCATCATCACCCGATAGGCTTACTTTATTCACTAATCTAGTATAAATAAGATGCTTATCACATCTGAACACATACATTTTGCTAAACATTTTAATTTTATTATTTTGAGCATATTTAAAAAAGTCTGATGGTTCTATTTCTCTATTTACTACAGATTTTTTTATTCCTTTTATTTTTTTAATGCATGATTCATCGGTAACTATACAATAAGATTTGGCTTTAGTGCCAATGAATTCTGTAATGGGAGCTAGAGGGCTTTCATCCTTAAATTTCCCCAGCACTTTTTTGTTTGCATGTGGAATATTATATGGGTTATCTATGTCATAATTGCTTGTATCAAATAAGCTAATGTTATTTTTAATGTCTTCATAAATATCGGATGTTTCAATGTCGTAGATGAATGAGTCTGTGTCCATATATAGAAGCTGCGCCCGATCTTTATATTTCTTTTGAATAAAATTATAATGAAAATCGTACATGAGTGTTTTCGATAAATCAAGAATTGCGAACCCGGTATATATAGGCTTTTTATATTCGACATTTACCCGATTCATTTGAATCAGAACCAAATCCTCATTGATTTCTTTACTACTGTGAAAGTTGGGCCTGCTTATATAATAATTGGCCCCTTTTTTCTTGCCAATGTTTTCCCAATGGGTTGAAACTTTTACATCAACATGCTTGTCCACGTTTTCCATCGTTTTACCAAAAACGCTGTTGTTCATTAATTTATAAAAGTCTTTTTCGAAATCAGTTGCGGCTTTTGTACGCATTTCGGTATTTAAGTCTATATAAGTTTTTAGCCAGGGTGACTGTGTAAATTCTAATGCCTGGTTTATCTTTACTAATTTAAGCCCGGACCGTAAACACTGTTTTAAATTTCTATAATGAATAATATAATTCTGTTTATCAGATTCAGTTGCCAACAATTTTTTGTATTTTGAAGTTTTAAGGGGGGGAACCTGATTTTCTGGGCAAAATGGGAGATCATTATGAGCTAAATGGAGTTCTACTGGATAATGTAAGTCAACAGACAAAATGACACCCTTAGATGCATCGTCTTCAATATTCATTACATCCAAGCGCTCAATTTCATGGCTATTTAGCCAGCGGAAGTCGCTTATGGGTAAGTACTGACTCATTGCCCACCCGTAAAGATTATTCGCATCCACATACAAGATGTAGTTACTAGCAAGATTTGAGTCATATTCGGAGATGTATTTGTTATTTGCCCTTGCATGTCTCTTACTGCATTGGCATAGCCCGCCCCTTATCCCACGCTTTACAAACTGGTACATGTCAATATCGGTCAGCAGTTCCAGCTCGACTTTAGTGCTTTTCAGCATACTATCCCAACTAAGTGAGGGTGCTGTGAAATAATGAGCCGGATCAAGTTTATAGGTCTGCAAGCATACATTTCTGAACTCCTCAAATATATCTGTCAGTAGCAGCACATCTGTGATCAGGTATATATCCGAGTATTGGCCTAAAGTTTGACAGTTGAATTTTCTCCAAACATTTTGAGCGTGGTCATACTCTGCGTCGGTGATGTTGCTATTTTGCAATGTGCTATAAAATGATGATTTAGCTGGTAAGGATGACTCATTGAGTTTATCGAAACAATCAATGTACTCATAAGGAAAAACACCTTTCTTAACGACAAGTTCAAGCAGCTCACCGTCGTGATGATATCGACGGGTTTCGAAAAATTTGTCTTTGCTGAGGTTTTGGGCAAGTTGGTCTAAACTACAGCTCATGAATCGGTATGAGTCGATAAACCTTAGCGCAATGTTTTGTTCATCGATCCTCATGTATTTCGTGAAGGAAATGTATTTCTCCTTATTTTTGGGAATGACACTGATATTATTAGAATCCCCTCCAAAGTTTGGAAATATGAAATGGGCGTCGTAGCCACTCAAGTTATGGAAAACAATTGGAATGAACTTGGGCACTCTATAAAGAAGATTGCAATTATTACATGCTGCACCTCGAAATGCTCCAGTTAAATGACAATGGTCTCGCACTTTCTGAATTTCCGGTCCAAATTTTTGTCCACATATATGACAAGATATAGAGGCTAGAAACTGTGTTTCCTCTGCAGCTGTTATTTGCATCGGCTTATTGTTTTTTAAGATTTTGATTATCTTCTCAGCATCACGCTGCAGCCTTGTCAAGAAAACATCAACACATCCTTCACCCCGAAATATTTCTAGTTTGTTAAGAGATGAATCATAACTACATTTGATATAATATGCAAAACTGAATGGTAAATGCCGGTGAGTGCTCTCTGTAAATGAACTTTCAGGGCAAGGTGAACATGAATAGATTGGTTGCAATATAGCTTCGAAATCTGCATAGACTATGAAAGGGACTTTAAGTTGCTTCCCGAAATTTTCAAATTTCAATATTTTATCATCGTCTGTTGGTAGAATTGTGCGGATTTTATTGCAATCATGCTCAATATGTTTATTATATCGCTCAATAGTTGTGAATTTTATGAGACAACCATCACATAAATATGATCTATGCTCGTGGTGGGACAGTCCATTATTCACCAATCGACTCAAATTTTTTATCCAGCAGTAATGACCATTAGTACCACTATCGTTCTCAATATAGAGTAAATTTATGTGTTGCTCTTGCCTATTTTTAGAATAATAAAATGGACCAATAATCGAACCGTCCTTCCACCCATAAACGTTGACGCTTATCCCATTATTTTGCTCAACAATAGGGATATCGTTTAAACAAATCGGCATACTAGCACCCTCCAAGTTTAAAACACTTGAATAATATGGATATGAGTTGACATGGTCACAGTGTAGTTCAACAGGATATAAAGCTGAAACTATAGCCCAGGCAAAGCATGCATCATCAGAGTTTTTAATATTAACACATGCTTTTTTCAAGGCAACTTCTTTTGGTAATGGTAGAAAAGATCCCCCGTGAAATGGCTCATATTTATTAATGTTGACTTGTAAGTAGAGAACCTGCTGGAATGCCCATCCACTATCCCGCTCTTGAAACTCTTCACTTTTCTTTAAAATAATAGCCGAAAAATTCTGATACACTTCATCAATGTCGCATCCGATAGTAACTACAACATTTTTCGTATTAAACGATTTCAAATCACTCGAGCTATTTTCTTTGTTCACATCGAATTTAATGTAAATTGCAAACAGTTCCACATTGACTTTCACCGTAGTAAGCTCATGAAATTGATTTTGCAATAGTTCTTTGAAACAATTATTCTCCCCTCTCAAAAACTCCTCAATGCTTGATGTCTCATTTTCGTTATTAATTTGGTATGAAGCTATTCGACTTGCAAATGCTTGTGAAATTTTCTTCACCTTCTCGTCTTGAACATTATTGATTTTACCGACATTTGTTTTATGTAAATTACTCCTCAGATGATTTTTAAAATATGATTTTACAATGTCTTTTTCACAAATATGACAATGCATAGTATGAGCATTATCATGTTTTCTTTTGATACCTCTACTCTGAACTTCCACCACTTGATTATTTCCGGACATAGACCCATTCAACTTAAGATTCGAGCTCTCGCGATCTGGCTCTTTAACTAGGAGGGCTTGTGCACTTGATGAGTTCTCTATAACATGTTTTAACTTTATATGTCTTTTCAAATTGCCTGAATTATCAAACCCAGTTTTACAAATACTGCATATGCTTATCGATTCCGTTCTCTCATGTATACTCTTGATGTGACGCTTCAAATTATCTGATCGGTTAAAATTTTTGCTACAACTGGGGCAGGCAAATATTATAGATTATATGCAATAAAATTTTATTATATACTTAATCAAATATTAAGAGTATATATAATAATAACTAAAATATGTGTCGCGATGATGTTGTATCTCCCGGCACTACCAATGTTTTCCACTGCGAGTAAATTGTGTCGTCAATAGTATCGTCTTCGTCCGCATATAATACCGGCTTCTCTATTTCATCGACTGGGTTCTTCGCAACAGATTTTCCAATATCTATAAGATGTTAGTCGTATATGCCTCCACCGTCCTTGACTAGACCTTTTGATGTAATCGACAACGAACTTTTGCTTATAATGTCCAACGTTTCCCCAATTAGCTTGTTGTATCGCTTGTTGTCAGGCAAGAACAGTACGTTCTCTTCCAATTCAAGACAAATTTTTTCGCCAAATTTTGTTTTCTTCACGCTACCATTCAGCACTTTGTACGTCGTCGTAGCACTACAGCCCCTCTCGGGCCTTGGCTTAACACGTTGTACGGCTGGTTAATAACCAAGTCTTTTACGCTAATAAAAGGCTTAAAATATCTTGCGATATCGTTGAATGCTTGTATAGCTTCTATTTTGGCTTTTTGTTATAGTAGCGTCCCGATTATTGCCTACCGAGCTAAATGAGCGTTTTAAACCTGGAAGCGGAAGAAAACTACTCTTTTATTTCCAATCTGTTTCACTGGCTCAAATTATTTTCATACAGAGACACACACACACACACACACACATAAACAACCATATACACATGGCTATATAGAGGCCTATAGAGGCCCAATTTTAACCGATTTCAACAACATTATTTTTTTTTACACTTCTATTTTCACTAACTCTATATATATAGAAAATTGGTACTTACCAGCTGATTAATTTAGCACTTTAACACTTTTGAATATATTTTTTACTAGCACTTTGCAGTCACTCGCACTAAACGTTTCTGATGTAGATACTTGCAAACAGCCTCCTTTTAAAACAATCTATTATCACGTAAATACACTTTTTTTACACGCTGTATCATATTGTCGTATAGTTCTCATTGACCGGAAATCCTATTCTCTTATCATGCACATGCTAAAAAACGCATTTCTCATGTTGCGATATTCGTTTGCTGCTGCTATCAATGAAACTCAAGTTTTTTCATAGTCACTGCTTTTTTACACGCTGTACCATTGTTGAAAAATTTTCATTCACCGGATATCATATTCTCTTATCACGCGCATGCTAAAAACGCTAGCATTTCTCATGTTGCGAAATCAAAGCCATTCACCCTCCCAATTTTAATAAAACGGTCAAAGACACAAACATATGACAAAAAACAATAACATTTCTCAAGTGAAATTCGTTTGTTGTCATATTTCTCATGTTTCGAAATCAAAGCCATTCACCCCATAAAACGGTCAAAGACACAAATCTATGACTATAAAAAACAATAACATTTCTCATTCATTTGTTGACATTCTAATTATTTCAAACGCTCAATAAAATTCTAATTATTTCAAACACTATGCGACAATCGCCGGCGCTATGACGATCAAGGTCACATGACCCCATCTTCGCTGTAAAAAACGTTAGCATTTCTCTTGTTGCGAAATCAAAGCCATTCACCCCATAGGCTATAATTAAAATTGAATAAAGACACAAGCACATGACTATAAAAAACAATAACATTTCTCATGTGAAATTCATATGCTGTTATCAATCAAATTCTAATTATTTCAAACGCTATGCGAAATTTAATATTCAAAGCCATTCATCCCAATTTTAATAAGACGGTTAAGGTCACAACATGATTATAAAAAAACATTAACAAAATAACATCTGTGAAATTCAGTTGCTGTTATCAATAAAATTCTAATTCACACGCTATGCGATAATCGCTGGCGCTTTGAAATTCAATATTTATTCATCCCAATTTTAATAAGACAGTCAAGGCCAAACGGCATGCTTCACATAATTTTCATCGTCATCCTCCTCCGTAGCGTCATGCTTCACATAATTTGCACCGTCAGTGACGCCATCCTCCACATCGACGTCATTCTCCTACTTCTCAGCACGGAAGCGTAATACAACTTCTTATCTCCCCTTATCAGTGACCTTAGGGAACAACTCATATTCAGTGACTTTAGGGAATACCTCCTTATCAGTGACATTGGGGAATACCCCCCTTATCAGGGACGTCATCGTGCTCGCTGGCCTCGTGACCCTGTTTATGACGTCATCCTCCTCATCCTCATCCTCATTGTCTATGTCCAGAACCGGCATTCTCTATCTACTACCGTTCATGAATTGCCAGGTGAACTCGAGCTTTTCAGATTTGGCACCACGTGATTTCACAAGATGATGTTAGCTGAAGGTCACCGGAGTCATTACTTAGAAACCGCCATTGGCAGATTGCTTTTCAGAGAAATGATCAGAGAACGTTTGTTTTTTTCGCACTTTGAACGAGATCACGCCAAAGACCAACAAGCCGAACGCACATCACCCTTTCGCAGCCACAAATTTTCGCTGGTGTCACGAAAACTACAAAATAAAACACTGTGAGCACGCGACCAACCGCTCAGACAAAATTTTAGTCTTTTTCTCGATATTTTTTCCCTCTCGCGTAATCGAATAAGATCTTTCGAATTCGCACAGTTTGTATTCCTTGCGTGAAAAATAACGAAATTTTTCTTTCTCTTCGGCCACCCGCCACGATCTTAACGCCTGACGCCACAGCGAATTCAAACCCGACTCGCTTCGCCACGCCGTCTGGCCTCCAGCAAGAATTGCGATCGACTGCCACGATATTGAGCACTCAGCTCGCAAAGCCCGCTTACACAGCAAGAGGAAATCCCGTTAGGAATTTCGTTGCTGTGCGAAAACAAAAATAAGGTCACCGGGGGACTTGCGGGACTTTATTTTTGTGCATTTTCATTGCGTTTTCAATTGAAAAAAATATTGTAGCATCTCCGATCCATACAGTGTGGGTCGGAGATATGTGACCAGTAATTTTTAAATAAAAAAAATATAAAAATTACTGGATGCTACACTATCCACTACAGATATTTCTTTCACCCAGTCATACAATAATTAAATTGTATTCGATTTTCTAAATGCTGACTACTTAAGCATTAAAAACTATTTGGACACAATTGACTGGACAAGTGCTCTATCGGCAACAGATTTAGACGAAATGTTGTTTTCTTTTTACAAAATAATCTTTAACGCCATCCACATATTTGTACCAAAGCTGAAGAAGAAGAAAAAACTCTCCGAACCTGGGCTTGACAATTATTTAAGGCGGCTCAGAAACCATAGAAACAAATTACAGGTATATATAGCAATAAAAAATAGAGGCTCTCTCCAGGAGGATCAAATAAGATTATATGATGAGCTATCCAAAGAATTTTCCATCAAATCTCGCGAGGCGTATGAGCTCTATGTTAATTCAATGGGGGAAAAAATTCTCACTGACCCAAAAGTTCTTTGATTTCGTCAATTTAAAACGTAAAACCACTGGCTATCTTTGTTCTATGTTTCGTGGTAACACGGTTTCGTCTTGTCCACAAGTCATTTGTAGCTTATTCGCCGACCATTTTCAAAACACTTACTGCTCTCCGAAGATCCCTACTTTCACTACTAGACACGCTGCCAGATCTCTTATCGAAGGGTTTGTCCTTACACGGCAGGCTATTACTAATGCTATTCTGCAACTAAAGATTGGCAAAGGACCTGGCCCGGACCTAGTATCTCCTTTCTTCGTGTTCCAATGTGCAGACCAATTAATCACCCCTTTGCACATGGTTTTCAATAAATCCCTGTCTCTTGGTGTCTTCCCGTCTTTCTGGAAATCCTCATACCTCACACCTATTTTCAAAAGTGGTGATAAACGTTCAGTCGATAACTATCGAGGAATTGCTATCTTATCTGTTATCCCCAAACTCTTCAAAAAGTTAGTTTGTGATAATCTTACTCGCATTATCGACCCCCTTCTTAATGAGGAACAACATGGATTTCGTAGGGGTAGATCGACTTCCACCAACCTCATGATACTAGTTTCTACTGTGCTCTGTGAAATGGAAATAGGGAACCAAATTGACGCGGTCTATACGGACTTTAGTAAGGCTTTCGACCAAGTTGACCATCAAACTCTGGTTCAAAAACTTTGCAACTTTGGTATTTCCGGTTCTCTTCTTAACTGGCTCCAGTCTTACCTCTGCGATCGAACCCAATTCGTAAAATTTCAAGGCCACTTGTCCAAAAAAGTTTTGTCATCTTCTGGAGTACCACAAGGCAGTCATTTAGGCCCCCTGCTTTTTAACATCTTCATTTCTAATGTGTCTGAGATACTGCTTGGTATACCACATCTCTTCTATGCAGACGACTTAAAAATCTATCACATCATAAACTCGCAGTCTGATACAACCTTTCTACAATCAAAGCTTCAATCCCTCGAACATTGGTGCGATGTAAATAATCTCAATCTTAACATCAATAAGTGCCATGTGATAAGTTTTTCTCGTAGGCATGCAACCACGATGTATTCCTACTACCTTATCGACTTCAAATTGAATAGGGTCGATCATATTATAGACCTTGGCGTAGTATTGGATAACAAGATGCGCTTCAATTTGCACTATGACAAAATCCTTGCCAGAGCTAATAAACAGCTTGGATTCATAAAGAGACGCGCTAAAGAGTTTAAAAATATATGGGTTACCAAATCATTATATACCACCCTAGTGCGTCCTTTATTAGAATATGCTTGCATTATATGGAACCCTGCTTTCGAGCTACATAGCGATAGAGTTGAGTCTGTTCAGAAACAATTTGTACTTTTCGCTTTGAGAAATCTCTATGACCTACGAGATTTTCAACATCTGCCATCTTACAAATTCAGACTGAGTCTTCTAAATTTAATGTCTCTTTCTTCTAGAAGAACTCTGCTCAGCGGTTGCCTTACATTTGATATTATTAGTGGTGCGGTAATCATTGAAGATCTCTCTAGTAAAATTACTTTCAATAACCGACCAAGACGCACCAGATATGCAAATCTGCTCAATGAATTCAGTCATCACACTACCTATGCATATAATGAGCCCATTAATAGGTGCTGCAGGATATTCAATTCTATAAGCAGCCACTACTCTTTGGGGATTACTAAACCAAACTTCAAAAATAACTTGTTCAAAGCCCTTTCCACATCCGAACCCGCTTAACTTCCATCGTTACTAGCCTAAATTTAATTAAAATAATGTAGAATAACTGGTACAAAATTTGTTATGTATTTTATCTTTTTTACGGACAATTTGTATTATATATTTATGATTAATTGTATTTAAGATTTATATTATGTTTTATTGTTGTTATGTTGCCTTGTTTGGTAAATAAATAAATAAATTGGAAATCTAATGACATAATCGCTCAGTAAAGAAATTCCACAAAATTACAAAAATGGTCATAGCTGGTAGCCCTTTCATGATTTTTGTACGAAATTCCTACGACATTTCACATTAAGGTCCATTTACTGCATTAACTTCGTTTTGATTTCTACACTGGACCGGAAGTAATAGGGAAAAAAGCTTTATTTTGCTGAGAAAATTTGCAATATTTATGAGACAAAAATCACCACAGCTGGCAGCCCTATACCAATTTTTCAACCAAATTTTCACAAAATGTTACAGAAAGTAACATCCAAATATTGTGTAAATTTTGTTAAAATTTGAAGGCCGAATCGGAAGTTATAGGCCAAAAAGATGTTTTTTTTTCTCAGTAGTTTTTCAACATGGTACCCCTGCCACAGGGTTGCCCGCATTTCAAAATCACTTCTTTCAGACCTGGTCTTAGCTAATACCAACATATTCTGTAAATTTCATCACGATCGAATTATCCGGTCGTCAGTTCTCGTGAACAGAACTTTCGGGTGCTAAAAATAGAGGTAATTTGGTGATGGGTTGCCGTTCTTATGCATATCGGAATTTTGAAAATTTTGTCTTGACATGAAGGACAAAGGTTAAAGTTTATCAAAGATTTGAAATTTTTGTCAAAAATCAAAAATTTTTCAGGAAGGTCAATGATTAGAAGGATTTTTTTTCAGCAGCCTGCCACAGCTACAAAACTACTCGCTTTATGCTGAAAATCTATATGTGCCAAATTTTAGTCAACATCAATACGCTCTGTAATTTTGATCCATTGTTTTTCTTACAAGTAATGACAAATCAAAATTTGGAAAAAAATCCTTTGCTACTTTTATGCACGCTGCACCCATACACGGCTCTAAATTTCCAATTCTTTATCATAGACAAGCTAAGAACATAATTAGTTTTTATTCCCAATACTTTTCTTTAACAAAAATTTACACTGCTTGGAAATATAGGAGTACCTCAAAATTCACTAAAACGCTCGCCACCGCCAAAAGGTTTAAGATATCTGAATTTGAGAAAGTCATGGACCTACCTACTATATACATCTACATTCTCCGAAAATTTCAGCTTAATCGGATTGGCCACTCCAGTGATTATCTCCCTTAATCATTTTGCTGAGATATATATATATATATATATATATATATATATATATATATATATATATATATATATATATATATATATATATATATATATATATATATATATATATATATATATATATATATATAAAGAAATATGAATTTTCGGCGAAACGAGTTTAATACTACTGGTCTTTGAACATTAGTAATAAATGTACAATGTTAGCTTAAGTAGAGTTATTCTTCGAATAGACGATTCATGCTTAGTTTTTAATTATTCTTCCTTGACATGTTTCTATGATACGTGCATGGTACTAATTTCTTCGAAACGTCGATCACATACGATGGTTCTTTAAAATATATATATATATATATATATATATATATATATATATATATATATATATATATATATATATATATATATATAGCGATTGGATTAGTCGAATAACATTCTTTTTTTGTCTGTCATATTTTGACGGTGCTGTAAGTCCAACGCACTCGTGAACGTTCCTGTATAATGCTTATACTTATGAATTATAGAAGCTTACCTTGCTTTAATAATTATTTATATCAGTAAGGTTTATAAATTATTCTACTAGTTTTTTTTCACTCGAATTCACTTTAAATTGAATTTATATTTAAACACCACTTGTAATTTTTCTTTCTACAAGAAAAGAGAGAAAAAAAATTTAAAAGGAAAAAAAAACTTGCAGCTTTTTATGTTCAAGTTAGAGCTATAAGCCTATCTTTACTTTGAATAAGTTTTCTTATAAAGGAAATAATAATGATTGTCTAACTTGGAAACCGCTTGGCCTTCTTATTGAGTGCAGGCCCGAGAAGACTTCAACTTTTCACGATCCGCGCATGGCCTGGCTGGCCAATGAGTTGATTAATTAGAGCTCTTTGTTATTGATTTTCGAGTTTCACTTATAAGGGAGGGATACTGGCCATATCTTGTAGTTTCTGGTTGTTTTTTTGATGTAAATTTAGATTTTTGAATTTTTGATATTATGGCCACTATCAGAGGGTGGAGGACCCCAGACCATCGGGGTCAGGGCTCCACTACCATCGGCGGCCCGGGCTGTCTGCCTCACCCGGGTTCCTCTGAAAAAAGAGGTAGCCTTTTTCCCAAATTTTTCCTTTTTAGATCTTTCAATTTTGGCTCCGTGCGTCATCACTAGCACTGGGTCTGCTTAGTCCGCCCATGTTGCAGGGCCATGGGTGGTTTCCTTTATGGAACTATGGCCCCTTTTTGTCCCTGGGTATTTTATATACAAGTTTGCGGCTACGTATTCATGACGGATGAATAATAAGTAGCATCCCGTTTCTCTAAAGAGTCAACCATCCCCATTATTTCATGAACCCACCCCAGCAGCAGCAAGCTAGCAAAGTGGCACCCCAGCATCCGTCGAGGTTGGTTAAAGGGTGCTCCGCCAATGCGGACGAGGGACCTTCATGGCCATTTCTAGGGCACCCTGCTCTCGGGGCAATTCATTTTTTTTTGTTTTGCCTCTTGAATGGCACTAACCATTCCACTTCTGACCTTAGCACTCTTGGTTCTGGACTTCGGTCTAGTTCTTAGTTGTGCTAAGGCCATTCCCATTCACATTTTCGCTACAAAACCTCCTCAAACCCCGCATGATCTGGTCCAAATCCCTTATTTGCCAGGCAAGACCCGCCTTTCCTCCCTAAAATAGTGCGGCTCGCCCCTGAGTCTAGTAGTCCCTCCATACTACCACTGAAGACCTGGTGCCATCGAAGGTGCGTCCAATCTTCACGAACTCGGGGGTAGAAGATACTTGCGTCAGACACAGCTGTCGTTGGTAGAAAAACGCATTGTTCCTTCTCAATGTTCGCAATTTCTCCTCCTCCGAACAACCCTTATTTTATCTACTAAAACGGCGCTCCATTATCGCCACAAACACCCCCATTGACTCATTTTCCCATTGAGTTTTCTCTCGGATTTCCTCCCAGAGGCAATCTTCGTAGTCCAAGGGCAAAACCTACGCCTTTAACTCCTCTACCAACTCGTCCCAGCATCCGACAATGTTACGGTTGGCCCTAAACCAGATCAACGCCCGAGAATCAAAGAGGTCGACCACTGCCCTAAAAAACTGCGGCTTACTAAGTCCTCTTGCCTGACGCAGCTTCTCGACGCGTTCTAGGAAGCCATTCACTGACCCGCATGAATTCCTGCAGAATTTGAGCCCCCACTTGGCAACTTCCGCTAGACCAGCGCCCTTAGCCGACTGTGGTAAGGATGCCCCTTGGTCTTCAGATGATTGTCCTTCTTCGTCATCGCTGACACCATAGACTCTTTGAATCAATGATCCCATCGCCAGGATCAACCTATTTCGAAGACTTTTTGCAGCTTCTTTTTGCTTTCCGGTAACTGCCTGAAAATTTGGTAAACGACGCAAACCAAATTCAACTTTTACCTTAGCCTTGATAAAATCCAACAACTTCTTATCTTCTTATCTACTGAACTTCTGGCCACCAGTTCTTCTATCTCAACTGCCTTCGCGGATAGCTCGGCGTAGTCCGTTCCATAGTCTAATGCTTACTCTGCTTTCAACGTCGTTCTCAGAGTCTTGCGCATATTGTCCATCGTACATGCGGCGAGACCTTGGATGGCAAGTTCGTAAATGAGCTTATCCTTGCTCAGGCGATCAACCAAAATATTCACCTTATTATCGCCGAACCTGGTATCAAAACTGAAACGACGAGCTACACTATTCTCAGATAACTGAACTCAGCCTTCTAGAGAAAACGCACCCCAATAACGCAACAATCGAAATGGATCTACAGCATCTACTATCTACCACTGACAAAGAAGGGCCTATTACTTGCTAGCCAATACTATCATGCAGACCGAATTCGAATCACTTTCATACATGTATATCTTCACGAAATATCTTCACTACTTACAACATACACTATGTCTCATTCAAATATATATATATATATATATATATATATATATATATATATATATATATATATATATATATATATATATATATATATATATATATATATATATATATATATATATATATATATATATATATATATATATATATATATATAAATATATATATATAATATACATATATATATATATATATATATATATATATATATATATATATATATATATATATATATATATGTGAAAAATTTTCGTGCAAATTATAAATTCAACGATGTTTCAATATATATTCTAAAATAATCAATTCATAATTAGCCCAGTCATTTTAGCATAAAACCTCGGAATGAGAGATAATAAGCTGAATTTTTGTATATACCTTCATTTTAGGGTCCTCAACGTTGCCTCAAAAGTCTCATAAAATCTCGTGTCTGCGTCGAAAGTTATTCAAGGTCAAAGGTGAGAAAAAACAGTTTTTTTCGATTATCTTGGTTTCTATTGCTCCAATGATGTTAACACTTATGATCGAAATTGTAGAACATAAAATTTGCGACACATTTTATTTGAAGCATTTTTTCCTGCGCTCAACCGTTTTTCTGATAAAGGGCGGTAAGCGCGCAGCACTCAGCCATATGTACTGTAATGCAAAGTCAACCGTGAAACCTTCAGTTTTGAGTTATTTATCAGTAAATACATTGTATTTAATAACATTTGACATATATTTAATTTATTTTAATATGTATATATATTACATATTTTCAATCTACCATTCTTTAAAAATTTAAATAACAAAAATATTACGTTTCTTTTTCTTCATCGTCATCTTCTGGACGTTCGGGAATTTCTGTATCATTGTCATCATCTTCGTTGCCTTGAATTGGTGTTTGCAGACCTTCCTGAATTTCATGGTCAAAAGCACTCTCTTGCTCACAGTCACTTTGTAATGAAATAGCATTGAGGCAAGCTTGCCCATTACAGTGGCCACAAGCTAAAGTGCATTGCAGCCCCGATTTTCTACATCGGCACCGTGCACCACATCCATTCTTACAATTGCAAAATAGAGTATTCAGTAATTCATCGGAAGCTGGTGGTAATATTGTTGGCATTGGCTCCAGGAACTCATTTTGGGGCACCCAACCCCATTCTTGGGGTTCTAAATCATGCCCTAACCATTTTTGAACTTGGTAATAGATACGGTTTATATGCTGATGGGCCGCTGCACTTGTCAGCGGAAGATTAGGTAATTGGACAGGTTTATTAAGTTTTGTTGATTTAATGAACTGAGTATATCGAAGATGATCGATATTATCCTCAGATTTTGGAGCATTGTATATCGCTAGTAAGATCCGAACGCCATTATCGTATAATTGTTGGACATGGCAGTTTTCTTCTAGAAAAACTTGAGCTAGTTCGTCGAAATTGGCAAGTTGTTCGAGTGCTTTTATGAAAGTTTTTTTTTCCTTTTTTAAGCAGCGCAGAAGTTGTGTCACATCCACTGAATGCATGTAAAAATAAAACATGTTTTTTAGAAGCGGGATATTTGTCAAAACTTGTTGAAGAGTATATTTGTGTTTTGACATTGCCTTTGCCAACTTTTTTAAAGAAAATGTCTTCTTGATGTAATTGGGTGCGTCCAATTAAAATAACTAGTAAATCTATGTCTTCTCCTATAATGATGGCTGTCCTTTCATGTTTGGATTCTTCGATAGCTGTTTCTATAATTAGAACATCAGCATCATCTCTTTCTTGCTTTGTTGTGATATTTACACTCTCAAACTTTTCAATGAGCATACCAATAAGTTTCTTATTATTACATTGATTTGACAAAAATTTTTCTTGGCGAATTGGCATAATCATTGTTTAAAAATAGGTAAAATGCTATTAAATACAATGTATTTACTGATAAATAATACAAATAATTCAAAACTGAAGGTAGTATTCACAGGTATTCACGGTTGACCTTGCATTACAGTACATATGGCTGAGTGCTGCGCGCTTATCGCCCTCTATCGGAAAAACGGTTGAGCGCAGGAAAAAATGATTCAAATAAAATGTGTCGCAAATTTTATGTTCTACAGTTTCGATCATAAGTGTTAGCATCATTGGAGCAATAGAAACCAAGATAATCGCAAAAAACTGTTTTTTCTCACCTTTGACCTTGAATAACTTTCGACGCAGACACGAGATTTTATGAGACTTTTGAGGCAACTTTCAAGACCTCAAAATGAAGGTATATACGAAATTTCAGCTTATTATCTCCCATTCCGAGGTTGACCCCTTTTTTATGCTAAAATGACTGGGCCAAATTCAATCCAGCCAAAGATTAAATTGATTGCTCGATATTGCAGCAGTAAACCGATTTTCGAGTAAAATCTTTTCAAATACGCCTTAAGGATCCTTTTAGGTGCAAAATTACGCGCCTAACAGCCTTCCCACAGTTTGGGACTCGGCTAATCAAATGTTTCACATGCACCATTGGCAACCGTTATGCCGCTAGAACCGTTATGTGCCCCACGTTTGGCGCCAATTTGTAACCGTTATTCTACCAACGTTGAAACAACCATAAATCCCCCAATCGAGACGCAAGGGTGGCAGTTTCAGGCAGCCCTCGCTCGCAAGAAAAGGGGATGGGTGGGTACCACTCGCTTCAATCGGCCCGATACTGCCTTTCTCCCGTTGCTCTGAAGCGAGAAGTGAGCGACGATGACCTGTAAGGCCAGCGCCCGTTTCAGTGGACAAACGCTGCTTATAATGCTTTCTTAGAAATTAAATGACTGTTGATTTTGCCACCAGTATAAGCTTATTCCGATTTCTCCTGAAATTTTTCTTCCAGTGTGATACTAGGGCCACCGATATTGGGAGAGTCCTGCTCCCAAAAGATGATGATGGTGAAGAGTACTCTATCGCTTTTATGTCTGCACTTTCAAAGCTACTGAATTGGAACGCTTGGCTGCGGTGCAGAGCGTTAAGAGATTCAGAGCATATATCGAAGGGCTGCCTTTCACCATCATCACTGATCACCTTACTGGCAGATTGGCTCGCTGGAATTTGAAGCTGCAGTCTTTTGATTTTGACATCGAACATCAAAAAGAAACTCACAACGTCGTTCCAAACGCACTATCGAGAGTTTTTGGGTCGATTGATATAAACCGGTCCGGAGCATACCACTTGCCTGAACACTTAAGATGTGCAGAAGTACTGACTGATACATCATTTGGTTCTTATATTTCAAATAGAAACACATTCACGCTACAATTCCCCGATACAACTTATTATGCATGGTTATGTGTTTTTTCCAGTAGTTTCGTTTGGTGTTTGTACCTGTGCATTTGAGATGCAAAATTTGAATGCTGTATGGTCTCGATTTAAGGTTAAATACTCTTCTCTACTTACTGTAGAGTTAATAACTGTAAAGTAAGATACACGAGAAGATAAAAAAATGGCAAAAAATAATAAAAGGAAATAGGAAGGAAGATAAACTAATAAACTAATCCATATCCAAACCTTGGTATTATATTTCATTTTCGACCCAGAAAAGTAATATCCATTTATAAGACTTACCCCTATATTTATTACTTAATTTAATACTAACCATAAATTAATTCTCAAATTGCACTTACTATCAAAATACGCCCACTATCTGACACGTTGAGCCTCTAAAGCTATTAGTATTCTAACTATTCATTTTTCACTTCCCTCGATTAATTTGGCTTAGTAGGATAATCTATCCCACCACTACAGAAAATCTATTCCCAGCTTAACTACCCTTCACCAATTTTTCTATGATATTTTAACTCTACCCACCACCACTAACTAACCTAGACCTCTCATTTTTCACTTCCCTCGATTAATTTGGCTACTCTAAATCAGTTCCCCCGAACTATCTTCACCGCGTATATATTGCTTCAGGTCCTTAGCATGCCAATTACTGACCGCTTTTCCCCTTTCGTCGACAAGCTCAAATGTTCATGCAGATGTTTTTGCTCTAATAGTGAAAAGACCGACGAAAGTTGAAGCTAGTTTCGCAGCGAAATTCTTACTAGCATCGGACCAGACGTAGTTTTTCCTCCACACCCTATCACCCACCTGAAAATTTTCTGTTCGCCGGTGAAGATCGTAGTGGTTTTTATTAGAAGACGCAGCCTGCTGCATCCTGCGAACTACCTCTTCTCGGACTTTTATCAACGCACTTGCGTTTGATAAGGGTGAAAAGTCACTTTTTGCTCCCACCGAAAGCTCCATTTCTCCCGGAAAGCGACCATTTCCCTTCCAAAATTTAAGAAGTATGGCGAGGAACCCGTGACTTCGTGTTTAAAGGTACGTAAGGCGCAAGCTATCTTTGCCAGATGTTGGTCCCACAAGCGGTGATTTTCCGACGTATAGCACCTTAGCATACACTTGATATCCTGGTTTCTTCTTTCTGCAGGATTAGCTTGACTGTGGTATAATGAGGTATAGCTCAGCCTTGATCCGTATTCTTCGACCGTTCTCTTGAACCAGTTGCCCCTGAACTGCACCTCATTGTCGCACACGATTACTTTGGGGACTCCATACACCAGAAAGACATTTTCCTCCAAGAGGCAAAATACAGCTAATGCTGTTGCATTTTGCATAGGTAACAGCACCGAGTACTTTGATACGTAATCAAGAATTGTAACGATGAAGGAATTGCCTCGCGTCAATCTTGGGAGCGGACCAACCAAGTCAATGCAGGTCATTCCCACGGAACTTCTGCTTCCCCATTCCTCGTCGTCATTAACCCCACCGGGGCTTTCTCTTCCACCTTTTAAACTTGGCATACCTTGGACTTTTTGACGTACTCCCTGATATCCGCCCTCATTTGAGGCCAATAATAATGTTGAGCGACTCGGGCTACTGTCCGATCTGTCCTTCCCTATGTGCCCTGCCTTTGGGTCATCCTAATACCAGAGGAGGATGTTTTTCCGTTCCGTTTTCGGGACAACCCTTTTTCAAGGTGTCTCAGCTCTCAGCTCTCAGACTCCCCTTTCTGTTCGTCACCTGCTTCCACAGCGTCCCCCTATCACTTTCCAGCTTAGATAGCGGAAAGGATCTATTTGAATATTCCTAAGCATATCCGTGTACAATTTATTTATGATTTAAGTAGCCGACAGGGTAAAAACATCAACCGTTGCTCGCGAAAGAGCATCCGGGACCAAGTGATCTGTCCCCCTTCGGTGCATGACTTCGAAATCGTACTGCTGTAGCCAAACGGCCCACCTTGCCAGACGACCAGTAGGATCTCTCAACTTATTCAACCAGATCAATGAATGCTGATCGGTGATAGCTATAAAGTGCATCCCTTCGATGAATGTGCGTAGTTTTTCAATTGCCCACACGACTCCGAGGCACTAATTTTCCATTGTCGAATATTTTCGCTCCTGTTTTTACAACGACCGATTTAGGTAGCAGACTACCTTTTCCTCCGTTGGGTGAACCTGGCTCAGAACGGCTCCTATCCCTACATCCGAGGCGTCTGTTTGTACCTCAAATGGGAGGTAAAGTCGAGACAGGACAGGGTTGGTGCTGAGACTAGCTTGAGTTTACACGAGTTAAATGTTCGTTCACACTCTTCGGTCCATATAAACTTCCGGCCTTTCTTCAGGAGATCACTTAGGGGCGCTACCATAGTGGCATGGTTGGGGATAAATCACCTGTACCAGGACACCATCCCAAGCAATTGACGTATTTGCTTGACTGAAGATGGACGAGGGAACTCTCTAGCTGCTTGAACGTTTTCTGGATTGGCCTGCAGGACCCTTTTGTCAACAATATAGTCTAGAAAGCGCACTTGTGCCCTGCAAAATTGGCATTTATCCTTCACTACCCTCAAGCCTTCTTCCCTCAACCGGGTGAAAACGTCTCGTTGCACCTCCACATGTCGCTCGAACGTGTCTGTTACGATGATAATATCATCTAAATATGTGAAGATGAACGGTTGGAGGGCCGGCCCGAGCACCGTGTCGATTAGTGTTTGCCATGTGGCCCCTTAATTGTGAAGGCCAACCGACATCCGTAAGAAATGAAACAAACCTCGCCCGGGCATCGTGAATGCCGTGTTTTGCGGGGGCTCTTTTGCCATTGGTACCTGCCAATAGGCCGATTTCACATCCAAAGCTGACAGGTACTTCGCGTTCTGCAGTTTTTCGAGCGTCGCAGATATGTATGGCAGTGGATACGCGTCCTTTGCTGATACTGCGTTCACCTAACGAAAGTCGACACAGAACCTGAAATAGCCATCTTTCTTCCGCACCCGTAGAATCGGCGAGGACCATGCGCTTGCTGCTGGCTCCATCACTCCCATCTTCAACATCTCGTCCAGCTCCTGGTTGGTTTGCTTCTGCACTGCGGGTGACACGGGATAATACCGTTATTTGGTTGGAGGTGACTCCGCGTTGATGACATGACTCACAAACTTCGCGTAGCCTAATCCAACTCCCATCAACCTGAGTTGCTCCTCCAGAAGGTTCGTCAAAATTCGAGCCTTCTCATTCGATGAGTGCACCCGAGCTTGTAATGCTTTTGCTTCCACCACCCCCGCTGTGGCAATATCTACTACGACTCTGAACTGCTGCCAGAAATTGACTCCTAATATCAGCCCCTGAGAAACCGACAGAATAATCAAGGTGTCCAGATCATGTATTCGGCCATTTAACGTAAATCTCAACCGCACTGACCCTGCCACCGCACAGGTAACACCATTCGCGAGTCAAACCTCCTCAAACCCCGCATGATCTGGTCCAAATCCCTTATTTGCCAGGCAAGACCCGCCTTTCCTCCCTAAAATAGTGCGGCTCGCCTTTGAGTCTAGTAGTCCCTCCATACTACCACTGAAGCCCTGGTGCCATCGAAGGTGCGTCCCATCTTCACGAACTCGGGGGTAGATGATATTTGCTTCAGACACAGCTGTTGTTGGTAGAAAGACGCATTGTTCCTTCTCAATGTTCGCAATTTCTCCTCCTCCGAACAACCTTTATTTTATCTACTAAAATGGCGCTCCATTATCGCCACAAACACCCCCATTGACTCATTTTCCCATTGAGTTTTCTCTCGGATTTCCTCCCAGAGGCAATCTTCGTAGTCCAAGGGCAAAACCTACGCCTTTAACTCCTCTACCAACTCGTCCCAGCATCCGACAATGTTACGGTTGGCCCTAAACCAGATCAACGCCCGAGAATCAAAGAGATCAACCGCTGCCCTAAAAAGCTGCGGTTTATTAAGTCCTCTTGCCTGACGCAGCTTCGCAACGCGTTCTAGGAAGCCATTCACTGACCCGCATGAATTCCTGCAGAATTTGAGCCCCCACTTGGCAACTTCCGCTAGACTAGCGCCCTTAGCCGACTGTGGTAAGGTTGTCCCTTGGTCTTCAGTTGATTGTCCTTCTTCGTCATCGCTGACACCATAGACTCTTTCAATCAATGATCCCATCGCCAGGATCAACCTATTTCGAAGACTTTTTGCAGCTTCTGTTTGCTCCTTGGTAACTGCCTGAAAATTTGGTAAACGACGCAACCCAAATTCAACTTTTACCTTAGCCTTGATGAAGTCCAACGACGTCTTATCTACTGAACTTCTGGCCACCAGTACTTCTATCTCAACTGCCTTCGCGGATAGCTCGGCGTAGTCCGTTCCATAGTCGAACGGGTACTCTGTTTCGACATACGAAGTACTAATGCTTACTCTGCTTTCAACGTCACCCTCAGAGTCTTGCGCATATTGTACATCGTATATGCGACGAGACCTTTGATGGCAAGTTCGTAAATGAGCTCATCCTTGGTCAGGCGATCAACCAAAATATTCACCTTATTATCGTCAAACCTGGTATCAAAACTGAAACGACGATCTACACTATTCTCAGATAACAACAAATGACCCTTCGAACTATTTCCCGAACGTAAATATAGCGTCGGTTGGAATCAACTCAGTCTTCTAGAGAAAACGCACCCCAATAACGCGACAATCGAAATGGATCTACAGCATCTACTATCTACCACTTACAAAGAAGGGCCTATTACTTGCTAGCCAACACTATCATGCACACCGAATTGGAATCACTTTCATATTCACTTTCATATATGTATATCCTCACTACATATCTTCACTACTCGCAACATACACTATGTCTCATTAAAATCCAGTATTCTAATAGTGATAAATATTCGTAGTTTGTATCAATAATAAATATATATATATATCTATATATATATATATATATATATATATATATATATATATATATATATATATATATATATATATATATATATATATATATATATATATATATATATATATATATACATATATATATATATATATATATATATATATATATATATATATATATATATATATATATATATATATATATATATATATATATATGTGAAAAATTTTCATACAAATTATAAATTCAACTATGTTCCAATATATATTCTAAAATATAATATATAATTAATTCATCATTCATATATATATAATCAATTCATCATTCAATCCAGCCAAAGAGTAAATTGATTGCTCGATATTGCAGCAGTAAACCAATTTTCGAGTAAAATCTTTTCAAATACGCCTTAAGGATCTTTTTAGGTGCATAATTACGCGCCTAACAGCCATCCCACAGTTTGGGACTCGGCTAATCAAATGTTTCACATGCACCGTTTGCAACCGTTATGCCGCTAGAACCGTTATGTGCCCCACGTTGGGCGCCAATTTGTAACCGTTATTCTACCAACGTGGCAACAACCTTAATTCCCCCAACTGAGACGCAAGGGTGGCAGTTTCGGGCAGCCTTCGCTCGCAAAAAAAGGGGGTGGGTGGGCGCCACTCGCTTCAATCGGCCCGATACTGCCTTTCTCCCGTTGCTCTGAAGGGGGAAGTGAGTGACGAGCTGTAAGACTAGCGCCCGTTTCAGTGGACAAACGCTGCTTATAATGCTGTCTTAGAGATTAAATGACTGTTTGTTTTGGCACCAGTATAAGCTTATTCCGATTTCTCCTGAATATTTTTCTTCCAGTGTGATACTAGGGCCACCGGTATTGGGAGAGTCCTGCTCCCAAAAGATGATGATGGTGAAGAATACTCAATCCCTTTTATGTCTGCACTTACAAAGCTACTGAGTTTGAACACTTGGCTGTGGTGCAGAGCGTTAAGAGATTCAGAGCATATATCGAAGGGCAGCATTTCACCATCATCACTGATCACCTTACTGGCAGATTGGCTCGCTGCAATTTGAAGCTGCAGTCTTTTGATTTTGACATCGAACATCGAAAAAAAAACTCACAACGTCGTTCCAAACGTACTATCGAGAGTTTTTGGGTCAATTGATACGAACCGGTCCGGAGCATACCACTTGCCTGAACACTTTAGATGTGCAGAAGTACTGACTGATACATTATTCTGAGCCCCTGAGTATTTGGATCTTGTATTTCAAATAGAGAAGAGCCCCGATGCTTACGAAACTTCGACCGTCAGGGAAGGTCGTGTGTTTATTACCATCGGAACACACAAAGATTTTTGCACAGACATTCCGCGAACAAAGTTATGGGTCCCTGAGAGCGAATAAAAACAGCTCATCAAGCAGGCCCATGACGACCCTCTGGGGTCTCATTGAAGGATTCGGAATGCTTTGGAGCTGCTGCAAAGATATTATTATTACCCGCTGTTAAGGTAAGATGTAAAAGATAAAATTTCCTGCTGCGACGTTTGCAAGCGGATCAAGCCTCCGAATCAGGCAATGAGGCCGCCGATGGGAAGTCGGTCTCTCGTTTACCAATGCAGAAGCTTTTCGTTAATTTCATGGGCCCATAAATACGTTCGAGAGGAGGAGGTACTCAGGTGATCGTGCTTGTGGATCATTTCAGCAAGTTTGTATTGTTCAGACCCTACCAAAGGCAACTTCGGAAATGGTTATCAAATTTCTGGAAAGTGAAATATTTTTGACCAATGCGGTACCAGAGTTTTTACATTCAGACAAAGGAGTGCAATTAACCTTCAGATTTTCCAAGGCTTTTCTCTGCAAGCAGGGCATTGAGCACATCGTAGTCAGAAACAATATATTAATCATTTTCTCAACTTAAAGCCAATTACGAAGCAATCAACTCTGCTTTGTTGCAAATCGACTGGTTGGGCGAATTCGCAAACAAATCACTCAACGATATAGTTGAAAATTTTTACAACATCTTGAAAAATATTATAAATTCGTTCGTACCTAAAAATCGCGTATGTAACAATAGTTTTCCCAATTGGAGTTCATCTGGCTTGAAAGAAGCCATTCGTGATAAAAAGATCGCACATTTAAATTATAAGTCTTCTGGAACATTGGAACAATACAAAGTATTTTCTAGTTTACGGGAAAAATGCAAAGTTCTTCAGAAACAAAATTATCACTTCTATATGCAAAGGTTAGAGTCTCTTGTACCACAATACCCGAAAAACTTTTGGAATTTCATCAAATCTCTTAATAGTGTTCAATCATTTCCATCAATTATATATCTTAGCTCTTTCTATAGCTCGGAACCTAATATCATTGCTAATATGCTTGCTACATATTTTTCAAAAGTTTACACTTACTCTGCTAACAACCACGAGCCTCCTGAATTAAATACCAGTGTAAGTTTATCTCAATATGTTATCGGTTTAGACTCACTTATAAATAAATTGAGCGCCGTTGACATTAGTAAAAGTACTGGACCTGATGGTATTCCACCCATTTTCGTAAAAAACTGTTCACTTAGTTTAAGTAAACCTCTCTTACACATTTTTAATAAATCTTTGTAAATTGGCTGTTTTCAACATTTTTGGAAGTCGTCTTATGTTATGCCTGTTTAAAAATCTGGCAATAAGTCTAATGTAAAAAAGTATCGCCCGATATGCATTTTGTCTGTCATACCCAAACTATTCGAGACCCTAGTAACTGACTACATTTCACCAACTTTGAGGCCACTAATAATTCCTAACCAATATGGTTTTTGTAAGGGACGTTACACTATTACGAACCTTTTAACTTATCATAACTATATTAATACGAATTTTGAATTTTCTCTTCAAGTGCATTCCATATATATGGATCTATGTAAAGCATTTGATAAGATTAATTGGGATCTTTTGACAAAAAAGATGGAAAATATTGGTATGCATGGGTCATTACTTGTAAGGCTTTGCGATTACATTCGTGGTCGTTCACTACTAGTCTGCATTGATAATAATTATTCTAGTCTATTTTACCCTTCATCTGGAGTTCCACAGGGCTCACATTTAGGCCCTCTTTTGTTCTTAATATTCATCAATGATATATCCTATATGTTCCAAGATGTTAAATTCTTATTATTTGCTGATTACTTCAAAATTTTTAAGAGAATTGCTTCATTATCTGAGAATCATACAGATAAATATAGACAATTTTTATTCTTACTGTGTTCAAAATGGTTTAGAATTGAATATAAGCAATTATCATTATATGAAGTTTAATTGTACATTAGCTAGATCTTTTTATGTCTATACCATAAACGGAATCGCCCTAGATCATGCTGACTTCACAAAAGATCTTGGAATTAGATTTGGCAAGACGTTTCTAATCAGGCAACTCGAATGCTGGGTTTTGTTATCAGAAACACGCAGAAGTTTTACCATTTGAACACAATAAATATGCTATATTTTTCATTAATTCGTAGTAATGTCTAGTACTAAATAAATAAATAAAAAAAATACTTTATTATTATAATTATTTTTGTTAATACAAGTTCAAATTCAAGTGATACAGACTAGTGTCTTTACAAACTACATTTATCAAAATCTAGCCCATGCTGTATTTAATTTTTAACAATTTGTAGAGTAATTTCACAAAGAAAACATTCAAAGAATACAAAAACTTTGTATATGAATAAACTTAAATCTACTACTTAAATCTACTTAATACTATTGTTTCTAGAGCCTAAATTTGCATTAAGCAGGAGTGTTTGATGAGACAAATGCAAGGAGAGGGTTGTTTATGCATAAAATTTTTCTGTGAAAAGTATTGGATTTTCTTTTAATCAATTCAGCTACTGTAATCACGTTGGCGATACAATGAAGTGAGTATGTTGAAAAGTGCCAGGGCTTATTAAGTATGATTTTCAGGCATTTGTTCTGCATTATCTGAAGCTTCTTAATATGGGACGCGGCGCAACAGCTCCAGACAGGAGACCCATATGAAATAATTGGTTGAATCACAGCTCTATAAATGAGCAACTTATTACTCTTTGAGAGAAAAGAATTTCTATTTATTAGTGGGTATAAGGTTTTCATGGACATAGAAATTTTGTTGCAGATTTCATTAACATGATTTTTAAATGATAGCTTGCTATCAAGGATCACACCGAGATACTTGATATCTTGGTTCCAGGGAATATCTTGCCCCAAGAAGTTGAGCGGGCTGCTGGGGAGATTACAGTTCTTTCTTTTTCTAGTGACGAAGATGGCTTTCGTCTTCGCAGAGTTAATTTTAATCTTCCACCTAAAGCAGTACTGATAAAGTTTCTCAAGTCTATTTTCTAGAAAAAGTTTCTCAAGTCTATTTTCCTATTGTCAGGGTGATAGTCACTAGTAAATAAACAAGTATCATCTGCAAAAGTTGCTATTTCGCACATAGAATCTATTGGAATGTCAGCAGTGTATATGTCGAAAAGCGTGGGACTTAGAACTGCTCCTTGTGGAACACCCGCGGGGATGGGAAAATTAGACGAAAAACTATTCTTAATTTTCACCTTAAATGTACGCGTTGTGAGAAAAGAATCAATAAGTTTAATAAGATAGTAGGGGAATGAAAATAAATGAAGTTTGTAAATAAGACCGCGGTGCCAAACAGCATCAAATGCTTTTTCGATATCCAGAGTCACAAGACCCACTGACTTTTTCTCGTTAAGTGATTTTCTGATATTTTGTGAAACTCTATGCAATTGGTGAGCAGTAGAATACTTTTGCCTGAATCCGAACTGAAAATCGGGTATAACCTTTCTGGTTTCGCAAAATGTTTGTATTCTCAATAGAATAATTCTCTCAAAAACTTTACTTAACGTAGGAAGTAAGCTGATTGGACGAAAATCTTTAACCGTCCCCGTAGATTTACCTGGCTTCTTTATTGGTAGCACGATAGCTATTTTCCATGCTTCTGGATAGTAGCACAGCTTCAGGCAAGCATTGAAAATAAATGTAATCAGTACAATCGCTTTCCTGGATAAGTTCTTAAGTGCTAAATTTGGAATTTTACCATTGCCAGGAGCTTTACGATTTTTAAGACTTTTGATTACAGTGATTACGTCTTTGGGTTTACATAAAAAAATTTTTAAATCCTGCTCCTGAGCAGAGAGATTATTATAGACATTATCAACCATGCCGGAGGTTATCGTGGTTCCCATGTGGCTAGTGGTGTTATGGACATCATGAAAATATTTCGCAAGAGCTTCAGCTTTATCTACGTCACGGCAAATTACCTTACCCTCGTTTTCAATAAAGAATGCGTCCGAAGAATGCTAATTCTTTAGAGCCTTTTGAATTTTCCACACATTTGAATCACCATGGCTCATGCTAGAAAGGAAGTTGTTCCATACGATATTTTTAGCACGAGCAACCGCGTTTTTTATGCTTTTATTTAATCGGTTTAATTCGATCTTCAATGAACAAGTCCTGTATCGTTGCCATTGCCGTCTTACGTAATTCCGCCGTTGAATAAGGGCTACTATGTCCGGACTAATTAAATTGAAATCACCCTTTTGAATTTGTCTGCACGGGGTAGACTCGAGAGCGGAGTTCCAGATTGAATTAGTGACATGATTGATAAGATTATCAATCTGTCCAGTACTGGTGAGCGTTTCAAGTTTTAAGGAGCTAAGGCTAATTTTACTATCTAATTTGCAACGAAATTGCCTCCAATCCGTGTTCTTAAAAGAAAGAGCTAATGGCGGAGGTTTTAGTTTCATTGAAACGTGCAAAATCTCGGTAAAAACAGGGAGATGAGTAGACGAGAGGGCATGTAAAACAATCGGTTCTGAGATATCAACTGCATTGTCACTTATTATTAAATCTAGAGTTGATGGCCTACCACTGCCAGAATAGAATGTGGGTTCGTTTGGAGTATGAATAACAAGTTGTTTGTTAATAACCCACTCAAGTAAAATATTTCCAGCTCTATTAGCCCTGGCACAGTTCCAGAAGCGATGTCTAGCGTTCAAGTCTCCGCAAATCAGAAAATTATTAAAGCGTCTCTTCAACATTTTCAAATCGGCATGAAACATATCTAATTTAGTTGCACTTAGCTTGGTGCCAGGGAAATAGACAGGAATAATAGTTAGGTTGATATCTGGCAATTTGATCGCCAAATTTTCGATCACTTTAGTTTCAGTAGCAGGCATAATTTCGTGTTTTATATTGCTTTTAATCCAGGTGGCAACTCCTTTTTTGTTGAAGATGTAAATTAAAATGGTATTTGATTATTGGTTCGTGAGTTCCCTTGAACAGAAGTTTGTTGACGATGCTTCATAATGTGAATGTATTCGTCCCTGCTCTTGCAATCCTTTGAGTTAGCGAAGTGTTCCATTCCACAATTAGAGCAAAGAATTTTATCCAATTCTCTGTCAGTTATTAAACAATCAGTGTGCTTATGTTCACCACCACATATCAAGCAATTAGTAGTTAGGTGATAATGCGAAGATCCGTGCCCATACATTTGGCAGTTTCTGCATTGTGTAGGGCCGCTATTGCGTTTGGCGTAGTAGTCAAATCGCACTATCGTGTGCATTATAGTTTTCGTTTGACGGATCTGCTGTAGCTTAATATCAGGCTCACAAAACAGAATGTACTTAGTCTGTGAACTCCTGGGTCGCCCTGTGACGAATTTGTTGATATCCAGACATTTAATATTTGCATGCTCTCTGAGGTACTTCGACAATTCTTCACAGGGTAGATCATGCAATCCTGATAGTAGTATTTTAGTCGGGCGAAGGTCTGCTCTACGATGGCTGAAGAACTTCACTTTGGTACTTAAGAGATGCTTATGCAGTTTCTCGTAATCTTCTAAGGATTGAACAAACAGTCTTCTGCCTATCGATAGATTCTTGATTTGGAAATTCGTTATTCCTATTTCAACCATTATTGCTATGATTGTATCCCTTGGAAGCTCTACAAATGCTATCGGCGGCACTTTTACCTTTCTTTCCTGGGGCAGCTGAGCTTCAGGTTCATTGACATCACTTAGATTGACCTCATCTAGTAACTGAAACTGGTTACCGTTAGCCATTGTTGGCTGGTGATGAGTTTTTGCGCGTTTTAGGGAATCTCGCAGTAAAGTTCCGGACTGACAGTCTTCTCTCGCCGGTCTTTTCTGCACTACAGACGCAATTTTTTGTAATACTAACACAGCACTTGTTAACTTTATGGAATACGATTGAATAAAAAGTATATAGAAATGGATATAGTAGTCCAAAAATTTATACACTGACAATAACTCGCAGTCAAAATTCACACTTGTGCACTGGTCCGAACACAACTCTAGAATGAATGTCTAGTACTATACTCTTCGCAAAACGAATTCAACGGTCAAATCCCATACAAAAGAGCTTTACTGGCGAATTGAAAAGTTCTTTTTGAGTATAGTACTACGCATAAATTAGACTACGGTTCAGTAATATGGAATCCTTTTTACAGAGCGCGTTCTGATACTATAGTATCAGAATATAGTGCAGCACAAATTCTTACGTTACGTTAACTACAAGTTACACATACCACTAGAAAACTTAAGTTACGTATGTTTACAAAATTTAATGAATATAACAACCTTTAAAGTAAGAAGATGCTGATGCGATTTTCTTGGTCAATATACTTAATTATCGATTAGATGCATCCGAAATTTTGCAATTGATGTCTATAGGAGTTCCACCTAGAACTACACGGTTTAAAGAAATATTTGCCATGAATACAAGTAAAATGAAATATATACGTAATTCTCCTATCGAAAGACTAAAGTGAATCGGGAACGAACTTTGGAATAATTTTGATTTGTTCGGTATAGATATAATCACTACCTCCAAACTTTGGAATCAAATTAAACTGAAATGAATTACATTAGTACAGCATTAATTTGAATTTATTTGTTTATAAACTTTTAATTATAGAAACAATTTATTATCCTAATGCAGAGTTTTCATTTCTCTTCTTTTTAATATACTATTTTAACATTTATATATATAATACCTATATTTTTTTCTTTCTTTCTTCACTAATGTAAAATGTTTGTAAAAGGACTTGGTCCGTGGAATTAAATAAATAAATATATAAAAAAACTCTAGCGCACCTGAACCGCTAGAAACACTAATGTTCGAAGAACAGTAGACGAATCGTGCAGGTTTTGAGTGCATATTCCACCACATAAGCTGCTTATTACGGCCAAACTGTTTCAAATGCCACGTTTTACTTTGGTCTCAAGAATGCATTATAACTCATATGGTAGAAGGTTTCAGATATAACCACTGGCATGGGTTTCAAAGTTTATGAAAGAAAAACACTTGTCAATTATATTCGTTATCAGTTGCTTATTTCACCAAACTTTGAAAGCAGTATCTCATATAACATCAATGAAGAAAATGCTCAGTGCCTGCAGCACTGTAACTGAAGTTGGTGTTTGGGGCTGCGATCCGAAAAATTTGTAGAACTTTGGGAATTGAAACATCGGTTATTTATTTTCATTGTAAATGTTTCCGGTATGAATACTAACTGTAAGCATTTATTGATACAAAAGTAGCACAACCGACTCGTGCTGGCAACCTTTCGCCAGTATCAAAGCCAAGAATATATAACATCTGCTTCACGTTGTTATATTACATTCGAAGTTATAGGAGTATAAAGAAATTTAGGGTTACCTGCAGCGAGTTTTTTCAAATAATCGAAAGCTTAATATTTGCTGTTTATTGTCACTACAATATCATTACCAATTGAAAATTCTACTATAAAACTGCTTAATAAAGATATTGCAAACAAACACATAACCAACAATAGCTGGCAACCCTATCGAGGCTTTTCAACCAAATTTGGCCTGAATAATGCTTATAATAGGTTCCAGTAATTGTATGAAATTCGTATTGATTTCATGACTGCACTGGAAGTTATAGGGCAAAAAGTTTTATTTTCCTGAGAGAATTTTCAAAACCAAAGACACAAAAATTACCATAGCTGGCAGCACCAATCGAATTTTTCAACCAAATTTCTACCGAACAGAGTTTAGAGTAAGGTGCAGCTACTGTGTCAATTTCATGAAAATCTGGTTACTAATTCACATTTCATAGGGCAAAAAGCAGTTTTTTTTTCTTTGTAATTTTTCAAGATGGCACCACTGGCACAGAGTTGCCCACAATTCAAAATCGCTTCTATCAGACCTGGTTCTACTTAAGTCCAATGCATTATGTAAATTTAAATGGTATTTGATTATTGGTTCGTGAATTGAACAGAAGTTTTTGATGCTAAAAATAAAGGTTAACTGGGAAAGGGTTACCGTTCTTGTCCGACATTAAATTTCCAAAGTTTTACTTTGAACGTGTAGATAAAGCATAACATTTTTTCAAGAGAGAAGATAATTTGGAGGTTTTCACTTTCAGTGCCTGCGCTAACTACAGGGTTGCCAGCACGCTCATTAAACTACACGAATTTACAACTAAATAATACCAATATGTTCTGAAAATTTGGTAATGATTGAATAGCTTTGTCAAAAGTTATCGCAATTTAAAAATTTTCATTTTTTCCCGTTCTCTTTTTAGGCACCCAGCGCACACATGGGGTTAAAAATTCCAAAACATTATCCGATTCACATGTAAAACACGTTCGAAATATATTTTGTTAACTTTATTTTTGCAAAACTTATTTGTGTACGGAACCATAGGTATGTTAAAAATATCACTAAAATGGCCGCCGGCGCCAAAGGGTTAAAGATTATTAACTTTTTCTGAGACCTGGCACTATTCTGCATATACACCAATGTGTCCTTAAAATTTCAGTTCAATCGGATGGCGCGTTCCTGTAAAATATTTTTATGATATATATATATATATATATATATATATATATATATATATATATATATATATATATATATATATATATATATATATATATATATATATATATATATATATATATATATATATATATATATATATATATATATATATATATATATATATATATATATATATATATATATATATATATATATATATATATATATATATATATATATATATATATATATATATATATATATATATATATATATATATATATATATATATATATATATATAGAAATATGAATTTTTGGCCAAAGTGATTTTAATACTAATGTTCTTCTTCGAACATTAGTAATAAATAAATCACCACGCCCTTTTATTCGCCACAAGCTAACGCGTCTGAGCGAGTCAATCAATCTACTCTTAGTGCCATTCGCGCCTATGTCGGACAGGACCACAGGACTTGGGATGTTCCCAAATGTTGTGCATTGTGCCCCATTTCCTTTTGTTTGGTTTGCACACAATAAGACAGGCTGGGGTGTGTACAGAAAAGAGTAAAAGCTAGATTGGCTGAAGCACATACTAAAAGTGTCCGGGTGCATGATCTCCGGAGTCGCAGAAAAACTTTTATCCCTGGCCAGGAAGTCTTTGTACGCAACTTTGTACTTAGCAGCGCTGTGAATCAATTCGCAGCTTGACTTGCCCGTAGATTTCTTAAGGCTTTTGTGCGAAGGAAGTTAAGAGAAGTGTCTTACGAGCTTGCTGAAAAAGACAAAATAATAGGTGTCTTTCATACCAAGGATATTAAATCGTGATTGACCAAAGAAGTTCGCCCGGTGTTTGAAGACTCATCTCTAGGCAGGTTGGCCCCATGATTTGTGACAAAAGTTCATTTATCCGTTTTAATATAAATACATATACTTACCGCCGATCAAACGAAAACTTGGATTGCCTACCTGACCACAAATTCCCAAGGCGTCTTGTTCTGTGCTGCTAGGGATGGACGACCCGTCTTCAATTAGATAGCTCACTATTCTTCTTGATATAGCAGATGATAATTGATGATAAAATCTAATAATATGCGCAATCCATCAGCGATATCTTTCAAAAGTTGAATTGTCTACCTAAATTGCTCAATTTATCAGCATCTTAGTCGAGAGATTGCTTTAGCCTCTGTACAATTTGCAGATAAACTCGATTTTCGTCAATACCACTTTCAATGGAGCTTGCTTCCGACTCACAGTCTACTAATTTGAAAGTACCTTCTTCAATACTGTCATCTTAAATCTTTAGATATAAGTTCGTGAGATATTTGCACCTTGAGACTGTTTTTTGCTTATCTCGTCGATATAAATACGCAGCTAATTGAAACTGTGCCTTTTGAGACAAATCACGTTGAAGCTGCCAATTTGCTTGTGTGTCTTTCAGAACATACCATTAACAAGACCATCCCAAGATGAACTGTAGCCTTGAAAGTGAATGTGATACTGCAAGACTTTCTTCCCGTTTGTGTCCCTCGTTTCACTTATTCCCAATACCTTTGAATCATATAAAACCTTCGCTTTTGTTGGGTCAGGATCATAGCATAGAATACGGTCTCCAATTCCAAACTTACATTTAATGCCCCTCGTGAAAACCATCATCAGGTGAACTATTCTTATCGCTACCGCAGAGTGCTGATCAGTCTCAATCAGTGTCTGTCATTTTGACAGATGAGATGTTCCACCATTGTGCCCAAAAAATTCCATCAGCTGGTAATTGCGTTTCATGACTGGACCAGGAATTTGAGAATGGCGTTAGGTGTGGAATATACGGGAAATCATGCGATTGATTTGGAAATGAACCGCTTTTGCGATGAAATGAAAACTTTCAAAGAGAGAAAAAGGGGGATTTGGTTTTTTGATATGAGAACGAAAAGACGTTATTCTTTTTGAGGAGCTAAATCTGAAAAAGTCTAGCGCATCAGAACCGCTAGAAATCTAATTTTCGAAGAAGCTATCTTTGAGGGATTTAAAAATATGTAAAGACGTTATACACTTCTTTGTATGTACAGTTCTTTGAATATCAACCATATCTTACTCAAAGGAAGAAATACCATTTTCTGACAGCATTTCCTATAACACAAATGATGAAAATGTTCAGTGCTGGCAACATTTGTGGAACACAGCAGCAATAAATCTACCATAACATGCTCGTGTTTAATCAACCTGTCCTTTGAATTACGTTTTCATCCGAGGATGTCATCGAAAGTTTCGGCGATTTAACTATGTCTGGGGTTGCCATCCGAAAAATTTCCAAAACTCGGAACATTTATATGTCGGTTTCTTATTTTATTGTAAATGCTTTGCTTATGAATATAAAATGGAAGCATCTGTTGGTGCAATATTTACGAAATTGTCCGGTGCTGGCAATCATGTGCTAGCACCATAGCTGCTTCGCGTTGTGTTAAACCTACTCTATGAATTTCGTTTCGATTGAATGGCTTAGGTAAGTTATAGGAGTGAATATAATTTTAGAGTTACCATCGTCCAAACTTTTTAAATTTTTTAATTGTCATTACAGGATCATTCCCTTTTGGAAATTTCATGACAGCATCGCTCGATAAAGATATGTAAATAAATTACGAATTTCATCATGGCTGGCGACCCTTTCACTGTTTATCAACGAAATTCCTTTAAGAATTATAAACGCAACAAAATATGCATAACTTTGTTTTGATTTCGTTACTGCGTTGGAAGTTAAAGGGAAAAAATGTTTATTTTCCTGAGTAAATTTACAATATTTAGGAGACAAAAATTGCCGTAGCTAGCGTCCCTATACTAGTTTCGCAACCAAATTTCTTTGAAATCTATCCTAGAGTAGGATTCACATACTGCGTGAATTTGGTTAAAATCTGGTACCTAAATTGGAAGCTATAGGCCAAAAACCAGTTTATTTTGTCAATGGATTTTCCAAATGGCACCACTGCCACAGTATTGCCCGTATTTCGAAATCACTTTTGTCTGATCTAGTCCTAGTTAATAGCAACATGATCTGGAAATTTCATATTGGTTGCATCATCCGATCGTCAGTTCTCGTGAACAGAAGTTTTGAGTGCTGAAAATAGAGGTAATTTGATCACGGGTTGCCGTTCTTGTTTAC
The DNA here is from genome assembly GCA_963978885.1 of Nemotelus pantherinus. Lineage (NCBI taxonomy): Eukaryota > Metazoa > Arthropoda > Insecta > Diptera > Stratiomyidae > Nemotelus > Nemotelus pantherinus. The sequence goes on along the minus strand of OZ022264.1, from coordinate 158,403,018 downwards.
TGCGGAATTTTGGAAATTTTTATTTTTGAAATAATTGAAATAATTTATTTGTGTTAATTTGTATGCATAGTTATATAAATGTAAAGGAAAAGGAATAGGACTTACTCAGTGCCAAAAGGGAAAACTCTTTGCCAATTTTTTCACAAATCACTTTTTTCACCGAAATTGAATCGCGACACGATCCGGTTCGAAGGACCAAAAAAAGTTCAAAATAATAATGCCATGATATATACAGTGATTGTGGCAGTAATTTGATTAGAGCTGATAAGGTTTTAAAACCTAAAGCTATTGAATAAGCTGCTAGCGTCAAAAATGATATCGCACCAATTTTAGCTGACAAACAAATCCAATGGCACTTTACTCCACCGTTTTCACCGAATTTTGGTGGCATTTGGGAAGCCAATGTCAAGGCTACCAAACGTCATCTGCATCGTGCGTTTACTTGTTTGCGTATAACGTACGAAGAACTTTCAACTGCGCTTGTCCGCGTTGAATCCTATTTGAATTCACTTCCGATTTGTCCGTTAAATGCGAATACTGACGATCTTGAGGTATTGACTCCAGGCCATTTCCTTATTGGAGATGCTTTATTAGCACCACCGGAACCATCGATCATGGATCTATCACCAACACGCCGTTATTGTATCATTCTGCGTATCATCCAACAATTTTGGTCAAAATGGTCATCGGATTAGCTTAGTCATTTGCAATCCAGACCAAAATGGGCTTGTCAGCACGAAAACTTGACGGCAAATGACATGGTAGCTGTAAAAGACGATCGTTTGCCACCAAACAAATAGACATTAGTCCTTAGAGTTAAAACTCATCCTGGGGATGATGGTTTAGTTCGTGTGGTGACTGTGCGAACTAAATGTGGTACTCATACACGATCAATTTCCAAGATTTGCAAGCTCCCTGTCCAAAATCAAAGTACCGAAGACGAACAACAAGCATAACCACAAGACTTCTACCTACTTTTCCAGCATTCGCAGTCAACCCAATGAATATCATGGCACATGGTTGGTTTGTATACAACAATTGTTACACAGTGGGCCAGCATGTTCGAGCCCAACGAATAAATGTTTAAGTATTTCAAGCCAACTTCATGTTAAAAACTTTTAAATTTAGACATAAGCCGTTTTCTTAGCAAGCTTTTAGTTCAGAAAAAAAATGATGACGGTTGAAGTGAAATCTCTGATGTCAGTGCGCCACAATTGTACGTTTGAAATACTTGTCGAAAAAATATTCAGTGGTACGAAGAATAAATAGTTAATTTTTCATATAGACTAAAATGCGGCTTTAAAATTTACCGAACCCAAAGACAGTGTCAAGCGACTCAACGGAATTGTTCAACTGAAGTCCCGCGGTAATTCAATTTGGAAATCGGACTTCTCCTTTTTTCGCCATCGAGGTGTGATAAACGTGGCCGAGGAGAACGATTGCTCATAGAGATATTTTTTTTTGGTATTTTAATCAAGGAAAACTCTGGATCAGACAAAGTATCGAAGGCTGGAGCGAGCTGGACGAGATATCGGATCTACGAAGGTGTTTTTGCGGTTTTTTCTTCGAAAAACTCGGCTGACTACTAAGAATTATCCGTCGATTGAGGAGCCCCAAATGTTACGGAGGCTTTGTATCTTATATTGAGCCGGCGCAGGAAACGCGAGAGTTGTTCATCGATCTTACAATACGAAATCGAAGATTGCGGCCGAGGAGTACTAGGGTCATCGCAGTCTGTTTACTGTTGAGGAGTTCGATGAGCTTATGCTGGGGAGGCAGTGAAGGTACGTGGCGGTAGCGTTAGGTGTAGAATAAGAGTAAGAGGGGATGAAATTAGTGAGTAAGTGTAACTTTGCGAATCGTGGCGCCACGTTGATATTGCTTAGATAAAGTTAACAACTGTGATGAAGATTGTGGAAATAAACTGCAAAAATAAAGTCAAGGAAAGGAATTGTGAATGTAACGCGTTGTTTCCTCTAATCGAGTTGCACAACAAAGTGAAGTATACCATCTGCCCGACTTCTCGTTTCGCGGCGCGGATATTTGAGGCAGCCGAGGGCCAGAAAAGAGTGGCGCCCGGACTCACCCCTTTTCTCTTCGAGTGAGCCAGCCACCCAAAGCTGCCGTCTCCGTTCTCGGACAAGAAGGAGAGGGTCGAAGACTGACGTTCGAGGTCAAACGGTAACAAATTGGTGCCCAACGTGGGGCTAACGGTATTAACAGTCCGCAGAAAACAAGGATCATTTTTCGTTTCAATTTATTCAGTCCTCAAAATGAGGGAGTGCGAATGACGTCGGACATCCGATTTGGCGCGATTTGAATTGAACAGATACTTATTTTGAAACGCAGGACACATTATTCGTGGGATTATTGGCAAATTTTTGGAGCAATGAAAATTTACAATGTCAAGATATTAGGTTGCCATATATAGTTCTAATGCATGCGTATATACTATCGAAATTCATATCAGCTGTTATCGGAGTTAAGAAAACCTACGTGTCTATTTGAATTCTGAATCATTCGTATGGTGAGGTGCCGTGTATAGTGTGTTGAATAGAGTGAAGCAAAAGTTGGGAGTGTGGATGAGAGGGTGAATGAGATGGCGCATAATAGCCAACATACAGTGACGGTACTCTAGGTCTTCAAGTAAGCGTATAAGAGGCATCATATAGTGTCCTTATTCTAGGTCTTAAAGTAAGCGTATAAGAGGCAACATATATTGAGATGATTCAAGGTTTTAGAGTTGGAGTTTGGATTCTAAGGATTGCCGCGGGCGTCCTGCGACGTTTATTAGAGGAAAATCTTACAAAAATTTCAGCATATAGAGCAGGATTCGGGGATCCTATTCAGCATGCAGATTGGGGATCCTATTCAGCATGAAGATTTTAGTGGACCGTCTGAGTAAAGACGAGCTCGTTTACAAACTCGCCATCCGTGGTTTTCCAGCAGACATCGCTGACGCTATGAGGAAGACGTTGAGGACTACGCTAAGATCAGAGTCAGCATTGGATACGTCTTATGTGAAACCCGACTATCCCTTCGATTTTGAGACTGACCACTCGGAGATGCTGGCCAAGGTGACATAGATAGAGAACTTGGCTAAGAGGGTTTCAAGCGATGGGGCGAGATCGGAGTTCGTGAAGGCGAAAGTGATGACTGAGTTTGGCTTCCGTCGACTGGCCAAAATGCGCGCAATCACTAAGGATCAGAATGATAGCGTAAAGGAGAAACGGAACAGGCAAATCCTGGCGATGGGAACACTGGTCGGAAAGGCCGAAGATTCCACCGATGATGAGGAAGAGCCGTGCGTTTGCGAGCAGACGGTACCCGTGCAGAAAGAGGCTAGAGGAGTGAGCCCAACTAAGGTGGCCAAATGGGGCATTAAATTCAGCGGAGATTCGTCGGGGTCCATAAACGCTTGTCTCGAACGTGTTGAGGAGCTGCGACAGGTGCGGGGTCTGTCAAAGCCGCTGTTGCTTAGGTCAGCTGTAGAGCTTTTCGACTCGCAGGCATTGATGTGGTTCCGAGTTAATCTGAGTCTGGTGTCGTCGTGGGACGAACTCATACTAGAGATGAAGACGGAGCTTTAACCTTTGGATTATGAGGATTGTCTGTGGGACGAGATACGGAGACGTACACAAAAGGAAGGTGTGTCTATGGGGCTATCTGTTGCAATGATGGAGCGGCTATTTAGCCGGCTGACAACGAGCTGCACAGAAGAGGAGAAACTGCGCATACTACGTAGAAATAAAGCACCGTTTTATCAGCATCAGCTGTGCTTGACCCCCTTGACAATAGTGGCAGAACTGGCGAAGATACGTTGCACTTTGGATGTGATGAGGGCAAGTGAACAGGGGGCGCGAGCACTTTCAGATCCACCGGTGGCGGGCGACGACCGACGTGCTCGCTATGCTGTCGAGCCAGCACTTCGAAGAGGCCGCAACGGAGGGCAGCTTCTAAAATGATGGGTTACGCACTAGCGATGCGCAGCTAGGATAATGGTCCGAATCTACAGGTGAGGGTAATGGGCATAGCGATAGAGGGCCTGCTGGACTCGGGGGCAAGTCTCACGATTTTAGGGGAGACGGGATGGGTTCAACTAAAGAGAGGAGGTGCAACCCTGACCCAAAACGAGATCGAAGGATTGAGGCTGGTTAAACAAGAAATGTGCCCTGTAACAGGGACGGTGAGGAAGATGTTTGAACAAAACGATTGCTGTCATGAGTTTACGCGCAATCACTAAGGATCAGAAGGATAGCGTGAAGGAGTAACGGAACAGGCAAATCCTGGCGATAGGAACACTGGTCGGAAAGGCCGAAGATTCCACCGATGACGAGGGAGAGCCGTGCGTTCGCGAGCAGACGGTACCAGTGCAGAAAGAGGCTAGAGGAGTGAGCCCAACTAAGGTGGCCAATTAGGGCATTAAATTCAGCGGAGATTCGTCGGGGTCCATAAACGCATTTTTCGAACGTGTCAAGGAGTTGCGACAGGTGAGGGGTCTGTCAAAGCCGCTGTTGCTTAGGTCAGCTGTAGAGCTTTTCGACTCGCAGGCATTGATGTGGCTCCGAGTAAATCTGAGTCTGGTGTCGTCATGGGACGAGCTCATACTAGAGATGAAGGCAGAGCTTTAACCTCTGAATTATGAGGATTGTCGGTGGGAGGAGATACGGAGACGTACACAATGGCAAGGTGGGTCTATGGGGGTATCTGTTGCAATGATGGAGCGGCTATTTAGCCGGCTGACAACGAGCTGCACAGAAGAGGAGAAACTGCGCATACTACACAGAAATTAAGTACCGTTTTATCAGCATCAGCTGTGCTTTACCCCCGTGACAATAGTGGCAGAACTGGCGAAGATACGTTGCACTTTGGATGCGATGAGGGCAAACGAACAGGGGCCGCGAGCACCTTCAGATCCACAGGCGGCGGGTGACAACCGACGTGCTCGCTATGCTGTCGAGCCAGCACTTCGAAGAGGCCGCAACGGCGGGCAGCTTCTCCTACGGTGGGTTACGCACTAGCGAAGTGCAGCCAAGATAATGGCCCGAATCTACAGGTGCGGGTGATGGGCATAGCGATGGAGGGCCTGCTGGACTCAGAGGCAAGTCGCACGAATTTAGGGGAGACGGGATGGGTTCAACTAAGGAGAAGAGGTGCAACTTTGACCCAAAATGAGATCGAAGAAGTGAGGCTGGCTAATTGAGAAATGTGCCCTGTAACAGGGACAGTGTGGTTGATGTTTGAACAAAACGATTGCTGTCATGAGTTAGAAGTATTGGTGATCCCATCGGTTCCACAAAAGTTAATATTGAGTATAGATTTCTGGAAATGTTTCGGAGTAGTCCTCGACATGAAGGGACAGCAGTGGATCTCGGTCGCCGCTGTAGGAACGATGCCGTGAAGCACGCTGCGGAGTTGGTCTCACCTGTCGATATGCGAAGCCAAAATCTTGTTGGAACTGCTGGAGGAGCGATTTGAGTTGATGGGGGATGGTCTGGGCTGCACACTGCTGGTGTGCCATGTCATCAAAACTAATTCCCTACCGATCAAACAAAGGTATTATCCGGTTTCTCCGGCGGTACAAAAACAGATCAACTTGGAATTGGATGAGATGTTGCAAATGAGGGTGGTGGAACCATCAGCAAGCGCCTGGTGCTCTCCTATATTATTGGTACGGAAGAAGGACGGATCCGTTCAATTTTGCGTAGATTTCAGGAAGCTCAACGCGGTGTCTGAAAAGGATGCGTATCCAATATATAAATATATATATGACAAAGAGGGTTGTTCCATTTCCGAAGTATGTTTTTGGTATGCATAATTCAGGATCCACCTGGCAAAGGTTAATTGACACGTTACTGGGGCCCGCACTGAAACCTTTCGTTTTTACTAATTTTCGAAGAAAAGTAGTATTAAACTCGTTTCGCCGAAAATTCATATTTCTTTATATATACGATAAATTCATATTTCTTTATAAAAACGATTTCTTTATATATATATATATATATATATATATATATATATATATATATATATATATATATATATATATATATATATATATATATATATATATATATATATATATATATATATCATCAAAATGATTAAGGGAGATAATCTCTGGAGTGGCGGATCCGATTGAGCTGAAACTTTCGAAGAACGTAGATGTATTTAGTAGGTAGGTCCATAACTTGCGTTAGTGAATTTTGAGGTACTCCTATATTTCCAAGTAGCGAGAATTTTTGTGCAAAAAAAGTGTTGGGAATGAAAACTTATTATGTTTTAAGCTTGCCTATGACAAAAAATTGGAAATTTTGACCCGTGTGTGGGTGCAGCGTGCCTAAAAGTAGGCAAGGATTTTTTTTCAAATTTCGATTTGTAATTACTTCTGACAAAAACATTGGTTCATCGTAAAATTTGCAGAGCGTATTGATGCTGACTAAAGTTTAATACACATGGATTTCCAAGCTAGTGCGGGTAACCCTGTAGCTGCGGCAGGCTCTTGAATAAAAATCTTTCAAATCATTGAACCTCCTGAAAAATTTTTGATTATTGACAAAAAATTCAAATCATTGATAAATTTAAACGTTTGTGCATCATGTCAGTTTGAAATTTTGAAAATTCCGATTTGCACAAGAACGGCAACCCATCACTAAATTACCTCTATTCTCAGCACTCGAAAGTTCTGTTCACGAGAACTGACGACCAGATTATCCGATCATAATGAAATTCACAAATCATGTTGGTATTACTTAGGACCAGG
>OZ022264.1:158326703-158381703 GCA_963978885.1 Nemotelus pantherinus | reverse complement strand
GAACCCATTGTTTGTCCCCAGTCACAATGCGATGCAGAAATCCTTTCCGTTTTTGCCTTGGAAGCAGCTGTTCACAAACACACAAACGCCGTTCAACATCTCTCGGCTTCAACTCGTACGGCACCCAATTTCCTTGTTTCTGAATCATTTCCATGACTTTCAGGCATTTTGAAATGGCTTGTTGCGTCACTCCCAATGATCCTGCCAATTGTTGTTGCGTTTGACACGAGTCTTGATCAAGTAATGCCTCCAATTCTGCATCTTCGAAAACCTCTCTTCCACCGCCATGCTGGTCTTCGACGTTAAAATCGCCGTTCTTGAAGCGTTGAAACCACTCTCGGCACGTTCTTTCACTAATAGCGGCCTCATCATAGGTATTTGAGAGCATTCGATGAGCCTCAGCCGCAGATTTCTTCATATTAAAGAAGAAAATTAAAACCTCCCGCAAATGACGAGAATTTGGCTCGTAAGCTGACATGTTCAATCGAGAATAACTTTATGATGCACACACAAATCGACTAATATTTCGATGGCGTTATGTTTACAAATACCTAAGCTTATTGTGTGACATTTATGATCTATTAATTTCAACTACCACTTACCGCTACAGCCATCTATTGCAAAACGGCGGAAGCAAAGTTGTACACCTAATATATATATATATATATATATATATATATATATATATATATATATATATATATATATATATATATATATATATATATATATATATATATATATATATATATATATATATATATATATATATATATATATATATATATATATATATATATATATATATAAATATATATATATATATATATATATATATATATATATATATATATATATATATATATATATATATCTCTATATATACACATATATCTATATATATAAGATAAGATGCCGAGATAATCTCTGGAGTGGCCAAACCGATTAAGCTGAATTTTTCGGAGAACGTAGATGTATACAATAGGTAGGTCCACGACTTTCTCAAATTCAGATATCCAAATTTTTTTTTTGGCGGCGAGCGTTTTAGTGAATTTTGAAGTACTCCTATATTTCCAAGCAGTGTAAATTTTCGTTGAAAAAAAGTATTGGGATTGAAAACTAATTATGTTTTAAGCTTGTCTATGATAAAGAATTGGAATTTTTGAGCCGTGTGTGGGTGCTTAGTGCCTAAAAGTAGGCAAGGATTTTTTTTCAAATTTTGATTTGTCATTACTTGTGATTAAAACATCAGCTCATCGTGAAAATTGCAGAGCGTATTGATGAAAATAGGACTAAGCATATTTGGGTTTTCAAGGTTGTACGGGTAACCCTGTAGCTACGGCAGGCTCCTGAAAAAAAATCCTTCATATCATTGACCCTCCTCAAAAAGTTTTGATTTTTGGCAAAAGTTTCAAATCATTGATAAATTTTTACCTTTGTCCATCATGTCAAATTAAAATTTTAAAAATTCCGATTTGCACAAGAACGGCAACCCATCACTAAATTACATCTATTTTCAGCACTCGAAAGTTCTGTTCACCAGAACTGACGACCGGATTATCCGATCATAATGAAATTCACAGGACGTTTTGGTATTAGCTAGCACCAGGTCTGATAGAAGTGATTTTGAAATGAGGGAACTCTGTGGCAGTGGTACCATTTTGAAAAATCACTGAGAAAAAAACAGCTTTTTGGCCTATAACTTCCGATTCAGCCATCAGATTTTAACAAAACTCACACAGTACTTGATTTTTGTCTCATAAATCTTGCAAATTTGCTCAGCGAAATAAAGCTTTTTTCCCTACAGCTTCCGGTCCAGTACAGAAATCAAAACGAAGTTCATGCAGTAAATGGACCTTAATGTGAAGTAAATGTTGTTGGAATTTCGTACAAAAATCATGAAAAGGCTGCCAGCTATGACCATTTTTGTATTTTTGTGGAATTTCTTTTCTGAACGATTATGTGATTAGATTTGCAAATGGGAATAATCCTGCAATGAAAATTAACAACAAATATTAACGCTTTAAAAATTTGAAAAAAAATTGAGGGTGGCAACCCTCAAATTTTTTTCACCCGTAAAGCTTCCAGCGCAGTGATTCAATCGAAACGAAATTTACTGGTTGGGTTTAACTTACCGTGAAGCAGATTTGGTATATATTTTGCTCTGCTGCTGACACAGGGTAACCAGCATTAGCCATTTTTGTAAATATTGCACCAACAGATGCTTCGAATAACGTACTCATATGCCAAGCATTTGCGATAAAAATAAGAAACCAATTTTTAAATTTTCCGAGTTTTGAACATATTTCGGATGGCAGTCTCAAACAACGTTTAACCGCAGAAACTTTCGGTGAAATCCTCCGATGAGAACGAAATTTTTTCGAAAATTAGTTTTCTAGCGGTTCTGATGCGCTAAAGTTTTACAGTTTGTTTCCACAATCTTCACCACAGTCGTTAACATTATCTAAGCAATACCAACGCGGCGCCACGTTTCGCAAAATTACACATACTGTTACGGGGTAACATAAGGGAAACAATTACGCGTCAATCCTCGAACAACGCTCGGCAGGGATCACGCGAGAGTAGATGCGAAACAAAACATAGCCCGAATCGCGACAAGAAAAAAAAAGGAGCAACCAAAGGCTGCTCCCATATAGCTCTTGCTTAGTTTTGAAAACCACCACTCAATCTATCAGATACTCGACTGTATCCACCACCATCAAGTAGGGATGATAGCCGTCGCAGGGACCGACCATTGTCATTTACTGGTTGGCCACTAACGACGTAGATATAAGTCTAGTCTAAGCAGGAACTGTGTTATCAGCGTCAACCCGCACGATATCGACCGATATATGTACCCGTCCGAGAAACACTTTATACCCGCCAAGAGGGATCTCCCGAAAACACCGACGCGCTATTTCCATGACGCCCGACAACTAACACTACAATCACTCACCTGAAAGTCAGCAGGGATTCCCCGATCACAGAGAACATGCCACGCCGGTGGCGAAGAAGCGCCCTACACACACCTGGAAGTAAAGAAAAGGGACCACCAAGCACCAGAACTTCGCAGCAACATCAGATGGGGCACCTACCTGACCCGCCGCTCCACCGCTCACAAGTCTAACTTGTGATATGCCGGTCCCAAGCCTGGAGAAAGGAGGAAGGTTTGAGGTAACGAGGTAACTCTATCCTCAGTAAAATGCGTATATTTGCAGCCTGATGGCTGTAGTAAGCATGAGGATGAATCCCAAGGATTTTATCTCTGCAGGTGGCAGCCAGACTGAGTCTGGAAATCCACCCGTGCTCAGCACGGCAGGGGCTCGGATTCTGCAGGCCCCAACCTCATGTATGACTGCAATGGAGGACCCTGGTTGCAGTGGAAGCTCACAGGTTACCATCGTGGAAGACTCCATGGCCAGCAAGTTTTCGGACTTGCTGATAGCATCCCCCCTGATCACAGGCTCCGGAAAGGCGAGTACAGCACCAGCTGGAAGTCCGACTACGGCCGTACCAGGGGTAAAGATGTTTCTTCCCGAATCCTCACATAAGAGGAGAAGGGATGCATTAGAGGAGGTAACTCCGACTAGTGCAAATGAGACGCCCGCTGGAAGTACAGATAGTAAGAGTGCTCATTCCTCTGAACTCTGGAAACCTGTGGAGGCTCTCAGTCGCAGATAACGTAGGAGACTGCGCAAAAGGGGCAAGCTGCCGCCGAAGGCTGACGGAGAGACAAATGCAGTATTAACTGCAGGTGTTTCCCTGGAGACTGGACGTCAGGCAGCGAAACCTCTGAGCCGACCCGGGGTAGCGAAAGAAAGGTTGGCTGGTGATGCTAAGGTCGCATGTTCGGAGCAGAAATGTTCTGGACCGGCGGCTGGATGCAAAGCTACGCCGACTGGACTTCGTGAACCAGGGAAAGCTCTTAGCCGTCGACAGAAGAGGACTCTGTTCAAGAAATCGATGATTCCTGATGCAAATCGGGATTCAGCGACGACTCTGAAAGGTAAGGAGGGACCGGTCACACCGAAGATCTCCCAGCCGGCCAGCACAGAGGCCAAATCTGCCAGCGGTGGCGCACGAAAGAGACGCAAGGTTGAGGCGAAAGCGGATACCTGCATCTCTGAGCGCAAGGTGCCGAAAGGTGTCAAAATCTGCGAGAGAGATCTTGCAGAGGCTGGCCCTTCTGGCACAAACACACCTTCCACAAGGGTAGGGAGGAGAACGTATGCAGAAGCTGCGTCTTCTTCGCTGGTTGTTGTGATAGGTGTGTCTGGCAAGGGTGGCAAACTGACCAAAGGTCAGTGCGCTATCCTTAAGAACGAACTGTGGCGAGAGATAGCGGAGTCGGGACCAGTTTACAACTTCACGCAAGCGAAGTTTGTGGATGGTCACCTCCAAGTCGCCTGCTCCAATCAAACATCTAAGGAGTGGCTCACACAGATCGTTCTTAAATTGGGTACTGGCAGTCGGTCCAAATTTACCATTTTGGACTCCGACCTGGCCAAACCCTATTATGTCAGTTGTTGGATCCCTGGTCCTCGCAAGAGTGCAGGTGACATCACTGGCATGTTCGGCAAACTGAATCCGGGCATCGATGCGAAACACTGGATCATCAAGTACATGAATCCCAGGAAGAATCCCACGACAGGCGAAGATGGTTTCAACCTGGTGATCGTACTTGACCAGAGAAGTTTCTCGATGCTAAGAGACAGGTACCGGATGGTGCTGAGCTACTTCTTGTATGCGGTTAAATTTAACCAAATCAGGAAGTGGTGAGGCATGAGCTTTTGTGACTGTCTATGGACAGATCGCCAGAGCAAAACGCAGAGATCCAGTGGAAATTCTCTCCCATAGAGTTTCTTTCACTGGTCACGCGGACATTATCTAAGGGTCCCTGCAAAGGGATCCAAAGATTTAAACTCCGGACGTTTCTGTGCCTGAAGGTATAAGATTTGTCCAGATCAACTTGCGGCGTGCCAAGGCTTCGTCCTATCTTTTGAGCGAAAAATTGACAAAACTGCAAGCCTCCCCTTACATTGCACTTGTACAGGAACCGTGGGTTCGAGGCGGTAGGATCTACGGACTTAGTCCAACCACGGGGGCCAAGATCTTTTATGATGAAAGGTCAATACGGCCGAGGACTTGTGTTCTGGCTTCCAATCTGCTTGATGCCACCATGCTCAGACAGATTTCAAGCCCGGACCTGTCAGCGGTCGTCGTACAACACCGAGAAAATGGTAGGCTTAAGCGCACGATAGTTGCCTCAGCTTACTTTCCCTTTGACTCCTTACTCCCGCCGCCGATACAGGAGTTAAAGGACCTGGTTTTGTACGCTGAATCGGAGAGACTTGAACTTGTGGTGGGCTGCGATGCCAACTCCCAGCATACCAGCTGGGGTAGCAACAAATGTAACGCCAGGGGTAAAAGTCTCTTTGATTTTATAACTTCTGCCGGGCTGATGATTTTAAACACTGGGACTACTCCCACATTTGTCACCCCAAACAGAAGGGCGGTCATTGATGTATCGCTATGTTCAGCTGGAATAGTTGGATCAATGACTGGATGGAATGTATCAGATGAGGATTCACTCTCTGATCATCGCTACTTGGTGTTCTCTTTAGCCACGGATCTAACACCCGTGGTGGAAAGAAGAAACCCAAGAAACACTGATTGGCCTGCGTTCAACCGGCTTCTTGCAGACAAAGCGCGTCCTAGTGGTAGGATAAGATCGCCAAAGTCAATAGAATCCCGGTTGAGCACTCTGAATAGAGACCTAATGAGTAGCTATGAAGAGGCCTGCCCGATCAGTAAGAGCAGATGTGGCAAGACGGTTCCCTGGTGGAATCGGGAACTACAGAAGCTAAGGAAAAGTACCAGGAAAATTCTCAACAGAGCTTGTAAGAGCACCAATGAGGATGACTGGATCGCCTACAGATCTTCGCAGAGAACGTATAAGAAGCTGGTGAGGACCTCTAAGAGGGAATCATTTAGATCTTACTGTGAAAGACTGGAAGGCGCACGGGAGACGTCTAGGCTTTGCAAAGTCCTAGAGAAGGATCAATCAGCTAAGCTAGACTCTCTAAAACGCTCGGATGGTGATTTTACCAAGTCCAAAAAGGAGTCTTTGCAGACTTTACTTGGGACTCACTTCCCGGGAGCTCCGGTGATTGAGTCGCAGAAGGCAAATGCGCCTGTGACCGAAATCCCTGCTCTTTGCAGCAGTAGGAAGTGCTGGTACACAACTAGATCTGTGGTCACTAGTGAAAAGGTCAGGGATGCAATCATGTCTTTTGAAAATTTCAAATCGCCGGGCCTGGATGGTATCTATCCGATTATGCTTAGGGAGGGAATTGACCACTTGGGGGCAGACCTGAGAGAAATCTTCTGGGCATGCCTTTGCTTGGGGTATGTTCCGTCACCTTGGCGAGAGGTTAAGGTAGTTTTTATACCTAAACCGGGGAGATATGACTATTCCAATCCAAGGAACTTTAGACCGATCAGCTTAACTTCGTTTATGTTGAAATGCCTAGAGAGACTTGTCGAATGACACATACGTACTACGGCGCTTAGGTTTAACCCTTTGAATGATGAGCAACATGCGTACCAGCGAGGAAAATCATGCGAGTCGGCCCTTCATTCTTTGGTGGCCAGAGTAGAGGGAGCGATCTCCAATGGTGAGTATGCGTTGGGGGTGTTTGTGGACATTGAAGGGGCCTTTGATTGCGCGCCCTTCGTGGAACTTTGTGATGCTGCGAAAGTGCATGGCGTGGATGATGTCTTAGTTAGGTGGATTCATGCCATGCTGACGCAGAGATGGTTGCTGGCGGAAGCTGGATCCGATTGCTACTTAAGAACAGAGGCGACAAATGGATGCCCTCAAGGGGGCGTGCTATCACCGCTCCTGTGGAGTATCTTAGTCGACTCCCTGCTTAACGAACTGCAACAAGAAAGGCCTGTCTGTAAAGATCTGAATGTGGTATGTAGAAATACACAGCGTGCATTGGATCTGATTGGCAGCTGGTGTTCGAGGCACGGCTAAACGGTGAATCCTGGTAAGACGAAACTTGTTTTGTTTACCAGGAAAAGAAAACTGAGAGGACTAGTGCTTCCAATCATGAAGGGTGTAACACTTCAACTTTCAGATGAAGTCAAATATCTTGGAGTAATCTTGGACAAAAAACTTCTCTGGAAGAAACATGTGGAAGTGAAGCTTACTCGTGCTATAAAAGCTTTCGGGCAGTGCAAGAGAGCTTTTGCTACCACATGGGGTCTAAAGCCTCGTGTAGTGATGTGGATCTTCACAGCAATAATTAGGCCGATGTTCACGTACGCATCGGTGGTGTGGTGGACTATCGTGAGGCTATTGTATGCTCGGAAAAAGTTAGCCACGCTGCAAAGGACGGTGTGTCTGGGTATCTGTGGTGCCATGAGCACTACTCCGGGTGCGGCCCTTAATGCGCTTCTCAATCTGCCTCCTCTCGACATTCAAGTTCAGAGTGTGGTGATGAGCTCTGCCCATAGACTAGCTCAGCTTGGCTTATGGGTAGGTGAAGACGATGTGGGGCACTGCTCTATTAGGAGGTCGATGTGTGAGATCTCTCCGATTCTCGCGATGCCTTCGGACGCTCGGGTGCCCTTCCTCGACTTCAGAAGAAGGTACGAAGTAATCCTCTTAAGCAGAAGTAGCTGGGATGATCCCGATCTGTGTACGAGGGGATATTCAGAGATCTTCTTCACGGACGGCTCGAGGTCAGATAGTAGATCTGGAGCTGGTGTCTATCTACATTCATCGAATGGCAGATGGGCTTTCTCTCTTGGAGAGCACGCTTCGGTTTTTCAAGCAGAAATGTTTGCTATCCTGAGAGCTGCCTGTTGGGCAATTGAGGAAAGATGGAGGGGAAAGAGCATTGCTATTTGCAGTGACAGTCAAGCTGCACTGATGGCGCTGCGTAGACCCCTGACAAACTCGAAAATTGTCCAAGAGTGCAGAGCACGATTGAACTCTGTCGCCAGATTCAATAGGGTGCATCTGCTCTGGGTACCGGGGCACTGTGGTGTTGAGGGGAATGAAATTGCTCGGTCGATGTGTGAGATCTCTCCGATTCTCGCGATGCCTTCGGACGCTCGGGTGCCCTTCCTCGACTTCAGAAGAAGGTACGAAGTAATCCTCTTAAGCAGAAGTAGCTGGGATGATCCCGATCTGTGTACGAGGGGATATTCAGAGATCTTCTTCACGGACGGCTCGAGGTCAGATAGTAGATCTGGAGCTGGTGTCTATCTACATTCATCGAATGGCAGATGGGCTTTCTCTCTTGGAGAGCACGCTTCGGTTTTTCAAGCAGAAATGTTTGCTATCCTGAGAGCTGCCTGTTGGGCAATTGAGGAAAGATGGAGGGGAAAGAGCATTGCTATTTGCAGTGACAGTCAAGCTGCACTGATGGCGCTGCGTAGACCCCTGACAAACTCGAAAATTGTCCAAGAGTGCAGAGCACGATTGAACTCTGTCGCCAGATTCAATAGGGTGCATCTGCTCTGGGTACCGGGGCACTGTGGTGTTGAGGGGAATGAAATTGCTGACGTCATTGCGAAGCAAGGTTCGGAACTTCCGCTACGGGGCCCTGAACCAGCCTTGGGTGTGCCGACCGCATCTGCACGTGCCATTATTCGCAAGTGGGTAGATGATGCTCACAAAGATAGATGGACGGCTGCCGGTGTGGCCAGGCACACGAAGGTATTCCTTTCAGAACCCAACCATGTGACTGCGGAATTCTTGCTCAATAAGAGCAGGAAAGTTTGCAGGGCCATGGTAGGTATTCTGACTGGACACAACTGCCTAGGAGGACATATGTACCGAATAGGTGTTGTACAGGATGACCTCTGTTCATCCTGTCTAGAAGAGGCTGACTCTGCGGAGCATTTCCTCTGTGAATGCCCAGCGTTTGCGCGTCTCAGATATCAATGCTTTGGCTGGGATGTTGCACGCATGCAGACGATAGCCTCTTTTCCCCTATCAGTGATCCTAGACTTTATCAAGAGGTCTGGGAAACTATGGTAGGCAGGGGGTAATGAGTACAATGGGTCCTTTGGCCTGAGTGCTTAGAGGCGCCAATGCGCCTCTCCCCCAACTCACACACACACACACACACACACACACACACCTGACCCGAAGCTGTGGAAGATCAACCAAGCCGAAGCCGCTTCCCCGCGGGATGACTCAGGGCCGTGCACCCCTCCGCTGGACGATGGAGTGTCCAGACTTCCTCAGCCTGACCCGGAAAATGCCGAAAAAACTGAAAATTGGCTCAGTTCAACACAAACTGTACGATTGCTCAGGGCGATGTCAACAAACAATCTACTATCATCGAGCAAAACGTCAGAGTGGGGAACAATCAACAACGCCCCACAAAGTCTCCACTACACCAGAATCCCGGCGGTTAACATGTAGAATACGTGGTGGAAAGGTTCGAAACCTGGTTACACGCGCAAAGCATTCTTTGAACTCAAGCAACGGAGGCTGGAGAAAAACCGGTGGCCAGAGGCTTGATGCTGGCGCAACCTCCGCTAATGAGTTCTTTTTAAAATCTGGTAACAGAGCGTGCAGACGTGAAAATTTTGAAAAATTGCAAAACGCAGGAGATTGAATTGTGGATCATTTTTACAATCACAGGTACGTGCAGCATTGAGTGGTGGATAGATTCGTAGATTTCTCGAATCGGAGAGCGGAGCGTGCATTGACTTTACTTGGTGCATATTTGAAAATCGCAGTGGAGCCATTCGTCGGTCCGAATCGAATTACATAATTACGACGGACGGACAGCACAGACGAATCGCCGGCGGTGAACGAGACGTTGGAATTTGATTAGCCGAAATTACAGCGGAGCGTGCAGTGAATGGTATTGCAATCAGACGGTCCGAGCCGGAATTCGTCATTAAAACACATTGAGGACCTAGGCGAGGCGCCGGCGGGGAGCGACGCACGTGTCTTGGCCAGTTGGAGCAGCTCTACAGTCCGAAACATATCGTGGTGTATTACCGGCTTCGTAGCGCAGAGGTTAGCGCAGCGGACTGCCAGCCAGGGGGTCTGGGGTTCGAAGCCCGAGCCGGACAATGATGAGGAGCGTGCAGTGTATGACAAGAATCTGAAGCAAAGTTAAGCGATCTGAGTCTGGTGGTGCGGAGTCTACGTTTTGAAAGGTCAGTGGAAAATTTTTGTTCTCGAGTCAATCTATCTAGTTAGTTGTTCATGATAAAGATCGGAAAGCGATTGTTTTATTCCTCTGCATGCTTTCAACTATCAACATATAGAAGTTTAGTGGTGAAGTTTAGCTCATTTATAAAGTCAATTGTTAGGATTGAGTGGTGGTGCTAATTAAGGCCGTGCGTAAATGAATAGTGTGTGTTTAAGACTACAGCTCGAACGGGCAAATAAAGTGTTTGAATTCAATTGTAATGGTGAGAAGCTTTTGATTCAATAGAAGCCTGCCAGGGCACGCGTGCGCCGTTGTCGTTTTGGTTCAACTAATGCAATGATAGTGAGGGATCGGGAAGCGCTCCGAATGGGCATTAATAGTGCGCGTTGAAAACTAATTAAGCGGACGTTGTTGAGAATATATATATATATATATATATATATATATATATATATATATATATATATATATATATATATATTCGGCTTCTGCCTTAACTGAAGATAGATATCAATCGATTAGTAGTGCGGGTAATAAAGTCATGGTTCACGGGGAAATTACTAAAGCGAAGTAGAAGAGTGGACGTTGTTGTGCGCATATATATATATATATATATATATATATATATATATATATATATATCTATATATATATATATATATATATATATATATATATATATATATATATATATATATATATATATATATATATATATATATATATCTATATATATTCGGCTTCAGCTTTAATTGAAGATAGATGCCAATCGATTAGTAGTGCGGGTAATAAATTCATGGTTCGCGGTGAGATTAATAGGGCGGAGGTGTCGAATAGACATTGTTGAGAATATATATATATAGATATATATAGATATGGTTGTCGTTTTAAATGGGTAGATGGCAGTCGAGTAGTGGTTTGCGCTGAAACTAAAGTAGTGAAGGAAATTAGTAGGCGGCGTAAAGTTAACATATATGTATGCATCGACCGTTTTAGTCGGCTAATTAGAAGCAACTTACTATTCAAAACTGAAGGTAATAGAGTCTTGGGAACAAGTAGACGGCGGTGAGAACATACGTGTCTACCGTGCGAAATAGTTCAGTCGATCTTTAGTGAACCTTGCAAGTCCGCCGGGGAGCGATTTGTGGTCTGCAAGGACAAATTCTAAATTGCGAACCGGGGCAGTGGATTGGTAGTTTGGGAAACTGGGAATTGGGCTCCGCGACGAGTACCCTAACTGGGTTAACAGAGGCCACTTTGACCTCGGAGAGCCAAACCTCACTCCACGGCTCGAGGTCCCTTTAATATTAATAAACCGTTCATTGCTGCAAACTAATAAAATTATGTTCTACAACAATCCGATTCATCATGGTTATGGCTAAAGATCTAATCGGAAGGTGAAATTTGACTACAATTCTATTAAAAAGCATCATGCTGATAACAATAATAATTCTACAGCATGGAGATAACACAGAATCCTTACCAAGATCAAAGACACAAGCATCTAATGCCATAGTTATTCCTACGCGTGTGCCAAGAGATATGCTTTTCCATGGTTTACTTTTCGTACCCATCTGCTCAAACAGAGATCTTTATGAAAATTCAATAGGGTTATTAATCATCCCTTTTCATATGTTCATAAGCTTATGATAATACTATATACAATTCTATGAACATATCATATGCTGTTGATAACAAACAAACACTAACAATTATACTGTAAGACCTTCATGCGCGTCTGTCCAAACAGCGATGTTTATCAATTCAATATGGTTATTAACCTGTTCAGACTGCCGTTCTTCCCGATTCTCATGTTTTGATAGTTTAGTTAATATTATTTGTATACCGTATATATTCTAACTTTGAATTCATTAAAATCAAGATCTGACCTAATAAAGTTACGATGAGTCAGCAGTCAGTCTAACCTATGATGAAAAATAATGAATTATATAAAAAAATGTATATTCTTTACTAACTTAGTATTTTATTACACCAATATGTGCATTGTTAGAGGTTAATAGCCCTAATAATATTCACTATACAATCAAATCATGAGAATCGGGAAGAACGGCAGTCTGAGCTCATGCAGTCTATTTTCAATAGTAACGGTAGTAGAGTGCCGAAGAACGTTCAAACAGATGATGGAAAAGAATCTTTCAGCATCTGATGGAAAAATATAATATTAGTCACTACTCAACATTTAGCATAAAAAAAGCATCGATTGTGGAACGCTTCAATAGAACTCTGAAAAATCTGGTTTGGCGACAATTCAGTGCAAATGGTACATATCAATGGGTTAAAAACATAAAGGTTTTAACAAATCAGTACAATAAAACTATATATCGTACGATAAAGATGCAGCCTATTGACGTTAACAAATCAAATGAATCCAACTTACTATCCTCAGCTTTCAATCAAACTAAAACTTATGGATGGTCGAAATATAAAGTTGGCAAGTATGTTCGCATCAGTAAATACAAGCATATGTTTGAGAAGGGCTACACACCAAACTGGACAACTGAAATATTTAAAATTCGTCGAGTGCAGCTCACGAATCCAGTTACATACTTACTTGACGACTACCAAGGAAACCCGGTGCGAGGCTGTTTCTATGAACTGGAGCTGAGCAAAACAAAATACTCAAATGATTTCCTAGTGGAAAAAGTTTTGAAGGCGAAAGGATCCAAAGTCTACGTTAAATGGTTAGGATTTACAAAAGAACACAATTCATGGATAAATAAGAATGATTTATTGTAACAATTTTGTTGAACTTATCTACAATAAACATAATTTTTCTTATAATGCTACGTATATTTATTTATTAAACTATTGCCCCATGCTAATGTACTACAAGAATTAGGTATGATGAATCTTTTATCATCATCACCCGATAGGCTTACTTTATTCACTAATCTAGTATAAATAAGATGCTTATCACATTTGAACACATACATTTTGCTAAACATTTTAATTTTATTGTTTTGAGCACATTTAAGAAAGTCTGATGGCTCTATTTCTCTATTTACTACAGATTTTTTTATTCCTTTTATTTTTTTAATGCATGATTCATCGGTAACTATACAATAAGATTTGGCTCTAGTGCCAATGAATTCTGTAATGGGAGCTAGAGGGCTTTCATCCTTAAATTTTCCCAGCACTTTTTTGTTTGCATGTGGAATATGATATGGGTTAGCTATGTCATAATTGCTTGTATCAAATAAGCTAATGTTATTTTTAATGTCTTCATAAATATCGGATGTTTCAATGTCATAGATGAATGAGTCTGTGTCCATATAGAGAAGCTGCGCCCGATCTTTATATTTCTTTTGAATAAAATTATAATGAAAATCATACATGAGTGTTTTCGATAAATCAAGAATTGCGAACCCGGTATATATAGGCTTTTTATATTCGACATTTACCCGATTCATTTGAATCAGAACCAAATCCTCATTGATTTCTTTACTACTGTGAAAGTTGGGTCTACTTATATAATAATTTGCTCCTTTTTTCCTCCCAATGTTTTCCCAATGGGTTGAAACTTTTACATCAACATGCTTGTCCACATTTTCCATCGTTTTACCAAAAACGCTGTTGTTCATTAATTTATAAAAGTCTTTTTCGAAGTCAGATGTGGCTTTTGTACGCATTTCGGTATTTAAGTCTATATAAGTTTTTAGCCAGGGTGACTGAGTAAATTCTAATGCCTGGTTTATCTTTACTAATTTGAGCCCGAACCGTAAACACTGTTTTAAATTTCTATAATGAATAATATAATTCTGTTTATCAGATTCAGTTGCCAACAATTTTTTGTATTTTGAATTTTCAAGAGGGGGAACTTGATTTTCTGGGCAAAATGGGAGATCATTATGAGCCGAATGGAGTTCTACTGGATAATGTAAGTCAACAGACAAAATGACACCCTTAGATGCATCGTCTTCAATATTCATTACATCCAAGCGTTCAATTTCATGGCTATTTAGCCAACGGAAGTCGCTAATGGGTAAGAGCTGACTCATTGCCCACCCGTAAATATTATTCGCATCCACATACAAAATGTAGTTACTAGCAAGATTTGAGTCATATTCAGAGATGTATTTGTTATTTGCCCTTGCATGTCTCTTACTGCATTGGCATAGCCCGCCCCTTATCCCACGCTTTACAAACTGGTACATGTCAATATCGGTCAACAGTTCCAGCTCGACTTTAGTGCTTTTCAGCATACTATCCCAACTAAGTGAGGGTGCTGTGAAATAATGAGCCGGATCAAGTTTATAGGTCTGCAAGCATACATTTCTGAACTCCTCAAATATATCTGTCAGTAGCAGCACATCTGTGATCAGGTATATATCCGAGTATTGGCCTAAAGTTTGACAGTTGAATTTTCTCCAAACATTTTGAGCGTGGTCATACTCTGCGTCGGTGATGTTGCTATTTTGCAATGTGCTATAAAACGATGATTTAGCTGGTAAGGATGACTCATTGAGTTTATCGAAACAATCAATGTACTCATAAGGAAAAACACCTTTCTTAACGACAAGTTCAAGCAGCTCATGGTCGTGATGATATCGACGGGTTTCGAAAAATTTGTCTTTGCTGAGGTTTTGGGCAAGTTGGTCTAAACTACAGCTCATGAATCGGTATGAGTCGATAAACCTTAACGCAATGTTTTGTTCATCGATCCTCATGTATTTCGTAAAGGAAATGTATTTCTCCTTATTTTTGGGAATGACACTGATATTATCAGAATCTCCTCCAAAGGTTGGAAATATGAAGTGGGCGTCATAGCCACTCAAGTTATGGAAAACAATTGGAATGAACTTGGGTACTCTATAAAGAAGATTGCAATTATTACACGCTGCACCTCGAAATGCTCCAGTTAAATGGCAATGGTCTCGCACTTTCTGAATTTCCGATCCAAACTTTTGTCCACATATATGACAAGATAAAGAGGTTAGAAACTGTGTTTCCTCTGCAGCTGTTATTTGCATTGGCTTATTGTTTTTTAAGATTTGGATTATCTTCTCAACATCGCGCTGCAGCCTAGCCAAGAAAACATCAACACATCCTTCACCCCGAAATATTTCTAGTTTGTTAAGAGATGAATCATAACTACATTTAATATAATATGCAAAACTGAATGGTTAATGCCGATGAGTGCTCTCTGTAAATGAACTTTCAGGGCAAGGTGAACATGAATGGATTGGTTGCAATATAGCTTCAAAATCTGCATAGACTATGAAAGGGACTTTAAGTTGCTTCACGAAATTTTCGAATTTCAAAATTTTATCATCGTCTGTTGGTAGAATTGTGTGGATTTTATTGCAATTATGCTCAATATGTTTATTATATCGCTCAATAGTTGTGAATTTTATGAGATAACCATCACATAAATATGTCTGATGACCATTGCTGGACAACCGATTATTCACCAATCGACTCAGATTTTTTATCCAGCAGTAATGACCATTAGTACCACTATCGTTCTCAATATAGAGTAAATTTATGTGTTGCTCTTGTCTATTTTTAGAATAATGAAATGGACCAATAATGGAACCGCCCCTCCACCCATAAACGTTGACACTTATCCCATTCGTTTGTTCAACAATGGGGATATCGTCCAAACAAATCGGCAAACTAACACCCTCCAAGTTTAAAACACTTGAATAAGATGGGTATGAGCTAATGCGGTCACAGTGTAGCTCAGCAGGATATAAAGCTGAAACAATCGCCCAAGCAAAACATGCGTCATCAGGATTTTTAATATTAACACATGCTTTTTTCAAGGCAACTTCTTTTGGCAGTGGTAAATAGGATCCCCCGTGAAATGGCTCATATTTATTAATGTTGACTTGTAAGTAGATAACCTGTTGGAATGCCCATCTACTATCCCGCTCTTGAAACTTCACTTTTCTTTAAAATAATAGCCGAAAAATTCTGATACACTTCGTCAAGGTCGCATCCGATAGTAACTACAACATTTTTGGTATTAAACGATTTCAAATCACTCGAGCTATTTTCTTTGTTCACATCGAATTTAATGTAAATTGCAAATAGTTCCACATTGACTTTCACCGTAGTAAGCTCATGAAATTGATTTTGCAATAGTTCTTTGAAACAATTATTCTCCCCTCTTAAAAACTCTTTAATGCTTGATTTCTCATTTTCGTTATTAATCTGGTATGAAGCTATTCGACTTGCAAATGCTTGTGCAATTTTCTTCACCTTCTCGTCTTGAACATTATTGATTTTACTGACATTTGTTTTATGTAAATTACTTCTCAGATGATTTTTAAAATATGATTTTATAATGTCTTTTTCACAAATATGACAATGCATAGTATCAGCATTATCATGCTTTCTTTTGATACCTCTACTCTGAACTTCCACCACTTGATTATTTTCGGATATAGACTCATTCAACTCCACATTCGATGAACTCTCACGATCTATCTCTTTAGCTGGAAACACTTTTACATTTGATGAGCTCTCTCTATTATGTTTTAACTTAATATGCCTTTTTAAATTGCCTGAATTATCAAAACAAGCATTACATACACTACATAGGCTTAGGCATTCGTTTTTTTCATGGACATTTTTAATGTGACGCTTTAGATTATTCGATCGGCTAAAACTTTTAGCGCAGCTGGGGCAGGCAAACATTATAGATTATATATAATAAAATTTTATTATATACTTAATCAAATATTAAGAGTATATATAATAATAACTAAAATATGTGTCGCGATGATGTTGTATCTCCCGGCGCTACCAATGTTTTCCACTGCGAGTAAATTGTGTCGTCAATAGTATCGTCTTCGTCCGCATATAATACCGGCTTCTCTATTTCATCGACTGGGTTCTTCGCAACAGATTTTCCAATATCTATAAGATGTTAGTCGTATATGCCTCCGCCGTCCTTGACTAGACCTTTTGATGTAATCGACAACGAACTTTTGCTTATAATGTCCAACGTTTCCCCAATTAGCTTGTTGTATCGGTCAGGCAAGAACAGTACGTTCTCTTCCAATTCAAGACAAATTTTTTCGCCAAATTTTGTTTTCTTCACGCTACCATTCAGCACTTTGTACGTCGTCGTAGCACTACAGCCCCTCTCGGGCCTTGGCTTAACACGTTGTACGGCTGGTTAATAACCAAGTCTTTTACGCTAATAAAAGGCTTAAAATATCTTGCGATATCGTTGAATGCTTGTATTGCTTCTATTTTGGCTTTTTTTATAGTAGCGTCCCGATTATTGCCTACCGAGCTAAATGAGCGTTTTAAACCTGGAAGCGGAAGAAAACTACTCTTTTATTTCCAATCTGCTTCACTGGCTCAAATTATTTTCATACAGAGACACACACACACATAAACAACCATATACACATGGCTATATAGAGGCCTATAGAGGCCCAATTTTAACCGATTTCAACAACATTATTTTTTTTTACACTTCTATTTTCACTAACTCTATATATATAGAAAATTGGTACTTACCAGCTGATTAATTTAGCACTTTAACACTTTTGAATATATTTTTTACTAGCACTTTGCAGTCACTCGCACTAAACGTTTCTGATGTAGATGCTTGCAAACAGCCTCCTTTTAAAACAATCTCTTATCACGTAAATACACTTTTTTTACACGCTGTATCATATTGTCGTATAGTTCTCATTGACCGGAAATCCTATTCTCGCACATGCTAAAAAACGCATTTCTCATGTTGCGATATTCGTTTGCTGCTATCAATGAAACTCAAGTTTTTTCATAGTCACTGCTTATTTTTACACGCTGTATCATTGTTGAAATATTTTCATTCACCAGATATCCTATTCTCTTATCACGCGCATGCTAAAAACGCTAGCATTTCTCATGTTGCGAAATCAAAGCCATTCACCCTAATTTTAATAAAACGGTCAAAGACACAAACATATGACTATAAAAAACAATAACATTTCTCAAGTGAAATTCGTTTGTTGTTATATTTCATTAATCAAAGCCATTCACCCCAATTTTAATAAAACGGTCAAAGACACAAACATATGACTATAAAAAACAATAACATTTCTCATTCCTTTGCTGTCATTCTAATTATTTCAAACGCTCAATAAAATTCTAATTATTTCAATCGCCGGCGCTATGACGGTCAAGTTCATATGACCCCATCTTTGCTATAGAAACGCTAGCATTTCTCTTGTTGCGAAATTCATCAAAGTCATTCACTGCATCTGATCTGATAATAGGCTATAATTAAATTTTAATAAAGACACAAGCACATGACTATAAAAAACGTCAACAAAATAACATTTCTCATGTGAAATTCATATGCTGTTATCAAATTCTAATTATTTCAAACGCTGGCGCTGCGAAATTTAGCCATTCACCCCAATTTTAATAAGACGGCTAAGGTCACATGATTATAAAAAACTCTAGCGCACCTGAACCGCTAGAAAACTAATTTTCGAAGAAATTGTCTTTGAGGGACAAAAAAGTGTGGAAAGACTTAATACACTGTTGTGTAGAATCATATCAACCATTTCTTATCCAAAGCAACAAAACTCAACTCTAACACAAATGATGTAAATGTTCAGTGCTGGCAACACTTTCCGAACGAAGCAGTAATAAGTTTACCATAACAAGCTCATACTCAAATCAACTTATCCTTTGAATTTCGTTCTCATCGCAGGATTTCATCGAAAGTTTCAGCGGTTAAACGTTGTTTGAGGCTGCCATCCGAAAAACGTTCAAAACTCGGAAAATTTAAAAATTGATTCCTTATTTTTATTGCAAATGCTTTGCATATG
Source organism: Nemotelus pantherinus (assembly GCA_963978885.1). Taxonomy (NCBI): domain Eukaryota; kingdom Metazoa; phylum Arthropoda; class Insecta; order Diptera; family Stratiomyidae; genus Nemotelus; species Nemotelus pantherinus. Next base: position 158,362,706 of record OZ022264.1, on the reverse strand, counting down.
AGAACGTAATTTGAAGCATTTGTTGGTGCAATATTTACGGAAATGGCTAATGCTGGTTAGCCTGTGTCAGCAGCAAAGCAAAATACATACAAAATCTGCTTTACGTTAAGTTAAACCCAACCAGTAAATTTCGTTTCGATTGAATCACTGCGCTGGAAGTTATACGGGTGAAAAGAATTTTAGGGTTGCCACCCTCAAAACTTTTCAAATTTTTAAAGCGTTAATATTTGTGGTTAATTATCATTGCAGGATCATTTCCTTTTGCAAATCTAATGACATAATCGCTCTGTAAAGAAATTTCACAAAATTACAAAAATGATCATAGCTGGCAGCCCTTTCATGATTTTGGTACGAAATTTCTACGACATTTGGTTCACATTAAGGTCCATTTACTGCGTGATCTTCGTTTTGATTTCTGCACTGGACCGGAAGTTATAGGGAAAAAAGCTTTATTTTGCTGAGCAAAGTTGCAAGATTTAGGAGACAAAAATCACCATAGCTGGCAACTCTATTCTAATTTTCCAGCCAAATTTTCATCAAATGTTACCTAAGATAAGATCCAAGTACTGTATGAATCTTGTCCAAATTTGATGGCTGAATCGGAAGTTATAGGCCTAAAACCAGTTTTTTTTCTCACCTATTTTTGAAGATGGCACCACTGCCACAGGGTTGCCCGCATTTCAAAATAGCTTCTATCAGACCTGGTCCTAGATAATACCAACATATCCTGTAAATTTGATTATGATCGAATTATCCGGTCGTCAGTTCTCGTGAACAGAACTTTTGAGTGCTGAAAATAGAGGTAATTTGGTGATGGGTTGCCGTTCTTGTGCAAAACGGAATTTTGAAAATTTTATCTTGAGATGAAGGACAAAGGATAAAATTTATCAAAGATTTGAATTTTTTGTCAAAAATCAAAAATTTTTCAGGAAGGTCAATGATTTGAAGGATTTTTTTTCAGCACCCTGCCACAGCTACAGGGTTACCCGCTTTATGCTGAAAATCTCTACGTGCTAAATTTTAGTCAACATCAATACGCTCTGTAATTTTCATGATGATCCATTGTTTTTCTTACAAGTAATGACAAATCAAAATTTGCAAAAAAATCCTTGCCTACTTTTAGGCACTCTGCACCCACACACGGCTCAAAATTTCCAATTGTTTATCATAAACAAGCTAAGAACATAATTAGTTTTCATTCCCAATACTTTTCTTTAACAAAAATTTACACTGCTTGGAAATATAGGAGTTCCTCAAAATTCACTAAAACGCTCGCCGCCGCCAAAAAGTTTAGGATATCTGAATTTGAGAAAGTCGTGGACCTACCTACTATATACACCTACGTTCTCCGAAAATTTCAGCTCAATCGGATCTGCCACTCCAGAGATTATCTCCCTTAATCATTTTGCTGATATATATATATATATATATATAAAGAAATATGAATTTTCGGTGAAACGAGTTTAATACTATTGTTCTTCGAACATTAGTAAAAACGTCAACAAAATAACATCTGTGAAATTCAGTTGCTGTTATCAATAAAATTCTAATTATTTCACACGCTATTCGATAATCACTGGCGCTTCGAAATTCAATATTAATAAGATTAATTAATCTTATTTTTAATAAGATTAATTAATTAATAAGACACATTTTTTGAGAAGTTTCATTTATAACGTGTTAAACTAACTTTTCGTGTTAAAGATTTTGAAAATTGCAGAGAAGATCCTTCTCTTGCACTAGAAAATACTTTTGATAACATCATTAAAGATGTGATTGCAAATTCAGTTAAAGGAAGTAAGATTTATTTCACAATATCACTACCTAATTCTCCTGATGTAAAGGCAATCTGGTGTAGTTTGCGACCAATTGATGAAGTTAATGGTCGATTTATTCTGAGATTGATTTCAAACGTAAACCAGTCCAATAGTGCTTTTCTTTCGGATGAAGTAATGGATCTAAATTTACAGATAGTGAATTTTCCTTCAGGAGGGAGGAGAACAGTTGGGAAATATGTCGATGAAAGCAAATTTCTCGTTAAGAAAAAATGTGTTGTTGATGTGAGTAAATAAAGTAGCACTGATGGTCTCTCGCGAAGCATATGTTATGCTGTTGCAATGATCACTAGTGGCAATAGAGTTGTAGCAACGGCTAATTCACTTGATAAATCTACATAACAGTTATCTAAAAATTCTGGTGTAACTGTAAAACAGGACGGTTGTGGACTTAACGATCTTTTCAAAATTCAAAAGTTTTTGACGGAGTATTCAAAAGTGGTATTTGATGATTTTAATAATTCAGCTTCTATTTTATTTAAAGTGCCGCTTCAAAGTCAATCAGTGCAAAAGATTTAATTATACTTAGCCTTTCAGCATTTTTCAATAAGAACTATGCATGTAGCACTTGTAACAAAGTTTTTAATACCACGAATCATAGATGTAAGTTGAGATGTTCCTATTGCAATTTTTTACCGATTTGCGATTTTTCGGCGGTGATGCTGAAATGTGAGAAATGTAATCGTTCATTTGGGGGTGTGGGTTGTTACACAAATCATCTTCAGAACAAAATTAAGCACAAGACTGTCTGTGACACTTTCAAGATATGTGTGATATGCACCAAATTCCTAGATTTCAGAAAAATTCAAACAAAAAGTCATGAATGGAACGATTACAGGTGTCATATATGTTTTAAAACTGTTCCGGCGGAACACCTATGTTTTATTAAACCTTACAAAGGTAAGGTTGATCGTCAATTTTCTCTTGATCTTTTTCGATTGTGAAAGCACTCAGAATAATCAGTATGAGAATAGCTCTACTTCGTACCTTCATGTTGTCAATCTAGTTGTTTCACAGCAGTCATGTTATAAGTGTTATGAACAGACGGATGTTACAAAAGATTGCAAAATATGTGGTGTAAGAGAGCACATTTTCCGGCATACTGGTACGCAAAAAGATGTTATTAAAAGCTTTGTAGACTATTGTCTAACGCCTCGCCTTCATTTTAGTGATGTTATTTGTATCGCACATAATTAACAGGGATATGATGGACACTTTTAAGTACCGGAACTAGTAAAAAGAGAAGTAAAGGTTGAGCCAATAATGAATGGAATGAAGATTATGAAATTGAGCTGTGGTCAAGTAACATTTATTGATTCGCTTAATTTTTTCGCTTTTTCGCTTTCCAAATTTCCCAGTGTCTTTGACATAGAAAATTATGAAAAAAGTTATTACCCTTACTATTTTAACATATTAGAAAACATGAATTATGTTGGTAAATATCCTTTGCCTGAAATGTTTCGCTGTGATACAATGAGTGTGAAGAGTAGAGAGGATTTTTTCGAATGGAATAAATCGACTTCTCAGGTAGTTTTTGATAACAGCAATAAATTGCTGTTATACTGTAAGAATGATGTCAACATTTTACTTTTGGGCTGTATACGTTTCTTGCAGGAATTTATGAATATATCCCAAGTCAGTCCTTTTGTTGAGACTTTAACTATCGCATCAGCATGTATGTTAGCTTATCGAAAAAAATTTTTGTAAAAGGACGTTTTGGGCGTAATGCCGAAAACAGGTTATTGCAAGTCTCGAAACGTATTGCTATTAAATGACTTATATGGAAAAGCTCCGAGCTCAATGATGAAATTGTTTCATCGAACAATGCAGTTGAAGTGAGGTTAGAACGAGGTGGATTTTAGTTAGTGGTTTCCACCCCAAAACAAATACCGTATATGAATTTTTTGGATGTTTTTATCGTGGATGTAAGGAATGTTTTAAAATTCAAGAGCTTTCATCAGGTTTCAATCAGGATACCTTAGATCAGAGATATGAGGCTACAATGAGGAGAATTGAGTTGATAAATTACAAAAGCTTCAAGTTAGAGTACATATGGGAATGTGAAATCGTAAAATTTTTAAAAGAGAACCCTCACATCAATACAAAAATCAATTAACAGTATCGAGATGTCAATTCTCCCCTAGTCCCACATGATGCACTATTTGGTGGTCGTACTGAAGTGTTTAAATTGTATCATAAAGCTAAGGCTAATGAAATGATACGCTACCTTGATTTCACCAGTCTGTATCCTTACATTAATAAATACGCTACTTATCCAATAGGACATCCAAAAATTTTTCGCTTCGATAATATACCTGCAAAAGGAGATGTGTTATCAATGCATGGTTTTATCAAGTGTTCTATTATTCCTCCTACGGATCTAATTATCTCTATATTACCCTTAAAGACCAATTCCAAATTGTATTTCTTATTATGTAGAAGATGTGCAGAGACAAACAAAATTACCTTATGTGATCATGATTATTTAGATAGGGAATTTACCGGTACTTGGGTTATACCTGAGGTAGCACTAGCTGTTAGTAAAGGCTATAGAGCACGTAAAATTTTTGAAGTTTGGCAATATAATTTTACCAAATATGATTCGGATACCAAAACATGAGGTTTGTTCTCGGAATATGTCAACACCTTTTTGAAAATTAAACAAGATTCGAGTGGATGGGCACTTATCCGAAGTAAATCGAGATAATTCTATAGAGTCATATAGATTGAAAGAAAACATAAGTCGTGTGGAGGAAAATGGTCAATATTTTGCTAAAGAGCTGGCAATATAACCGTAGGGTCACACTCACCCGAGTGTGACCCTACGGTTATGGCATCCATCCAGGTAATAAGTGTAATTCAGCAAGGCGTCTTCATTGCACGGAACTTGTGGTTTGGGAATCGGTTTCGCTTTTGACTCCCTCTCCTCGCAGTTCAATATGATGTTCTCAAAGTTGATAGAAGATTCGATTTAGGGTGATTTCACAACTTTTTTCTTTTTGGCTCGTTTAGAGGTTTGTGTTTTCTTATTAGCTGATTTTGCAGCAACTGATGACATTCTTTTAAATTTTTAAGGACACAACTATGACTTCAATGGTCTGATCATGCTTTGAAGCACTCCCCACCATTTTGTAAATAAGTTTTTCGGAATAAATCAATTATTTCACCATCATTGAAATAATAATCTGTAGAGGAGAACCGGTTCAGAAATTGTTTGAAGCTCCTACCACTGCAACGAAAATAAAGAAAAACGCAGCAATACTGTCCGCATGTGGTTGATAATGCGCTCTGTAACCTCTGCTTATTATTTACAAAAACTTTAGCACTAAGCCGAAGGAATTTTTTGAAGTACCTGTTAGTAGGATAGTTGCCAAAATAGTCAAAGTACTCGATAGGTCCTTTTCTAGGAATGTAAAAGGCCACCCAATGCGTTCCACTTTTATGAGCTGGATCTGTATTCGCAATAATACAAGCAGGTTTCTTTATATGACGGGGTAAGTGATCGCTCGGGAAAACGCCCTTGAAAAATCTTTTAGTAACATGATTTCGCTTTAGTGAACTATCAAGTTCGATCGTGTTCATTCCTGTTCTTTGGAAGTGATTGCTTTAAGGTTAACAATCCTAGTACGAGGTGTGACGTAGCTCTGAAGGAATTCTTTTGTTGGTTCTCCATGTGCAAAAATAGTTGAAAACTTTGCTAGGGTTTTTATAAGATCCTCATCCAGACGTTTAAGTTCAAGGTTTCCAGATACAACAGTATGATCTGTGGTACTTACTGCTGATGTAGAGTATTTGTAAATGAACTACACTTTATTTTGTGAAATAAAACCAGCAAATGCAATTTTTTTAAAGAAGGTGGAGTGTCCTTCGGAAAAATACTCGGTGTTTATCAGACAATGATTCATGGTTCTGTAATTATCTCCAACCCGTGTTCAGATAAACAAATATTTGCAGGAGAAGTGTTGCGCGTCTTTATGTACTTTTTCATAGACTCGAGTAAACGTTTCGAATTTTATCGATTTAAATATTCGTATCGTACTCTGCGTATACAATGCATGCTACACTATTCTTTAATGCCTCTTTGAATCTTCCCTCGATTCTCACAACACCTTAATTCAATAAACTGCCACAAGTTGATTCCTATGAACTATCTGCTGTCAAGTCAAATGCTAGCAAAAAGCAACCATTGTCGAAGAATTGTTTGGATATTTGATGTCCTTTATCGAAATAATTGATACCAGTATCTTTGAAAAGGCTCAAGTACCCCCGGGTGCTCAGCGGTTTTTCTTTTGAATAATCGAATTCTATAGGTTGATTTGGTACTTGGACGCCATTAGCTGACAAAGACTAAAGACAGACGACACAAGTTAATGACCATTAACGTAATGCTCATTGAACGGTAATGATCATTTGTTTTGAGCGTGGCACACGGCCATTTTAATTACATTCTTCTGTCAGATGTGAGTTGTTTCAAATTTCAAAAATGAATATGAATACTAGTACGAACGAGGCACTGTGTAAAATTGTGAAAATTAAGTTGAAGCGCGATAAGAATGATAAGAAGAGGTCTCATTTGTTAAGGAGGCGGATGCGAAGAAATGCGCTAAAAAATAAACAATTTTATGCCATGTTGACTGCATTTGAAGTGAAGAGAAGAATGTGGAAATTAGTAAGTGAAAGTTGAGTCAGAAATGCGTCTAAATGGTAGCAGCAGAGCTAATGTACCCAGTATATATCTGAAAGACAATTGTGGGAAAAATTTTAGCCTTCAATTTATACTGAATGAATAAAAATAACACATCCCCCAGTAAATGTAATGTTTTATATCAGGACAGATGCTCAAAATTCTGAGAACATGAGGTTGCTAACTACAACGACAGTTTATTTAAACAACATTTTCGACTTACACGAGACTCTTTTACGAAACTTGTTTTGAAAATGCAAGTACTCAAAAGAGAAGACTCTTGCATGAGACGGTCAATATGTGTAGATAAGCGAGTCGCCATTGCGCTATACACATTGTCTTCGTCTTCCAAATATAGGACTGTTGCAACGTTATTCGGAGTGGGACGCACAACTGTTGGCGAACTGGTTTTAGAGTTTTGCGATGCAGTCTACTCGGAATTGAAGACAGATTATTCTAATGCGTACCCGGCAACACAGAGGAAAGTGGAAGAAATAGTAAACGGCTTAAAAAAAAATTGGATTTCTGCAGTGCTACGGTGCAATAGGTTTGTTTAAATACGAGTGTAAATATGTCGGTATGAGATAACTTGGACAGATGGAACCTACATCGAGGTTTGCCCGCCTAAAAAAGAAGCTACCGATTACTACAACTTTAAAGGATGGTATTCTATTATTTTGTTTGCGGCAGCCGATTATAAGTAAGTAATGTATCACAAGGGTTTTATTTTACCTACAAGATTATGTTTTTCACCCCCAGATACAGATTCACGTGCATCAATGTTGCCGCATCTGGACGCAACAATGACTCATATGTACGAGATTTCATTGTTTAAGCTAATCTACGAAAGAAGTGAACTTTTCACTTCTTCTGCTGGGCGATTCGGCTTTCAAACTTTTGTCTTTTGTCATGAAACCATATCCGCAAGAATTGGGTATGAATGAGGGGCAGCGAAATTTCAATTACAAATTATCAAAGTGCTTTTGGGCATTTGAAGGCACGATTCAGAAAAATAGGAAGAGGCATGGAAACGAAGGTTGAAAATGTGCATCGCATCATTCAAGCATGCTGCTTATTCCACAATTTCCTGATCGAAGAACGAGACGAAGTATTCGATAATTGGCTACAAGAACATGAAATTCATAGAGCTGGAAGAGCGCAAACAAACAAGGAATTCATATTAGAAACATATTGGCCAGAAACCTAAGTAGCTATTATTATCATCATTCAGTTTCACCATATTCGATCATAACACAAATTTATTTATATCAAATTAATAAAAACATAAACTAATATATATACTAATATATAAATACTCAAAAACTAATCTTTCGCATTTGGATTGACAAACTTTTCCTGCAGCTCCAAGCTCCTGTCTAAATAATTTTTTTGTCATTTGGAACCAAACCTTGTCCCTATTTTCGGAATCTTGAAGAATCCTTTTGCATTCCTTAGAATCTTCCTCAATTAAAATATTTGTTTTTTTTATCTCCTCTAAAATTTGATGTTTCAATGATAGTTTTCTTTTTCCATCTCGAGACGTAGATGCTCCAGTAGATGAAGATGCCGGTGGTGCAAGATTCGCTAACAATTTGCCGGACAATAACGAGCCCTCAGAAGATTCATTCCGCGATGAATTTGAGGAATCTTTGTTTTCTAGTTCTGAATCCTGAATAAAATAGAATATAGAAAACATGTTTTTCATTTAAATTATGTAAATTACCCGAAATTCAATTTCAATGCTTTCGTGCATATTAGTTACATCGATTGATGCGGGGCGCCCAATAACTTCGTGTACACTTGTGTACAGACTCCATTCTGATGGGGAGCCACCGGAAGGTCCAACTTTTTTCTTTTCTTCACTAAAACAAATTATTTCATTGTCAGCGTTGCTGGTTAAATGTTGTGCACAAATCAGCTTACTGATATCGCTGCGTCAAATTATTGACTTTCATCCTCATTTCTATCTGGGTAGCATCAATGCCTCCTAGAAGTACGGGCCGTCATGCTACGTAATCGTTTTAGCTATGACGTCAGTTATTCGGGGAGTTTTGACATTTCCACGAGGCAGTGCCGATGTACACGGAGATTTCACTTGCGGTTGTAAAGCTAAAATATGATTAAAACGTTAGTTTTTTGTGCGTGGATGCGTTGTGATAATAATATTTAGTCATAATTTTCATTTTGCACCAATTAATTGTATCAACAGTAAACCGTCACGAAACATCACATAACCTTACACCAACCGATAAACATTTAGCAGCGAATTTTTCCAATTACACCGCAAGCACCGCATTAATTTTTGATTAAGCTGTTCACTTGCACTGTTCCGCGAATCTTACTTTGTTTTCACTTCAATCAGTTTAGCGCAACCTGTACAATTAGCATTTTCCCGCGGACGTCCCATAAGACTACGTGTGTTTTGCGCGACATTGTTCCCGCAAACTCTGACGTCATTATTCTGCATTACGGCCCGTACTTCTAGGAGGCATTGGTAGCATTCACGCCAACGCTTGCCAATTCGTCAGACATTCGCTTGTCGACGAGCGAATTCCGCTTCATCATAAGCAAGTCGTTGACCAAACTCTGCCACATTGTAATTAATTTACGAACTTCTTCTTCAGTCTAAGTTTTCCTTTTGGTGCCTGAAACATAAATCAATCATTAATAATAAACGTCAGTAACCATTTATTGAATTTCTTACCTTTTCCGCTCATAATGACCACTTCAATAGATCTGTATTACAAGCTCACTTTCAAAATGATTTATATTTGTTTGTGCTTTTGACGACTGGAAATCATATGATTTTCCAATTTTTCCAATAAATTTCATACATTTCTCACAAGATGGTTCGACATGCAGTAAGAGTTAATGAGCATTCATCACCAAATTATCATTTGGAAAACTTCATTAATGATGATATTAATGAGCATTAGACATGATACACGTATTAGGTAATTATCATTACCATCGAAATTATCATTAACTTGTGTCGTCTGTCCAGGCTCAAATTCAATCTCGTGATGCTATTGTGTTTGAAGTTATATGAATTTTTAGTGCATTTTCGGTATAAGCATCGTTGTCTACCATCCCAAAAATGAGCAAGTTCGGTAATTGACCAGCCAATATATTGTCCAGCGATAGTGTGAATGTATTTGTTGGCAACATGTATGTTTTCACTTCGACGCGTTTGCACGAGTATACTGCATTTGAACGTTGAACCATCCAACCGATTCGAGATGAGTTGTTGCTGCATCTTTCCTGTCATTCAATAGATTTTCAATGTATGCCCTGTACTGGTAGTTGTTGTCTGTTTGAGCTATATTCTTCCCATTCAACTAAACTGTACATTGCCTAAAAAGCGAATGCATCAAATTATTTGCGAAACCAATTGGATCAGCTTCGACTTCTCTACCATCAGCGCAGTGGCGTGGCGTGACAATTTACCGAAGGGAAGCAATTGGTTGATGTCGTTGGCTGACGTCCATGGTTGATTACGCTTTCTGCAAATTCGCTACGTGTAAGAGAACCCCTGTATAATAGCACCCAGGAATTACTAACGGGGACGTGAGAGTAGACATTATATATTCTTATGAAAATAAAAGTTCACAGTCCTTCACACAATAAGAAACCATATCAATATTTATCAGTAAAATAAAAACATTCCTAGAACTAGAAATCTAATATTTTTGAAAGTAGCCAAACTTCGAAGAATTGAAAATATTTAAAAATCTGAAATTTTTGAAGGATGAAAACCTTGACTTTATTTTAACGATTATGCTACCTATTATTTCGACATAAGCACTTGTAAAGAATGATACAACATTCTCATTGTTTTCAATTATGCACCTTGCTGTCTAACGACGTTGTGGTGTTTCACAAATCAACCATAAATCGTTCCCAATTCTCGTGAAACTATTTCTTGAAGATTGTATAATATTTGATCTTCAAATTTTGCCATTTTGTGAATATGATACAGTATATTACATTGTTAGGACTGAAATATATCGATTAGTATGTTTTTTTTTTACATTAAACATTCAACAGAAAAATAAACTAAGAATCTTTAAGTAAAATTAAAAGCCCACTCTCACCATTAATGATCTCTCCGCCTCAATTAGCACTATCATTTTCAGTTATATAGTCCACGAGTTATTTTAATTGCTCTTTATTATAGAAAAATTGTTAAAAATAACCAACCATTAAAAGTTCAACGTTTTGGAGCTAATTTCAGAAGCATTTTTGACGAATAAATACAAAGCAAATAAGTTTATTGTCGTTGTTGAAAAACTAGTAATAGATTTGGAAAATTCTGCATTCGCGTATAGTATTGCACAATTTAGATAAAATCAAATTTAGTCGATCTTCGAAGAAATGAATATATTTATTGCGTTTTTATCCATTTGTTTTATACATGTTTGCAATCCAGTTATTTTGGCAGATATTACAGAAGCTCCTCAAGGCTTTGAATTTTCGGACAACATGCAAAACAAAGTTAAATGAACGGGACGCATTTTGGTTATCAGAAACATCAGTGAGATTTATGAAAGTATCTTTAACTTCACCGAAAGAAGTAATGTAACCGACGCTTGTTGAAAGTTGTGATCGATATATCGGTTGTTTTATCTAATAATATTGCTATGAATTTGCTTTTCTGAATTTCATTACAATGATATCGTTTTGAAACTAATGAGATCATTTTGAATATAATTTGATGTTCCGGAAAAAAACATTTGCTTGGTCCAAGTGAGCTGGCAATTATCGGTTATGAACTGTCAAAAGATTTATTGTCTTTATTGTCTTTAGGTGATTTACCCCTATTGTAAGAATACAAATTTTCATTATGACTGTGTAATTCTTCTTCTTGACATCCTAAATGACACACAATGTTTATTAGAATCTTCATTATTTCTCAATTTTTCTTAACTATGAGCAATATCACTGAATATTTATATTGACTACGATATTTTTTCAAATCACCGGAATCAAACTTGAAAAATAAAAGGACTATTTGTACCAAACCTGTTCGCAGCTTTAGCATTATTTAAATAACAAAATCCGATATTTCGCCAAATGTCTGAAACGCTCGAAAATAGTACACATGACAAGCAACATTATTTTTGTTTAATATTACAACCGATAATCCGTTCCGAGTTTTTCATTTATTAATTTTCCGATCAAACTACCGAGTAGGTACATCTCTCTGTTATAGAGACAATGTACGAATTCAGTTTCGATCGATCTTGGTTGATGATGTTTTTTTTCAGCAAATTACCAAGATCCAATTATATAAAAATTATATAAGCTGACGAATTCTAAAATTTTGACCCACAGAACAAGTGAACACATTCACCTATCTCAACCTTTCTCTATTTCTCATATCAATCAAAAGTATCATGCTATCTAACACAGTAACTTTACACATTTAATCCGACACAATTTTAGTCTACAGCTTTACCTATTACTACATTGAAATATTATTACCAAATCCTACAGGCTATAAGTGACTAAAAACCTCCGCCAATTGAAAACACCTTCATAAAAGTTTCTATACAAAATAGAACACACAAAAAATAATGTCATAATATAAATCATAAATAAAACACATTAAATAACGACTTATCGAATCTACAACATCTGGCAATGCTTGCCACATCTCGTAATTCAAATTCGCTGACAGCAAGCATTTTTCATTCACAAAAAAATCTGTACAAGCAAAGCAAAATGATAACAATAAAAATTTACCCTGCTACTCGTGAGGAGAACGCAGGAATAACTTCCACAGTAGTCATGCGTTCGCAGCTCCGCTCTGAGTCTCTCTCTTGATAAGACAATTTCCCCTTGAAAGCAACATCTTCATTGCTTACCGTATAGACAAACATACCGTATAGACACATTTTTTTTAATGACGTCACAGTCTAGTCTATATGGGGTCAAATAAGCGCTCGTAGATGCAATTTTTGCATTGCTTCCAAGTCGTGGTCGTTCGTTCATTATTTGAAAAAAATTTTTTATAAATGTTTATACGCGATTATTTCACGATTTCGAAATAAAAACTATTAATTTAAAATTCATGTAAACCAAATGTAAGGAAAGCAATGCTTCCCTTGCTTCCATGAACGCCACGCCACTGCATCAGCGCCCTTAATTATTTCAGTCCCTGTGAATAACTCCTCCTCTGTAAAGGGGTTAGCTCTTTTTATAGCCATTCAGTTACCTGCACCACCCATCTTATCAAAAAGTTTGTTTACACCGTTCTGAGCTAATTCCTGTGCGGCAGTTTGTCCTTTTTCTCTAAGGAGATCTTTAAGAGGTTTATTACCAACTTCCTGTATAAAAGCCTTTCCGTTCTTGACCGCTTGTCGTTTTATAGCTTTTACACCTGACGCAGCCAAAGGTTTTAGATAACGTAATATGCCACTGAAAAAACTTAATTAGGGCTCGATAGAGGTCCCCAACATCTGATCAATTTCCACCACTCTGAACCAAATAATAGCGCGTGTAGTGTGAGCTCATGTCGTTAGCATCGGTTTTGATTATTAACACTATACCACTTACTTCAGCGTATGTGAATATATATACTTTTTCTTACCGACGTTTGAAGTGAAGCATTATATATGTGGGAGTAAAATTTGGTTCAAAGTCTACTGGTTCACCATGTTGATCTATGACTTTAATAGAAATGCTTTCGAAAAAAGTTTTCCCACAGCTCAGTACTCTACATGTTTGAATCTGAAAATACTGTTGTGTTAGTCTCCTCTCTAAAAATCATTTGTGTGTATAATCCTTGTATTGTGATACGGAAAAACAGTCGAAGTGAAGCGTAACTGCGAAGAAAGCCCTACAACAGTTTTAATACGCGATCGGCTCAAAAGGCCGAGGTTCGCAATCATGACTTCTGCAAATAAGTTTCAACCACTTGCTGATCTTCCGGAAAACGAAGATGTCGACCAAGTTCCTGAAAAGAAGGTAAAACCTCCACCAATCATCATTCCGCAACTACCGCGAGAGACCATAGTGGCAATTATGACAGAGCTTGAAGTCGTCAACTACAGTATAAAATTTATGTCTACGGGTAAAAAAGTCCTGGAAGGTGGCAGCTTCAGACAGCAGCCAGAAAATGTTTGTTATTCATACACTAAAACAAATTGGAAAAACTTTTGTGAACTTATCAATTCTAAAATCATCCTCTCTGATCTTAACCTTAGCAGAATTTTAAATGACAATCAAGTAGACAATTTATGTCAAACGCTGCATTCAATATTGTCTGATGCTATTGAAGTGTGCACTCCCAAAGTTACTCGAAGAGCGTTCCATACACCAATAAATGATGCAATCTTAGAGTTGATAAGAAAGCGTAATACAATGCGAAGACAATGGCAAAGGTCAAGAGATCCAAGATTAAAAACAATTGTTAATTCGTTAACAAAAGCAATAGCAATTCGATTACTAAACTGGCACAATAGAAATTGGAGCCTTATGCTAGAAAACTTAGAAAAAGGGTCGAAAAAAGTCTGGCAGTTAAATAAAAACTTCAAGAGGAAGTCCCGTTTGATTCCTCACTTAGTTCACGAATCTCGAATAATATACTCGAACCTTGACAAAGCTGACGTTATATCAAACGCATTTCAAGGCTACCACCATACTTCAATGAATCTCAGTGACCCAGTTCTAGAAGAAAGGGTGAAAAACGAGTTAAGCCGTTTTCGGAACTCAGGTAACACCTTCTTAGACCAAGAATATTGCACCCCTCCAGAAATTAGACTCCTTTTACATAAGCTCAAAGTCAATAAAGCTCCTGGAGGTGACAAAATCCCTAACTTAATCTTAAAAAATTTACCTAGGAAAGGTATTGTATTTATTACTAAAATATTTAATGCTTGCTTAAAATTAGGATATTTCCCAACATTATGGAAAAGTGCTATTGTAATACCGATACTTAAACCTGGAAAAGATCCACACACTCCGACCAGTTACCGACCTATAAGCCTCCTACCAAGCTTAGGTAAATTGTTTGAAAAAGTAATCTCAAAGAGGATTACTAAATTCACAGATGCCAATGCTTTAATACCTAATTTTCAATTCGGGTTTAGAGCGAAACACTCAACAAGCCACCAATTATACAGGGTCACAAAATATGTCAAAGATTCTTTTCGTGCCAAACAATTGGTTGGCTTGGTTACATTAGATGTCGAAAAGGCTTTCGACTCAGTATGGCATGACGGTATTATATACAAAATGATACAGTGGTCGTTTCCTCAATACATAGTCAAACTAGTCTTATCATTTTTGAGTAAAAGAATCTTCTCAGTGGCAATAAATGGTAAACAGTCCAAACCGCACGATATTCCTGCCGGAGTACCACAAGGATCATGTCTGAGCCCAATACTGTATAACATATATACATCCGACATACCTAATCATCCATCGTGTGACCTAGCTGTGTTTGCAGATGACACGTGTATACTAACGAGGTCCTTAGATCCCTCGAAAATCATTCAAAGCCTAGAAGAATACCTAGAGAGCATGCTTAGTTACTGCAACATGTGGAAAATAAAACTGAACCCCCAAAAAACTAAAGCTATATTCTTGACTCGTAAGAGAAAAATCTCCCATTTGCCAGCTCGAGGAATACATTTAAGAGAAACTATTATTGATTGGTCTGAAACAATTGCATATCTCGGAGTTACCCTTGATAAAAAACTACTGTTTAAGCATCATTGTTCAAATTAAAACCTAAAAGGAAATTGATTAGCGAAATAAATTTAAAATAAACAAATTGACTTACCTGCTGTCAACGTCGCTGTCACCGATTGTACACAATGGAGACTTGTCAAATTGTCGATTCGCCTGATGTTCTCGACAACTCTTGTTATCTCTTTTACTCTTACTAGTCAGCAATTGTAAATTAATTTATAGTATTAGTTCACAAAGTAAAACTTGAAGTTTGTTAAAATGTTACAATTTGGATTGAAAACTTGAAGTTTGTTAATATGTTAAACTTTGGATTGTAATTGATAAAATGTTGCTTAAAACGGTAAATATTCGGAAACATCGTATAAATAGCAAAATTAACGGATGTTCGCTCTCTTTGCCTGAAAAACTTCGTTGGAACAAGATAAGTTTTGTAATTGTGAATAATTTAAATAAAATAAGAATTTTCCAGAAATTTGGAGGTTTTGAAATTTGCACATGGTCCTTCGAACCGGATTCAATTGAAATTGTCGAATCTTGGTGGAATTACTGTCGGAGTCAATTGATACTGAAGTTCTGATTTTGGATAAATTGTCGAATCTTGGTGGAATTATTGTCGGAGTCAATTGATACTGAAATTCTGATTTTGGATAAATTGTCGAATCTTGGTGGAATTACTGTCGGAGTCAATTGATATTGAAGTTCTGATTTTCGAATTCATTGTCGGATCTTGCTGGAAATATTGTTGGAGTTATTTGACAACGAAGTTGTGGTTTCGAATTCATTATCGGATCTTGTGGAAATACTGTCGGAGTGTCGGATCTTGGTGGAGATATTGTTGGAATCAATTGATAACGAAGTTTTGGTTTTGGATCCATTGTCGGATCTTGTGGAAATATTGTTGGAGTTATTTGATAACGAAGTTGTGGTTTCGAATTCATTATCGGATCTTGTGGAAATACTGTCGGAGTCAATTGATATTGAAGTTCTGATTTTCGAATTCATTGTCGGATCTTGCTGGAAATATTGTTGGAGTCATTTGACAACGAAGTTGTGGTTTCGAATTCATTATCGGATCTTGTGGAAATACTGTCGGAGTGTCGGATCTTGTGGAAATATTGCTGGAATCAATTGATAACGAAGTTTTGGTTTTGGATTCATTGTCGGATCTTGGTGGTAATATTGTTGGAGTTATTTGATAACGAAGTTGTGGTTTCGAATTCATTATCGGATCTTGTGGAAATACTGTCGGAGTCAATTGATATTGAAGTTCTGATTTTCGAATTCATTGTCGGATCTTGCTGGAAATATTGTTGGAATCATTTGATAACGAAGCTCTGGTTTTGGATTCATTGTCGGATCTTGGTGGAGATATTGTTGGAATCAATTTATATCGAAGTTCCGATTTCGGATCTATTGTCGTATATCTGGGTGGATACATTGAGGAGCATCGTTCATCGCTCTTGGAAGTTGGGCAAGTCCACATGTAAGTTCCTTATTTGCATGTTATCTATGTGTGTTAAGTGTGTTCGTAATTTAAATTTTTCAATCACACATCAAATGAACATATAAATTCGCGTCATGCATCGTGATTTAAACCGTTGGTTACGGCAAAGTTTACGGTATTATCGTTCGTTTATAGGTAGGAGGACAGTTGGTTAACTGTTCGTCAATAGACTGCTCATATCGCACATATCTACTTATATTACTTATATCTATAATTCATATCGCACATATCGTGGACAGTGAATTCATTCATTATCAAAATTCATTCGCGTCATGCATCGTGATTAAAACCGTTGGTTACGGCAAAGTTTACGGTATTATCGTTCGTTTATAGGTAGGAGGACAGTTGGTTAACTGTTCGTCAATAGACTGCTCATATCGCACATATCTACTTATATTACTTATATCTATAATTCATATCGCACATATCGTGGACAGCGAATTCATTCATTATCAAAATTCATTCGAAATCGTTCAAGGCCAACATTGAGCAACAGGGTGATTTCTGAGCTCGTAAAATGGCTCTTGGAATTTCAAATTTGTTTTTGCAGCAAAGGCTGCTTCGGGATCAGTTGGGTAAAATGAATACCAACTTTCGTAAAGATTCAAAGTCAAGAAAAACTGTATCGTATCTGCAAAACTTGCTATCAAGCCTGCTGACACTATACAGTAAATTCATCTCTAATCATGAGAAAATTACCGATCAATTAAGCGATGAAAAGGAGTTAAATTCACCATATTTCACGCAAGATCACGATCAATTTATTTCGACTCACTTGAATTTGAAGTCAGAACTAGAAGATCTGTTACAGGGAGCACTTGGGTCGAGTCTTCAAGAAGTTGATGGCAAGTCTGAAGTCAAGGTTGACGAACCAGAACTTAGACTGCCACGAATCACTCTTCCTACATTTAAGGGAGACTATGAAAAATGGGTGACCTTTCGGGATCTGTTTGTGTCTCTCATTCACTCTAGAACCACTTTATCGAAAGTGGAAAAACTGCATTATTTGAAATGTAGTCTTTCTGGAGAAGCCGGAAATCTTTTGCAACATGTGGCTGTATCCGAAACCAATTACGATTCAGCGTGGAAATTGTTAAGTGATCGCTACGACAACCCACGTGTGTTGCTCAACGCAAAATTTAAGGCTTTATTTAACATAAAGAATGCTTCAGAATCAGCTTCAGAGTTGAAAACACTATTAGATTGTACAGTAGAATGTGTACAATCCCTAGAAGCTATGAAGTTAGGAAACTTAGGAGAGTCGATGATCGTTTATTTAACAGCTCAAAGATTGCCGCAAGAAACACGACAATTGTGGGAGCAAGGGCAAGCGTTAAGGAAAGATCTGCCAGCCTTTGAAGAACTAAAAACATTCCTACATCAACGTTTTCGGGCACTCGAAGCGTCAGGGATTTGGAAGACAAAGTTTGTGAAGAACAGTGCACAAATTCGAACTGTTCATTCGTTGCAAACACAAACACCCATCCTTTGTAATCAGTGCAAATCACCACATAGATTGACAGCCTGCGATCAATTTCGGCAGGCGTCACACACAAGTAAATTTGAATTAGTAAAAAAAAATGGACTTTGCTTGAATTGTTTGAAATCGGGACACTTTGTCCGCAATTGCCCTAGCAAGTTCAAGTGTGCACGTTGTGGAAAGGCCCATAATACCATCTTGCATAGAGATCGGTCGGAAAACGGAAATAATTTGAGTCAGCAACCAAATTATTCACAAATTCGGGAGGTGCATGTTTCATCTGCCATCGACCGACGTCGAGAAGTTTTACTAGCCACTGCTATGGTCACGTTGATTTCGCAGAGTGGTCCTATTCAATTGCGTGCGCTGTTAGACCAAGGATCACAAGTCAGCTTGATTACTGAAGCAGCAGCTCAACAATTAGGAATAAAGAGAAGGTCAACAAACGTTATAGTGTCGGGTATAGGACATTCAAGTGACCATAAAGTCAAGGGTGAAATACAGCTTCAAATGAGAATTTCAGGAAATAAGATCTTAGAATTTAATTCATTAATTATGGATAGGTTGACAAATATGATTCCACCTCGTGCAATGTACACGGGGGATTGGAATGAATTAAAACAGCTTAATTTGGCTGACCCATTTTTTGATCGCCCTAGTCGGGTCGATATCCTGTTAGGTGCAGATGTAGTGTCTAAAATTGTGGTTGGACGGTTCAAACAATTAGCGGCTGGACCAATAGCTCAGGACACTCAGTTAGGTTGGGTTATATTTGGGCAAGTGGATGAAGGGTACACGCGCAACACTGTACAAAGCTTCAAGGTTGAAATTAGCGAAGATTTGGAACTCAACGCACAGTTGCGGAAATTCTGGGAACTAGAGGAAGTTATACCACAGGTGGTCCAATCTCAAGATGACGAATTGTGTGAATCGCTATATACGAAAAATGTTCGGCGAGATGAGTCAGGAAGATATACAGTGCGGTTACCATTTAAGAGTAAAGAATTGAAAAATTCATTGGGTAGCTCGAAAGCCATTGCTCTTTCAAGCTTTTTATCACTAGAAAAACGCCTTGAAAGGGACAAGCAATTAAAGGCAAAATACAGTCAATGCATGAAAGAATATTTAGATCTCGGACACATGCATCCTGTCGACATTATGCAAGAGCATATTATAAGGAATGGTAAAATTGAGTGTTTAGCTCACTATCTGCCGCATCATCCAGTCTTTAAAGAGAGCAGCACAACCAGTTGCAGAATAGTGTTTGATGCGTCAAGAAAAACAAATTCAGGAGTTTCACTTAATGATGTACTGCTAACAGGACCGGCCATACAAAATGACTTGTTAGCAGTCTTAATGAATTGGCGACGTTATCGGTTTGTTTTCATGGCTGACATCGCGAAGATGTATCGGCAAATAAAGATACACCATGAAGACGCTCAATATCAAAGAATCTTATGGAGATTCAATAAGGAGGATGACATTCAAGAGTACATGCTTACTACAGTTACCTTTGGAGTGACTTGTGCGCCCTTTTTAGCAATTCGAACCTTAAAACAATTAGCTGAAGATGAACGTCAAAATTATTCTAATGCGTCTCATTCTATAAACCATGAATTTTATGTTGATGACTTGCTCTCCGGTGGACAAAGTTTACAGGAAACTATAGACAAAAGGAAGGAGATGCATGATTTATTAGCTGCTGGCGGATTCCCACTTCGAAAATGGGTAAGCAATGATGTGAGAATACTTGAAGGAATATCACAAGAAGATATTGAGATGCAAACGTCACTTGATTTAAACTTAGATTTGAATTATAAATCGTTAGGAATTATGTGGCATCCTTTGTCGGATCAATTTAGTTATCGAATAAAAATGAATGGGAATAAAGATGTGCATTCTAAGCGGCAATTGCTCTCGGACATAGCCAGGTTGTTTGATCCACTTGGATGGCTGGCTCCCATAATAATAACCGCAAAGATTATCATACAGTCTTTATGGCTACAGGGATTAGGTTGGGATGAACCTTTGCCGAAAAATATTCACGAAATGTGGACAAAATTTAAAAATAAATTGTCTATAATTGAAAATTTGCGAATACCTCGCTGGATAAATTACACAAAAGAATGTAAATTTGAATTGCACGGCTTCAGTGATGCGTCAACTAAAGCGTATGCTGCGGCAATATACCTAGTTTGTAGAAATGGTAATAGTACATGTTCACATCTCATAGTCTCAAAAACTAAGGTTGCTCCTATTCGTCCGGTATCGATCCCACGGTTAGAACTGTGTGCAGCCGTTTTATTATCGAAGTTGATGGCAAAGGTGAAAACGACAATCATCTTGCCAAACGTTAAAATCTGGCTTTGGGCGGACTCTGAAATTGTTTTAGCGTGGTTGCGTGGACATCCAACCCGCTGGACAACGTTCGTCGCAAATCGAACTACGGTCATTTTCGAATCTGTCGGAAATACTACATGGCAGTATGTTCCTTCAAAACAGAATCCGGCCGACTTAGCATCTCGAGGCATAGAGTGTGAGGATATCTTAAATAATCGTTTATGGTGGAATGGTCCTGCCTGGCTAGTGCAGACAACAGATCTTTGGCCTAAAATGGTTAGTGTTCCTGATGTTAACTTAGAACTTAGAAAAACAACATTAATAAGTGTAATTAATATTGTCAATATTGAATTGAATGACCTATTGAATAAGTTTTCGACCTTGAATCGTTTAATACGCGTGACTGCATACTGTTTTCGTTTTTTCGACCATACATCGAAACGATATCAAGGTCAAGATTTCTTAACTACAATGGAACTTAGTCGATCAATGGAGTTTTGGATCAAATATGTACAAC
The DNA here is from genome assembly GCA_963978885.1 of Nemotelus pantherinus. NCBI lineage: Eukaryota > Metazoa > Arthropoda > Insecta > Diptera > Stratiomyidae > Nemotelus > Nemotelus pantherinus. The sequence goes on along the minus strand of OZ022264.1, from coordinate 158,341,649 downwards.
AAACAGAATTTAAGTTAGAAATAGGAAGGTTAAAGAAGGGTGAGCAGGTGAGCAAGGATAGCAAATTAATAAAATTGAATCCATTCTTAGACGACAAGCATATATTGCGAGTTGGAGGACGTCTTACAAACGCCAATTTAGCTTATGATGCGAAATTTCCTATCATTTTACCTAAAAATGGAAAATTTGTCGAACTTTTGATAAGGGAAATTCATCTTACTACACTCCACGGTCAAACCCAATTGGTATTAAATACGTCTAGGAGACGTTATTGGATTTTAGATGCTCGCACCAGCATTAAAAGGGAACTGCATAAATGTATAAGATGTATTCGAGCAAAGCCAGTTTTATTGAGACAGTTGATGGGCAACCTACCTTCTCCCCGAGTTAATATATCTAGGCCTTTCACGCACACCGGTGTGGATTATTGCGGCCCTATTGAATACCGTGACCGTCGGGGTCGAGGTGGTAAAAGGTTTAAAGGTTACATCGCCATTTTTATCTGCCTTGCTGTTAAAGCCATTCATATCGAGTTTGTTAGTGATCTCACTACGTCAGCCTTTTTGGCTGCCTTCCGGCGTTTTACAGGAAGAAGAGGACTCTGCAGTCACGTTTATAGTGACTGCGGAACCAATTTTGTAGGGGCAAATATTGAATTACGTAAGATAATAGAGAAAAATAACAAGCATGCTGCAGAATTAGTCGCTCATGATAATATTACATGGCATTTCAATCCCCCAGCTTCTCCTCATTTCGGGGGGTTATGGGAAGCAGGGGTAAAGTCGATCAAGGCACACTTACGTCGAGTTGTCGGAGAAGCCGCACTTACATTTGAAGAAATGTCGACAGTATTAGTCAGAATAGAAGCTTGCTTGAATTCTCGACCTTTGTGTCCCCTGTCAGATGATGCTATGGATGTCGAAGTTCTCACTCCGGCACATTTTCTTATCGGTGGTCCCTTATTGATGCCACCAGAACATGATTTGTTAAACGAAAAAATTGATTATATTAATAGATGGAAATACACGCAGCGAATGATCCAAACTTTTTGGAAACGATGGAAAGATGAATATCTATCGCGTCTGCAGGCTCGTCCAAAATGGCTTGCTAAAGAAATTGAACCTTGCGTTGGTGATATATGTTTAGTTAAAGGTGAAAATTTATCGTCCTATAAATGGCCGCTGGCTAGAATAGTAGAATTGCATCCGGGAAAGGACTCTTTGGTCAGAGTAGTGACAATACTTTCTAACGGGAAATTATATAAACGTCCAATCTCAAAAATTGCGCTGTTGCCAATATCTAAACAAAACTCTTGAACGAATTCAGAATGCATATTTCAACGAGCATTTTAATGAACATTTGATATTGAACTTAATTCGTACGCGCACATATTCGTAAATGGAAACTCGAAGATAGACTTTACTAAACATCATTGTATTTTAGAGACTTTTGAATTAATTTCTTAACGTCGATTTAACGAATTTTGAAACTATTAAAGACAAATTGTGAATACAATCGGTCACTGAATAACCGCGACTCGAAAATAATAGTACTTAAAAAATATTCATCTTAATGTGTTGTACGTATCGTCAGAGCCCCCCCCCCCCTTTCAATCCTTATATCTAGGCACGTCCTCTCCTGATCCTAGCTCCCATCAGCCTCCCAGCTTACCAAGTTGCGTACTGTCACTGGATCCTACAAACAATGGGTAACGAGTGAATGCAGTTCTGATCTGGACAGACCAGCGGGGGGAGTGTGTTCAAATTAAAACCTAAAAGGAAATTGATTAGCGAAATAAATTTAAAATAAACAAATTGACTTACCTGCTGTCAACGTCGCTGTCACCGATTGTACACAATGGAGACTTGTCAAATTGTCGATTCGCCTGATGTTCTCGACAACTCTTGTTATCTCTTTTACTCTTACTAGTCAGCAATTGTAAATTAATTTATAGTATTAGTTCACAAAGTAAAACTTGAAGTTTGTTAAAATGTTACAATTTGGATTGAAAACTTGAAGTTTGTTAATATGTTAAACTTTGGATTGTAATTGATAAAATGTTGCTTAAAACGGTAAATATTCGGAAACATCGTATAAATAGCAAAATTAACGGATGTTCGCTCTCTTTGCCTGAAAAACTTCGTTGGAACAAGATAAGTTTTGTAATTGTGAATAATTTAAATAAAATAAGAATTTTCCAGAAATTTGGAGGTTTTGAAATTTGCACATCATGTAGAACAAATTTGCTCTAAAGTGTCCAATGTCATTTACGCGCTGTATCCCCTAATAAATAGGAAATCAAAACTTAACGTACACAACAAGATCCTAGTATATAAGCTTGTAATTCAGCCTATTATCACATATGCGATACCAATATGGGGACAATGTGCAAAGATTCATAAAAAACGAGCTCAGATAGCTCAAAACAAATGCTTGAAACTTATATTAGATAAACCGTTCTACCATTCAACAGCACATATCCACAAACTTGCCAAAACTAGCACCATATTAACGTTGGTGTCAAAAAGAACTTCTTCATTCCTAAATAACTGCCAAGGCATCACCAATCCGCTCATTAGTTCACTCTATTAATAGCTTTAGGCAAAGTAATTTAAGGCGAAACTAGCATAAGTTACTCTAAGTTAGGCTAAGCATCGGTAATCAAACAAGGTTTTTCACTGTTTTCCTTGCATTTACTACATTACAAACTGAATTATTAAACAAATTGCTCTGCACAGTTCATAAAATTATAGCTGCAAAGAAATTTTTCAATTTCTAACCTCTAAGTATAACCGAATTGTTAAAACTATGTAAATAATAATAGCTTTAAATAAATGAAAATGGAAAAATGGATTCAGTTTTTGCCCATTCATCAGGTAATATGTGTATATCGGTACCGGATTCTTTAGCCGAAGCACTTATAGATTGACGAATTGATTGACGAATCCGGTAAAATAATTGTTTTTGTACCTGGTACACTGTTCTACCGGAAATTTCAGTTCTCTTTTTTAAATCGTCGTCTGAAAACTCTATTCCAGTAAGCAAGAGTGACACAAAATCCGTAATGTTAATCGGTGAAGATACTGGCAGTTCCACATTTATTTTCACACCATAGTCTTTTGGATGGAACGTATGGGAGGTAGGCTTGATCCCTGCTTTTCTTCCCCGCTCTCGTCTTAAGCTATGTGCAGGATATATATATTCGTCAATCACTTTAAATAGCTCTACATGATTTCTTTTCGACCTTGGAATCTGTCCAATTATATAATCAATAAAGTCCCAAAGCAAATTAGACATTTTGTTTGATTTTAAATAAACTTTTTCGGCGATTTTCTCGCTTTGGTAAACATGTTAGCAGAAATCCTCAATCTTCTTAGAATCACTGATGTCGGGAATACTTCTTTTTTTATATGTTTGATCTTTTTCGATATGTTTGAAAATCAGAGCCTTAATTGATGTCAAATAGTAGCTATAGAAGTCAGGTTTAATAACCAAGAAAAATAACGATCGGAATGTTGAAAAATTGATATCGTTTTTTTTTATAGCAATGTCTTCGTGAAGTAGCATCACTCCATCTTAAGAAAACAAGATTTTTTTTCAAAGACATGATTTTTACAACTATTTCTGTTACTTCAGGTTTGCTGGATTCTGCTGCAGTTGATCGTCGACTTATTTTCATCATGCTAGTTTTTTTTCTTCGGTACTGCCTATGGAGCGTTTAAAAATACTGCTGGCTGAAACAGGTTCTTCTCTTCCCCGCTTTCTTTTTTTCGATGGTGCTTCAGACTTTTTGCTATTCCACTTGCCAATAGACGACGCTAAGCTGCAGCCGGTAATACACTCCTTGGAGGAGTGATTTTACCAAATGATTCAAACAATTTTTCCACTCGTACAGGTGAAGTTTGCGTCGGCTTCTCATCTCTTATGCCGGGTTTCCACCAAAGAGACAAAACAAAAAACACGGACAAAACATGTTTTTCTGAACAAAAACACGAATGTTTTGTAAAAACTGAACAGTTTCGCGAGCATTTTTGTCTCTGAAAACTGTTTTAGTAAACAAAACACCTTTTTTGTCCGTGTTTCTTGTTTTGTCTCTTTGGTGGAAACCCGGCATTAAAACGTATTTAGTTTGTGTCGTGTTGTCTCGGAAGCTTTTTTGCTGCTTACGTACATGCTAGCTCGTTGAAGGCAATTGAGTGTTTCTTTCTAGAATTCCTTTACTTCTACGACGTGTGTTTAAAAATTTTATAAGTTCGTTTCGATAATGATACCATTTGTTTTTATCGCTGAATTTTTCACTTTTCAATATCTTATTCATTGCCTTATCGAACAAGTTCTGGTTATTAGAGCTTTGAATAGTGTCTTTCAAATTTGCATATACTTCAGGAGACAGAAGAAGCATTTTATTCAGATTACTGTTCCTATACATATTTCTCAATTAGTGAACCAATCCCCCCTGAAAGTACACTTCCCGGCAGTATGGGTAAAAATCCGCCTTGTTGAATTAATACTTTACGTTGTCGTGGAACTGATCGGTTATCATCAACTAGCTTACGCATACACTTTTTTTATTCACAGAGACGGTTATATAACTTACCAAGAGGTCTGTGGTTTCCATTCAACGTATTCAAGGTGATTTCGCAAAGTGTTTTAATTACCTCTGTGTCGGCATTCTTAAGTATAGCGTTTCTCAAACCCGGTCGAGCATGTCTAAGCACGTATAACATATGCTTGTTGTCCTTTAATCGCTTCATTCGTGACACCATTCTCTTACTTCAAGCTATCCTTTGAGCAATAACACGTTACAAAGTTTTCGATAAATAAATCAGTACGGAAAGGTAAAATATCATTTGCATTCTAAGTCAGGTCTATTAATAAATAGCTGTGTGGTGTCTGAGTAGTTTCGTTATAAATTCTCACAAGCTCCTTGCTATTTTCAGGGTAAATTTCGTTAGCAAGATGATGAAATTGACTTTAATCACTCGGATTCTTGAAGCATACCAGATATTTACAATTCAATGATATGTAACCGCAAAATTTTCCCTGATGGAATGCATTATGTGTTACTAATATAACCGAAAAATTCCTATGATGTGATCCTTTGGTAAAAAGTTCGCAAACTTGTCTTGAAAACGCATTTAATATCATATCGTCCAAAACTATAAGTTTTGGCTCATTCACATTATTCACAAACTCCTCGGGAATCGTGCTTAAATATTCAATATTCTTAAAACCTGATTTTGTTGGAAAAGCTAGAGTTTCAGCAATAAACCAAATAACCTTCTTCATTTGCGGCTGTATCATAGAGTCGTTTCTTAGAAGTGTCTCTATAAAACTCGTCTTTCCGCACCCGGATAGTCCGGCAAACATCATTAAAAATGGATAAATAAATTGCACTATTATTTAACATAAAAAAAAAAACTCTAGCGCACCTGAACCGCTAGAAACACTAATGTTCGAAGAACAGTAGAAGAATCGTGCAGGTTTTGAGTGCATATTCCACCACATGAGCTGCTTATTACGGCAAAACTGTTTCAAATGCCACGTTTTACTTTGGTCTCAAGAATGCATTATAGCTCATATGGTAGAAGGTTTCAGATATAACCACTCTCATGGGTTTCAAAGTTTATGAAAGAAAAACACTTGTTAATTATATTCGTTATCAGTTGCTTATTTCACCAAACTTTGAAAGCAGTATCTCATATAACATCAATGAAGAAAATGCTCAGTGCCTGCAGCACTGTAACTGAAGTTGGTGTTTGGGGCTGCGATCCGAAAAATTTGTAGAACTTTGGGAATTGAAACATCGGTTATTTATTTTCATTGTAAATGTTTCCGGTATGAATACTAACTGTAAGCATTTATTGATACAAAAGTAGCACAACCGACTCGTGCTGGCAACCTTTCGCCAGTATCAAAGCCAAGAATATATCACATCTGCTTCACGTTGTTATATTACATTCGAAGTTATAGGAGTATAAAGAAATTTAGGGTTACCTGCAGCGAGTATTTTCAAATAATCGAAAGCCTAATATTTGCTGTTTATTGTCACTACAATATCATTACCAATTGAAAATTCTACGATAAAACTGCTTAATAAAGATATTGCAAACAAACACAAAACCAACAATAGCTGGCAACCCTATCGAGGCTTTTCAACCAAATTTGGCCTGAATAATGCTTATAATAGGTTCCATTAATTGTATGATTTCATGACTGCACTGGAAGTTATAGTGCAGAAAGTTTTATTTTCCTGAGAGAATTTTCAAAACCAAAGACACAAAAATTACCATAGCTGGCAGCACCAATCGAATTTTTCAACCAAATTTCTATCAAACAGAGTCTAGAGTAAGGTGCAGCTACTGTGTCAATTTCATGAAAATCTGGTTACTAATTCACATTTCATAGGGAAAAAAGCAATTTTTTTTTCTTTGTAATTTTTCAAGATGGCACCACTGGCACAGAGTTGCCCACAATTCAAAATCGCTTCTATCAGACCTGGTTCTACTTAAGTCCAATGCATTATGTAAATTTCAATGGTATCTGATTTTTGGTTCGTGAATTCCCGTGAACAGAAGTTTTTGATGCTAAAAATATAGGTTAACTGAGATAGGGTTACCGTTCTAGTCCGACATGAAATTTCCAAAGTTTTACTTTGAACGTGTAGATAAAGCATAAGATTAGTATACAGATTGGTTTTATTGTAAGAAACGGACATTTTTAGGATATTCGATGATTTGAATGTTTTCACTTCCAAATATTTATTTTTTCAAATTTAAGACACTAAAATTATCATAGCTGGCAGCTCCAACCGAATTTTTCAACGAAATTTCTACCAAACGTGGTTTAAAATAGGGTCCAGCTTTTGTGTGAATTTCGTCAAAATCGAACGATTCAATCAGAATTTATAGGGCTAAAAACAGTTATTTTTTTTAGTGATTTTTCAAGATGGAACCACTGGCACAGAATCGCTTGCATATAAAAATCACTTCCATCAGACCTGGTCCTATTTAAGACCAATACAGTTTGCAAATTTCAATTAATTCTGCTCATCGGATCGTGAGTTTCCGTGAACAGAAGTTTTTGATGCTAAAAATATAGGTAAATTGGGCAAGGGTTACCAGGCGTGTCCGTTATACCATATCAAATTTTTTTTTTGGTCTATGTAAAAAAAGCACGATATTTACATATGAGTGGCTTTTTTTTGAAGAAGCGGCATTTTTTCAAGAGAGACGATAATTTGGAGGTTTTCACTTTCAGTGCGTGTCCTAACTTCAGGATTGCCAGCACGCTCATCAAGAGCTACACGAATTTACAACTAAATAATATCAATATGTTCTGAAAATTTCGTAATGATTGAATAGCTGTGTCAAAAGTTATCACAATTTAAAAATTTTCAATTTTTCCCGTTCTCTTTTTAGGCACCCAGCGCACACATGGGGTTAAAAAATTCCAAAACATTATCCGACTCACATGTAAAACACGTTAGAAATTAATTTCGTTAACTTTATTTTTGCAAAACTTGTTTGTGTACGAAATAATAGGTATATTAAAAATATCACTAAAATGGCCGCCGGCGCCAAAGGGTTAAAGATTTTTAACTTTTTCTGAGACCTGGCACTATTCTGCATATACATCAATGTGTCCTAAAAATTTCAGTTCAATCGGATGGCGCGGTCCTGAGATTTTTTCACTGAAATTTTTTGATGATATATATATATATATATATATATATATATATATATATATATATATATATATATATATATATATATATATATATATATATATATATATATATATATATATATATATATATATATATATATATATATATATAGAAATATGAATTTTTGGCCAAAGTGATTTTAATACTAATGTTCTTCTTCCAACATTAGTAAAAAGAATACACTAATTGCATTCAGGAATATTTGGATCTAGACCACATGAAGCTAGTCAGCGATATTAATGAGCATATATTCAAAGGAGATCAACGTCAATGTGTTGCGCATTACTTACCACACCATGCAATCCAAAAGGAAAGCAGCACAACAAGATGTCGAGTCGTTTTCGATGCCTCCAGAAAAACAACCTCTGGTTTATCATTAAACGAAACTTTGTTTGCTGGTCCAGCTATTCAAAACGACCTCATGACCGTGTTGATGAAATGGAGATGGCACCGCTTTGCTTTTGTTGCTGATATAGCAAAAATGTATCGTCAGATAAACATGCACTCGAAAGATGCACAATTTCAAAGGATTCTGTGGAGGTCCAATCCATCCGAAGAAATAAAAGACTACGCATTGACAACGGTAACATTTGGTACAAGTTGTGCACCATTTTTGGTCATTAGAACTTTGAGAAAACTGGCAGAAGATGAACGTTTTAGATATACCAATATCTTTCATCTTCGCAAATGGATTAGTAATGATATGCGAACTTTAGATGGTGTGCCTGTCGAAGATTTGGAAATGCAAATGTCTTTGAATTTGAATTTAGACCAAGGCTATAAATCGTTAGGAATTATGTGGCATCAACTAACTGACCAATTTAGTTATCGCGATAAACTAAGTGAAGAAAGCAATGCATATTCAAAGCGGCAAGTATTGTCAGATATTGCCAGGCTCTACGATCCTTTAGGCTGGCTACCTCCCATTATGATAACCGCTAAAATTTTGTTGCAGTCATTTTGGTTAAATGGTTTGACGAGCCTTTAGAAGATGAATTACATAGAACCTGGATCGATTTTAGAACTAAATTACTAACTCTTGGAAATCTAAGAATACCTAGGTGGGTAAACTACACAAAGCAATCGAATTTGGAGTTACATGGATTTAGCGATGCCTCATCAAAAGCTTACGCAGCAGTAGTATATCTTGTTATTCGACGTGATGACGAAGCTCATGCGCAACTTCTAATATCTAAATCTAAGGTGGCTCCCTTACGAACGGTTTCAATACCACGACTGGAATTATGTGGAGCAGTACTGTTGGCAAAATTAATTTCGAAGGTAAAACTTGCATTGAATTTGATGAGTATCAGTATTTCGTTACGGACTGATTCCGAAATCGTGCTTGCATGGCTAAGAGATCATCCAGCTCGATGGACAGTTTTCGTCGCCAATCGAACCACGGAAATTTTGAACCACGTTGGGAATACTCCTTGGCGTCATTATCCATCCAATCAAAATCCCGCTGATTTAGCATCCCGCGGAATCCATGCTTCTGAAATCTTCGACAGTAATTTGTGGTGGCATGGACCCAGTTGGTTGACTTAGGATTCTAATAACTGGCCCCGCAGTACCTTTTCCTGGAATACTAAACTGGAATGCAGAAATACACTGTTAGTCCATGTTGTTAATGAATGTAACCCAGACCTCGACACTTTGTTAGATAAATTTTCAACTTTGTCTCGTTTGATACGAGTAACAGCCTATTGCTTCCGTTTCTTCGCACACATATCGAAACAATCTAATAATAGTGGATATTTAACAACAATCGAATTACAGCAATCGTTTAACTTCTGGTTAAGATACACTCAATCAAAGGAATTTGGAAAAGAAGTCTCGACGTTACGAAATGGAAAGGTCATTGGAAACAACAGCCTTCTCAGGAATTTGAACCCGTTTGTAGATGGTACTGGAATATTGAGAATTGGAGGACGGTTAAACAACGCCACTTTGCCATACGACGCTAAGCATCAAATCATTCTACCTAAAAGAAGAAAATTAGTGAAGTTATTAATACATCAAACGCATCAAGACACTTTACATGGACAAACGCAGCTGATGTTGAATATGATTAGAAGACGGTATTGGATTTTAGACGCTCGTAATACTATTAAGCGAGAAATACGCAAATGTGTAAAATGTTTCCGGGCAAAGCCGCAAATATTAACCCAGTTGATGGGAAGCTTGCCAGCACCTAGAGTAAATATGTCCAGTCCATTCACGCATACGGGTGTCGATTACTGCGGTCCAATTGAGTATCGCGACAGACGAGGACGTGGATACAAACTACACAAGGGATACATCGCAATATTCATATGTCTAGCAGTCAAGGCTATTCACATCGAATTCGTCAGTGATTTGACTACAGCAGCGTTTCTCGCAGCACTGAGTCGATTTATGGGACGTCGAGGACTTTTTAACCACATATATAGCGACTGCGGTACTAATTTCATCGGAGCTTGCGCGGAATTGCGACGCATCGTGAAAGGAAACAATCATTATGCTGCAGAAGTACTCGCCAATGAAAATATCATTTGGCATTTCAACCCTCCTGCTTCTCCACATTTCGGTGGACTGTGGGAGGCCGGAGTGAAGTCGATTAAACAGCACTTACATCGAATTGTTGGAGGAGCAGCATTTACTTTTGAGGAAATATCAACCGTGCTAGTAAGAATTGAAGCTTGCCTCAACTCCCGGCCTTTATACCCTTTATCAGATGACCCCACAGACATCGAAGAGCTCACTCTAGCTCATTTTCTAATCGGAAGAGCAATACTTACACCACCTGAGCAAGATTTCACAGCCATAAAGCTGAATTATTTGGATAGATGGCAGTATGTTCAACGTTTGACACAGGACTTCTGGAACAGATGGAAAGTTGAATATTTGAATCGCCTGCAATCACGTCCGAAATGGCTTAACAAAGAAATAAACCCGCGTGTTGGTGATATTTGTATATTAAAGGACGAAAGAGTGGTATCATATAAATGGTCGTTAGCAAAAATAACTGAACTTCATCCTGGAAAAGATTCATTAGTGCGAGTGGTTTCCGTGTTCTCAAATGGCAAAATTTATAAACGACCTATATCAAAAATCGCGTTACTGCCGATCACAACAAGAACTTGAACTTCATTATTGAATTAATAACGTATCAAATATACTTATGAAATTCGGACTGTAATATCAAGCATTAACGATAAACTAATGAATTGATGAATCGATTAACCCGTTCGAGATAAATGAAGAGACAACACTTGGAATAACAACTAAAAAAAAAACCAATTGACATCGAATTAATAATAATAATTGAATCAAATGAATTAACCTTAATTTAAAGTATGCATAGTTATCTCAATCTCTGTTCAACGTCTTTATACCATACCAAACCCTGTTCCCTAAATTCCTTCCAATCTTTTGTTCGAGGTGGCGAGTCAGGGCGCCACGTTAATATAACCCTTGGTTGCTGGATGTTATGTGTCTGTTCGGAGTAAATGCCACAGGCAACACTAACATCTTTAACGTATGGTTCTCGAATCCGGTAATCCATAATTTTTCTGGACTATAAACGCTTATGCTTAACGGACCAATGCATCAACAAGGAGTCTATGGTCGGCAATTCAATATCGATGTAAAACATTACTAAGCATATATTTATAGGTGGTAATCCTGATCCTGTCGGACCAGCGGGGGAGGATGTTCAACAATGAATTAACGTTGTCACCATGACAACGGCAACAGCAGATGGGAGACAAACAGCTGATCGGAAAACTTTAGTGCTGTGTTTAAAATGTAAAATCTGATATTGGAAATTTAAAAACCAGTAATTGTTCAAAAGCTTGTATTTACCGAAATTTTCAATATCCAGTTATTTTTCAAAAGTTAAGTTAGAATATAAAATTTGAAATGAAAGTTTAGTCCATCATCAGCTTTGAAATCGTACACACTAAATTCGTGTTCGACCTTAGAAGTTAGTTAGAACTTGAAAACCGTATTTTTGAATCGAGTAGTTAACAGCAAGTAAAAATTTGAAACTTTGAAATTAGAAAGTGTATTTGAATTAATATTTGGAATAAATTGGTGAATTGTATTCGATACAATGTTTTTGTTTTCGACGGAAATTAACATAAATAAAATTTTAAGATACGAAGCAAATTATTTTGAACACAACTTGTTCCTGACCATAACATTAAAACGCCTGGAGCATATTACCTACCCCATCATGCCATTTTTAAAGATAGCAGTTCAAAGACAAAATTTCGGGTGGTGTTCAATGCATCCCAAAAAATACCACAAGGGGTTTATATCCAGAGGCTGCAAATGTTTTGCTGTACGACTTCTACGTACATGATGTCTTAACTGGGTCTGATAATTTAATAGACCTAGAAAAACTCCAGAGAGATTTGCGACACCTGTTAGCTGGAGGTGGATTTCATCTACGAAAGTGGGCCTCTAATCATCCGCACCTTTAAGCGTCAATCCCAATTGAAGATCAAGAAATTAATGTGCCACTTGATATAACAACAACAGAAAATATCAAAACATTAGGACTTCAGTGGCATCCAGCAAAGGACGAATTCAGATTCGATCTTCAAAAAATTTCTACTGTCGGAATTCATACCAAAAGGAGCATACTTTCAGAAATAGCAAAACTTTTTGACCCGCTAAGATGGCTGCAACCCTGTATCATTGTCGGCAAAATAACAATGCAGAAACTTTGGCTATCTAAATGCCACCGGAATGAACTTCTCGACCCAGCACTTATACAAAATTGGCTTGAGGTACACAATGATTTAATATCATTGAAAACACTTAACATTCCCAGGTGGATTGGGTACTCCAACAACAATAAAATGGAACTTCATGGATAGTGCGATGCTTCCTGTAACGCTTTCGCTGCAGTCGTTTAATTAAAAGTGTGGAACACTACCAACACTAAAGTTCAATTATTGGCAGCGAAATCGAAAGTTGCTCCGCTTAAAACGATATCGATCTCGAGGTTGGAGTTGTGTGGAACTGTTTTACTGGTCAAATTGCTGAAACAAATCGCTCAAGCACATAATTGGCAACACGGGCCGAAATATTATTGGACGAACTCCACTATTGTGTTATCATGGTTACACAGCAGTCCGTCAATGTGGAAGGTATTCCTTGCAAATTGAGTGAGTACAATTCAACAAGAAAGTTCACCCTGTAACTGGTATCACGTGGACACGCGCAGTAATCCAGCAGACTTAGCCACGAGGGGAATTACACCAACTCAGTTACTATCAGCAAACTTGTGGTGGTATGGTCCAGAGTGGTTGAAAGTACCTACTAGTGATTGGAAATTACCCGTATACCCAACATATGTGAATTTGGAAGACGAGGAACGGAAAATTTCGCTAGCCACATTTTTTACTGCACCGGAGCCTAAAATCCTCGGCAGATTTTCAAACGTAACGAAACTGTTTCGAGTCGTTGCATATAGCCGTCGCTTTGCTAATAACACGATGAAGGCAGGACCAAAATTATCTGGTCCTTTAACAATAGCTGAACTAAAATCGACTGAAACAATATGTATACGATTGAGCCAGCAACATGCGTTTTCATCCGAAATAGACGCATTAAGGAAAAAACCCTAGCGCATCAGAACCGCTAGAAATACTAATGTTCCAAAAACGGTAGAAGAATTGTGCAGATTTTGAGTGTATTGTTATATATTGCCTTATTTATTGTTGTTATATTGTTATATATTGTATGCATAGATTGAATTTATTGTCATATATATTGTTATATATTGTATATTTGCGATGTGAATACTTAATGCGAGCATTTATTGGTACGAAAATAACAAAAACACCTCGTGCTAGCAGTCCTTTGCTAGCACCGAAACCCAAAATAAGTCATACCTGCCTTACGTTGAAGTCAAACCTGCTCTGCGAATTTCGTATTGATCCGATCACTGCATTGGAAGTTATAGGGATATAAAAAAATTTAAGATGACCATTCGAAAGAGCTCTCAAACTTTCTAGATCTTAGTATTTGGTATTTATTTTCACTACAAGACCACTACGATTTGAAAATTTTATGATAAAATCGCTTACTAAAGCTATGTCAAAAAATACCTAAATAATCATAGCTGGTAACACTATCATTGTTTTTCAAACTAGATTTCTACTGAATATTGTCTAAAATAATTTAAATTTTCCATATGAATTTCGTTATGATACCATGACTATACTAGAGGCTATAGGACAAAGAGCTTTATTCAAATAAAATAACATTATATAAACAACTTGGTGCAGTTGCACCAATTTTTGACGATTCTAAAAGCATATAGATATATAACTTAGATGCTTTGCTTTTATATAATCTTTTAGTGCTTTTATATAATCCAAGTCGTTTGTCATAAATTATGCTTACCATAAAAGGGGGGTGATGCAGATGAATAAGCTATTAAACTTGGTTATAGATTCAAGTAACAAACGATAAAATTTCCAAAACCCGGAACATTTAAATATCGGTTGCTTATTTTATTATAAATGGTTTGCTTATGAATAGAAAATGGAAGCACCTGTTGGTGCGATATTTACGAAATTGTCCGGTGCTGGCAATCATGTGCTAGCACCAAAGCTGCTTCACGTTGTGTTAAACCCAGCCTATGAGTTTCGTTTCGATTGAATCGCTGCGCTGCGCTGTTAGTTATAGGAGTGAATAAAATTTTAGGGTTACCATCGTCCGAACCTTTCAAATTTTTGAAACGTAAATATTTGTTGTTAATTGTCATTGCAGGATCATTCCCATTTGGAAATTTAATGACAACATCGCTCGATAAAACAATGTAAATAAATTACGAAATTCATCATAGCTGGGCACCCTTTCATGGTTTTGAAAATAGAGGTAATTTGATCACCGGTTGTCGTTCTTGTTTACCGCGGAATTTTGAAATATTTTATTGGACTTGGTGGACAAAGGTCAAAATTTATCAATAATTTGAATTTATTTTCAAAAATCAAATATTTCTCATGAAGGTCGATGATTTGAAGGATTTTTTTCAGGAGCCTGCTGGAGCAACAGAGAGAAAGTCCATGTGTGTAAAATTTTAGTCTATATCAATATATCATTTATACATATATATATATAAGTATATATATATATATATATATATATATATATATATATATATATATATATATATATATATATATATATATATATATATATATATATATATATCT
>OZ022264.1:158241703-158321703 GCA_963978885.1 Nemotelus pantherinus | reverse complement strand
CTTGTTTTTTTGTTGGAATACTAAATATTTAGTCTTTTGGATGTTTATTATTAATTTACTTTGTTCGAGCCAATTCCAATATTTTCCTAGGTCTTCATTTATATTTTGCTGGAGAGTGAATTCGTTTTTACCGGAATACAGCAGTAGTGTGTCATCAGCAAATAAAACTATTTTTCCCAACAGATGAATGTCCTGTACGCTGTTAATGTAAAGTAAAAATAGTAATGGCCCAAGGATTGATCCTTGAGGAACGCCGATGTTTATAGTGCATCCCTGACTTTTATACATATTGTTAGTTGTAATAATACGCCTGTTGAAGAGATAATTCTTTATCAACAGCTTGAAGTTGTGATGGATTCCGTATATTTCGAGCCTCTGAAGCAGTATGTCGTGGTTAATGGTGTCAAAGGCCTTTTTCAGATCCACGAAGATTGCCGCTACATAGTCGCCCTTATCCAATTCATTGTTGATGAAATGTACTGCATCTAATGTTGCTGCTAGTGTACTACTGTTTTCTTGAAAGCCATATTGAATTGGCGTCAAAATGGAGTTAGTCTTAATAAATTGAAGCAATTGTTTTTGAATGGCTCTTTCAAATATTTTACTTAGGACACTTGTCACAGCTATTGGGCGATAATTTGATGGATCTGCTGGATCACCACCTTTGAAGATTGGAGTGATTTTCGCTAGTTTAAGACAATCAGGGAATGTACCAGCTTCTAGGTGCTTATTTATCATTGTAGTTAGAAGCTCCAAAATATGATTTTTTAGAAATTTAATATCCTCTGATGTTATACTATCCAGACCAGGAGAAACCTTTGATTTAAGGCTGTCGATTATTTCAAATATTTCAACAGGACCCGTGGGACGCAAGTGAATTGAAGTGCACATATTAGGCTCAATATGAATACTCGATCGTGATGAACGTTGCAGTTGCTCGGTGACAAGTGTTCCAATGGTAGCGAAGAAGTTGTTTAACTGCTGTGCTACTTCTTCAGGGTCTGTAATGGATGTTCCATTTATCAACAGTTCTTCTATGCACGTTGAAGATTTGTTTTGTTGCTTAGACAAGAGCTCATTTACTAGTTGCCAATATCTGGAGGTATTTCCGGCTGAAGCTTCAAACTTATTTCTGTAGAAATGTTTTTTGGCCTCCATGATAGCTCGATTCGAATCTTTCTTCATAGATAAATAGATCTGCTTCTTGGACGTGGAGTTTGGATCTGCTTTGTATTTTTTGTAAGCAGTTCGTTTTCGATTTGCAGCATCAATTACATTCCTAGTGATCCAAGATTGTACTCGTACACGAACTTGTTTTGTTGTTGTTGTTCTCAATCAGCTCATCAAAGTCCGAAGTTGGAGACCCTTGGAGACTAACTATGAAGTTCCTTAAAAAATCTTTATTATTGGTTCTGCTCATCGATATTTTTTTAGGCCGTATTTTAGCTTTGACGAGATTTTTGATGGATAAGTTAATTACTTTATGGTCTAAGCCGGGCCAGTCGTCATCATTGTAAGACATACGTTCACTCATGTTTGGATGTTTTATGATCACATGATCGAGTAGTGTTTCGGACGTCATAGTGATGCGTGTTGGCTTTGTCTTGTTAAATACGACTCCATTATTTGTCGCAATTATATCGAGATATTCGCTGCATATGGTAGAAGATGTTAATATATCAATATTTGTATCTGCTACAGTGATTAATTTATCGATAGTCGAATAGAATTCGTCGATATGATTGAGAAAGAGATGGTCTTCTTCATTTGGTGCTTTATAAAAGGTGCCGATGTTAATTTTTCCTGAACTAAGTGCAAGCTCAACTACTATAGTGTTATATTTATCAGACATGCTGACAAGCTTTGAGCGAATATTTGACTTCACAAGTATTGCTGTGCCTCCTCCACGGCCCGATTGTCTTGTGCAGAAATAGCCTGTTTATCCTCTCGGCGTAAAGAGTTCCTGTTCGTTGCTATATATCCATATTTCATTAAAAACTACAACATCGATGTTTTTGTTGGAACATAAATAAATATTGATATCGTCAATTTTATTTCGAATGCTTCTAACGTTTGCGTAGAAAATGTTTAAAAGACAATTTTTTTCGTTTGCTGTTGATCTAATATCCATAATTGATTCGCTTTTGGTTAACTTCAATCATTCTCTTAAATTCCGGGCACTCATAACTGTCTGCGCGATGTTGTGTATGCAGATGATTTTTAATTATGCAATTATTGCATTTTAAAGAAGATGCTGTACATGCGTGAGTAAGATGATTACCAGCACATTTAGCACACACTTCCTTTGCCTGGCATGTTTGGGATTTATGGCCGAATCCTTGACATTTAAAACATCGCATTACGATGTGGTCTTCAACAACGTAATGGGAGCCGAAATTGATATTGATGTATTGGTTCACCATTCTTTCAAATAGCTTCCCACCAACCTCCACAAAAGCTATCCATTTATTTGTTTTTTTTGCCTGCCTCATATGTACCACCTCAAATTTATCATTAATGTCTATGTTATGGTTAAGACTAATTATTTCTTCTTTCAGCTCTTTCGTGCTGTATTTTTGTTGGAGTCCTCTTATCATCAGTCGAGGCAGTTTCTCCTTGGTACATTCGATTTTATATTGCGCTCCTAAGTTTTCTTCTAGGTTTTTTACTAGAACCTCAGTATTTTGCTGGTTATTGGATTTAATTAATATACCCCCACTTCTAAGTTGTTTTGTAAATTCAACAGGTGTTTAAATTTTACTGGGTTGATTTTTTTTTAATGTCACTCAACGTACTAGCAGCATCTTGCTCATTTTTTGGCTTAATGATGATGCCTTTGTTAAATTTTTTCATTTTAATTGCACTAAATGGCTTTGCTCTGGTGACATCTGCATATGAGGGAATAGGGACAGGCTTGACACTTGTTTTCGTAATTTCCTCAATTTTACAATTAATTGTTTTTAAAAGCTCATGATTTTTTTCCACCTGCAGCGTAATTCTGTCCTCACGACTTTTGCGCAGTGCTGTTTCGCATTTCTTGCAGAACCACTTAACCTTACTGCCAAGCTCTTTTATCAGTTCAAACTCCGCTTTGGTAACGTTAATGCAGCCGATGTGGTAATTCTTGTCGCCACAAAAACCTTCGCAAATGAGTGCTGGATGTTCTTCTGCTATTTGTTTTTTACATTTCCCACACTTTTCCTCTTCAGTCATTATTTTATAATGAAAAGTAATCAAGGATATAAAATCAATGTAGAGAAATTTAATTTAATTTCATATATTCGATGACGCAATCGCAGCATCGGTCTTAAGCTCTACACCACTAGGAAAGTGCAAAGCTCTTCGACCAATTTACTAAGTTCAACAATCACACTCAAACAACAAGCTTAACACTCACTCCACTCTATGCTAACTATCACAAGCACACGCGTTTTACAAGCTCACTCTGAAAAGCGTAGCTTAGCATCCACTCAGCGCAAAACAGTCTACCAGTCACAGAGGGGAAGAAGCTTTACCCACTCCGTTCAATACAAGTTACTACAGGCACACAAGTTCCACAAAGCTCACTCCGAAAAAGTACTTAGGGTCCACTCAGATTGAACAGTCTAACAGTCACACAGAATTGCAAACAGTTAAATTCAAATCAAAATTTAAAGGAAAATTTTCACCGAATCCTATCCGTTTGACTTCGGGTGCACTGTATCACTTCCAATTTCGACAACATTTGGATTAGTTTTCAATTTAAAATCAAAAACTCGCGCTAAATCACTGTATTATTCACTCCAAATATTATTTTCGATAGACAGACTTCACACACGTCTCAACGCTTTTTTTAAGGGGACTTAAGGGGACGCTCCCCTGAATTTGAGCAAAAAAAGACAAAATTTGTATTTTTTTTTTGTAGGAGAATGAAAAGGCGTACGAACTTCTAATTTAGCAATTGGATTGGTTTATTATTGCAGATTATGAAAATGTAAATTAATTGTAGAAATTCAAAATGGCGGCTACAAAATGGCGATTTCCGTCGGCCTCTGCGCGCGAAACATGGCCCCACAGTTTCAATCCTGCAGCCTCTTGTAGTGGACTGAAATCAAAAATCGTTATAAGTACTTGAAGATAATCACATTTTTTACGTTTTGAACTAGGGTCAGCAATTTTTACGAAAAATTAATTCCGTAATGATCATTTGAATCATAAAGTCCAATTTTTCCCTACTTTTTACTAATGTTCGAAGAACATTAGTATTAAAATCGATTCGGCCAAAAATTCATATTTCCATATATATATATATATATATATATATATATATATATATATATATATATATATATATATATATCATCAAAAAATTTCAGTGAGATAATCTCGGGAACGCGCCATCCGATTGAGCTGAAACTTTCAGGATACATTGGTGTATATGCAGAATAGGTCCAGGTCTCTTTAAATGTCAGTTATTGTTAACCTTTTGGCGCCGGCGTCCAGTTCAGTGATATTTTTAATATCCCTATTATTTCGTGCACAAATGATTTTCGCAAAAATTAAGTTAACGAAATAAATTTCTAACGTGTTTTACATATGAATCGGATAATGCTTTGGAATTTTTTAACCCTATGTGTGCGCTGGGTGCCTAAAATGAGAACGGGAAAATTTGAAAATTTTTAAATTGCGATAACTTTTGACAGAGCTATTCAATCATTACGAAATTTTCAGAACATATTGATATTTTTTAGTAGTAGATTTGTGTAGCTTTAAATGAGCGTGCTGACAACCCTGTAGCTAGGGCAGGCACTGAAAATTAAAACCTCCAAATCATCGTCTCTCTTGAAAAAATGCCGTTTCTTCAAAAAAACGCCACTCATATGTAAATCTTGTGCTTTGTTTACATAACCAAAAAAAAAAAAAAGATATGGTATAACGGGCACGCCTGGTAACCCTTGCCCAATTTACCTATATTTTTAGCATCAAAAACTTCTGTTCACGGAAACTCACCATCCGATGATCAGAATTAATTGAAATTCACAGAATGTATTGGTCATAAATAGGACCAGATCTGATAGAAGTGATTTTGAAATGCGGGTGATTCTGTGCCAGTGGTGCCATCTTGAAAAACCACTAAAAAAGATAACTGTTTTTTGCCCTATAAATTCTGATTGAATCGTTCGATTTAGACGAAACTCACACAATTGCTGGACCTTACTTTAAGCCACGTTTGGTAGAAATTTGGTTGAAAAATTCGGTAGGAGCTGCCAGCTATGATAATTTTGGTGTCTTCGTTTTGAAAAAAAATAATTTGGAAGTGAAAACATTCAAACCATCGAATATTCAAAAAAATGTCCGTTTCTTACAATAAAACCAATCTGTATATAAATCTTATGTTTTATCTACACGTTCAAAATAAAACTTTGGAAATTTCATGTCGGACAAGAACGGTAACCCTCTCCCAGTTAACCTATATTTTTAGCATCAAAAACTTCTGTTCACGGGAACTCACGAATCAATAATCAGATACAGCTAAAATTTACAGAATGCATTGGACTTAAGTAAGACCAGATTTGAAAGAAGCGATTTTGAATTGTGGGCAAGTCTGTGCCAGTGGTGCCATCTTGAAAAATTACAAAGAAAAAAAAACTGCTTTTTGCCCTATGAAATGTGAATAAGTTACCAGATTTTCATGAAATTGACACAGTAGCTAAACCTAACTCGAATCTCTGTTTGGTGGAAATTGAGTTGAAAAATTTGATTGGTGCTGCGAGCTATGGTAATTTTTGTGTCTTTGGTTTTGAAAATTCGCTCAGGAAAATAAAACTTTTTGCACTATAGCTTCCAGTGCAGTCATGATATCAATACGAATTTCATACAATTAATGAAACCTGTCATAAACATTATTCAGGCCAAATTTGGTTGAAAAGCCACGATAGGGTTGCCAGCTATTGTTGGTTTTGTGTTTAATTGCAATATCTTTATTAAGCGGTTTTATCGTAGAATTTTCAATTGGTAATGATATTGTAGTGACAATAAACAGCAAATATTAAGCTTTCGATCATTTGAAAAAACTCGCTGCAGGTAACCCTAAATTTCTTTATACTCCTATAACTTCGAATGTAATTAAACAACGTGAAGCAGATTTGATATATTCTTGGCTTTGATACTGGCGAAAGGTTGCCAGCACGAGTCGGTTGTGCCACTTTTGTATCAATAAATGCTTACAGTTAGTATTCATACCGGAAACATTTACAATGAAAATTAATAACCGATGTTACAATTCGCAAAGTTCTGCAAATTTTTCGGATCGCAGCCCCAAAAACCAACTTCATTTACAGTGCTGCAGGCACTGAGCATTTTCTTCATTGATGTTATATGAGATGCTGCTTTCAAAATTATGTGAAATAAGCAACTGATAACGAATATAATTAACCCGTGTTTTGCTCTCATAAACGTTGAAATTCATGCCAGTGGTAATATCTGAAACCTTCCACCATATGAGCTATAATGCATTCTTAAGACGAAAGAAAAACGTGGCATTTGGAACAGTTTGGCCGTAATAAGCAGCACATGTGGTGGAATATGCACTCAAAACCTGCAAGATTCTTCTACTGTTCTTCGAACATTAGTGTTTCTAGCGGTTCAGGTGCGCTAGAGTTTTTTCATTTCAACAACTTTAAAAAAATATAAATAATTATAGTTGATAGGAATGGCTAGTTCAGAACATATAAAAAATGATATACTTTCAAATGCTTTTTAGTTTTAGTAAATCGGATTGATAGAACCATTCCGTGAATTGAAACTAGATTGGAAAACATGGTTTCGAGAAAAAAGCGTTTAAAGTTTTTTTAATCTTTGCGGTGGAATAACATTTTTTTTTGATGAGTTTTCACGACCAGTATTTCATCTTTATGGTTTTCAGGGTCGCTGATTACGAATTTGAAGTCAAATTTTGAAAATTCAAAATGGTGGATCTAAAAATGGGGGTATAAAAAAATTATATGTATCAAATTTGAACAACAATGTCTAAAATTTGCTTTCGCGCCTGACAAACACGAATGAATCATTATTTTTTTTTAAAAAAAAGAAAACAAAAATTATTCCGGTGTAGCAAAAAAAATATTTTTCAATGCAAATTCAAAAAAAAAAATCTCAGTTTTTCCATTTCCGCGAACACTTAACGGCATTTCTGTTGATTATGCTGTATTACACTTACATTACGATCTTAGTCGCTTATTCCTGGGCCGTACATGATCCCTTCCTCTACTTCGAACTGCTTCTGTTTGGCTTCTTCCTGGAGACGATGTGCAAGGCGGGCGTTTCGAGCAGCGGTTGATATTCGACGCTCTGCTTCCAGGATTCTCTTGGCGTTGGCATCCTCGGCGTATCGGCTGGCCTCGTTTCCGATACTTATGTCCATTGCACTCATGATTTTTAGCAAAGCAGATCTTCCCTCGTTGAAAATGCACGCAGCAATGTACGTGCAGATGTTGATGACTTGATGTCCACAATGAAGGTGCTTCGGTGCCATTCTCCACACTGTCGCGTTAAAAGATTCGTTGGAGTTTTGAGTGTTCGCTATAACGCAGCGCTCCAGCAGATCCGTTTCGGAGAGAGCCTTGTATATTGGCTTGATGGCTTTGGCAACATTTTCCGCGAGCGGGGGTTTGTGTTTGAAGATCTCCAGGTTCCCTTCTGCCTCAGCAACTCGCCACTTGCACCAACTATTACCTCCTTCGGGACACAAATGATGTTTTGGATTCTCGTCAGTTGAGCACTTATGAAAGTAAGTAGCCCAGATGGCATCTTTCATATGAGACGAGGAATCTGCGTTGCGTGTTATCGCCAAACCGTAATAGACCGACAATTCTGCGACCAATTTATCTGTCAATTTTCCTACCCCTTTCCCGCCGAGTCCTTTCGTATTCTTTTTCAACGTGCGAAGTCGATTTCCCATGCGCTTTTGAACATGACCCACGCACTCTTTCTTGGTCACCGGGCAGTCTTCGTACGGGTTCATTTCAATGATGGCCTTAAACGTTTTAGTGTCTCCATCGCCAATATAATTTATCTACTGACTCGTGGATATATCCATATCTACTGACTCGTGGATATATCCATATATCAACGTATACGCTACTTCTAAGGAATATGTGAATTTGGAGACTAAGTTGTTTGAAAATAGAAAAGCGCTGATGAACATATTTATATTATAAATAATATTATGGTGTTACAGATAATAATTACAATTTTTATCATCATAAAAATTAAAAGTCCAGACAAGTTTGTTGCTACTAGCAAATATGGGATAAATAAACAAACGCTACTTTCTTTACTGACCACTTATAAATAAATAAACATCTCAAAACCCAACTGAACTTTACGGAAGTACTAAAGTATTACAAATAATTTGAATTAAAAATAAAATTTCCACCAAAACTGACATTTGGAAGTCTTTTTTCGGCTATCGTTATAAAAAAATATCTCACTCTACACGGACAGAATGTATTCACAGGCAAAACGGGCATATCGCGTACAATTATTTTAATTTCCTCATGCCACAATACCATACCCTATTCGTGTATCGCTACATACAAAGAATAGAAAGACGTTAGACGTGACACAGATGTGTTTGAGGCGCTACCATTCGAAAAATATTCATCGTATCAAAAATTCCTTTTACACACATATTCTACGGATATGTAGCTTTCGAGTTTTTGCACAAAAAAAAAATCGATTTTTTGGTCAAAAATCAGGGGAGCGTCCCCTTAAATAGGACCAGATTTGATAGAAGCGATTTTGAATTGTGGGCAAGTCTGTGATAGTGGTGCCATCTTGAAAGTTACAAAGAAAAAAAACTGTTTTTTGCCCTATGAAATGTGAATAAGTTACCAGATTTTCATGAACTTGACACAATAGCTGAACCTTACTCTAATCTCTGTTTGGTGGAAATTCAGTTGAAAAATTTGATTGGTGCTACCAGCTATGGTAATTTATTTGTCTTTGGTTTTGAAAATTCGCTAAGGAAAATAAAACTCTTTGCACTATAACTTCCAGTGCAGTCATGAAATCAATACGAATTTCATACAATTAATGGAACCTGTCCGAAACATTATTTAGGCCAAATTTGGTTGAAAAGCCACAATAGGGTTGCCAGCTATTGTTGGTTTTGTGTTTGTTTGCAATATCTTTATCAAGCGGTTTTATCGTAGAATTTTCAATTGGTAATGATATTGTAGTGACAAAAAACAGCATATATTAAGCTTTCGATTATTTGAAAAAACTCGCTGCAGGTAACCCTAAATTTCTTTATACTCCTATAACTTCGAATGTAATTAAACAACGTGAAGCAGGTGTGATATATTCTTGGCTTTAATACTGGCAAAAGGTTGCCAGCACGAGTCGGTTGTGCTTCTTTTGTATCAATAAATGCTTACAGTTAGTATTCATACCGGAAACATTTACAATGAAAATAAATAACCAATGTTTCAATTCCCAAAGTTCTGCAAATTTTTCGGATCGCAGCCCCAAACACTGACTTCAGTTACAGTGCTGCAGGCACTGAGCATTTTCTTCATTGATGTTATATGAGATGCTGCTTTCAAAATTTTGTGAAATAAGTAACTGATAACGAATATAATTAACCCGTGTTTTGCTCTCATAAACGTTGAAATTCATGCCAGTGGTAATATCTGAAACCTTCCACCATATGAGTTATAATACATTCTTGAGACCAAAGTAAAACGTGGCGTTTGAAACAGTTTGGCCGTAATAAGCAGCTCATGTAGTGGAATATGCACTCAAAACCTGCACGATTCTTCTACTGTTCTTCGAACATTAGTGTTTCTAGCGGTTCAGGTGCGCTTGAGTTTTTTATTGTTATAAGCAGTTTATATGATCTCTCTCTTAGTTCATTGTGCTCATCATTCCAAGTAGTTTTTCAACCATTGTAAAAATAAAAAACTCTAGCGCACCTGAACCGCTAGAAACACTAATGTTCGAAGAACAGTAGAAGAATCGAGCAGGTTTTGAGTGCATATTCCACCACATGTGCTGCTTATTACGACCAAACTGTTTCAAATGCCACGTTTTACTTTGGTCTCAAGAATGCATTATAACTCATATGGTGGAAGGTTTCAGATATTACCACTGGCATGAATTTCAACATTTATGAGAGCAGAACACGGGTTAATTATATTCGTTATCAGTTGCTTATTTCACATAATTTTGAAAGCAGCATCTCATATAACATCAATCAAGAAAATGCTCAGTGCCTGCAGCACTGTAACTGAAGTTGGTGTTTGGGGCTGCGATCCAAAAAATTTGCAGAACTTTGCGAATTGTAACATCGGTTATTTATTTTCATTGTAAATGTTTCCGGTATGTATACTAACTGTAAGCATTTATTGATACAAAAGTAGCACAACCGACTCGTGCTGGCAACCTTTCGCCAGTATCAAAGCCAAAAATATATCAAATCTGCTTCACGTTGTTTAATTACATTCGAAGTTATAGGAGTATAAAGAAATTTAGGGTTACCTGCAGCGAGTTTTTTCAAATGATCGAAAGCTTAATATTTGCTGTTTATTGTCACTACAATATCATTACCATTTGAAAATTCTACGATAAAACCGCTTAATAAAGATATTGCAATTAAACACAAAACCAACAATAGCTGGCAACCCTATTGTGGCTTTTCAACCAAATTTGGCCTGAATAATGTTTATGACAGGTTTCATTAATTGTATGAAATTCGTATTGATTTCATGACTGCACTGGAAGTTATAGTGCAAAAAGTTTCATTTTCCTGAGCGAATTTTCAAAACCAAAGACACAAAAATTACCATAGCTGGCAGCACTAATCAAATTTTTCAACCAAATTTCCACCAAACAGAGATTAGAGTTAGGTTTAGCTACTGTGCCAATTTCATGAAAATCTGGTAACTTATTCACATTTCATAGGGCAAGAAGCAGTTTTTTTTCTTTGTAATTTTTCAAGATGGCACCACTGGCACAGACTTGCGCACAATTCAAAATCGCTTCTATCAAATCTGGTCTTACTTAAGTCCAATGCATTCTGCAAATTTTAGCTGTATCTGATTATTGGTTCGTGAGTTTCCGTGAATAGAAGTTTTTGATGCTAAAAATATATGTTAACTGGGAGAGGGTTACCGTTCTTGTCCGACATGAAATTTCCAAAGTTTTATTTTGAACGTGTAGATATAACATAAGATTTATATACAGATTATTGTAAGAAACGGACATTTTTTTGAATATTCGATGGTTTGAATGTTTTCACTTCCAAATTTTTTTTTTCAAAATGAAGACACCAAAATTATCATAGCTGGCAGCTCCAACCGAATTTTTCAACCAAATTTCTACCAAACTTGGCTTAAAGTAAGGTCCAGCAATTGTGTGAGTTCCGTCAAAATCGAACGATTCAATCAGAATTTATAGGGCTAAAAACAGTTATCTTTTTTAGTGGTTTTTCAAGATGGCACCACTGGCACAGAATCGCCCGCATTTCAAAATCACTTCTATCAGACCTGGTCCTATTTAAGACCAATACATTCTGCAATTTTCAATTCATTCTGCCCATCGGATCGTGAGTTTCCGTGAACAGAAGTTTTTGATGCTAAAAATATAGGTAAATTGGGCAAGGGTTACCAGGCGTGCCCGTTATACCATATCTTTTTTTTTTTTTTGGTTATGTAAACAAAGCACAAGATTTATATATGAGTGGCTTTTTTTTGAAGAAACGGCATTTTTTCAAGAGAGACGATGATTTGGAGGTTTTTACTTTCGTTGCCTGCTCTAGCTACAGGGTTGCCAGCACGCTAATTTAAAGCTACACAAATCTACAACTAAATAATATTAATATGTCCTGAAAATTTCGTAATGATTGAATATCTCTGTCAAAAGTTATCGAAATTTAAAAATTTTTAAATTTTCCCGTCCTCTTTTTAGGCACCCAGCGCACACATAGGGTTAAAAAATTCCAAAGCATTATCCGATTCATATGTAAAACACGTTAGAAATTTATTTCGTTAACTTTATTTTTGCGAAAATTATTTGTGCACGAAATAATAGGTATATTAAAAATATCACTTAAATGGCCGCCGGCGCCAAAATGTTAACAATAACTGACATTTAAAGAGACCTGGACCTATTCTGCATATACACCAATGTATCCTGAAAGTTTCAGCTCAATCGGATGGCGCGTTCCCGAGATTATCTCACTGAAATTTTTTGATGATATATATATATATATATAAAGAAATATGAATTTTTGGCCGAATCGATTTTAATACTAATGTTCTTCGAACATTAGTAAAAAATCGGAACTTATGTTTATATCTTCATGCAAAGTCAAGCTTCAGTTCAAACTACGACATTGGTGTCTGAAGAAAGATTGTACATACAAAAGACCTGGTTTATGCGAGAGCCCAATGTAATCCCGATTTGGGATTATACCAGTCAGAACGTCGTATAAACGGTCAAATTCGTATTTCAGCTTAAACCCGAACAGTTGGGTGTACGCCCGATGACTATGTGTGAGCGTGCATATGAAATGTGCCAATAAAAGTGATTCTTCAACATGACGCGTCGTGTGTTGAGCAAATTTACACATTACACATATGAAATATGTGACGGCGCTTATTTTGTGCATTTGGATAAAACTAATGTCGTTTCGTTTATTTTCACAAAAGTAGACGTTAATCATAAATAAGTGCAGCAAATTACTACTGCCTGCTGTATTTTCCACAACATTGTGGAACGCCGAAAGGAGCATTTGTATTCAAATTGGTTGAAGGGAAGTAGCAACATGTAACATACGCAAGCAAATACATACTTTGTACGCCTGTCAACTATTCTTTTTATCAAATCCGCGCAAAGTCTCAGAAAAAACAAACACGCGTTCGCAAAATCTTCAGCTATTGCTAAATTTCTCTCCATAGTCATTGCCTTTTTCGTACGTTAACTGAAATGTTCAACGTAACCAAAACTTCCTATCTTGTCACATTTATACAATACACTTTCCATGTGAGTGTAACCTATTCCGCAAAACAAGTTTCTATGGTTATACACAATTCGAATTTCATAACATCCCAATTCCAATTTTGCCCGTTTATACGACGTGACATTTGAGATAATCCCGAATCGGGAATATATTGGGCTCTCGCATAAATTAGGTCAACCCTCGTTATTTCTTCCTCTTTGTCACCTGTCGGGGAGTTGTCAATTGCTTAAGATTGTTTGCGTCTTATCCCTTTTTCTTTTTTCGTTGTTTTTCAAAATGCTAGGGCAGATGTAGTGGCACCTGTGACTAGGCTGCTTTGATCCAAGCTTTCAGTCTGGTAAGAGGTGGCATTCCTAAGTTTTTACTAATGTTCGAAGAACAATAGTATTAAACTCGTTTCGCCGAAAATTCATATTTCTTTATATATATATATATATATATATCAGCAAAATGATTAAGGGAGATAATCTCTGGAGTGGCCGATTCGATTGAGCTGAAATTTTCGGAGAACGTAGATGTATATAGTAGGTAGGTCCACGACTTTCTCAAATTCAGATATTCTAAACCTTTTGGCGGCGGCGAGCCATTTAGTGAATTTTGAGGTACTCCTATATTTCCAAGCAGTGTAAAGTTTTGCTAAAGAAAAGTATTGGGAATGAAAACAAATTATGTTTTAAGCTCGTTTATGATAAAAAATTGGAAATTGTGAGTCGTGTGTGGGTGCAGGGTGCCTAAAAGTAGCCAAGGATTTTTTTTCAAATTTTGATTTGTCATTACTTCTAAGAAAAACAATGGATCATCGTGAAATTTGCAGAGCGTATTAATGTTGACTAAAATTTAGCACATGTGGATTTTTAGGACAGTGCGGGTAACCCTGTAGCTACGGCAGGCTCCTGAATAAAAAACCTTCAAATCATTGACCTTCCTGAAAAATTTTTGATTTTTGACAAAAAAATCAGATCACTGATAAATTTCAACCTTTGTCCATCATATCAAATTAAAATTTTCAAAATTCCGATTTGCACAAGAACGGCAACCCATCACCAAATTACCTCTATTTTCAGCACTCGAAAGTTCTGTTCACGAGAACTGACGACCGGATTATCCGATCATAGTGAAATTTACAGGAAATGTTGGTATTAGCTAGGACCAGGTCTGATAGAAGTGATTTTGAAATGCGGGCAACCCTGTGCCAGTGGTACCATCTTGAAAAATCACCCAGAAAAAAAACCGGTTTTTGGCCTATTACTTCCGATTCAGCCATCAGATTTTGACAAGATTCATCCAATACTTGGATCTAACTTTATGTAACATTTGATGAAAATTTGGCTGAAAAATTAGAATAGAGTTGCCAGCTATGGTGATTTTTGTCTCCTAAATCTTGCAAATTTGCTCAGCAAAATAAAGCTTTTTTCCCTATAACTTCCGGTTCAGTGTAAAAATCAGAACGAAGTTCACGCAGTAAATGAATGTTAATGTGAACGAAATGTCATAGAAATTTCGTACCAAAATCATGAAAGAGCTGCCAGCTATGACCATTTTTGTAATTATGTTTAATTTCTTTACTGAGCGATTATGTCATTAGATTTCCAAATGGAAATGATCCTGCAATGAAAATTAACAACAAATATTAACGCTTTGAAAATTTGATAAATTTTGAGGGTGGTAACCCTAAAATTTTTTTCACCCGTATAACTTCCAGCGCAGTGATTCAATCGAAACGAAATTTACTGGTTGGGTTTAACTTAGCGTGAAGCAGAATTGTTATGTATTATGCTTTGCTGTTGATACAGGCTAACCAGCATTAGCCATTTCCGTAAATATTGCACCAACAGATGCTTCAAACAACGTTCTCATATGCAAAGCATTTGCAATAAAAATAAGAAATTCTTTTTTAAATTTTTCGAGTTTTGAACATTTTTCGGATGGCAGCCTCAAACAACGTTTAACCGCTGAAACCTTCGAACGAAATTCAAAGGATACGTTGATTTGAGTATGAGCTTGTTATGGTAAACTTATTGCTGCTTCGTTCGGAAAGTGTTGCCAGCACTGAATTATATGTGTTATAGTTGAGTTTTGTTGCTTTGGATAAGGAATGGTTGATATGATTCCTGCGAAGAGAACGAAATTCAAAGGATACGTTGATTTGAGTATGAGCTTGTTATGGTAAACTTATTGCTGCTTCGTTCGGAAAGTGTTGTCAGCACTGAATTATATGTGTTTTAGTTGAGTTTTGTTGCTTTGAATAAGGAATGGTTGATATGATTCTAAAAAACAGTGTATTACGTCTTTCCACACTTTTTTGTCACTCAAAGACAATTTCTTCGAAAATTAGTTTTCTAGCGGTTCAGGTGCGCTAGAGTTTTTTGTTTTTACGAACGCCGTATGTTCTGAAGCGTCAGTCTCGCAACTCGAAATGCGGCAAGCTTTGCTTACAGATAACGTAGCGCATTCACTTAGGGCTGAGAATATATTGTCTACTTTGTCATTAAGGATATTAACAAGACATTAACAGATGCAGATGGCAAAAATTGCACACTAGCTTGTTCCAGCGGATGCAATTATGGAGTCGTTTGACAGTCTGGTTTAGTCTACCAGTTTCTTAATTTTACCGAGAATAGTGTCATACCTGTCATTCAAACAATCTTTTCTATCTTTTATGTAACTTATGTCGTCTAAATGCGACCTGATGTCAATCAATGCTTAAAAAACTCTAGCGCATCAGAACAGCTAGAAAACTAATTTTCGAAGAAATTGTCTTTGAGTGACAAAAAAATCTGGAAACACGTAATACACTTTTTTGTACAATCATATCAACCATTCCTTATCTCAAGCAACAAAACTCAACTATAACACAAATGATGAAAATGTTCAGTGCTGGCAACACTTTCCCGACGAAGCAGCAATAAGTTTACCATAACCAGTGTTTAGGCTTATGCAATTATAGAGAGCAGGTTTCTCTACTTCTAAAATTGTTGCCTGGTTTTGTAATTCTCTATTATGGTAGGAAACTCCACCAAATAGATTTTACTCACTGAGCTGTGAAACGTCTTCGAAATGAATGCTAAAGCGTTTGATTAACAACTCAATTTTATTTTACTATTACCAATGTATTTATAACAAATTACCTACACTAATTCTTAGACTAGAAAAAGCTGACGCTGCATAACATGCACAATAATTTTCCCAGCCGCGAGAATAAATTTGATATGTCGTTGATTCGTTTCCCACATATGGGAAAAGAATCTGCAAAATGTGCTGACATAATGTCTGGATTTGAAACGTTCGTTTGGGAAGATTATTGTGCATGCAGAAGTTATTGTATTACAGTATGTTGATTTAAATATAGTATTTATGCTGTTTGAATCTGAGATGAGATGGAACTGAAAAATAGTACGTTACAATCAATTAATTTAGTTATTGATAAAATAATTAGTGAAATGTAATAAAGTTATGCTTAAACATACTGCCGCCTGTTGAAGTATTATATTTCAAAACTATACTGAAGATCATGCTTTGACTGCCGTGGAGCTGGAACTGGCTTATTGACGATTCGGATCCTTGTTGACTTCAGATGTCGATAGATTAGCCATACACCGATGATAACAATGATGACCAAGGCACTGTAACTCACTGCTATTGTATGAGTGGTATGAGGTTGAAGGTCGTGTAACTCTGTTTGCTTATCTGTTAGTTCGTCCATCTTCTTTGTCAGTGCTTCCATGTGCAATGTATGTTGGATGATTTTGGGATTTGTTATTGATCGCCAATGCCAATGATATCTTCGAACTCTGAAATGGATATGTTAATGATAGGAAAAAACGATGCATTCAATGAAGTTTGTATGTAGTCAAATGATTGAAGTGTGAGCTCCTCATCTTTTAGTGTGCAGCCGGGTTTCATGGCTAAGATCCCTTTTTGCTGAAGGCGTTGTTGGGACAATTGGTTGTCGCAGACAAAAGTGAATTCATATGGTTTGTTTAAGGAAAAAAGCCAATGGTTTGGTGTTCTTAATTGATGCCATATCTTGCTTCGATGGTCTAATTTGAACTCACAGATGGGTAATAGCGTATTGCTAGCAATAATTTCCATAACACAGTCAGTGTATGACTTAGTTTTAAGTGTTATGGGTCGATGTTGGTCGCAGATGTAATAATCGTCCTCTGGAGTTTTGCATTGCATGAGTTTGGTCATATCCATAGGATAAAATTGATCCTTGAAAATATTTGATATGTTGAGTTCCGGAGACGGTGGTAGGTACAAAAAGGTATTGTTGATCATCGTGGGTAAAGTTAATAGTCGAAAAACATGGAATGTGGTTGAGAGCAGCAGAGGTATTGTAACGGCAAATATGAGATATCTTCCTTCATGCATGTGTTGAACTTTAGCGATCTGGTATAGACCTGAGACACTGATTGGAGTTCCAAAAGCTGGGAGTTCTAAATCTTGTGGGAGATAGTCTTTGATCAATGCGATCTGAGATTTGAGTTGTTCAGGCGATATGACATTGGGATTAACTGTTTCATGATGAGCGTCGACTATTACTTCAATCAGTGAATGTTGCATATCTTGGCATTCAGTTATCAAAGCCATAATGAGTAATAAAAGGGTATTGAAAGCTTCAACTGTCTTTTGTTGTTTGAATTCAGAGTTGAAGAATTTAATGTTCTCATAAACAGTATCGAATCCCTTATTAATTTGTTCCGTTTAATTTTCTCTTTCCCATTCGCTTTTTGTGATGACATTGATTGTGGTTTCCAAAATAGAGGTGTGCTGTCTCACCAGGTCATTAAGGCTATTTTCATTATTTTGAATCTTAGCAATGGTCTCGCTCATCGATGTTGCGTATTCGTTATCTGAAACTCCGAAAAGTTTGTTAGCTATCGATCCAATTATATCAAAAGGGGATCTTTTCTGCTTAGTTTTCGTCGTATCCTGTATAAGCAGATTGTCTCGGCTGAGTAGTTGTAGTCGATGACGGTATTGTGTGACAATAGCGTCATGATACGTGTTGTTGGTAATTGTCTCTTTCAGCCGTTCTAGTTGTTTTATACCTGCTTCTAAGGTTTGAAAAACTTCCCAGTAGCCTTTCAGATCGAAAAAGACTATGAGTTTCCAAGTGTTTGGTGATAATCGTACACTCCCTACATTTTCAAAATATACACCTGCATTGTTTTCAATATTGATAATGTCTATTGGTGCTTTTGCTGCAGATGACATGTGCAAGGTAGTAAGTGGCAATACCAGCAAAGTCAAAAGGCATATTTTGAGTGACCTGAGTTTTGCGGGTGAACGTCTTCGTTTTCTGTGACTTTTATAGCTTGTGTTCATGTTCTCGTTTGTTTCCATCGGTTCATCAGCATCCTCAAACGACTCGTACAAATCTTTGAACTCTACACCGTCGTAATCGATTGGTAATGGCGCTAACTGATGAACTGATCGTCTTATGATTCCAGAGCTCGTCTGCACATCAGCAACACGTACACGGCCGTCTGCTCCATGAATGGTCTCTAAAATTTGACCTAGTTTCCATTTGAAAGGTGGTAAATTATCTTCCTTTATGGTAACTAGTGTTCCCGTTTTGATTTTCATCTGCGTGGAAGCCCATTTTGTACGTTTCTGTAACTAAGTATTCACTGTACCACCGTTTCCAAAACTCGCTCTTCAGCTGATTTGTCAGCTGCCATCTGGACGCTAAAGATATTCTCGTCGTAACATTTATGGCGCTGCTTGCGCCTACGAGTGGTTCACCAATCAAGAAATGTGCTGGTGTTAATGGTGCTAAATCGTTCGGGTCGGAAGACAATGGAGTCAGGTTTCTCGAATTCAGAATCGCCTCCACTTCAGTTACTACAGTGCAAAGCTCGTCATATGTTAATGATGCTGATATCAATGTTCGTTGTAGCAAATGCTTAGTGGATTTTACTGCTGCTTTTCAAAGTCCCCCGAAGTGCGGTGATCGAGTGGGGATGAAATGGAACTGAATATTGACACTCGAACAACTGTAAGCGATTTTTTCCCGGCATTTTTGATCGGTCAATATATTTTCTAATTCCTTCAGTTGGTTATTTGCACCCACGAAATTCCGTGTTTTATCACAGTAGATATTTTCGCATCTAACTCTCCTGGATTCGAACCGTTTTAGTCCACTTAGGAATCCATCAGTGGTTAGATCTGAAACGACCTCCAAATGTATCGCTTTCGTTGCGAAACAGCAAAACAGAGCTTTGTACGATTTTTGGGGTCTTTTGCTTCGAATCTTGAAGTGGGTATATATAGGCCCGCAAAAGTCTACGCCGCTATTTAAAAATGGTCGAGCTAATCGAACACGATCCTTATGTAAATTGTCCATATGCTGAACCTGGAGACGTGGTCGAAATTTGGTACATAAGACACAATTTGTCACTATGGTCCTAGTTATGTTTCTGCCATTTAAAACCCAATATTTTTGTCTTGCGATGTTGTGCAGTGCTTGGGGAGCTGCAGTGCTTGGGGAGCAAGCTCTCTCGGTGGAGCTGAATCAGTAAAAGCCGTGTAACAAAATGGTCACCTGGCAGAACAATAGGATGTTTCACATCGAAATTGATTTCTGCTGCTTGCAATCTTCGTCCGACTCTAACAATATTATCGGATGTTGTGAAAGGTGTTAGGGTTCGAAGTTTACTTGATTTCGCAATTTCTTTGTTTGCTCTTAATGCGCAAATTTCATCCCGGAAGCTCTTTTGTTGCACTTCTCTGACGATAATTTTGAGGGCATCATTTAGCTCTTGGCTTGACAAATAGCTAGACTCTACTTTACTGTTTTGTTTTTTAATAATGTTTATCATTCTGATTATATAGACCATGACGTGCAATAGTTTGCGGAATGAATTACCATGATTGATCGAATATAATGGATGTGTATTTGTTCAACCATAGTGGTGGCAACAAATTTGTTAATGGGGCATTTCACGTGAAGCGGACAACGAAAAAAAGTCGAGGTTCCGGATTTCGTTCATATTATGCATAATGGTACTTCTAGAAGATATGAACGTGGATGCACACTTTTTTCCTTCTACGAGGTTCAGTTGCCGAGCTATGGGCTTCTGAAGAATTGAAGAAGCTGATGAAGGGTTTTTTTGGAAGCCGATTTTGAGATTGACAAAAATATATTTAAAAACATTAAACATATTGATTTGTATTGAAAATCAACTGTTCTTGTTAATTTTAAAATTAGATTTGGAATAAAAAAAATGTTCCTGTTTAAAACCGGAAGTAACCATTTCAACTCGTTATTTGAGTAACTTGGACCAGGTTAAGTTTTTTTATTTTTGTAGTAAAACAAAGCCTAAACTATACTTGTTTTATCATAAAAATTTTAGAATGGGATGGCTAGTAGTTTGGGAGGTAGGTGAATTTTAGCACATACAAGTCGTATGAAGCGTGACACCCGAAGCTTGATTAGGATAGCTAGTGAGTGTGAAAACAAAACATTTTTAGTAAAATTATTGCTATATCGTTAAAATATTATATATAGAGTTAATATAGTTAAAATAAAGCGATAGAGTTTCAATATTAAAAGTTGCTAATGCTAATTTATTTAATAAAAAAACAAACTTGTTCATGGAAAAATTAATTTATTTCAGTTTTTACAATTACATATAGAATTCACCTACACATAGAGGTTAAAATATGAAACAATTGCTAATGCTTATTAACGAAGTGAAAACAAAAAAATGATTTATGGGAAAAAATTTTTTACTTGAACTAATATGACTTGGACCAGTTTAAATTTTTTTTTATTTTTGTAACAAGACAAAGCTAAAACTATACTTATTTGATGTTAAAAATTTTAGAGTGGAAAGTACATGTAGTTTGCCGTGATACTATATCCTGTATATAAATAGTTTTTATAGCATACTTAAAATACTCGTACATACTTAGATTGTGTTCATACTTAGCCGACTACCCTACAGAAATGTGATTAGTGGCGCCATTTTTTAGTTGAAAAAGGTATTATTTTATCATAAAAAGTGTAGCGAATATATTTGGATGGAGAGTGGCCTTAGCACAACCTAGAACCAGACCGAAGTCCAGAACCAAGAGTGCTAAGGTCGGAAAGTGGAATGGCTGCTGCCATTCAAGAGGCAAAACAAAAAAAAAAGAATTGCCCCGAGAGCAGGGTGCCCTAGAAATGGCCGTGAAGGCCCCTCGTCCGCATTAGCGGAGCACCCTTTAACCAACCCCGACGGATGCTGGGGTGCCGCTTTGCTAGCTCGCTGCGGCTGGGGTGGGTTCTTGACAAATGGGGATGGTTGGCTCTCAAGAAAACGGGATGCTACGTATATTCATCCGTCATGAATTGTAGCCGCAAACTGGTATATAAAATACCCAGGGACCAAAAGGGGGCATAGCTCCGTAAAGGAAACCACCCAGGCTCTGCAACATGGGCTGACTAAGCAGACCCAGTGCTCGTGACAACGCACGGAGCCAGAAAATTGAAAATCTAAAACGGGAAAAACAGGATAATATGCTACCTCTCCTTTACAAGGAACCCGGGTGAGGCAGACAGCCCCGGGCCCCCGATGTTAGTGGAGCCCTGACCCCGATGGTCTGGGGTCCTCCACCCTCTGATACTGGCCCCATATCAAAATTCAAAATCTAACAAAAATACTGAAACTAACTATGTTTGGGCCAGTATCCCTCCCTTATGAAGACGCTGAAAAATGCCTAAAAATCACAAATTAATCATTAGTAGGCCAGCCAGGCCACACGCGCGGACCCTGAAAAGAAGAATGAACTTCCCGGGCCTCAGCCCAATAAGAAGGCCATGATTTCAAAGTTAACAAAACATTTCTACTTTATTCGTAGAGAAAAAAAAATCAAAGTTACAATTCTGTGTTCCTGCTTCTCCTATTTTTCGACACACTAGGTCCTAATAGAGTTTGCTAGTTTAATTCAAATAATAGTTACGTACATTATAAAAATTATATTGTTAGTGTATCTTCTTTATTGTATGCATAACCGTTTTCTTTGGTATTAGAATTTATAGCTTATAGACGGTTGCTTGTTATTTTTCCTCTTTTATAAGTTACAAATACATATGGAATTTTCATTAATACGCCAACAAAAGATATCCAGAACTTTTCAAAGTAGTATATAAGGAACAACGCCTGACCAAAAATGTGAATTAAGTTGCTCGAGTTTTACAAACCAAGAAAACTAGTTCGAAAAGAAATAAACCCCTAAAGAATGCATTCTTCGGTGGCGTTATGAAAGAAATTTTCTCCTTTTTTTCTATTTTTCTTTTCAAAACGACGAGTACTTATAGTAATAAGTTTGTCTGAACAAAGTGTACTCCGTACAATATTAGGTTTGGCTTTCGTCGTCTACTAAACACAACATTACATTCAACCAATGCATGCTTGGTTTATTCGAAATTAATGACTTAATTCACTTGTCGAATACCGATTTCAATTCTTCCTCAATTATGCTGTATACAATCAGGACCGTAATGTAATGACACACGCTTTAATCAAACAAGATTCAAAATGAATACCCAAAAAAAATCCTGATTCAACGAAATCGCGATAAAAAAAGTTCTGATTATGGGGGTAGTAATATTGCGCAAATCAAATTTTTCTCTACCATAGTTTTCTAGAGGAGAGATGAAAATTTATAAAAAAAAATCGAGAAAGAACAAATAACCGACTAGCACATCATCCCTCCGCGATACTCTTCTATCACCTCTCTAGGTAAGTTAATAATACTTATTGCCTAAACGAATCCAATAAACAGAAAAAAATAGATTGAAACTAATCATATATAAAAAAAACTACTATCACAATAGTAAATAGTATCGAAATAACATAATCATAATGAATATCCAAGATTGTATCGTATTCAGGAATTGTGTCTACTTTGTATTAAATACAAGTTATCTTCGTTCAATGTTCATAATTATTTTTCTCTTCTTCACATTCATATTTGTGATTAACGATGACGACGAATCTTTTTGGTAGTTCAAACATCGGGATATTTCTTCTATCGTTTTATTGAATCAGCTGCAACAGGGTGTTGACTG
Source organism: Nemotelus pantherinus (assembly GCA_963978885.1). Lineage (NCBI taxonomy): Eukaryota > Metazoa > Arthropoda > Insecta > Diptera > Stratiomyidae > Nemotelus > Nemotelus pantherinus. The sequence goes on along the minus strand of OZ022264.1, from coordinate 158,298,637 downwards.
ATGATGCGAAGGACCGAATAGATGTGGTGTTTGTGTTGTAAAATCCAAACTATCACCCGTATCGACATCCAGCTCATCACCTTCGGCCAGTCGTTCCAGCTTACGTCGATGACTGCATTACGTAAATGCTATCAGGCATAGAATACGGACAAGTATGAGGGCTCGTACTGCGCCGCGTGCTATGCTTTTTGTTTTCAGCATGATACGCGGTCAAGTGTGAAGATAGGATCCATCGCGATCGTTGTGTCTACAGCTAGGTCCCAGATAAGTGTCTGCGCCTTCGCAATGATATAGAATTTCATCACACTTTTTACAGTAAACCAAATGCCTCATTTAAACAATACCAGGCTGCATGAGCTGGTGCACATTTATAGGTGTGGAATGTAAATGTTGGTCGTGGTGATGGTGTTGGAGCGGGTCTTGGTCCTCGGTTCCGGACTTTGTTCTTCAACCAAAACCGCTTTTCAATTAAGATTGCCGATTTCACAATCCAAGCATCCCATTTCGGTACAATAGGCACGTTTTCTTCATGAAGAGCAGAACACCGTTCCTATACCTATATATTTCATTACTGTTGAACTAATCACATACCTTCAGCTAGCGCCAACAATATATACATATGGAGTTTGCAGTGCACAGATACTTCATCAAGAACCAGGCCGTCGATGCAAGTCATAAAGCACTTAAACCAACCCTGTTTGTCCTCCCCGCACGTAAACGTAACCAAGTGATTGAATAAAAATTCATTGTAGCTACAATTCGTGCATGTCAGGATATTGATTACCGTTCAAACAAACCTTTCCCACTAGTAACTGTCTTCGGCGTCACTTTTCACGGCACTTCCTTAATTAGACCATTCGATCTGCAGCAGTTAGACAAAAAAAAGGGGGTAATCACAATATTTTTTTATCGTCAACGGACGCACAATGGGACGTCTCAATGTGGCACTCAAGTTGTTCTCGATCCCGAAACAGACTAATTGATGAATCTCAGACTGGTTTAAGGAATTATGACAAGTTTCTTATAAGGTTTCGCCTGCGGTTTTAAAGAAATCCGAGCTCGCGATCTCATTTCTAAGCGTAGTTAATCTCTTTAGAAAATGTAATCTGGATCAATAGCACATTCTTCCTCGGCACTTTCACTAATTGCCAACGAAAACCACTCAAATTTCTTTTCACTTGTATATCAGGCGTCATGGGCCACCATTCTCGAATAGTTGATCGGTTTTTCTACGGTTTCTCGCGGAGACGCACCTCCCGGTCCGGCCTCAGCCACGAACGTCTGGCCTCCACCACGATGTAATCAAGACTGTCTCGAATGCTGGCTTGATCTACGACACGAAAACAAGATACCGTTACCGGTTCTTGCATTCGTATCGCCTCATGCCCGCCAATGACAAATCGGACTTGCAGTGTCTTGTTTTTCAAATTGAAAAACAAGATACCGCTAGTCCGAATGAGAATAATTCTGGCTAATTTCAAGGGCACGACAGTGCGCGATGAAATTAGCCGTGCAGAGATTTCGGGAAGAAATTTCTGCATGTTACAACACAGGTCTTTCCGCAAGGGCAAGTGCGTGGAAAGAGCTGAAGGATGGATGTAATAAGGGAAATATAATGACGTGAACAGGTGATCATGTCGTTTACTATCCAATCCTTTTGAGAAAATCGTGAATAATGTGAACTGAACTAAAAGGGGTAATTTTTAATGAAAGGAATTATCGTGAACAACGTATACTGACTTAATAATGAAAGTATCTTTGGTAGAGGAGATGGTGAACGAGGTGAACATCTCTAGATACTTTTCAATTGAAGCAGGAGTGACACCTGAAATAGGCGCAAATGGACGATCTCCAAATGAAATTTGGAAACAGATCGTGAACTGGTGAACTAGTGGGTATATCACTTAGTGATGTCTTTCGCGTGAAAGACGCCCACTGATCGTCCATTTTGATCGGCCAGCTGGTAATAAGCACCGCCGATCTTTTTAATTACCTTACTAGGTAAGAACTTCCTGTCCAGCTTTGCATTGTAGTGCGCGGCTGCGTCACTTTGCCGGAAGTTGCGCCTGTAGACCACTTCGCCAGGCTGGTATGAAACCGACCTGGAACGAAGGTTATAGGCCTTTGCATTTCGAGACTGGGCCTGGGTGGTGAGGTCGCGGATGGTCTGGCGCAGAAGAGCCAGGTGGTCAGGAGGTGGCAGAGTGGTCTCGGGGTCATCCAACAGATGAAGTTGCCGCAAAAGATGGTAAGTGCGGCCATGGGTGACCATTGGTTGCCCGAAGACTGCCTGATAGGGCGAAGTTCCTATCGTTGCGTGAGGTGCTGAACGTAGCGCGCAGGTTATTTCGGAGAGTTTGCCGTCCCATTCCTTTTGAACTGGATCAATGTAAGAACGGATTGCCGCTAGTATGGAGCGGTTAAGACGTTCCGAGGTATTGGCTTGAGGGGAATACACGGCGGTGAAAGTATGTCCGACACCGAATTCCTGTAAGAAGGTTTGAAATATAGACGACCGAAATTGTACACCATTATCTGTTACGACACTCTCCGGGACTCCAACAAGGTGAAATACCCTTCTCCTCAGGATGTCAATGACTGCTTTCGCAGTGAATTTACGAAGCGGCTCAACGAAGGGGAATCGCGAAAGATGATCGAGGACGATGAGAGCTCCAATGTTGCCAGACTTGGACCTAGGGTAGGGGCCGATAATGTCAATGTACAAGCGCTGGAATATGCGCTCGGGAACGGACTGCAGCGTCATTGGTGGACGAAGGGTGTGTGAAGGGGCTTTGGTGGTTTTGCATGTAAGGCATGATCCCACATATTCTCGCACTTGAGCGGCCATTCGTGGCCAGAAAAACCATTGCCGTAATCGGCCGAGGGTTTTGGCCACGCCACCATGCGCACTCAAGGGTGGGTCATGAGCTCCCTTCACTAATTCTGCCGTCATTTCTGACGGCACCCACAACTTCCAGGCCAACTGATCTTGAAGTCCGTTTCCGGTCGCATACTCGGTCCGCTTGTACACGAACCCGTCTACAACTTTTAGGTCCGGCAGTTGGTCTTGTTCTGCCTGGACTTTTGCCGCTAGCTCCCTATAAGAAGCACTTTGGAAATGCGGCGACTCTAAGTCTAGCTCCATTGGAGTCTCCTCGCCTTCTGCCGGCATCAACGCCTCGGCAGAGAACATGCGCGACAAGGAGTCCGGCACTACGTTTTGGCTTCCCTTTCGGTGGACAATTTTGAAGTTGAAACCTTGAAGTTTCAAGGCCCACCGGGCTAATCGGCCATTAAGGTCTGGTTGGTTCATTAGCCATTTTAGGGAAGCATGGTCAGTCACGATTTCAAATTCGTGACCTTCCACGTAGGCGCGGAACTTCTTGATTGCCAACACCGCTGCCAGACATTCTTGCTCAGTGACGGTGTAGTTTCGCTGAGCGGGATTCAGTTTGTGGGACATATAGGCGATGGGGGCTTCAGCTCCGTCTTCTGTGCGTTGCACCAGCACGGCACCGACTCCATGTTGACTCGCGTCACATTGGATGGAGAAGGGCTTGTTGAAATCTGGGCTGTGCAGCACTGGGGCTGAAGCAAGGCTGTGTTTCAATTGCTTGAAAGCATTTAGCCTCTCATCGGTCCACACAAACTGACTCCGCTTAGAAAGCATGTCTGTCAGTGGCGTTGACAATGACGCATACTCTCTGACGAAGCGCCGATACCAACCGCAGATTCCTAGAAATCTTCGGAGTTGCTTCGTGGTAGAGGGAAGTGGGAAATCCATGATAGATTTCACCTTGTCAGGATCGGTTTGGATAGTGCCCCCACCAACAATGTGGCCAAGGTACTTGACGTCTCGCAAGAGCAACTTACTCTTTTCCACATTGATGGTGAGGCCAGCTTGTCTCAAATGGAAGGCGACCTGATGAAGCACCTGAAGGTGCGCATCGAACTCGTCTGTTATCACCAACAGGTCGTCGAGGTACACGAATACCTGGTGCTTGAGTTGGGGCGGAATAACCTTATCCATCAGTCGTGACATCGTTTGGGGTGCATTACACAACCCAAACGGCATCACGACAAAATGGTAAAGGGGTCGACCGGGCACAGTGAAGGCTGTCTTCTCTTTCGACTTCTCCTCTAAAGGTATTTGCCAGAAGGCATCCTTTAAATCAAGGCTAGAGATGAAATTTGCCTTAGGGAGTCTGCTGAGAATTCCATCGATCAGCGGCAAAGGGTAGGCATCCCTCACTGTGACCGAATTAACCTTCCGGGCATCCAGGCATAAGCGTACTTTCGAGGGCTTTACCACCAACGTTACCGGCGAAGACCATGCACTCTTCGACTCTTCGATTACGCCCAACGCTAACATCCGGTCAATTTCCTGATATAGGAGCTTTTCGACAGCTGGTGACACAGAGAAATGTCTCTGTTTTATGGGTTTCTGGTCACCAGTGTCGATTTCATGACGGATGAGCGTAGTCTTTCCCAAGCCCTCAACAACAAACGAAGGAAAGCAAGCAATCGCAGACCGAAGTCTGCGATGCTGCTCCTGTGTAAGAGGGTGGGCGCAATCGTCGAGTGCGTCGAGGCTGTTGGTGGTGTCGACCTGTGGTGGTGGCGCAAACAGGTCTGTGGCCAGAGCGAAAAGACGGACGAAGTCCACTCCCAGATAGAGATTCTGACTGAGAGTGGGTATTATCCACAGCGTCAACGTCTTGGTGAGCCCCCGGAACGTGATGTCGGCTGATACTCGGCCTACGGCTTGATGTTGTGTGCCGTCAGCTGTTTTCAACCCGAGAGAAGCTCTTTTTCAGGGAAAAGCGTTCCTCTCGAGGAATGAGCGGGCTAGATCAGCCGCCATCACGCTCACGTTGGCTCCCGTGTCGATCAAACCCGATGTTAGTTGGCCGAACAACAGAACCTGAGCGTACGGTCGAACGTCACCTGGAGGCACGTTCAACAGAGTCGCACAATCCAATTGATAACGCCAACGACGGAACTGAGCGTAAAAACGCCTCATTCGCAACGTTGAGCGTTTAGGTGTTTTAAGAGGTTGTCTAATGGTGTCAATTTCAGAGTTAAAAATTCGGTTTCGGACCGCCGTATATTTCCGCCATCTTAAGTGATATGGCAGAAAAGCCAAAGGTGTAGGAGGCTCTGCCTGTAAGAGTGGGATCGATAAGGTAGTAGAGTCCCCACTCGGCTGTATACTATCATCATTGGTGGTTGGGCCTAGGGAATTTGGAGACAGATCATCAGTCCTGTCTACCTGCTGGAACGGGGTGGAGCTTGCTTGGCCTGCGGGAGGCGTGAGATCTTGTTCCGCGCTCCCTGCGGTCCGTTTTTTGTTTGGCAGTTTACACAATTCGGCTTATAAGTATCTGCCTTTCCGCAGCCATAACAGAATATTGTTCTGGGCTCCAAACAATCGTCGAAACGGTGCCCCACTTGCTTACAGTTCCAGCAAGTAGGCAGGACCGTGACTGCCTCCACTCCATGATCTTCAGGGGAATCCTCATATTGGTCCAGCGGGTATTCTTCACGTAGTTCTTCTGTGGCGTTCCTCCAGTGTGAGGATCGCCGTCGACCTCCAAGCTCCATTTCAAAGTTCTCTGCACGGATGACGGCCTGACGGAGCAGACGAACTGAGGGAAGGTGTATCTGTAGCAGACCACGACGGATTTCTGGCAATAAATTGCGTCTAAGAATGTCAGCTAAGTCCGCGTCGGCAATAGGGCGCTGTAGCCGGTCGACAATCTTGTAGACGTCCGCACTAAAATCGTCGAATGTTTCATGGGGTCGCTGTTTCCTTCCTCGTACCTGTTCCATCAGGTCGGCATCCGTGAAGCGATCAGCGAAATGATCGCTCAGGGCCGACTCCAAATCCCTCCAACTGAAGTCACGTCTCGAATTATAGAACCTCCAATACCAATCAGCGGCAGGTCCAATCAAAAGTAGGTGCATATGCTGGCATAGAACATTAAAATTTCCGCCCAGTGTGTTTCTGGTGAGAGCTGCTACCCTGTTAATGAAAACTTCTACTGGCACAGTAGATTCACGACCCGAGAATTTTAGGCCCCACCCACCAATGATGCTAGCCACCTTATCGTGGTGGAACTGGACATTATTGCCACGAGGGGTGCGAGGTGAGTAGGATCGCGGCTCTGGTACAAATGATTGTGCGCGAGGGTTAAGTCTTGGCGACTCTACATTCCCAGTCCGGGACGGAAGGCTTAATTGGGCCATGCGCTCCAGCATCACACGCATGCCGTTCTGCAATTCATTAATCTGTTGCTGAAGTCCGCTTAAATCCTGGGGCACTATAGAGTGCGCTCCTGCGGCTTCTGACGTCACATCTGATATTGGGGACGCTTTTGATGACGGGCCAGGTGGCTGAACTAAACCTTCCGCCCCCGACTCGGCCTGCAAATCGAAGTCCCTAATTTCCACATCCTCTGATCGCATGCCTCGGGTTCTTACTCCCGGCCGTTGTGTTTTGGGCCGAGCCCCTCGTGGCAAAGATGCTGCAGCAGTGGGGGCCTGTCTGACTCCTAAGGGGAGACTCAGTGGTCCACGGCACAGCGGGCAATCAGTACGGTTTCTGAGCCATTGCTCCAGGCACGTTTCATGAAAAGTGTGTCCACACTTTGTGGTATACGTGTCCTGGGCAGCAGCAAATGCCTGCTGGCATATGGAGCACTGAGCCTCCACTGTGGTGCCAGACAGGTCCTCACTACTGTGTCGCAGTGGCATGTCTAATCTGTGAAAAATGTCGAATGATTATAAATTTAAATTTGAGTTTTGCACGCTACCGTGACTGACGAGTTAATTCGCTTAATCTAACGTTGGCTGACGTGGAATTCAGTCCGCAACCAAATGCACAAAATTTGTGTCTAACTCTTTCAAAGAGATAAATCTTAACAGCTATTGGGTTTTGCACGATAACGTGACTGACGATTTAATTCGTATAATACTAAAGTTGGTTGACGAGGAATTCAGTCCGCAACCAAATGCACAACCGAGTGTGACTAACTCTTCAATGAATCCTAATAAAGATCTTAAAGCCAAGTGGCTAGAATTCGAATGGAAAAAAAAAAATATAAATTCCAAAAAAGTTTTAAACTTTCCAAGTTAGGATCAAAATTTAATGTTTGTCAAAATTTAATCGTCAAGAAATGGCCTTCTTACTAGACGGAACCCGATCCGTTCCTCTCCAATTCAGGTCCGCTGGCTGGCTGGCCAGAAATTGAAATTTTAATTACGAAGTGTTAGAACGTGGAACAAATGTTTTTAATTGAAAATTGTCAAAGTGAAGTGAATGTTTGATTGTGAAAATATTTACGATTGAAATTTGTAAGTGAAAAAAAATTTAACTCGGGTCGGTTCCTGAAGGGTACCGCCCAGTATGGAGGACTGTTTCTCTCACCCGAAATTCCTCGAAAAGAGAGGAGCAAGGGACCAAAAACAACTATGTTGTTGCTTGACTCAACTTCAGCAAATGGTTCAAGTTTGGCCAAGCTGCAGGGACGTGTAGGCGGCGCCACGCCAACCCCACGTAATCCACCACAGCTTGAACCAAACCCAAGCCAAAAACCGAAGCTGGATCAAGACAGCAAGGATATTAAAATTTGGGACAGCTTCCCAACATAAAGTGGGGCAGGGGCCCTTCGGTTGACCGGGACAGGAGTGGCGGTAAACCACCACAACCTGTTATCCGCGGCCAACCTCCAGGTTGCACCCAGAGTCAAAAAACTCAGCAAAACAACACAACAGGAAGCTGCCCAAAAAGGTAAACTAAAAGGAAATGAATTTAAAAGGATTGGATTGGGAAGGATGTTTGCGGCTATTAGGGAAAGAGCGAGCAATGCAGGTCTTAATAAAGGGGTTTTGTTCTCTCGAACGAAGTACTATTGAATCGCAAAGGAGGCGATTCTAAGACCTGCTAGTGAGAATGGAAATTTTTGGGATTGAAGACGTAAAGTCTTAAGGGGAGTATGAGTCGAAACTCATAAGTATTTTCTCACTTTGGTGTGGGTTGCCCAAAAACAAGTTTCGGGCCCCACGTTGGGCGCCATTTGTAGCGAATATATTTGGATGGAGAGTGGCCTTAGCACAACCTAGAACCAGACCGAAGTCCAGAACCAAGAGTGCTAAGGTCGGAAAGTGGAATGGCTGCTGCCATTCAAGAGGCAAAACAAAAAAAAAAGAATTGCCCCGAGAGCAGGGTGCCCTAGAAATGGCCGTGAAGGCCCCTCGTCCGCATTAGCGGAGCACCCTTTAACCAACCCCGACGGATGCTGGGGTGCCGCTTTGCTAGCTCGCTGCGGCTGGGGTGGGTTCTTGACAAATGGGGATGGTTGGCTCTCAAGAAAACGGGATGCTACGTATATTCATCCGTCATGAATTGTAGCCGCAAACTGGTATATAAAATACCCAGGGACCAAAAGGGGGCATAGCTCCGTAAAGGAAACCACCCAGGCTCTGCAACATGGGCTGACTAAGCAGACCCAGTGCTCGTGACAACGCACGGAGCCAGAAAATTGAAAATCTAAAACGGGAAAAACAGGATAATATGCTACCTCTCCTTTACAAGGAACCCGGGTGAGGCAGACAGCCCCGGGCCCCCGATGTTAGTGGAGCCCTGACCCCGATGGTCTGGGGTCCTCCACCTTCTGATACTGGCCCCATATCAAAATTCAAAATCTAACAAAAATACTGAAACTAACTATGTTTGGGCCAGTATCCCTCCCTTATGAAGACGCTGAAAAATGCCTAAAAATCACAAATTAATCATTAGTAGGCCAGCCAGGCCACACGCGCGGACCCTGAAAAGAAGAATGAACTTCCCGGGCCTCAGCCCAATAAGAAGGCCATGATTTCAAAGTTAACAAAACATTTCTACTTTATTCGTAGAGAAAAAAAAATCAAAGTTACAATTCTGTGTTCCTGCTTCTCCTATTTTTCGACACACTAGGTCCTAATAGAGTTTGCTAGTTTAATTCAAATAATAGTTACGTACATTATAAAAATTATATTGTTAGTGTATCTTCTTTATTGTATGCATAACCGTTTTCTTTGGTATTAGAATTTATAGCTTATAGACGGTTGCTTGTTATTTTTCCTCTTTTATAAGTTACAAATACATATGGAATTTTCATTAATACGCCAACAAAAGATATCCAGAACTTTTCAAAGTAGTATATAAGGAACAACGCCTGACCAAAAATGTGAATTAAGTTGCTCGAGTTTTACAAACCAAGAAAACTAGTTCGAAAAGAAATAAACCCCTAAAGAATGCATTCTTCGGTGGCGTTATGAAAGAAATTTTCTCCTTTTTTTCTATTTTTCTTTCCAAAACGACGAGTACTTATAGTAATAAGTTTGTCTGAACAAAGTGTACTCCGTACAATATTAGGTTTGGCTTTCGTCGTCTACTAAACACAACATTACATTCAACCAATGCATGCTTGGTTTATTCGAAATTAATGACTTAATTCACTTGTCGAATACCGATTTCAATTCTTCCTCAATTATGCTGTATACAATCAGGACCGTAATGTAATGACACACGCTTTAATCAAACAAGATTCAAAATGAATACCCAAAAAAAATCCTGATTCAACGAAATCGCGATAAAAAAAGTTCTGATTATGGGGGTAGTAATATTGCGCAAATCAAATTTTTCTCTACCATAGTTTTCTAGAGGAGAGATGAAAATTTATAAAAAAAAATCGAGAAAGAACAAATAACCGACTAGCACATCATCCCTCCGCGATACTCTTCTATCACCTCTCTAGGTAAGTTAATAATACTTATTGCCTAAACGAATCCAATAAACAGAAAAAAATAGATTGAAACTAATCATATATAAAAAAAACTACTATCACAATAGTAAATAGTATCGAAATAACATAATCATAATGAATATCCAATATTGTATCGTATTCAGGAATTGTGTCTACTTTGTATTAAATACAAGTTATCTTCGTTCAATGTTCATAATTATTTTTCTCTTCTTCACATTCATATTTGTGATTAACGATGACGACGAATCTTTTTGGTAGTTCAAACATCGGGATATTTCTTCTATCGTTTTATTGAATCAGCTGCAACAGGGTGTTGACTGATGATGCGAAGGACCGAATAGATGTGGTGTTTGTGTTGTAAAATCCAAACTATCACCCGTATCGACATCCAGCTCATCACCTTCGGCCAGTCGTTCCAGCTTACGTCGATGACTGCATTACGTAAATGCTATCAGGCATAGAATACGGACAAGTATGAGGGCTCGTACTGCGCCGCGTGCTATGCTTTTTGTTTTCAGCATGATACGCGGTCAAGTGTGAAGATAGGATCCATCGCGATCGTTGTGTCTACAGCTAGGTCCCAGATAAGTGTCTGCGCCTTCGCAATGATATAGAATTTCATCACACTTTTTACAGTAAACCAAATGCCTCATTTAAACAATACCAGGCTGCATGAGCTGGTGCACATTTATAGGTGTGGAATGTAAATGTTGGTCGTGGTGATGGTGTTGGAGCGGGTCTTGGTCCTCGGTTCCGGACTTTGTTCTTCAACCAAAACCGCTTTTCAATTAAGATTGCCGATTTCACAATCCAAGCATCCCATTTCGGTACAATAGGCACGTTTTCTTCATGAAGAGCAGAACACCGTTCCTATACCTATATATTTCATTACTGTTGAACTAATCACATACCTTCAGCTAGCGCCAACAATATATACATATGGAGTTTGCAGTGCACAGATACTTCATCAAGAACCAGGCCGTCGATGCAAGTCATAAAGCACTTAAACCAACCCTGTTTGTCCTCCCCGCACGTAAACGTAACCAAGTGATTGAATAAAAATTCATTGTAGCTACAATTCGTGCATGTCAGGATATTGATTACCGTTCAAACAAACCTTTCCCACTAGTAACTGTCTTCGGCGTCACTTTTCACGGCACTTCCTTAATTAGACCATTCGATCTGCAGCAGTTAGACAAAAAAAAGGGGGTAATCACAATATTTTTTTATCGTCAACGGACGCACAATGGGACGTCTCAATGTGGCACTCAAGTTGTTCTCGATCCCGAAACAGACTAATTGATGAATCTCAGACTGGTTTAAGGAATTATGACAAGTTTCTTATAAGGTTTCGCCTGCGGTTTTAAAGAAATCCGAGCTCGCGATCTCATTTCTAAGCGTAGTTAATCTCTTTAGAAAATGTAATCTGGATCAATAGCACATTCTTCCTCGGCACTTTCACTAATTGCCAACGAAAACCACTCAAATTTCTTTTCACTTGTATATCAGGCGTCATGGGCCACCATTCTCGAATAGTTGATCGGTTTTTCTACGGTTTCTCGCGGAGACGCACCTCCCGGTCCGGCCTCAGCCACGAACGTCTGGCCTCCACCACGATGTAATCAAGACTGTCTCGAATGCTGGCTTGATCTACGACACGAAAACAAGATACCGTTACCGGTTCTTGCATTCGTATCGCCTCATGCCCGCCAATGACAAATCGGACTTGCAGTGTCTTGTTTTTCAAATTGAAAAACAAGATACCGCTAGTCCGAATGAGAATAATTCTGGCTAATTTCAAGGGCACGACAGTGCGCGATGAAATTAGCCGTGCAGAGATTTCGGGAAGAAATTTCTGCATGTTACAACACAGGTCTTTCCGCAAGGGCAAGTGCGTGGAAAGAGCTGAAGGATGGATGTAATAAGGGAAATATAATGACGTGAACAGGTGATCATGTCGTTTACTATCCAATCCTTTTGAGAAAATCGTGAATAATGTGAACTGAACTAAAAGGGGTAATTTTTAATGAAAGGAATTATCGTGAACAACGTATACTGACTTAATAATGAAAGTATCTTTGGTAGAGGAGATGGTGAACGAGGTGAACATCTCTAGATACTTTTCAATTGAAGCAGGAGTGACACCTGAAATAGGCGCAAATGGACGATCTCCAAATGAAATTTGGAAACAGATCGTGAACTGGTGAACTAGTGGGTATATCACTTAGTGATGTCTTTCGCGTGAAAGACGCCCACTGATCGTCCATTTTGATCGGCCAGCTGGTAATAAGCACCGCCGATCTTTTTAATTACCTTACTAGGTAAGAACTTCCTGTCCAGCTTTGCATTGTAGTGCGCGGCTGCGTCACTTTGCCGGAAGTTGCGCCTGTAGACCACTTCGCCAGGCTGGTATGAAACCGACCTGGAACGAAGGTTATAGGCCTTTGCATTTCGAGACTGGGCCTGGGTGGTGAGGTCGCGGATGGTCTGGCGCAGAAGAGCCAGGTGGTCAGGAGGTGGCAGAGTGGTCTCGGGGTCATCCAACAGATGAAGTTGCCGCAAAAGATGGTAAGTGCGGCCATGGGTGACCATTGGTTGCCCGAAGACTGCCTGATAGGGCGAAGTTCCTATCGTTGCGTGAGGTGCTGAACGTAGCGCGCAGGTTATTTCGGAGAGTTTGCCATCCCATTCCTTTTGAACTGGATCAATGTAAGAACGGATTGCCGCTAGTATGGAGCGGTTAAGACGTTCCGAGGTATTGGCTTGAGGGGAATACACGGCGGTGAAAGTATGTCCGACACCGAATTCCTGTAAGAAGGTTTGAAATATAGACGACCGAAATTGTACACCATTATCTGTTACGACACTCTCCGGGACTCCAACAAGGTGAAATACCCTTCTCCTCAGGATGTCAATGACTGCTTTCGCAGTGAATTTACGAAGCGGCTCAACGAAGGGGAATCGCGAAAGATGATCGAGGACGATGAGAGCTCCAATGTTGCCAGACTTGGACCTAGGGTAGGGGCCGATAATGTCAATGTACAAGCGCTGGAATATGCGCTCGGGAACGGACTGCAGCGTCATTGGTGGACGAAGGGTGTGTGAAGGGGCTTTGGTGGTTTTGCATGTAAGGCATGATCCCACATATTCTCGCACTTGAGCGGCCATTCGTGGCCAGAAAAACCATTGCCGTAATCGGCCGAGGGTTTTGGCCACGCCACCATGCGCACTCAAGGGTGGGTCATGAGCTCCCTTCACTAATTCTGCCGTCATTTCTGACGGCACCCACAACTTCCAGGCCAACTGATCTTGAAGTCCGTTTCCGGTCGCATACTCGGTCCGCTTGTACACGAACCCGTCTACAACTTTTAGGTCCGGCAGTTGGTCTTGTTCTGCCTGGACTTTTGCCGCTAGCTCCCTATAAGAAGCACTTTGGAAATGCGGCGACTCTAAGTCTAGCTCCATTGGAGTCTCCTCGCCTTCTGCCGGCATCAACGCCTCGGCAGAGAACATGCGCGACAAGGAGTCCGGCACTACGTTTTGGCTTCCCTTTCGGTGGACAATTTTGAAGTTGAAACCTTGAAGTTTCAAGGCCCACCGGGCTAATCGGCCATTAAGGTCTGGTTGGTTCATTAGCCATTTTAGGGAAGCATGGTCAGTCACGATTTCAAATTCGTGACCTTCCACGTAGGCGCGGAACTTCTTGATTGCCAACACCGCTGCCAGACATTCTTGCTCAGTGACGGTGTAGTTTCGCTGAGCGGGATTCAGTTTGTGGGACATATAGGCGATGGGGGCTTCAGCTCCGTCTTCTGTGCGTTGCACCAGCACGGCACCGACTCCATGTTGACTCGCGTCACATTGGATGGAGAAGGGCTTGTTGAAATCTGGGCTGTGCAGCACTGGGGCTGAAGCAAGGCTGTGTTTCAATTGCTTGAAAGCATTTAGCCTCTCATCGGTCCACACAAACTGACTCCGCTTAGAAAGCATGTCTGTCAGTGGCGTTGACAATGACGCATACTCTCTGACGAAGCGCCGATACCAACCGCAGATTCCTAGAAATCTTCGGAGTTGCTTCGTGGTAGAGGGAAGTGGGAAATCCATGATAGATTTCACCTTGTCAGGATCGGTTTGGATAGTGCCCCCACCAACAATGTGGCCAAGGTACTTGACGTCTCGCAAGAGCAACTTACTCTTTTCCACATTGATGGTGAGGCCAGCTTGTCTCAAATGGAAGGCGACCTGATGAAGCACCTGAAGGTGCGCATCGAACTCGTCTGTTATCACCAACAGGTCGTCGAGGTACACGAATACCTGGTGCTTGAGTTGGGGCGGAATAACCTTATCCATCAGTCGTGACATCGTTTGGGGTGCATTACACAACCCAAACGGCATCACGACAAAATGGTAAAGGGGTCGACCGGGCACAGTGAAGGCTGTCTTCTCTTTCGACTTCTCCTCTAAAGGTATTTGCCAGAAGGCATCCTTTAAATCAAGGCTAGAGATGAAATTTGCCTTAGGGAGTCTGCTGAGAATTCCATCGATCAGCGGCAAAGGGTAGGCATCCCTCACTGTGACCGAATTAACCTTCCGGGCATCCAGGCATAAGCGTACTTTCGAGGGCTTTACCACCAACGTTACCGGCGAAGACCATGCACTCTTCGACTCTTCGATTACGCCCAACGCTAACATCCGGTCAATTTCCTGATATAGGAGCTTTTCGACAGCTGGTGACACAGAGAAATGTCTCTGTTTTATGGGTTTCTGGTCACCAGTGTCGATTTCATGACGGATGAGCGTAGTCTTTCCCAAGCCCTCAACAACAAACGAAGGAAAGCAAGCAATCGCAGACCGAAGTCTGCGATGCTGCTCCTGTGTAAGAGGGTGGGCGCAATCGTCGAGTGCGTCGAGGCTGTTGGTGGTGTCGACCTGTGGTGGTGGCGCAAACAGGTCTGTGGCCAGAGCGAAAAGACGGACGAAGTCCACTCCCAGATAGAGATTCTGACTGAGAGTGGGTATTATCCACAGCGTCAACGTCTTGGTGAGCCCCCGGAACGTGATGTCGGCTGATACTCGGCCTACGGCTTGATGTTGTGTGCCGTCAGCTGTTTTCAACCCGAGAGAAGCTCTTTTTCAGGGAAAAGCGTTCCTCTCGAGGAATGAGCGGGCTAGATCAGCCGCCATCACGCTCACGTTGGCTCCCGTGTCGATCAAACCCGATGTTAGTTGGCCGAACAACAGAACCTGAGCGTACGGTCGAACGTCACCTGGAGGCACGTTCAACAGAGTCGCACAATCCAATTGATAACGCCAACGACGGAACTGAGCGTAAAAACGCCTCATTCGCAACGTTGAGCGTTTAGGTGTTTTAAGAGGTTGTCTAATGGTGTCAATTTCAGAGTTAAAAATTCGGTTTCGGACCGCCGTATATTTCCGCCATCTTAAGTGATATGGCAGAAAAGCCAAAGGTGTAGGAGGCTCTGCCTGTAAGAGTGGGATCGATAAGGTAGTAGAGTCCCCACTCGGCTGTATACTATCATCATTGGTGGTTGGGCCTAGGGAATTTGGAGACAGATCATCAGTCCTGTCTACCTGCTGGAACGGGGTGGAGCTTGCTTGGCCTGCGGGAGGCGTGAGATCTTGTTCCGCGCTCCCTGCGGTCCGTTTTTTGTTTGGCAGTTTACACAATTCGGCTTATAAGTATCTGCCTTTCCGCAGCCATAACAGAATATTGTTCTGGGCTCCAAACAATCGTCGAAACGGTGCCCCACTTGCTTACAGTTCCAGCAAGTAGGCAGGACCGTGACTGCCTCCACTCCATGATCTTCAGGGGAATCCTCATATTGGTCCAGCGGGTATTCTTCACGTAGTTCTTCTGTGGCGTTCCTCCAGTGTGAGGATCGCCGTCGACCTCCAAGCTCCATTTCAAAGTTCTCTGCACGGATGACGGCCTGACGGAGCAGACGAACTGAGGGAAGGTGTATCTGTAGCAGACCACGACGGATTTCTGGCAATAAATTGCGTCTAAGAATGTCAGCTAAGTCCGCGTCGGCAATAGGGCGCTGTAGCCGGTCGACAATCTTGTAGACGTCCGCACTAAAATCGTCGAATGTTTCATGGGGTCGCTGTTTCCTTCCTCGTACCTGTTCCATCAGGTCGGCATCCGTGAAGCGATCAGCGAAATGATCGCTCAGGGCCGACTCCAAATCCCTCCAACTGAAGTCACGTCTCGAATTATAGAACCTCCAATACCAATCAGCGGCAGGTCCAATCAAAAGTAGGTGCATATGCTGGCATAGAACATTAAAATTTCCGCCCAGTGTGTTTCTGGTGAGAGCTGCTACCCTGTTAATGAAAACTTCTACTGGCACAGTAGATTCACGACCCGAGAATTTTAGGCCCCACCCACCAATGATGCTAGCCACCTTATCGTGGTGGAACTGGACATTATTGCCACGAGGGGTGCGAGGTGAGTAGGATCGCGGCTCTGGTACAAATGATTGTGCGCGAGGGTTAAGTCTTGGCGACTCTACATTCCCAGTCCGGGACGGAAGGCTTAATTGGGCCATGCGCTCCAGCATCACACGCATGCCGTTCTGCAATTCATTAATCTGTTGCTGAAGTCCGCTTAAATCCTGGGGCACTATAGAGTGCGCTGCTGCGGCTTCTGACGTCACATCTGATATTGGGGACGCTTTTGATGACGGGCCAGGTGGCTGAACTAAACCTTCCGCCCCCGACTCGGCCTGCAAATCGAAGTCCCTAATTTCCACATCCTCTGATCGCATGCCTCGGGTTCTTACTCCCGGCCGTTGTGTTTTGGGCCGAGCCCCTCGTGGCAAAGATGCTGCAGCAGTGGGGGCCTGTCTGACTCCTAAGGGGAGACTCAGTGGTCCACGGCACAGCGGGCAATCAGTACGGTTTCTGAGCCATTGCTCCAGGCACGTTTCATGAAAAGTGTGTCCACACTTTGTGGTATACGTGTCCTGGGCAGCAGCGAATGCCTGCTGGCATATGGAGCACTGAGCCTCCACTGTGGTGCCAGACAGGTCCTCACTACTGTGTCGCAGTGGCATGTCTAATCTGTGAAAAATGTCGAATGATTATAAATTTAAATTTGAGTTTTGCACGCTACCGTGACTGACGAGTTAATTCGCTTAATCTAACGTTGGCTGACGAGGAATTCAGTCCGCAACCAAATGCACAAAATTTGTGTCTAACTCTTTCAAAGAGATAAATCTTAACAGCTATTGGGTTTTGCACGATAACGTGACTGACGATTTAATTCGTATAATACTAAAGTTGGTTGACGAGGAATTCAGTCCGCAACCAAATGCACAACCGAGTGTGACTAACTCTTCAATGAATCCTAATAAAGATCTTAAAGCCAAGTGGCTAGAATTCGAATGGAAAAAAAAAATATAAATTCCAAAAAAGTTTTAAACTTTCCAAGTTAGGATCAAAATTTAATGTTTGTCAAAATTTAATCTTCAAGAAATGGCCTTCTTACTAGACGGAACCCGATCCGTTCCTCTCCAATTCAGGTCCGCTGGCTGGCTGGCCAGAAATTGAAATTTTAATTACGAAGTGTTAGAACGTGGAACAAATGTTTTTAATTGAAAATTGTCAAAGTGAAGTGAATGTTTGATTGTGAAAATATTTACGATTGAAATTTGTAAGTGAAAAAAAATTTAACTCGGGTCGGTTCCTGAAGGGTACCGCCCAGTATGGAGGACTGTTTCTCTCACCCGAAATTCCTCGAAAAGAGAGGAGCAAGGGACCAAAAACAACTATGTTGTTGCTTGACTCAACTTCAGCAAATGGTTCAAGTTTGGCCAAGCTGCAGGGACGTGTAGGCGGCGCCACGCCAACCCCACGTAATCCACCACAGCTTGAACCAAACCCAAGCCAAAAACCGAAGCTGGATCAAGACAGCAAGGATATTAAAATTTGGGACAGCTTCCCAACATAAAGTGGGGCAGGGGCCCTTCGGTTGACCGGGACAGGAGTGGCGGTAAACCACCACAACCTGTTATCCGCGGCCAACCTCCAGGTTGCACCCAGAGTCAAAAAACTCAGCAAAACAACACAACAGGAAGCTGCCCAAAAAGGTAAACTAAAAGGAAATGAATTTAAAAGGATTGGATTGGGAAGGATGTTTGCGGCTATTAGGGAAAGAGCGAGCAATGCAGGTCTTAATAAAGGGGTTTTGTTCTCTCGAACGAAGTACTATTGAATCGCAAAGGAGGCGATTCTAAGACCTGCTAGTGAGAATGGAAATTTTTGGGATTGAAGACGTAAAGTCTTAAGGGGAGTATGAGTCGAAACTCATAAGTATTTTCTCACTTTGGTGTGGGTTGCCCAAAAACAAGTTTCGGGCCCCACGTTGGGCGCCATTTGTAGCGAATATATTTGGATGGAGAGTGGCCTTAGCACAACCTAGAACCAGACCGAAGTCCAGAACCAAGAGTGCTAAGGTCGGAAAGTGGAATGGCTGCTGCCATTCAAGAGGCAAAACAAAAAAAAAAGAATTGCCCCGAGAGCAGGGTGCCCTAGAAATGGCCGTGAAGGCCCCTCGTCCGCATTAGCGGAGCACCCTTTAACCAACCCCGACGGATGCTGGGGTGCCGCTTTGCTAGCTCGCTGCGGCTGGGGTGGGTTCTTGACAAATGGGGATGGTTGGCTCTCAAGAAAACGGGATGCTACGTATATTCATCCGTCATGAATTGTAGCCGCAAACTGGTATATAAAATACCCAGGGACCAAAAGGGGGCATAGCTCCGTAAAGGAAACCACCCAGGCTCTGCAACATGGGCTGACTAAGCAGACCCAGTGCTCGTGACAACGCACGGAGCCAGAAAATTGAAAATCTAAAACGGGAAAAACAGGATAATATGCTACCTCTCCTTTACAAGGAACCCGGGTGAGGCAGACAGCCCCGGGCCCCCGATGTTAGTGGAGCCCTGACCCCGATGGTCTGGGGTCCTCCACCCTCTGATACTGGCCCCATATCAAAATTCAAAATCTAACAAAAATACTGAAACTAACTATGTTTGGGCCAGTATCCCTCCCTTATGAAGACGCTGAAAAATGCCTAAAAATCACAAATTAATCATTAGTAGGCCAGCCAGGCCACACGCGCGGACCCTGAAAAGAAGAATGAACTTCCCGGGCCTCAGCCCAATAAGAAGGCCATGATTTCAAAGTTAACAAAACATTTCTACTTTATTCGTAGAGAAAAAAAAATCAAAGTTACAATTCTGTGTTCCTGCTTCTCCTATTTTTCGACACACTAGGTCCTAATAGAGTTTGCTAGTTTAATTCAAATAATAGTTACGTACATTATAAAAATTATATTGTTAGTATATCTTCTTTATTGTATGCATAACCGTTTTCTTTGGTATTAGAATTTATAGCTTATAGACGGTTGCTTGTTATTTTTCCTCTTTTATAAGTTACAAATACATATGGAATTTTCATTAATACGCCAACAAAAGATATCCAGAACTTTTCAAAGTAGTATATAAGGAACAACGCCTGACCAAAAATGTGAATTAAGTTGCTCGAGTTTTACAAACCAAGAAAACTAGTTCGAAAAAAAATAAACCCCTAAAGAATGCATTCTTCGGTGGCGTTATGAAAGAAATTTTCTCCTTTTTTTCTATTTTTCTTTCCAAAACGACGAGTACTTATAGTAATAAGTTTGTCTGAACAAAGTGTACTCCGTACAATATTAGGTTTGGCTTTCGTCGTCTACTAAACACAACATTACATTCAACCAATGCATGCTTGGTTTATTCGAAATTAATGACTTAATTCACTTGTCGAATACCGATTTCAATTCTTCCTCAATTATGCTGTATACAATCAGGACCGTAATGTAATGACAAACGCTTTAATCAAACGAGATTCAAAATGAATACCCAAAAAAATCCTGATTCAACGAAATCGCGATAAAAAAAGTTCTGATTATGGGGGTAGTAATATTGCGCAAATCAAATTTTTCTCTACCATAGTTTTCTAGAGGAGAGATGAAAATTTATAAAAAAAAATCGAGAAAGAACAAATAACCGACTAGCACATCATCCCTCCGCGATACTCTTCTATCACCTCTCTAGGTAAGTTAATAATACTTATTGCCTAAACGAATCCAATAAACAGAAAAAATAGATTGAAACTAATCATATATAAAAAACTCTAGCGCACCTGAACCGCTAGAATAACTAATGTTCGAAGAACAGTAGAAGAATCGTGCAGGTTTTGAGTGCATATTCCACCACATGAGCTGCTTATTACGGCCAAACTGTTTCAAACGCCACGTTCTACTTTGGTCTCAAGAATGCATTATAACTCATATGGTGGAAGGTTTCAGATATTACCACTGGCATGAATTTCAACGTTTATGAGAGCAAAACACGGGTTAATTATATTCGTTATCAGTTGCTTATTTCACAAAATTTCGAAAGCAGCATCTCATATAACATCAATGACTAAAATGCTCAGTGCCTGCAGCACTGTAACTGAAGGTGGTATTTGGGGCTCCGATCCGA
Source organism: Nemotelus pantherinus (assembly GCA_963978885.1). Taxonomy (NCBI): domain Eukaryota; kingdom Metazoa; phylum Arthropoda; class Insecta; order Diptera; family Stratiomyidae; genus Nemotelus; species Nemotelus pantherinus. Next base: position 158,278,278 of record OZ022264.1, on the reverse strand, counting down.
AAAATTTGCAGAACTTTGGGAATTGAAACATCGGCTATTTATTTTCATTGTAAATGTTTCCGGTATGAATACTAACTGTAAGCATTTATTGCTACAAAAGTAGCACAACCGACTCGTGCTGGCAACCTTTCGCCAGTATCAAAGCCAAAAATATATCACATCTGCTTCACGTTGTTATATTACATTCGAAGTTATAGGAGTATAAAGAAATTTAGGATTACCTGCAGCGAGTTTTTTGAAATAATGGAAAGCTTACTATTTGCTGTTTATTGTCACTACAATATCATTACCAATTGAAAATTCTACGATAAAACCGCTTAATAAAGATAATGCAAACAAACATAAAACCAACAATAGCTGGCAACCCTATCGTGGCTTTTCAACCAAATTTGGCCTGAATAATGTTTATAGTATGTTCCATTAATTGTATGAAATTCGTATTGATTTCATGACTGCACTGGAAGTTATAGGGCAAAAAGTTTTATTTTCCTGAGCGAATTTTCAAATCCAAAGACATAAAAATTACCATAGCTGGCAGCACCAATCGAATTTTTCAACCAAATTTCTATCAAACAGAGTTTAGAGTAAGGTTCAGGTACTGTGTCAATTTCATGAAAATCTAGTAACTTATTCAAATTTCATAGGGCAAAAAGCAGTTTTTTTTCTTTGTAATTTTTCAAGATGGCACCACTGGCACAGAGTTGCCCACAATTCAAAATCGCTTCTATCAGACCTGGTCCTACTTAAGTCCAATGCATTCTGTAAATTTCAATGGTATCTGATTATTGATTCGTGAGTTCCCGTGAACAGAAGTTTTTGATGCTAAAAATATAGGTTGACTGTGAAAGGGTTACCGTTCTTGTCCGACATGAAATTTCCAAAGTTTTACTTTGAACGTGTAGATAAAGTATAAGATTTGTATACAGATTGGTTTTATTGTAAGAGACGGACAGTTTTTGGAAATTCGATGGTTGAATGTTTTCACTTCCAAATTTTTATTTTTTCAAATTTAAGACACCAAAATTATCATAGCTGGCAGCTCCAACCGAATTTTTCGACCAAATTTCTACCAAACGTGGTTTTAAATAAAGTTCAGCTACTGTGTGAATTTCGTCAAAATCGAACGATTCAATCAGAATTTATAGGGCTAAAAGCAGTTATCTTTTTTAGTGATTTTTCAAGATGGCACCACTGGCACAGAACGAGCCACATTTCAAAATCACTTCTATCAGACTTGGTCCTATATAGGACCAATACATTCTGCAAATTTCAATTAATTCTGCTCATTGGATCGTGAGTTTCCGTGAACAGAAGTTTTTGATGCTAAAAATATAGGTAAATTGGGCAAGGGTTACCAGGCGTGCCCGTTATACCATATCAAATTTTTTTTTTTGATTATGTAAACAAAGCACAAGATTTACATATAAGTGGCTTTTTTTTTTAAGAAACGGCAGTTTTTCAAGAGAAACGATGATTTGAAGGTTTTCACTTTCAGTGTCTGCCCTTGCTACAGGGTTGCCAGCACGCTCATGAAAAGCTACAAAAATCTACAACTATTTAATACCAATATGTCTTAAAAATTTCGTAATGATTGAATAACTCTGTCAAAAGTTATCGCAATTTAAAAATTTTCAAGTTTTCCCGTTCTGTTTTTAGGCACCCAGCGCACACATGGGGTTAAAAAATTCCAAAACATTATCCGATTCACATGTAAAACACGTTCAAAATTTATTTCGTCAACTTTATTTTTGCAAAACTTATTTGTGTACGGAATAATAGGTATATTAAAAATATCACTAAAATGGCCGCCGGCGCCAAAGGGTTAAAGATTATTAACTTTTTGTGAGACCTGGCACTATTCTGCATATACACCAATGTGTCCTGAAAATTTTAGCTCAATCGGATGGCGCGTTCCTGAGATTTTTTCACTGAAATTTTTTGATGATATATATATATATATATATATAGAAATATGAATTTTTGGCCAAAGTGATTTTAATACTAATGTTCTTCTTCGAACATTAGTAAAAAACTACTATCACAATAGTAAATAGTATTGAAATAACATAATCATAATGAATATCCAATATTGTATCGTATTCAGGAATTGTGTCTACTTTGTATTAAATACAAGTTATCTTCGTTCAATGTTCATAATTATTTTTCTCTTCTTCACATTCATATTTGTGATTAACGATGACGACGAATCTTTTTGGTAGTTCAAACATCGGGATATTTCTTCTATCGTTTTATTGAATCAGCTGCAACAGGGTGTTGACTGATGATGCGAAGGACCGAATAGATGTGGTGTTTGTGTTGTAAAATCCAAACTATCACCCGTATCGACATCCAGCTCATCACCTTCGGCCAGTCGTTCCAGCTTACGTCGATGACTGCATTACGTAAATGCTATCAGGCATAGAATACGGACAAGTATGAGGGCTCGTACTGCGCCGCGTGCTATGCTTTTTGTTTTCAGCATGATACGCGGTCAAGTGGGAAGATAGGATCCATCGCGATCGTTGTGTCTACAGCTAGGTCCCAGATAAGTGTCTGCGCCTTCGCAATGATATAGAATTTCATCACACTTTTTACAGTAAACCAAATGCCTCATTTAAACAATACCAGGCTGCATGAGCTGGTGCACATTTATAGGTGTGGAATGTAAATGTTGGTCGTGGTGATGGTGTTGGAGCGGGTCTTGGTCCTCGGTTCCGGACTTTGTTCTTCAACCAAAACCGCTTTTCAATTAAGATTGCCGATTTCACAATCCAAGCATCCCATTTCGGTACAATAGGCACGTTTTCTTCATGAAGAGCAGAACACCGTTCCTATACCTATATATTTCATTACTGTTGAACTAATCACATACCTTCAGCTAGCGCCAACAATATATACATATGGAGTTTGCAGTGCACAGATACTTCATCAAGAACCAGGCCGTCGATGCAAGTCATAAAGCACTTAAACCAACCCTGTTTGTCCTCCCCGCACGTAAACGTAACCAAGTGATTGAATAAAAATTCATTGTAGCTACAATTCGTGCATGTCAGGATATTGATTACCGTTCAAACAAACCTTTCCCACTAGTAACTGTCTTCGGCGTCACTTTTCACGGCACTTCCTTAATTAGACCATTCGATCTTCAGCAGTTAGACAAAAAAAGGGGGTAATCACAATATTTTTTATCGTCAACGGACGCACAATGGGACGTCTCAATGTGGCACTCAAGTTGTTCTCGATCCCGAAACAGACTAATTGATGAATCTCAGACTGGTTTAAGGAATTAAGACAAGTTTCTTATAAGGTTTCGCCTGCGGTTTTAAAGAAATCCGAGCTCGCGATCTCATTTCTAAGCGTAGTTAATCTCTTTAGAAAATGTAATCTGGATCAATAGCACATTCTTCCTCGGCACTTTCACTAATTGCCAACGAAAACCACTCAAATTTCTTTTCACTTGTATATCAGGCGTCATGGGCCACCATTCTCGAATAGTTGATCGGTTTTTCTACGGTTTCTCGCGGAGACGCACCTCCCGGTCCGGCCTCAGCCACGAACGTCTGGCCTCCACCACGATGTAATCAAGACTGTCTCGAATGCTGGCTTGATCTACGACACGAAAACAAGATACCGTTACCGGTTCTTGCATTCGTATCGCCTCATGCCCGCCAATGACAAATCGGACTTGCAGTGTCTTGTTTTTCAAATTGAAAAACAAGATACCGCTAGTCCGAATGAGAATAATTCTGGCTAATTTCAAGGGCACGACAGTGCGCGATGAAATTAGCCGTGCAGAGATTTCGGGAAGAAATTTCTGCATGTTACAAAAGTCATTTAATAGAAGGAGGTCAAAGCTATGTAATAGAAAGGGGTGGAAGTGTGATGAAAGAGCCATTTCGAATTTTCCGTTTTCGTTTTAGTTCTTTTTCAGCGCTTGAAGTGACTACGTTAATAAGTTGAATTGTGTGTATTATGTCTCCTTGCGGCTACCGATGTTTCAATCCTTTCAACTTGAGATTTCATCGGAAGGTTAAAGACCTAAGAAAAATTCAAAAAAAAAAATAGCAGAGAAGTGGAGATATTCTTCTGATATGTACGTGTGTGGAAGCTGCAGGAAAAAACTGACCGTGGAAATACCTGCAAATTTTCAGCAATCTTGCCAATCATCAACTGATTTGTCTTTGTGCTCCCCGGGTTTACCATTCATTCCTGGAGAAAAGTATAAACATAGCTCAAAGCAAACTGATTCAACAATATACGAGCAAGATATTCTGACCCAGTTAAAAGCAAAATTTAGCAATCCGTCTACATCTACTGCTATGAAAACTACGATACTGACTATAACACCTAAGTCATGCATCGAAAACAGACTTGCACAAGAATTCGGAACATCCAGGCGGCAAGCGAGAAAAGCAAAGCAACTTGTGGATCAGTTTGGTATATTAACATCTCCAAATCCACGAGGTGGCCGTAAGCTAGCAGTTGAAACTATGAACTTAGTGAAGTGCTTTTATCTGCGAGAAGACATTAGTCGAATAATGCCCGGTAAAGAGGATTGTGTATCTATTAAGTTAGATGACGGAAAAAGAACACAAATCCCAAAACAGCTTTTAATGTGTAACATTGACGAGCTTTACCAAACGTTTAAAAATGAATATCCGGATATAAAAATCTGCCTAACAAAACTTTTCACTTTGAGACCCAAACAATGTATCTTCGCCGGTGACTCTGGAACACATATGGTCGGTGTATGTATATATCACCAAAATGTGAAATTAATTATGAGTGGAGGAGACATTGACAATCTTACATCTGGAACTATTTTGGAACTTTCTACTTTCTACGCAAAATGATGTGTCCCAATCCTACACCGAAATGTCATTTAACAATTTCAACAAAAACCCCAAATGAAAGTTGCAAATCTTGTCCTGGCGTAAGACTAAAGACAGACGACACAAGTTAATTATCATTAACACAATGATCATTGAACGCTAATGATAATTTGTTTGGAGAGTGACACACGGCTACTTGAATGAGGTTGTTTAACAGCTGTAGGTTGTTTGAATTTAAATGGTATTATTTTGACAGTTATTGTTTATCGAAACACATCAAAAAATCAGAAATTAGTACAAGTTTTACTGCGAATGAGCCTTTGTGTAAAATTATGGAAATTTTACACAAAAAAAATTTAATCACGATAAGGAAGAAAATATAAAATGTTCATGAATTGAAGAAGAGAATACGAAGAAATGTGCAAAAAATGAAACATTTGCATACCATATTGTAATATATTCGAAATAATATGTTTATGTTTTTGACAGTTAGAAACTACATTGTTTCAAATGCAATTTCCCGAATTTCCCCAGTAAATTTCATAATCTTCCCCGTAGATGGTGCGACAATCGATAAGAGCAAATGAGCATTAGCTTCCAAATGATAATTCGTAGAACCTCATTGATGATGTTATAAATGATGATTAACCATGACACACGTAATGGATAATGATCATTGGGCTCGAAATGATAATTAACTTGTGTCGTCTGTCTAGGCTCTAAGTGCAATTCGTGATCATTTGAAAATGATATTTGATGATAATCAAGTGACAACCGTTCAGTTCGAAAAATGGGTTTGTTCAGACAGATTTACCATTTCTACTCATCTGCTTGCATCCGATGATTTTGTGGACAGCTTTTGCCACGCGTTGCATGCCTCGAAACCCCATGCTTACATTGCAGAGCAACAGGCTCATTATTTTAAAAATCTAAAAGAAAATATAAACGAAGGGGAAATTTTAGTACAATGCGATTTTGCTGAGAATTATTATTTTGTTGTACAAGATGCTGCTCAAGCTTTTCATTGGAATAATGACCAGGCAACACTTTTAACATGTCTATTATTATAAAGTTGGAAGTAAAATAGAACATGGTAGTATTTCCAGAAAACCCTTCACAAACATCTGTCTGAAGAAACAATAGCTGTGTCAAAAATTATGTACATAACAGATGGGGCCCCACAACATTTTAAGAATAGATTTAATTTTGTGTCTCTATTTTATTATAACGCTGATTTCAAGACAGAAACTGAGCTTCATTTTCACGTGACTTCGCATGGCAAGGCCCATGTGATGGTCTCGGTGGTAACTTGAAACGACTGGTAACACGTGCGAGTTTACAATTACCTCCTAGTAAAGCTATTACTACACCTTTACGTTTTTTTTATTGGGCAAAGTCGGCTTTATACCTAACAGCCACTTACTATTGCTCATCAGAGGAACTTCAACGCCAGAGAATATTTTTCAAACCACGGTTTGATTCCTCTATTACTATTCCCGGGACTAAGAAATTTCACTGTTTTATTCCAGTTGCTGAAGGCCTTCTTATAAAAAGAAAAATGGTGAAATAAATTCATTTTTCCATAACCTTTTTTTTTTCATTTAGTAAATAAGCATTAGCAATTGTTTTATATTTTAACCTCTATATGTAAGTTAATTATATATGTAATTGTAAAAACTGTGAAATAAATTCATATTTCCATAAACAGGTTTGTTTTTTTATTAAATAAATTAGCATTAGCAACTTTTAATATTGAAACTATATAGCTATATTTTAACTATATTAATTCTATATATAATATTTTAACGATATAGCAATAATTTTACTGAACATGTTTTGTTTTCACACTCACTAGCTATCCTAATCAAGCTCCGGGTGCCACGCTTCACATGACTTGTATGTACTGAAATTCACCTACCTCCCAAACTACTCGCCATCCTATTCTAAAATTTTTATGATAAAACAAGTATAGTTTAAGCTTTGTTTTACTACAAAAATAAAAAAAATTAACCTGGTCCAAATTACTCAAATAACGAGTTGAAATGGTTACTTCCGGTTTTAGACAGGAACATTTTTTTTTATTCCAAATCTCATTTTAAAATTAAAACGAACAGTTGATTTTCTATACCAATCAATATGTTTAATGTTTTTAATATTTTTTTTTCAATCTCAAAATCGGCTTCCAAAAAACCCTTCATCAGCTTCTTCAATTCTTTAGAAGCCCATAACTCGGCAACTGAACCTCATAGAAGAAAAAAATTGTGCATTCACGTTCATATCCTCTAGAAGTACCATTATGCATACTATGTACTGCTATATTTCTATACAGAGTACATTTTTGTTAAAAAAAAGAGTATTGGGAATGAAAGCTTATTATGTTATAAGCTTGCCTATGATAAAGAATTGGAAATTTTGAGCCGTGTGTGGGTGTTGAGTGCCTAGAGAAGGCAAGAATTTTTTTGTAAATTTAAATTTATCATGACTTCTGACAGAAACATTGGATCATCGTGAAATTTGCAAAGCATATTACTGTTGTTTAAATAAAGCTTTACATGCCTGGATTTTTAAGACCGTGTGGGTAACCCTGTAGCTACGGCAGGCTCCTGGAAAAAAAATACTTCAAATCATCAACCCTCCCGAAATTTTTTTGCTTTTTGACAAAAAATTCAAATCATTGATCGATTTTAACCCTTGTTCACCATGTTAAGATTAAATCGTCAAATTTCCGATTTGGGCAAAAACGGCAACCCATCACCAAATCGCCTCTATTTTCAGCACTGGAAACTTCTGTTTTCACGAGAACTGACGACTGGACAATCCGATCTGACTGTACCAGGTCTGGGAGCAGTGATTTTGAAATGCGGGCAACCTTGTTGCAGTGGTGCCATCTTGAAAAATCAGTGAGAAAAAAAACCTGCTATTTGACCTATAAGTTCCGATTCAGCCGTTACATTTTTACGAAATTAGCACTGTATTCGGACTTTATTTTAGTCCACATCTGGTAAAAATTTCGTTGGAAAATTAGAATATTTTTACCAAATATTGCAATTTTTGTCTTCTAAATCTTGCAAATTTGCTGAGCAAAATAAAGCTTTTTCCGCTATTACTTCCTATCCAGTCATGAAGTCAAAACAAAGTTCAAGCAGTAAATAAAGGTGCAAAGAACACCACCTGTGGGAAAAAACTCCGCAAGAACAGAACAGGGGCAGTATGAAACATCTAGCGCCATGAATTCTGCTGTGGCAGTTAGCGCGGCCACCACAAATAAAGTGGGTGAAGAAGCTCCGCGTGCGGAACGGTGTTTGGTCCAGAGAAACATACGCAGGCACTGCGTTGTAGTGGGTACCACTCCAGCGACGACAGCACGATCTTCTTCAAAGGGAAGCTATATTGCTAAAAGAAAGGGCACAAGAAGAAAAGATGCTGCGAAAGTGCCGGGAAATAGTTAGAAAAATAGCAGCTGCATCCCAAGTGCAGAAAATATATCGCGGCAGGTGAAAGACGGTCTTCTTGAACTCGAAGAGGCTCTGGAAGTTGTAGAAGCTCGCAGAGTAAATTGGAAGAAGGCCTAGCTAGAGCTGAGGCAAATTGAAGGAGCCCAGCCTAGAGAGCACGGAGTAAAGGAAAGTGCCGAAACTGTGCAAGCCAAAGCACAAAAACGGGCAAGAACGCCTGAAGATAGTCCTAACAAAGAAAATATGAAAAAACCGAGGCAGAAAAAAACGAAATCGCCTAGGGCAAGAAAGGAAGCTGTGGTAATAAAGCCTACCCAAGGGAAGAGTTATGCAGAAGTCCTTCAACATATTCGGGCAGGGGTAAGCCCAAGCAAAGTGGGGGCACACGTTCACCAAATCAGAAAAACGGCAGACGGTGGAGTACTTGTGACACTGGCAAAGTGTGAAGACATCTCGAAATTCGGTGATGCAATCCAGGCATCTGTGGGGGGTTTCGGAGAGGTTAAAAAGCTCGTCTCCAAAGTCAAAATCGAGATACTCGACCTCGATAGTCTTACGACAGAAGAGGAGGTGTTAGCAGCGATTCGGGAAGAGGGGATTCAGAACGTAAAAGTTATCTTATTTCCCCCGAATACAAGGGAACAGAGGAAAGCCGTCGTTGAACAGGACGAAGCAAAAGCTTTGAAGCTAGTTGATACTGGACGAATAAGAATTGGCTGGGTTAACGCTAGGGTTAGGAAGCGACCTGAAGTTGTACGCTGTTTCAAGTGCATGGGATACAACCATACCAAAAAAGACTGCAAAGGACCAGACCGTAGCACTAACTGCTGGAAGTGCGGACAAGTGGGACACGTTGCAAAGGTATGCTCGGCGGAGCCATTCTGCCTGCTGTGCAACGACAAAGGTAAAACAGGAGAAGTGAAGCATGTTCCGGGATCAAGAACATGCAAAAATTACCGAGAAGCGCTCGATGCGCAGAAGAAGTTGCTGCGTAGATGAGGGTTCTACAGGGGAACCTGCAAAGATGCCGCACTGCGGACGATTTACTCACGCAGCTTATGCAAGAATCCAGAGCTCAAATTGCAATGATCAGCGAACCATACCGAAGGAGAAATCCAGAGACATGGTATTCAGACACTTCGGGCTATGCAGCTTTATGGGTTGCAGACACTCGGAAAGTCCGGGTTGATCGGCGAGGTTCGGGCGATGGATATGTTTGGATTGAAAACGGCGGCATCAGTTTTGTCAGCTGCTATTTTTCACCGAACGACCCAATAATGGAATTTCGTAGAAAGATAGAAGCATTAGAAGACGCTCTTCGAGACCTTCCTGGCAAACTGGTAGTAGCTGGTGACTTCAATGCGAGAGCCTTGGAATGGGGGATGCCGACTCATAACACAAGAGGGAGATTAATTATGGAAATGGTCTCCAGGCTGAGTATGGTCGTGGTGAACATGGGCTGAACATCAACTTACCGCAGGCCAGGCTTCGGTGAGTCCATTCCCGATATAACTCTTGTCTCGGAGACGTTGTCCATGATGACAAAGGATTGGAGGGTGATGGAGGAGTACACTGGAAGTGACCACAACTATATTACTTTCTGGCTGTCGGAGGAAAGCCCGGCCCCTCAGAACTTAAGACGGAAAATACTCGGGTGGAATATTTCAAAGTTGGATAGGGGGAACCTTTTGGAGTCACTAGGCAACAGCTTTACTGACGTCAGCGCAGGACAAGCAGGGGTAGCAACGGGCCCTGGGGAAATAGGTACGGTTGTAAATTCGACCATGGGCGAAATTCGGCGAGCGTGCAATGCGTCGATGCCACTTCGTAAGTCACTACCGGACAAACAGAGCACTTATTGGTGGACTGAGGAGATAGCGGAACTAAGACGAAAAGCTCTAGCATGCAGGCGTAGGGCACAACTGTCTATTGGACGACCGGAAGCGTTGCTACTTGTCGCCACCCACAAAAAAGCAAAAAAAGAACTGGGAATAGCTATAAAACGGAGGAAAAGGCAAATGTGGCAAACTTTATGCGAAGAAGAAGAAGACCCACCCATGGAGGCGGATGTCCTCAGGAATATTATAGATTCACTGTTCCCAGCGCACGATGTAAGAGCAGAGAACAACCACACAGTCCGCCAGGAAGATATCCCTATGTTCACTGAAGAAGAACTACGAAGCGCGAGTGCCAGAATGAAGAACCGAAAAGCCCCAGGCCCGGACAATATTCCAGTAGAAGTCCTAAAGGTAGTGGTGGAACGACACCCGTCAACATTACTACGCATATACAATTAATGTTTACTAGCGGGTGTCTTTCCGTCACCCTGGAAAGTGGCGCGACTTGCCCTAGTTTCAAAGGGAAAGGGAGATCGTAACACACCATCAGCGTATAGACCTCTCTGCATACTGGACACTGCGGGGAAACTTTTGGAAGGGCTGCTGAAACCTCGACTAAAAGCAGCTACACGAAGAGCAGGTGACCTCTCGAAAAACCAACAAGGATTTCGCAGTGGCCACTCAACAATAAGTGCCATCTGCGAAATAATTAGCGCAGTAGATCGCGTAGAGGCCGCTTGTCATCGAGCTAGCCCATTGTGTTTTTGGTAACGTTGGACGTTCGTAACGCCTTTAACTCGGCGAGATGGACAGACATACTGGATTCTCTTCAGCGACATTTTCCAATAGAGGAATACTTGCTGGCAATGGTACGGGATTACCTGAAAGATCGCCATTTGATCTATGAAACGAATCAGGGAACTGTACGCAAAACCATTACAGCTGGGGCAGCACAAGGATCCATTCTCGGACCAGACCTATGGAATGTTGCGTATGATGGTCTCTTATGCCTCGAAATGCCGGAAGACGTGCTCTTGGTGAGCTATGCTGATGATGTAGCCTCTGTCATCACGTCTAGAAATCCTCATCTCGCCCAACTCAAACTCAATCAAGTAATGAGAAGGGTGGAAGCCTGGATGGAAAGCCATGGTCTCCAGCTCGCGATCGCGAAAACTGAGATTGTCATGCTGACCAAGAGAAGAGTACCAACCATTATACCCATGACGGTTGGCTCTGAAGGACTTGAAACCAGAAAATCGGCTAAGTATCTTGGAGTGATATTGGACTCGAAGCTGGCTTATGGGGAGCACATCCGAAAAGTATGCGACAGGGTGCTACTGTCTGTTATCTCGCTTGGGAGACTCATGGCAAATGTTCACGGTCCTAGTCCGATTAAACGTAAGCTCCTTATGACGGTGGCTCATTCAATGCTGCTGTATGGTGCGGAGATATATGCCACTGCGTTAAGGTTTGAAAAGTATCGAGCTAGGATGGTGAGCGTCCAGCGTAGGGGGGGGGGGGGGGAATTGCAAGCAGCTATAGAACAGTTTCAGGAAACGCCGTGTTAGTGATAGCGGGAGTAGTCCCAATTGATCTATTGGCGAACGAACGCAGGGAAGTGTTCCTGAACAGAGCAGAAGTGGAAAGACAAATCTTGGTTGCTCAAGCACGAGCGCGAACGCTTGATCTTTGGGAGGAACGTTGGGCTACGAACTCGAAGGGAGCATGGACGATTATGCTAATTCGCGCCTTAAAACCTTGGCTTAATCGCGACCACGGTGAAATAAACTTCTACCTATGCCAGTTCCTATCGGGCCACGGCTATTTCAGGAAATACCGTCACAGAATGGGGAAAGTCAGGACGGAGTTCTGTAAGTACTGCGCTAAGGAAAGTGATGACGCTTTGCATACCTTTTTCCATTGCACCCGCTTTAGAAGAGAGCGACACATGCTCTTCTCTGCAATTGGCCCTGTGACGCCGGAGTCAATCGTGGAGATGATGCTACAGTCAGAAGACGACTGGTCAGCTGTGTCAGCATATGTGGAGCTGGTATTGCGCTTAAAAAAAAGAGGAAGGATGTCTCATAGACTCCTGAAAGCCTGACAGAACGGAAGTAAGCCAATGGGACACCTGATGGGTGGAAGTAGCACGACCGAGTTGAAGTAATGCGAAAGCGGTTCAGACTCGGACCTCCGTGGTTGGCGGGTGACGTTTTTTAGTGAGTAAGAATCTCACATAATCTTGTTTAGTTCGCAAGATACCTATTGAAGGTTTTTGACATCCGCTCCCAAAAAAAAAAAAAGTAAATAGACCTTATTGTTAACCAAATGTTATAGGAAATTCGTAAAAAAATAATGAAAAGGCTGCCAGCTATGACCATTTTTGTAATTTTTTGGCTTTTCTTTACTAAGCGATTATGTCGTCAGATTTGCAAATGGGAATGATCCTGCAATGATAATTAACAAATATTAACGGTTCGAAAATTAAATAAGTTTTCAGGGTGGGAACTTAAAAATTATTTTCACCCTTCATTCAATCGAAACGAAATTCACAGGATGGGTTTTACTTAACGTGAAGCAAATTTGGTATATTTTTTTCTATACTGCTAACACCGGGTGGTCAGCATCAGATATTTTCGTAAATAATGCACCAACAGACGCTTCCATTACATATTCATATGCAAAGCATTTACAATAAAAATAAGGAACCAATTTTTAAATTATTCAAGTTTTGAAAATATTTCAGATGGCAGCCTCAAAAAACCTCGTTTACTCGCTGAAACTTTTGATGAAATCCTGGGATGAGAACAACATTTAAAGGATAGGTTGATTTAAGCATGACCTTGTTATGGTAAACTAATAGCTGCTTCGTTGGAAAAGTATTGGCAGCACTGAAAATTTTCATTATTTATGTTATAGTAAGGTTTTGTTGCTTTCGATAAGGAATGGTTGATATGATACTACAAAAAAGTAAATAGCGTCCTTCCACATTTATCTGTCACTCAAATACAATTTCTTCGAAAACCAGTTTTCTAGCGGTTCTGATGTGCCAGACTTTTTTAAGCTTGTTTTCACGTCTTTAATTCATATTTTAATAATTTTCAACATATTCTTTATATATTATTGAGTTTTCGAATTTATAAACTACAAATTAAATTTATGGTTCATTCTTGGTATAAGTTAAAAGACCGAAAATTTAGCGCTCCCAAAAATTTATAAGATGAGTCAATACTTTTGTAATTGTGTATATAATATATATATATATATATATATATATATATATATATATATATATATAGATATATATATAAAAACATATATACATATATATAAATATATATAAAGACAAAGCTAAAACTATACTTATTTGATGTTAAAAATTTTAGAGTGGAAAGTATATGCCGTGATACTAAATCCTGTATACAAATAGTTTTTATAACATACTTAAAATACATACTTAAATTGTGTTCATACTTAACCGACTACCCTACAGAAATGCGATTAGTGGCGCCATTTTTTAGTTGAAAAAGGTATTGTTTTTTTCATAAAAAGTCATTTAATAGAAGGAGCTATGTAATAGAAAGGGATGGAAGTGTGATGAAAGAGCCATTTCGAATTTTTCGTTTTTGTTTTAGTTCTTTTTCAGCGCTTGAAGTGACTACGTAAATAAGTTGAATTGTGTGTAATATGTCTCCTTGCGGCTACCGATGTTTCAATCCTTTCAACTTGAGATTTCATCGGAAGGTTAAAGACCTAAGAAAAATTCAAAAAAAAAATTGCAGAGAAGTGGAGATATTCTTCTGACATGTACGTGTGTGGAAGCTGCAGGAAAAAAACTGACCGTGGAAATACCTGCAAATTTTCAGCAATCTTGCCAATCATCAACTGATTTGTCTTTGTGCTCCCCAGGTTTACCATTCATTCCTGAAGAGAAGTATAAATATAGCACAAAGTAAACTGATTCAACAATATACGAGCAAGATATTCTGACCCAGTTAAAAGCAAAATTTAGCAATCCGTCTACATCTACTGCTATGAAAACTACGATACTGACTATAACACCTAAGTCATGCATCGAAAACAGACTTGCACAAGAATTCGGAACATCCAGGCGGCAAGCGAGAAAAGCAAAGCAACTTGTGGATCAGTTTGGTATATTAACATCTCCAAATCCACGAGGTGGCCGTAAGCTAGCAGTTGAAACTATGAACTTAGTGAAGTGCTTTTATCTGCGAGAAGACATTAGTCGAAAAATGCCCGGTAAAAAGGATTGTGTATCTATTAAGTTAGATGACGGAAAAAGATCGCAAATCCTAAAACAGCTTTTAATGTGTAACATTGACGAGCTTTACCAAACGTTTAAAAATGAATATCCGGGTATCAAAATCGGCGTAATAAAATTTTTCACTTTGAGACCCAAACAATGTATCTTCGCCGGTGACTCTGGAACACATATGGTCGGTGTATGTATATATCACCAAAATGTGAAATTAATTATGAGTGGAGGAGACATTGACAATCTTACATCTGGAACTATTTTGGAACTTTCTACTTTCTACGCAAAATGATGTGTCCCAATCCTACACCGAAATGTCATTTAACAATTTCAACAAAAACCCCAAATGAAAGTTGCAAATCTTGTCCTGGCGTAAGACTAAAGACAGACGACACAAGTTAATTATCATTAACACAATGATCATTGAACGCTAATGATAATTTGTTTGGAGAGTGACACACGGCTACTTGAATGAGGTTGTTTAACAGCTGTAGGTTGTTTGAATTTAAATGGTATTATTTTGACAGTTATTGTTTATCGAAACACATCAAAAAATCAGAAATTAGTACAAGTTTTACTGCGAATGAGCCTTTGTGTAAAATTATGGAAATTTTACACAAAAAAAATTTAATCACGATAAGGAAGAAAATATAAAATGTTCATGAATTGAAGAAGAGAATACGAAAAAATGTGCAAAAAATGAAACATTTGCATACCATATTGTAATATATTCGAAATAATATGTTTATGTTTTTGACAGTTAGAAACTACATTGTTTCAAATGCAATTTCCCGAATTTCCCCAGTAAATTTCATAATCTTCCCCGTAGATGGTGCGACAATCGATAAGAGCAAATGAGCATTAGCTTCCAAATGATAATTCGTAGAACCTCATTGATGATGTTATAAATGATGATTAACCATGACACACGTAATGGATAATGATCATTGGGCTCGAAATGATAATTAACTTGTGTCGTCTGTCTAGGCTCTAAGTGCAATTCGTGATCATTTGAAAATGATATTTGATGATAATCAAGTGACAACCGTTCAGTTCGAAAAATGGGTTTGTTCAGACAGATTTACCATTTCTACTCATCTGCTTGCATCCGATGATTTTGTGGACAGCTTTTGCCACGCGTTGCATGCCTCGAAACCCCATGCTTACATTGCAGAGCAACAGACTCATTATTTTAAAAATCTAAAAGAAAATATAAACGAAGGGGAAATTTTAGTACAATGCGATTTTGCTGAGAATTATTATTTTGTTGTACAAGATGCTGCTCAAGCTTTTCATTGGAATAATGACCAGGCAACACTTTTAACATGTCTATTATTATAAAGTTGGAAGTAAAATAGAACATGGTAGTATTTCCAGAAAACACTTCACAAACATCTGTCTGAAGAAACAATAGCTGTGTCAAAAATTATGTACATAACAGATGGGGCCCCACAACATTTTAAGAATAGATTTAATTTTGTGTCTCTATTTTATTATAACGCTGATTTCAAGACAGAAACTGAGCTTCATTTTCAAGCGACTTCGCATGGAAAAGGCCCATGTGATGGTCTCGGTGGTAATTTGAAACGACTGGTAACACGTGCGAGTTTACAATTACCTCCTAGTAAAGCTATTACTACACTTTTACGTTTTTTTCATTGGGCAAAGTCGGCTTTATACCTAACAGCCACTTACTATTGCTCATCAGAGGAACTTCAACGCCAGAGAATATTTTTCAAATCACGGTTTGATTCCTCTATTACTATTCCCGGGACTAAAAAAATTTCACTGTTTGATTCCAGTTACTGAAGGCCTTCTTATAAAAAGAACAAGTTTAAGTAATGAGTGTCAAATTGTAAAAATTGTGAAATAAATTCATTTTTCCATAAATCATTTTTTTTCATTTAATAAATAAGCATTAGCAATTGTTTTATACTTTAACCTCTATATGTAAGTTAATTATATATGTTATTGTAAAAACTGTGAAATAAATTCATTTTTCCATGAACAAGTTTTTTTTTTTTTAAATAAATTAGCATTAGCAACTTTTAATATTGAAACTATATAGCTATATTTTAACTATATTAATTCTATATATAATATTTTAACGATAAAGCAATAATTTTACTGAACATGTTTTGTTTTCACACTTACTAGCTATCCTAATCAAGCTCCGGGTGCCACGCTTCATACGACTTGTATGTACTGAAATTCACCTACCTCCCAAACTACTCGCCATCCCAAATAAATTTTTATGATAAAACTAGGATAGTTTAAGCTTTGTTTTACTACAAAAATAAAAAAAATTAACCTGGCCCAAGTTACTCAAATAACGAGTTGAAATGGTTACTTCCGGTTTTAAACAGGAACATTTTTTTTTGTTCCAAAACTAATTTTAAAATTAAAAAGAACAGTTGATTTTCTATACCAATCAATATGTTTAATGCTTTTAATATTTTTTTTTCAATCTCAAAATCGGCTTCCAAAAAAACCCTTCATCAGCTTCTTCAATTCTTCAGAAGCCCATAACTCGGCAACTGAGCCTCATAGAAAAAAAAAAATTGTGCATCCACGTTCATGTCCTCTAGAAGTACCATTATGCATAATATGAACGAAATCCGGAACCTCGACTTTTTTTCGTTGTCTGCTTCACGTGAATGCCCCTAATCTTAGTTTCTTCATCAGTTATAATGCTTGAATTCGGTTCAATTAGCCATGCGCTTTTGGGCATTCTCAAGAAAGCTGGACCATTAAACCAAATATCTGATTGCCTTAACTGTTCGAGAAAGAGTCCACGTGAAACAAGGTCAGCCGGATTGTCCTTTGTGCAGACATATTTCCATTCTTTTGTTGACGTCATTTCTTGTATGGCTGCAACTCTATTTGCCAGAAATGTTTTTCGAATTGATGGATCGCCTCGTATCCAATTAATGACAATGAGTAAATCAGACCAATAGAAAGTTGCATCCATCTTCAAATTGGTGGAGTTTGTAACTTGTTTCACCAAATGGGCAGCAAATTTCGCTGCACATAGTTCCAATCTCGGAATTGTCGTGGGTTTGATTGGAGCTACTCTAAAATTTGCTCATAGTAATCTGATTGAAACTTTCCCTCGTTTATCTTTTGACCGTATGTATATGGCTGCACCATACGCCTTTTCACTTGCGTCAGCAAAAGCGTGAATTTGTATGTCGATAGTGTCATTTTCGCTAAACATATACCTTGGTATCTGGATTTCATTCAAGGATTGAAGCTCATGACGATATCTTTCCCACACCGTTTGGAGTTCTTCTGGTATTTTTTTTATACCAATCCACGTGGGATTTCCATAACTGTTGCATAAACAACTTCCCCGTAACAATTACCGGGATTACTAAACCCAGGGGATCGAAAATTTGCGAAATATCGGCAAGTATAATCCTCTTGGTTGTAGTTTTTTGATCTTTTAAATTTGTGACGAGCGTGAACATATCTGTCACTGGCTGCCAAATCATTCCTAGAGTTTTGACCGAGTCGCTATCTTATTTCGTGAAATCTAGTTTGATATCAAAGTGCTGGTTTGCAATACCTTCTATTAATTTTGCATGATTTGCGCACCATTAATGAAGATCAAACCCTGCTGAGGTCAGTAATAGTTGTAGTTCATTGCGTATTGCTACCGCTTCGTCCAAGCTATCACTGCTAGTAAGGACATCGTCGACGTAAAAATCTTGAATTGCTGCAGTCCCTAATGGGTATCGGCTACTTCCTTCTTCAGCCAAGCGTCTCAAGCATTTAATTGCTAAATAAGGTGCTGATTTGGTACCGTATCTGACCGTGGAAAGTTTGTAGTATTTCACGTCTTCGCTGCTATTCTTTCGCCACATTATTAACTGGAGGCTTTGATCTTCTTCTGCCACAAGTATTTGGTGATACATTTTTGTAATATCAGCCGTGAATACAAATCGTTTCAAACGGAACCTGGTAATGATTGCGCTAATATCTTCCTGTACTTTCGGTCCTTTGAGCAATAGATCATTAAGTGTAAGCTTGTTCGTGGTTTTTGCCGAAGCATCAAAAACTACCCGTAATTTTGTCGTACTACTGTCGGGTTTCAGTACATAATGATGTGGCATAAAGTAATGGGGTCCATTAATTTCTGATGCTGGAATTTCCTTTAAGTCTAGATATTCTTGCAGAAACTGATCATGATTGATCGAATATAATGGATGTGTATTCGTTTCAACCATAGTGGTGGCAACATATTTGTTAATCTTAGTTTTTTCATCAGTTATAATGCTTGAATTCGGTTCAATTGGCCATGCGCTTTTGGGCATTTTCAAGAAACCTGGACCATTAAACCATATATCTGATTGCCTTAACTGTTCCGGAAAGAGTCCACGTGAAACAAGGTCAGCCGGATTGTCTTTTGTGCAGACATATTTCCATATTTTTGTTGACGTCATTTCTTGTATGGCTGCAACTCTATTTGCCACAAATGTTTTTCGAATTGATGGATCGCCTGGTATCCAATTAATGACGATGAGTGAATCAGACCAATAGACAGTCGCATCCATGTTCAAATTGGTGGAGTCTGTAAATTGTTTCACCAAATGGGCAGCAAATTTTGCTGCACATAGTTCCAATGTCGGAATTGGCGTGGGTCTGATTGGAGCTACTCTAGACTTTGCTCATAGTAATCTGACTGAAACTTTCCCTCGTTTATCTTTTGACCGTATGTATATGGCTGCACCATACGCCTTTTCACTTGCGTCAGCAAAAGCGTGAATTTGTATGTCGATAGTGTCATTTTCACTAAACATACACCTTGGTATCTGGATTTCATTCAAGGATTGAAGCTCATGACGATATCTTTCCCACACCGTTTGGAGTTCTTCTGGTATTTTTTCATCCCAATCCACGTAGGATTTCCATAACTGTTGTATAAACAGCTTCCCCGTGGCAATCACCAGGCCCACTAAACCCAGGGGATCGAAAATTTGCGAAATATCGGCAAGTATACTCCTTTTGGTTGTCGTTTTTTGGTCTTTTAAATCTGATACGAGCGTGAACATATCTGTCACTGGCTGCCAAATCATTCCTAGAGTTTCTACAGAGTCGCTATATAAATTCGCGAAATCTAGTTTGATATCAAAGTGCTGGTTTGCAATACCTCCTATTAATTTTGGATGATTTGCGCACCATTAATGAAGATCAAACCCTGCTGAGGCCAGTAATAGTTGTAGTTCATTGCGTATTGCTACCGCTTCGTCCAAGCTATCACTACCAGTTAGGACATCGTTGACGTAAAAATCTTGAATTGCTGCAGTCCCTAATGGGTACTGGCTACTTCCTTCTTCAGGCAAGCGTCTCAAGCATTTAATTGCTAAATAAGGTGCTGATTTGGTACCGTATCTGACCGTGGAAAGTTTGTAGTATTTCACGTCTTCGCTGCTATTCTTTCGCCACATTATTAACTGGAGGCTTTGATCTTCTTCTGCCACAAGTATTTGGTGATACATTTTTGTAATATCAGCCGTGAATACAAATCGTTTCAAGCGGAACCTGGTTATGATTGCGCTAATATCTTCCTGTACTTTCGGTCCTTTGAGCAATAGATCATTAAGTGAAAGCTTGTTCGAGGTTTTTGCCGAAGCATCAAAAACTACCCGTAATTTTGTCGTACTACTGTCGGGTTTTAGTACATAATGATGTGGCATAAAGTAATGGGGTCCCTTAATTTCTGATGCTGGAATTTCCTTCATGTACTTTAAGTCTAGATATTCTTGCAGAAACTGATCATACTGCTTTTTTAACGTGGGCTGTTTGGCTAATTTTCTTTTCATTGCTAATAGTCTTTTGAATGCTAATGATTTCGACTCTCCGAGCAATGAGACGACGCCCAATAATGGTAAGTTTACGATAAATCGACCACTAGAGTCTCGATTGGTTGTAGCTTCAAAATACTCTTCGCATTTTTTGTCAGCTGTTGACAGTACGGCTTGGCTAGAGCATTCTTCCAGTTCCCAAAACTTTTCTAACTGGCGTTCTAAGTTTGTATTGGATATTCCACAGAACGGGGTGCAGTTGTATACTTTACCCAGAACTACCCAACCTAATGCGGTATTTTGTAGAATGGGTAGATTGTCCAATAACCGAATTTGTCCATTTCTTATGACTTCTCCGTAAATCTCCGCCCCCAAAAGAATGTATATTCTTCCAGGTTTATTGAATGTTGGATCAGCCAGTGGATTGTTTTCTGGTATGTTCCAGTCATCGATATTGATGTAACATTGCGGCTGATTGTTCGTAATTTCTTTGATTGAATATACCTCCAATTGGGTTGTCAATTCTTTATTAATAGATTTTAGTGATACTTTGATTTTATCACTTGCTTTTACTCTTGTGTTGCCTATCCCAGATATGTTTATGGTTGAGTCACCTGATGTGAAACCTAATCTTTTCCGCAACTTCTCGGCTATGAAGTTTAACTGCGAGCCAGAGGCAAGCAGTATACGCGCTCTCATGGCTTTACCTTCATGATCAATAACTTCTGCAATCGCAGTACCTAGTAAGACCAATGCATCGCTTTCACTGCATTGTGCCGACAAATTTGTATTTTGTGTTTCTTTCTATGTGTTCTTGGCAACTTGGTAGTGTAGGAGTGTATTGTGTTTTTACCACATTTCTGACAGCCTCTTGATAAGCACCTTTTGCAAATGTGTTCCTTTTTCAAGCAATTTGTACAAAGGTCTAGTTCTCGTGACTTTTCAACTCGTTTCGCTGGTATCAATTTTAGAAACGATTCGCAATGATATATTGCATGTCCGTTTTTGCAAAGAGGGCATTCTAGACCTTTGTTCGTTCCTACTAACGATGATTGCTTAGCTGGCTTGTTTGATTGTTTAGATGAACCTTCCCTCTCATTCAGTGTTTCCAATGTCTGGAATCTCATTTCAATGAACTTTAGTAGTTCGTCTAATGACGGAAGTTCGCGTGGCGATTTCAATGTTTGTTCGTACAATGTGTACGAGGTCTTGTCCAGTTTTTTGAGGATCGAATGTACTATTATTGGATCCCAATGCCCCTTGGCTGCAACACCTATTGCTTGTAGGGTGAACAGATATTCTTTTGTTGTGTCATGCAATGATCTGAGCGCTGAAGCTGACTCAGTTGTAATAGCTGATTGGGCCATTAGTTTATCTAGTAAGGCATTTACCAATAATCGCTTATTGGCCTATCTGTTGTTCAACATATCCCAAGCAATTTTGTAGTTGCTATTAGAAATTGGTAAATGCATCACCAGCTTTGCTGCTTCTCCTGTCAAGTTCATTTTTAGATACCAGAATTTTTGGCAATTGGTTGATCGTGAACCATTTGTTTGAAAAGGTCTGCGAATCGGGGCCATTTAATGTATTCTCCATCGAATTTTGGGAGCTCTATCTTTGGAAGCTTCATTTGAGACTCATTTGCAGCCAAAGGAATGCTACCATTAGATTCTGGCTTCTTTATACTGCTGTTTAACTCAATGAGAAGAGTGTCGCTTAAATTTTGCAGTTCAAAATATTCTTGCAAATTGTATGTTGTAGATTCAATATATTCTACTGATTCCCAAATCAAATAATGAATTTGTTCAATGTTGAATCACGTTTTAGTCACTTTTTCTTTCTTAAGCTGTAAATATTCTAAAGGCTGATTTGAAGTGACCGTTGTATTGCTAATTCAATGTTTCAATGCTACTTTCAACGCTTGTTGCTTTTTCATAAGCCGAGCTAGATCGGGACTTTCAAGTTTCGATGCAATCTTTTGTATTGCTTGGTTATTCAAACTTGTGTGAGCCTCCTCGAATGATTGCGTCTTAACATATTCCAATAAAGACATCACCTCTATTCGAAACTTTTCAACTGCTGTCTTTACAGTTCTATGGTAATCCTTTGAGAAATATGGATGATCGAGAGACACACCAGTGATTTCTCGTATCTCATCGTCATTTTTCTCAAATTTTTCCCACAAACTTTCGACAATTGTAAGTTTTTCTTCCAAGTAGGAAATTGTCTTCTTATCAGGTGATTGTTCTTGATAAGATTTAATTATTTTTTCGATCTCTTTTCCGAGACGAGACTGTTCTATTGCAATTGACTCCATTATTTCAAAATTGCAAATATTATTTTGTTAGTTTCGCACGTTTTGTGCTTTCAAATTGAAATTTGTCAATCAATTGCTAGATACTAGCAACTAATCTCTAAATCAAATCTATGAACTTGTGTTCATAAAACTCGGGGTCACCACAAATGTTTAGGCTTATGCAATTATAGAGAGCAGTTTTCTCTACTTCTAAAATTGTTGCCTGGTTTTGTAATTCTCTATTATGGCAGGAAACTCTACCAAATAGATTTTACTCACTGAGCTGTGAAACGTCTTCGAAATGAATGCTAAAGCGTTTGATTAACAACTCAATTTTATTTTACTATTACCAACGTATTTATAACAAATTACCTACACTAATTCTTAGTCTAGAAAAAGCTGACGCTGCATAACATGCACAATAATTTTCCCAGGCGCGAGAATAAATTTGATATGTCGTTGATTTCCCACATATGAGAAAAGAATCTGCAAAATGTGCTGACATAATGTCTAGATTTGAAACGTTCGTTTGGGAAGATTATTGTGCATGCAGAATTTATTGTATCAGTATGTTGATTCAATTATAGTACTTATGCTGTTTGAATGTGAGATGAGATGAAATGAAAAATAGTACGTTACAATCAATTAATTTAGTTATTGATAAAATAATTAGTGAAATGTAATAAAGTTATGCTTAAACAACCAGCTCATACTTAACTCAACTTATCCTTTGCATTTCGTTCTCATCGGAGGATTTCATCGAAAGTTTCAGCGGTTAAACGTTGTTTGAGGCTGCCATCCGAAAAATGTTCACAACTCGGAAAATTTAAAAATTGGTTTCTTATTTTTATCGCAAATGCTTTGCATATGAGGTCTTAATTTGAAGCATCGGTTGGTGCAATATTTACCAAAATGGCTAATGCTGGTTACCTTGTGTCAGCAGCAGAGCAAAATATATACCAAATCTGCTTCACGTTAAGTTAAACCCAACCAGTAAATTTCGTTCCGATTGAATCACTGCGCTGGAAGCTATACGGGTGAAAAAAATTTGAGGGTTGCCACCCTCAAAACTTTTCAAATTTTTCAAGCGTTAATATTTGTTGTTAATTTTCATTGCAGGATCGTTCCCATTTGCAAATCTAATGACATAATCGCTCAGTAAAGCAATCCCACAAAATTACAAAAATGGTCATAGCTGGCAGCCCTTTCATGATTTTGGTACGAAATTCCTACGACATTTACTTCACATTATGGTCCATTTATTGCATGAACTTTGTTTTGATTTCTGCACTGGACCGGAAGCCATAGAGAAAAAAGCTTAATTTTGCTGAGCAAATTTTCAAGATTTATGAGACAAAAACCACCATAGCTCTATTCCAATTTTTCAACGAAATTTTCAACTAATGTTATATATAATAAGATCCAAGTACTGTGTGAATTTCGTTAAAATCTGATGGCTGAATCGGAAGTAATAGGCTAAAAAGCTGTTTTTTTTTCAGTGATTTTTCAAGATGGTACCACTGCCACAGGATTGCCCGCATTTCAAAATCACTTCTATCAGGCCTGGTCCTAGCTAATACCAACATGTCCTGTGAATTTTATTATGATCGAATAATCCGGTCGTCAGTTCTCGTGAACAAAACTTTCGAGTGTTGAAAATAGAGGTAATTTGATGATGGGTTTCCGTTCTTGTGCAAATCGGAAAAAAAATTGACATGATGAAAAAAGGTTAAAATTTATCAATGATTTGAATTTTTGGTCAAAAATCAAAAATTTTTGAGGAAAATCAATGATTTGAAGGATTTTTTTCAGAAGCCTGCCGTAGCTGCAGGGTTACCTGCACAATCTTGAAAATCCATGTGTGTTTAATCTTAGCTAACGTCAATACGCTCAACGAATTTCATGGTGATCCAATGTTTTACACTGCTTGGAAATATAGGAGTACCTCAAAATTCACGAAAACGCTTGCCGCCGCCAAAAGGTTTAGGATATCTGAATTTGAGAAAATTGTGGACCTACCTACTATATATATCTACATTTAATATTTCAGCTTAATCGAATCGGCCACTCCAGAGATTATTTTGGAAAATTATTTTGCTGATATATATATATATATATATATATATATATATATATATATATATATATATATATATATATATAACATGTATGTACTGCCAGCGAATCTCTAAAGAATGATAACTATACGATCGCTAGTCTAGTACACTGCGTATCATCAGCATATCAACATTAGTATTAAACTCGTTTCGCCGAAAATTCATATTTCTTTATATATATATATATATATATATATATATATATATATATATATATATATATATATATATATATATATATATATATATATATATATATATATATATACATATATATATATATATATATAT
Source organism: Nemotelus pantherinus (assembly GCA_963978885.1). Lineage (NCBI taxonomy): Eukaryota > Metazoa > Arthropoda > Insecta > Diptera > Stratiomyidae > Nemotelus > Nemotelus pantherinus. Next base: position 158,253,366 of record OZ022264.1, on the reverse strand, counting down.
ATATATATATATATATATATATATATATATATATATATATACATATATATATATATATATATATATATATATACATATATATATATATATATATATATATATATATATATATATATATATATATATATATATATATATATATATATATATATATATATATATATATATATATATATATGTATATATATGTTCTTCGAACATTAGTAAAAAACGACAAGAGAGCTGATGATACGCAGTGTACTAGACTAGCGATCGTATAGTTATCATTCTTCAGAGATTCGCTGGCAGTACATACATGTTGGATACTTATGTTGAGCAGCCTCAAAACGTGACACGGTTCTATTTTGATACACTCCTGACCATGATACACTCCTGACAGCTAAATAACGTAAATGCCTGCGATCTGCGTGCTGATTTGACGCAAGCAACATGAAATAACTTCCCGCAGTTTTCATCGCATTTGATCAACTTGCTGTGTATTGGCTTATCGTAATACTCACAGGCCACGGGGCATAAAAAGGCGGAGCTACCTACTTTCATTTTCGATTATCAAGCCGACCAGTTACCTTGAAGGTGAAAGTTCACATAAGCTTTTCTGCAAAAAAACATTGAGAAGCCAAAAGCTTTAAGCAATCTTATTTCATAAGAACCACTAGAAACATTAATTTGCAAAAAGTTTTATAGGAATTGCGTAAGTTTTGAAGTGAGTCCGTCAATACTCAAGGCAAGCAAGTTTTTGACGCGGATGTACCTATGGTTTTTTTATGAAATATATACAGTACATCGCAGACAAATTCGGTAAGATATGTTGCTCGTATTTAAGGGCCAAAATCTCAGAACATAAAAAAGTTACCAAAATTCAGTGATGAAAATATTGAGATTCGAGCTCGGGCGAAAAATATATGAACATCACAAAGCAGTAGCCAAATTGGTGAAGTTTGTTTTCGTGCCTAGCCCAATAACGAACTGCGGACCGTATCAGATATCACAAATAGCAGCCAAAAACAAAGACTACTTCCCCACAAAGTTGTCAGCTTTCATACCAAACATTTCGATCAAGTGGTCATTCCCGCAAGAAGAACAATCGCTGCAACTACTACATACAAGTCAAACAAACGAATAAGGCCAAAGACAGACATGGCAACAAACGAATAAGGCCAACGACAGACATGGCGGTTCCAGCGAAGCTTTTTCCGGGAGGAAAACTGAGTTGGTTTAGCCGTGCATTCATTTAGCATTATGATGACACAGACCGCGGTGCGGACCGCCTCTTGGTTTCGGACTCGGTTTCGGAACCGAGTCGGTAGACCAGAGAAAGGACACACCGGCTCAGTTGTTCGAGTGTTTTTCAATTTGTTCATAGCTACATAATCCGATCCAGCTGAAACTTTCAGGATGCATTGATGAATGCATGCGATATGGGAATGAAAATCTGATAAGAAAATTGATTTTTGAAGAAAGAGTGGGATACAGTATTGAAAAATGAAACATTTGAGGACACTTTGTTTCAAGTAAGCAATAACATACTTTCAAAGAAAATTAATATAAGAATCAATTTGCCCAAAATTCAAATGCATATATATAAATTCAAATGCATAAAAGTAGTCAAGAATTTTTTTTCAAATTTCGATGTTTCATAACTTCTAAGAAAAACAATGGATCATCGTGAAATTTTCAGAGTGTATTGATGTAGACTAGAATTTAACACACATGGACTTTCAAGACTGTGAGGGCAACTCTGTAGCTACAGCAGGCTCCTGAAAAAAAATCCTTCAGATCATTGACATTCCTGAAAAAAATTTTATATTTGAAAATATATTCAAATTATTGATAAATTTTGACTTTTGTCCATCAAGTCAAAAAAAAATTTCCGAAATTCCGCGGTAAACAAGAACGTCAACCCGTGATCAAACTACCTCTATTTTCAGCACTCAAAACTTCTGTTCACGAGAACTGCCGATGGGATATTGTGATCAATATGAAATTTACAGAACATGTTGGAATTAGCTAGGACCAGGTCTAATAGAAGTGGTTTTGAAATACGGGCAACACTGTGGCAATGGGTTCATTTGGAAAAATCGCTGAGAAAAAAAACTGGTTTTTGACCTATAGCTTCGAATTTGGCACCAGATTTTCACAATATATATATATATATATATATATATATATATATATATATATATATATATATATATATACATATATATGTATATATATATATATATATTATATATATATATATATATATATATATATATTTATATATATAGACATATATTATATTTATATATATATATATATATATATATATATATATATATATATATATATATATATATATATATATATATATATATATATATATATATATATATATATATATATATATATATACGGACAAAATAATAGGTGTGAACCCCCAAAATGTGTAAAATGTAGAGAAAAAATTATACAATATATTCTGCAATCAAAAAACCACTACGGCAAGTGAGTAGCACTCTTTTTGAATGAAATGGGGGAATCCCCGCAATAAAACTACTTCTTGGAAAATATTGCGGATTGTTTCTTTGTTCGGTATTCAAAATTGAGCTGGACAATATAATAGGTGTGTGCTGGTAAAAATTTGTGAATAAATTGAATGAATAAATTTAAATACTATAATAATAAATTTAAATAAATAAATAAAGTGAATAAATTTAAATGCTTATATAGTTGCAGAAGGTGAGATTTTGAGGATACTTAACTAGCTGAAGGTACAATTATAACATTTTTATAGTATTAGATGGGCCGTGGACCTCACTGCAGTGTAGAGGAGAGAAGACTTGTTCGTCGGCTCCGAGATGAGGGGAAAACCTACAAATTCATTGCTACATCAATTGGACGATCTGAAAATTTTGTCACGAATGCTCTGAAACAGAAAAAATTCATTAAAACCCGTGGAGCACCTAATAAAACTTCACCAGTGACCGACAATCGTATAGTTACCTTAGCTAAACGCGACCCGTTCAAATCATCCAGGACATTTGCTTGCGAAATTGGGAATTTGGTATCATCACGAACCGTTCGGCGGCGATTAGTAAATGCAAAACTACCCGGTAGGATTGCCCGGTAAGTTCCGCTGCTTAGAACTGCAAATTTGAAGACGAGGAAAAACTTTGCGTTGATTCATAAAACCTGGTGCGGATCGCAGGGTGAAAAAAAATGGCGCAACATCCTCTGGAGCGATGAAACATAGATAATTTTGTTTGGTAATGATGCAGCAAAAAACGTTCGTCGACCGGAAGGCAAACAATTTCATGTTAGGTTTACAAAAAAAACGGTGAAACACGGAGGTGGCAGCATAATGGTATGGGGCTGTTTTTCGTGGCAAGGTGTAGGCCCGATACATCGAATCGATGGCATAATGAATAGATTCGTGTGCAGGGATTTGTTGGATATAGTAATGCTGCCATATGCCGAGGATAATATGCCGCTGTTGTGGACATGTCAGCAGGACAATGATCCTAAACACTCATCTCGATTGGTGCAAGCATGGTTCCAAGAGCATGTGGTGGACGTCGTTGAGTGGCCAAGCTAATCCCCAGACCTCAATCCTATTGAGAACCTCTGGGGTAAACTCAAACGAGAAGTTTCAAAGACGTTTTGCCAAAACAAAGCGCAGTTATGGGAGAATATTCAAAAAGTTTGGTACAATATTCCTGTAGAAACTTGTCGGAAGTTGATATCGTCTATGCCCGGAAGAATTGAAAAAGTCATCAAGAATAATGGCGGATATTCAGGGTATTAGATGCGGCCTAACGAATTCAGTATAAAAAAGGACCCTAACTATCGAAATTTCAATGTTAATTACTAAGTTTGTTGGGCACACCTATTATTCTGGCCACATGAAAATTGGCGTTTTTTATGAATTAACTAAATTTTAAGTTTTTTTTTCAGAGTTTGTGAAGCCTTTTGTTTTTGTTATGACGATGAAGTGTTTATGTTGAAAACTAAATTAATTTTTGAGGGATAATAAAGCTATATAAAGAAACCAAGCTTGTTTTAAAAAAAAAATTGTTCACACCTATTATTTTGTCCGGGTGTATATATATATATATATATATATATATACACTGCGTTTCATATGTATAACCCACCTAAAATTTTTCAATTATTTTCATGTAAAATAGTTGTTCAACACAAATCTAATACTGATAAGAATGAGAAACTGTGTGCAATGATTTTTCTGAGAATGACTTCTCATCGGCGTTATTTTTTACTGCATTTCTTGGAAATTCGTCATTTTTGTGCGTTTCATATTTATAACCCACTTGGTAATTAGCAGAATTACTAGTCGAGTTATTCAATACTTTTAACAGTTGTTCACAAGTGTGTGTGGTAATAAGTTTATCATTTCAAATGGCTCGAGGTACGTCATTAAATGAAGTTGAAATGGGTGAAATCTTGGCGTACAAAGAAGTTGGTTTGAATATCAGTGAAATTTAAAGAAAACTGGCACGCAGTCGCCGTGTAATTAACAACTTATTAAAAAAACCTGAATTATATTGGAAAATAAAGCGAACGGGAAGAGAAAGGAAACTTTCTCCGTGAGAGGAGAGGAAGATTATACGTTCAGCCAGTAATTCAACAATAAGCTGTAATAAAATGGCAACTCTTGTACAAACAAAGATGTCAAAAACAACGATTTGGAGAACGCTACAACGTGATAATAAGATCAAAAGAGTTAAAATGAAGAGTGCTCCACGACTATTAGATCGCCATAAGAAAGCTCGGTTAGAATTCGCAGAAAAAAATATGGCTACAAATTGGTCATCTGTAATAAATACTGGTTTTTTTATTCCCTCTTTGTTTAATTCCAAAAATTTTATTTCCAGATTATATTTTCGGATGAAAAAATGGAATTAAGATGAGCCTGATGGATTAAATTCTTACTGGCGCGATTTGAGAAAGGAACCCCGGTATTTCTCGAAGCGGAATTTTGGTGGCGGCTCCATGATGTTGTGGGGTGCATTTTCTGCATCCGGATGCTTGGACGTAAAATTTACTTCATCGCGTATGAGGAGTAGAGACTACATACAACTACTTGAGGGCAGTTTACTGTCATTCCTGGCAGCACAGCCTGAAAAAAACTGGACTTTCCAGCAGGATAATGCCAAAATTCATACCAGTCTTGAAACAATGAGATGGGTGGAAACAAATTCCATTAAGGTAATGGATTGGCCAGCGTGTTCGCCTGACCTGAACTTCATTGAAAACATTTGGGGGATTCTTGTCAGACGGGTATGTGCTGAAAATCGGCAATATGAATCACCTGCGGAATTGAAAGTGGCGATTCTTGATGAATGGCGGAAAATCGAACCTGCATTATTAGAAAAATTGATAAATTCCATGAAAAAACGAATTTTCGATTTGATAAAATCAAAAGTAGATTCTATTAATTATTAAGCTTTTGTTAATTTTGAAATTAATTTCAATAAACATTTTATTTTGTTGGAAACTTTATCTGGGTTATAAATATGAAACGCCAAAAAATACCGAATTTTCCAGGACTGCAGTAAAAAATAGCCCTAACGGGAAATGACTCTCAGAAATGTAATTCTACACAGATTCTCAATCAGTTTACCATAAAGTTTGGGGTGAACAATTATTTCAGTCCAAAATAATTGAAAATTGTCAGGTGGGTTATAAATATGAAACGGAGTGTATATATATATATATATATATATATATATATATATATATATATATATATGTATATATATATATATATATATATATATATATATATATATATATATATATCTATCTATATATATATATATATATATATATATATATATATATATATATATATATATATATATATATATATATATATATATATATATATATATATATGTGTATGTATACACGACTTCTTTTTTATCATCTACATGGTGCGTCAGGTATTTGAGAACATACATATATGTGGTTGCCAATACTAAACGGTATTTTTTTCACCCCTTTCTTTAAGGTTAAAAATGGAGGTTAATAAGTTTACTCAAGATATGAAAAGATCTGCCGTTATCGTTGCCATACATGCAGACCATAGCGGCCTTGAAATAACTACATTTTTGAAAGTCGCACGATCGTTTGCTTACAAAGTTCGGCACGAGTTAGGAGCATCTGATGGTGATAAAGGAGTGTTTCAAAGCATTAAAAACATGAGAAACGTTCTGACACTGTAAAGACACAGGAGTTTGTGAAGCAAATTCAAGAAAATATCAATGAAGATCCTTCAAAGTCCATGAGAGCAATATCGAAAGACGATCATGTTTCTGGGTGCACAATACGTCGGATTATTCACAAAGATATTCGTTATAAGTCTTACGTGATGCACAAAAGCCAGTTCATAACAGCCTAAACTTTACCAAATCGATTAATGTGCTCCAAAAGACTTTTGAATAAGTTAAAACAGCCAGAAGTTCCAGACGAGTTATGGTTTTTTTCTGATGAAATAAATTTCTTCAAGATGAAAAAATAAACCGAGGCAATGACAGATGGTTATGTTTAGAGCCCCCAAATTTTCCTCGTGTTACACAAACAAAATTTCTAGCAACTGTCATGGTTTTGGGGGTGGGTAGAAATGAAAGACACGTCATGCCACCCCATTTCTTGCCTCAAGGACTTCGAGTGAATGCTGCCGCCTATATTGAGGTTTTAGAAACAGTTGTGAAGCCTTGGATTAATAGTGTACGCAGTGGTGGACCATATGTTTTCAACAAGACTCTGTTCCTTCACATTAAACCTTGATCACGCAAAATTGGATGGCTGAGAATTTGCATGATCACATAGCCTCAAATTTGTGGCCACCCAGCCCTCCAGATCATAATCCGCTGGATCATTAATTATGGGGCGTTGTAGAAAGGGAGTTCAATAAACGTAATCATAATACACTTGGCTCTTTAAAAACAGCTATTGCCGAGGTAATGACTCATATGGATCAGAACCAGCTGATTCGGACCTGTAAACGCTTTCGACAAAGAATTGAAGCAGTTATTTGCGCTGAGGGAGATTTTATTAAATAGTTGTTTAATTTAAGATACAGATAATGTACTTTAAAAGTTTTATTAGAATATAACATGTTTTCAATAAGATATGCGTCTTTTAATTTTGAAGGCAATATGTTCGCAAATACCTGACGCATTCTGTATATGATACTCCGACAAAACCACTTGTGTGTCAACCGACGCGCAAATCCAAAGCGTTAAACGCTTCGGTGGATCCACCGAGTGTGTCATTGGCCTAACTGTGGAGGGCTTGTGGGTAGTTTGGTTTCGTGCATTTCGTAGTTTTTAAGACATTTTTAAATTCAAAATTTAAATTTAAAATTTTCAATTACACGGTGCACATAATTTAAAAACTCAAATGCAGATGGAAAAGATTTGATCAATCAATCATACAATACGGAACTTTCTACTAGCACTTATAACTATCATGACAGCTTGACAATGATCCCAACATCTTCTTGGGCAATGAAAGATTTAAGAACAGTTTTAACATACTTAATCTTTCTCTGTCGCTTGGTATTTTTCCTAGTGCTTGGAAACATGCAATCGTCACTCCTATTCATAAAAAATCTAGCGCATCTGAACCGCTAGAAAACTAATTTTCAAAGAAGCTTTCTTTAAGGGATTTAAAAATGTGTGACGACGTTATACACTTCTTTGTTGTATCATATCAACCATTTCTTACTCAAAGGAACAAATATTATTTTCTGAGATAATTTCCTATAACACAAATGATGAAAATGTTCAGTGCTGGCAGCATTTGTCCAACACAGTAACAATTAATCTACCATAACATGCTCGTGCTTAATCAACTTCTCATTCGAATTTCTTTTTCATCCAAAGATATCATCGAAAGTTTCAGCGATTAAACTATGTCTGGGGTTGCCTTCCGAAAAATTTCCAAAACTCGGAAAATTTAAATATCGGCTGCTTATTTTATTGTAAATGCTTTGTTTATGAATACAAAATGGAAACATCTGTCGGTGCAATATTAACAAAATTGTCTGAATCTGGCAATCATGTGCTAGCACCAAAGCTGCTTCTCGTTGTCCCTCACCCACTCTATGAATTTCGTTTCGATTGAATGGCTGCGCTGTAAGTTATAGGAGTGAATATAATTTTAAGGTGAATATAATTTTAGGTGAATATCATTTTTACCACCTATATCCAGCAGCTCGTGATCCGACAATAAGAACGGTATAGCACTGGACATTCGACGTAAGTCCCTGTAAAAATCATCAAAGGACTCACCAGCCTTCTGGCGGCCTCGACGGATTCGATTGGTGATTTCACGGTTAGATGCAAAATCTCGAAACTCTCGTCTTATAGCCTCACAAAAGGCATTCCATTCTATTCGTCCTACCTCCTGATGGTATTGCCAATACCACTCCTCCACCTCCCCGACCAACAATCCATCAAAATGTCGGCACAGGGTGTAGAAGTCTCTTTGAAGTTTCTGGTGGATTAGAGCAGTTACTCTGTACAGAAATTTCTTCACAGGTATGCTTCCAGATTCTCCACTAAACTTATAGTGGTGACCCTGTCCAAAGATATCCTACTATCTCTAGGTGGTTGATCATTCCGCCTAGGTAACACATTCTCATCATAGTCTCTCCGCACTTGCCTCTGCCTAATTCCAGACAAGTGGGCTGAGGATCGTCGAGGCACTGTTTCTGCCATGGGCTCTCATGGGACAGGCTGAAGACCGTGAATTCCGGTAAGTTGACTGGTGGTCTCTCCCAGTCAACTCTGGGGTAGATATTTCCCTCCCGGGGCGTCTCATCGAGCCAATTGGGCAGGGACCAGCTCCAAAATCCCGAGATGAAGCATTAGGGCTAGATATAGATAATGTAGTCAATTGATGCTGAATGTTGTTTACTGATTGCATCAGTTGACCCATCTGCTTCTTAATGTCTCCTATCTCAGGATTCGGAGCTGCTTTTCTGGAATCTGTGAGACTCGAAGATAGCTCAGGAAGAGCGCCTGCAGTATCCCCTATTCGTTTTTCACAGTTCCAGCTTCGTTGCACCGAATTTCTCAAGTCCCCGCCCAACTGCTCGTTGGTACGTAACCGAGTTATGGGTCGGTGGCCTTTAACAACGGCACCTTGCTTAGGTTGCCATCCGAAATCGGTTTTAATTGATAATGCCCGCAAGTCCTCCGGTTTTAATTCCCTCCGGCATAATGGGCATGCACGAGATTGTAGGAAGCATCTTTCCAGACATTTCTCGTGATATTTATGTTCACATTTAGTGATCAACAAAGTTTCTTCGAATTTGAAAACCTGCTAACAGATGGGACAGCTCTCACTACTGCCCTCATAGTTTTCCCTCATAAGAGGAGGAGGCGTTCTTACCATTGCCATTTCGATACTAGATACTTATTTGTTTAGAGATAATTAATTAGTTTAGAGATAATTATTGTTTAGAGATTATTAATGTTTAGAGATAATTATTGTTTAGAGATAATTATTAGTTTAGAGATAATTATTTGTTTAGAAATAATTACGAAAAAGACATATATACGAAAAATATATCTATTGCTCAAGATATATATTAATTAGTGTTTGATGTATTATTGGTTTGTTTTTCCCCTCCTAAAGTGTGGTGAAGATCTCTTTCAAGAAAGGAAAAGATAATTGAAAGAATACAGATGAAGATATTTTAAAACAAATATAAATAAGATAAAGGCTGAGATGTTAAACAGTGTGCGAACTAATGGAAACTAGAAGATTAACTACGTTACGTTATAGCGATGAAAAATAGAGAGATCAAAGACACTATGTGTAAAATTGCAATAACAAACTAGTGTTTCCAATATAAAGGAATTGTACACGATAATTTTTCAGGTGATGAATCTCGTCAGTACCCGAACCGATATAATTTTATAATATTTTTCTCCACGACAAAAGACTTTAAATACAAAGGAGGCAGAGATGTCCGATAGCAGGATTCTGAACAACAAGGACCAAAACCACTGGACATACTATTTGGCTGGATGCCGAAATCGCAGATTTCTCAGTTGGTTTGCTCCTTGCTAATTAAAATCGGTAGAAATGTAAAAAAACTCTAGAGCACCTGAACCGCTAGAAACACTAATGTTCGAAGAACAGTAGAAGAATCGTGCAGGTTTTGAGTGCATATTCCACCACATGAGCTGCTTATAACGACCAAACTCTTTCAAACGCCACGTTTTACTTTGGTCTCAAGAATGCATTATAACTCGTATGGTGGAAGGTTTCAGATATTACCACTGGCATGAGTTTCAACGTTTAGAGAGCAAAACACGGGTTAATTATATTCGTTATCAGTTGCTTATTTCACAAAATTTTGAAAGTAGCATCTCATATAACGTCAATGAAGAAAATGCTCAGTGCCTGTAGCACTGTAACTGAAGTTGGTGTTTGGGTCTGCGATCCGAAAAATTTGCAGAACTTTGGGAATTGAAACATTGGTTATTTATTTTCATTGTAAATGTTTTCGGTATGAATACTAACTGTAAGCATTTATTGATACAAAAGTAGCACAACCGACTCGTGCTGGCAACCTTCTGCCTATATCAAAGCCAAGAATATATCACATATACTTCACGTTGTTTTATTACATTCGAAGTTATAGGAGTATAACGAAATTAAGGGTTACCTGCAGCGAGTTTTTTCAAATAATCGAAAAACTAATATTTGCGGTTTATTGACACAACAATATCATTACCATTTGAAAATTCTACGATAAAATCGCTTAAAAAAGTTATTACAATTAAAAACAAAACCATCAATAGCTGGCAGCCCTATCGTGGCTTTTCAACCAAATTTGGCCTAAATAATGCTTTGGACAGGTTCCATTAATTGTATGAAATTCGTATTGATTTCATGACTGCACTGGAAGTTATAGGGCAAAAAGATTTATTTCCCTGAGCGAATTTTCAAAACCAAAGACACAAAAATTACCATAGCTGGTAGCACCAATAAAATTTTTCAACCAAATTTCGATCAAATAGAGTTTAGAGCAGGGTGCAGCTACTGTGTTAATTTCATGAAAATCTGGTAACTTATTCACATTTCATAGGGCAAAAAGCAGTTTTTTTTCTGTGGAATTTTTCAAGATGGCACCACTGGAACAGAGTTGCCTGCAATTCAAAATCGCTTCTATCAGACCTGGCCCTACTTAAGTCCAATGCATTCTGTAAATTTCAATTCTATCTGATTATTGATTCGTGAGTTCCCGTGAACAGAAGTTTTTGAAGCTAAAAATATAGGTTAACTGAGAAAGGGTTACCGTTCTTGTCCGACATGAAATTTCCAAAGTTTTACTTTGAACGTGTAGATAAAATATAAGATTTGTATACAGATTGGTTTTATTGTAAGAAACGGACATTTTTTTAAATATTCGATGGTTTGAATGTTTTCACTTCCAAATTTTTTTTTCAAATTTAAGACACCAAAATTATCATAGCTGGCAGCTCCAACCGATATTTTCAACCAAACTTTTGCCAAACGTGGCTTAAAGTAAGATCCAGCTACTGTGTGAATTTTGTCAAAATCGCACGATTCAATCAGAATTTATAGGGCTAAAAGCAGTCATCTATTTTAGTAGTTTTTCAAGATGGCACCACTGG
>OZ022264.1:158196703-158239203 GCA_963978885.1 Nemotelus pantherinus | reverse complement strand
AGCGGCGTCAGAAGTCTGATCTCTATAAAAAAAAATTATATAGGTCAGATTTTCGACGGATCTGCCCACAGCCCCTACCATCCACCCTATTGAAGAAAGAAAGAAGAATCAAATAAAGAAAAAGAAAGAAATCCTCACCCCATCTTCGGAAAGAAAAACAAATTTTTTAAATTAAGCAATCCTTTCCATTTCCTTATATATTTGTAAACTTCGTATAGATATATTTGAAATAATAAAAATAAGTTTGCATATTTTTTTCTATGAACTAATTTCTCCACAATTTTTGTTTGTTTTTTGTTTAAATGTCTTTCCGTTCTCTACACTCTATTATTTTGCATCATGTTGTTACACATCACTTTATGTATGTATTTCAATGTCGTACGAATAACATACACATAGCATCATTTTCTTCTTTTCATATCATCTTTATTATTTTCTTTTATATTTTCTTAATATGCAGTAGTAGTTGTAGTCGTAGTAGCTATCGCAAAATTTAAATCATCTGGAGTCTCTCTCAGTCTTTCAGTGAGTAAAGTCGAAGTGACAGTTGGCTGCAAAGCATATTTATAACGGTTTAGTGTTTTCCCTTAGTGTTTCCCTGTTCATCTTCTGGAATCTGAAAATTACTTCAGCAGTGACTAGTGTTAAAAAGCAACGGGAGAATACCTCTCCCGACATTCTACTGCGGGATCATTTAAAACTCCCTAGAACACACGAGAACTCCTTGATGGCGAATCATAGTAACCGGTTTCAGACTCTGGCTGGTCTAAAAACCTGTACTGACAACAGCATTGACTCCGAAACCGGGCCTGCTCCCAGAAAAGCTAAAATACCACCACTTGCCATCGTGATCATTGACAGGGAGTCTATTGTTGCAATGATGAAAGAGCTTAACATCGACTATGAAAAACAGCACATTAGTATCGGCAAAAAGCTATTTTCGAAATCAACCGAGACATTCGAGACAGTTCGATCCCATTTGATCGCTAAGAAAGTGTCGTTTTTTACGTATGCACGTTCTGACCAACGTATGGCAAAATTTATTTTAAGTGGTTTGCACAATATGGAATGTGCTACTTTGAAAAGCCACCTTGAAGAAGCGCATAATCTTCAGTGCATTGACTGAAAGAAAATAGTGTTTCCGAATGAAACTCGTCGCTACCGAGAGCACGCTACGTACATACTTTACTTGTTACATGGCACGACAAAGCTTTCCGACCTTCTTAAAATCAGCACAGTCATGAGCACTCGTGTCCACTGGAGTCACCAGCGGAGGACACCGCAAGCTCGCGTAACACAGTGCCGAAACTGTCAAGCATACGGCCACGGCTCATCACATTGTTTTCTTCCTGAGAGGTGCTTAATTTGTGGCGATCAGCACAACAAAGATAAATGCCCGTCAAAGCTTTCATCACAAATTAAGTGTTCGAATTGCCTCGGTAATCACCTTGCCAATGACAACTTTGCCCTAAGCGAACGGAATACATCAAAAACTCTAGCGCACCTGAACCGCTAAAAAACTAATTTTCGAAGACATTGTCTTTGAGTGACCAAAAAATTTGGAAAGACGTAATACACTTTTTTGTAGAATCATATCAACCATTCCTTATCTCATGCAACAACACTCAACTATAACACAAATGATGAAAATGTTCAGTGCTGGCAGCACTTTCCCAACGAAGCAGCAATAAGTTTACCATAACAAGCTCATACTTAAATCAACTTATCCTTTGAATTTTGTTCTCATCGGAGGATTTCATCGAAAGTTTTAGCGGTTAAACGTTGTTTGAGGAAAAACTCGGAAAATTTAAAAGCTGGTTTCTTATTTTTATCGCAAATGCTTTGCATATGAGGTCTTAATTTGAAGCATCTGTTGGTGCAATATTTACGAAAATGGCTAATGCTGGGTACCCTGTGTCAGCAGCAGAGCAAAATATATACCAAATCTGTTTCACGTTAAGTTAAGCCCAACCAGTAAATTTCGTTTCGATTGAATCACTGCGCTGGAAGGTATACGGGTGAAAAGAATTTTAGGGCTGCCACCCTCAAAACTTTTCAAATTTTTAAAACGTTAATATTTGTTGTTAATTTTCATTGCAGGATTATTCCCATTTGCAAATCTAGTGACATAATCGCTCAGTAAAGAAATTCCACAAAATTACAAAAATGGTCATAGCCGGCAGCCCTTTCATGATTTTTGTACGAAATTCCTACGACATTTATTTCAGATTAATGTCCATTTACTGCATGAACTTCGTTTTGATTTCTGCACTGGACCGGAAGCTATAGGGAAAAAAGCTTTATTTTGCTGAACAAATTTGCAATATTTATGAGACAAAAATAACCATAGCTGGCAGCCCTATTCTAATTTTTCAACCAAATTTTTATTCAATGTTACATAAAGTAAGATTCAAGTACTGTGTGAGTTTTGTTAAAATCTGATGGCTGAATCGGAAGTTATAGGCCAAAAAGCTGTTATTTTTCTCAGTGATTTTCTCAGTGATTTGAAGATGGTACCACTACCACAGGGTTGCCCGCATTTCAAAATCACTTCTATCAGACTTGGTGCTAGCTAATACCAAAACGTCCTGTGAATTTCATTATGATCGGATAATCCGGTCGTCAGTTCTCGTGAACAGAACTTTCGAGTGATGAAAATAGAGGTAATTTGGTGATGGGTTGCCGTTCTTGTGCAAATCGGAATTTTCATAATTTCAATGTGACATGATGGACAAAGGTCAAAATTTATCAATGATTTGAAACTTTTGGCCAAAATCAAAAATTTTTGAGGAGGGTCAGTGATTTGAAGGATTTTTTTTCAGGAGCCTGCCGTAGCTACAGGGTTACCCGTGCAACCTTGAAAACCCATTTATACTAAGTTCTAGTCAACATCAATACGCTCTCCAATTTTCACGATGATCCGATGTTTTGATCACAAGTAATGAAAAATCAAAATTTGAAAAAAATCCTTGCCTACTTTTAGGCACTTAGCACACACGCACGGCTCAAAAATTTCAATTCTTTATCATAAACAAGCTTAGAACATAATTAGTTTTCATTCCCAATACTTTTTTTCAACGAAAATTTACACTGCTTGGAAATATAGGAGTACCTCAAAATTCACTAAAATGCTCGCCGCCGCCAAAAGGTTTAGGATATCTGAATTTGAGAAAGTCGTGGACCTATCTACTATTTACATCTACATTCTCCGAAAGTTTCAGCTCAATCAAATCGGCCACTCTAGAGATTATATCGGAAAATCATTTTGCTGATATATATATATATATATATATATATCTATATATATATATATATATATATATATATATATATATATATATATATATATATATATATATATATATATATATATATATATATATATATATATATCATATATATATATATATATATATATATATATATATATATATATAATATATATATATATATATATATATATATATATATATATATATATATATATATATTAATATAAATATATATAAATATAAATATATATATATATATATATATATATATATATATAATAAATATAAATATAAATATATATATATATATATATATATATATATATATATAAATATATATATATATATATATATATATATATATATATATATATATATAAATATATATATATATATATATATATATATATATATATATATATATATATATATATATATATATATATATATATATATATATATATATATATATTTATATAAATATAAATATATAATATAAATATATTATATATATATATATATATATATATATATATATATATATATATATATATATATATATATATATATATATATATATATAAATATAAATATGTATAAATATAAATATATAAATATATATATATATATATATATATATATATATATATATATATATATATATATATATATATATATATATGTATATATATATATATATATATATATATATAAATATAAATATATATAAATATAAATATATATATATATATATATATATATATATATATATATATATATATATATATATATATATATATATATATATATATATATATATATATATATATATATATAAAAAGAAATATGAATTTTCGGCGAAACGAGTTTAATACTAATGTTCTTCGAACATTAGTAAAAATCGCAAACGGTCCTCACAAAGGCATCCACACAAGGTATCGTATGCAGCAGTCACGACCCACATCGCTCCATCGCCAACGCTGGACAACTATCCATTACTGCCTAAACAGGCAGTCGAACACAACCATGTTAGTGCAACCGCACCATCATCCAAGCCAACCTACAGTGCTGCTTTACGAGGTGTATTAGATAAGCGTAACATTAATTCTCCTCATCGTTTGTCTTCCTTTCTAAGCTCATCGCAGTCATCATTATTTTCAGCAGATGAAATGCTCTCACTAGCCAAAGCTTACTCTCTGTAAGACGTGCGAAGATCAATTCGTTGCACTAACTGAATTAACAATCAGGTTTATCCGTGTTTGATAAAATCAAATGTCTACTTTGGAATGCCCAAAACTTTCGAAGCAAATCATAAGAGACTCTTAATTACCTAATAGAAAATGAAATTGATTTATTTTTATTGTGTGCATCGTGGCTCAGAGAGGGAGACAAACTTTCGAACCAATCTTATAATATTGTAAGAGCTGATAGGACGGACTCAATTGGAGGAGGTGTAGCTGTTTTTATTAAAAAAGGTATTTCATATGCAACCATAAAACCATTCCCTATTAAAATGATTGAATCCGTCGTAATTAAAATTATTCAACCCAATATTGATGTAATAGTAGTTTACTTTAGTGGCACCAATCTGAACCACAGGATATCAGGCTGCTTACGAGGCACAATAATAAGTTTATATTATGTGGTGACCTGAATTCCCGCCATCGTCACTGGAACTGCTTCAGAGCCAACAAAGCTGGTAACATTTGATACGATGCTGCCATCCATAACAACTTGTTTGTTTATGCTCTCGATGGACCAACATGTTATCCCCCTCGAGTTATCCCACTCTTGATCTCGTCATCAGTAACGGGTAAGTACCTTTATCACAACCGGTAGTCACAAATGAACTATCTTCCATCCATCTTCCTGTTAGGTTTGATATTGGGACTGGCATCACAATAGCTCAGAAATCATTTTTCGCTTACTCGGCTACATCGTGGTCAAAATTCCGAGAGTTTTTAAACTCTAACATAAATCTATCTGAGCTAGATTATTCAACAGTAAACACCCACGAACAAATCGATTCCCTCTTATCTAACTTGGTTGAGACAATTAGAATCGCCCGCGATATATCTTCTCCCAATATTGTAGCTAAACCAGAGCACCTAAAAGTGGATGCATCAACAGCAGCCTTAATAAATCATCGAAATTAAATTCGACGACAGTGGCAACGTACTCGCCACCACTTTCTGAAAAACCATTTGAATGATTTAAATTACCAAATTCGCACTGCTTTTTTGTATCTGCGTAATAATAGATGGAATAAGCTGCTCTCAGCACAAAGTAAAGGCTCCCAAAAGCTATGGAAGCTTCACAAAGCTTTGAAAAATAAGTCGCACTTCATACCTCCGCTTCAATCACCAGACGGTAATATTACGTACAATAACCGTGACAAAGTTGAGTTACTAGCTACAAATTTTCAAAAATCTCACTCTTTAACTCAGAATCTAGGTGACTTAGAAACAAATAATACTGTCGATCGAAAAATTAAAGAGCTTGCTGAACTACCCAATGATTTTGGTTCAAATGCTTTCTGCAGCCCTCCCGAAATTGGAAAAATCTTAAGGAAGATAAAACTAAAATCAGATGCTGGTGACAATCAAATACCCAACATCCTGCTTAAAAATCTTCCTAGTAAAGCTAAAGTACTATTAACCCACATATTTAACTATTGCGTTAAACTAAACTATTTCCCTGATTGCTGGAAAAACGCCATCATCATACCTATAGCCAAACCTGGTAAAAATCCCAAGCTACCGCAAAACTACCGAACTATCAGCCTTTTACTTTCATTAAGCAAAATCTTTGAAAAAGTTATTTTAACCCGTATCCAGCTCAAACTTGACAGTGACGGAATAATACCCGATTAGCAATTCGGATTCATACTGGGGTTTTGTACCAGCCATCAGTTGTCTAGAGTATCGAACCATGTCAACAAAAGCTTCCATGAAAAACAATCTACTGGATTAATTGCTCTTGACATTCAAAAAGCTTTTGATACTGTCTGGCACGATGGTCTCATTTACAAACTCATCTATCTATATTTTCCAATTTATTTAACAAAGATAATTCAGTCATACCTATCGTCCAGGTCATTTACAGTGAAGCTCCAAGGCAAATCTAACAGGTACGATCTTCCGGCAGGAGTCCCTCAAGGTTCGGTACTGAGCCCGACTTTATACAACATCTACACCTCAGACATAACTCAGTCTTTAAATTGTAACTTAGCAATGTTTGCAGATGACACGGCTATATACTCCACTCACTCTGACCCGAACATTTCCTTAAATACTCGCAGAATACGAAACAAATTTGTCAGAAAATGTGAAAATGCCACCAATCCTCTAATTGCAGCTTTAGCCATGCAAAATTAGATCCTTTACAATTGTAAGATCGATTCTTCATAGTCCAAAGTTACTTTAAGGTAGCCATAAGTTAGTTTAAGTCTCAGGAAGTTTTATAACTTGTTTTTCCTCTACAAATTTATCACTCATTGTAACAAATTACAAACTAGGGTTTCTTACTCAAATATTTTATAGTTGTTAAGACCTTGTCTGATCTCTTAATATCATACGGTATAAGTAATTATGGAATTATGCCTAATTTACTGGATTTGAATAAAGTTATTTTTATGTATATATATATATATATATATATATATATATATATATATATATATATATATATATATATATATATATATATATATATATATATATATATATATATATATATATATATATATATATATATATATATATGTATATATATATATATATATATATATATATATATATATATATATATATATATATATCTATATATATATATATATATATATATATATATATAGGTTAGTAGGTTAGGTTAATAAAGAGGGCTGCCGGGAAACGCGGCTTGCATTAGGCCACCAGTTTGGGCCCATTTGCCACCCTCCGCTGGCTTTTTAGAGCTGCCAAGTGACCGCTTCGCCAAACTGGATCAGCTGACTCAGCGTGACGGTACCAGCCACCTCTGCTAACCCTTGAAAGTGGTATGCACCAAAAATTTTGAGGCGTTTATTATTTAGGGCCGGACAATCGCAGAGAGTATGCTCAATGGTGTCCTCTTCCATCTCGCACCTCTTGCATAAACTGCTGGATGTCAGTCCCATTTTCTTCGCATGAGATGCGGTAAGGCAATGCCCTGTGAGCAAGCCGACCGTGGTTCTCAAGCAGTTCCTGCTGAGCTTGAGCAGTTTCCTGCTTTTGCTTGGATCAGGTGATGGCCATAATGTCCTGGCCACCCTGCAGTCCAGCCTGTTTTCCCATTCGGACTTTAGTTTGGCCCATATGGCGGCATCAAGTTTGTTTGTGGCGTCCGCGATTGACCGAGGTACAGTGATGCAGGGGCAGTTGCTAGCTCCTGAACCTTTCCTCGCCAATTCATCAGCTTTTTCGTTGCCTATGACCCCACTATGCCCTGGCACCCACATAATCCGGATAGGAATATGCCTTGCCTTTTCATTGAGAGCCACTCTGCAAGCGTTAACAGTTTTTGAAGAACATCTGTAAGACGCAAGAGCGAGAATGGCTGCCCTACTGTCGTCGCAAATGGTTATTGGTCTGGTTGATATTCCGCTAATGGACTCAACTGCCATGCGTATAGCATGTAATTCAGACTGAAAGACGGTAGCATGGTCCGACAGTCTACACCACAGGTTAAGGCTCAAATCCGTAGAAAACACGCTCGAGCCAACTCCTGTGTCCGTCTTTGACCCGTCCGTGTAAATCCAGGCGCCCCTATCGGTGGTAGCTTCCTTTTTCTTCCAGTCTGTTCTTGTGGGTATCTTGACCTGGAAATTCCTGCCAAGATGTATTATTTTGCTCATGTGGTCCGTGTCTTCTGCAACGAGTCCAAATCTTTTGCGGCATTCTATAAGAATACCGCTGTGGCCCCACTGATCCGTACATCCGTACAATATACATACATATATATATATATATATATATATATATATATATATATATATATATATATATATATATATATATATATATATATATATATATATATATATATATATATATATATATATATATATATATATATATATATATATATATATATATATGTATGTATATTTATATATATATATATCACGAATTTTCGGCGAAGCGAGTTAAATACTAATTTTCTTCGAAAATAAGTAAAAAGTCTAGCGCATCAGAACCGCTAGAAAACTGATTTTCGAAGAAGTTAACTTTGAGGGATTTAAAAATGTGTGACGACGTAATACAATACTTTGTAATTTCGTATCAACCATTTCTTACTCAAAGGAACAAAAATCATTTTCTGACAGCATTTCCTGTAACGCAAATGATGAAAATGTTCAGTGCTGGCAGCATTTGTCCAACACAGCATTAATAAATCGACCATAACATGCTCCTGCTTAATCAACCTATCCTTTGAATTTCATTTTCATCCGAAGATGTCATCGAAAGTTTCAGCGATTAAACTATGTCTGGGGCTGCCATCTGAAAAATTTCCAAAACTCGGAAAAATTAAATCTCGGTTGCTTATTTTATTGTAAATGCTTTGCTTATGAATACAAAATAGAAGCATCTGTTGGTGCAATATATGCAAAATTGTCTGGTGCTGGCAATCATGTGGTAGCAACATAGCTGCTTCACATTGTGTTAGACCCACCCTATGAATTTCGTTTCGATTGAATGACTGCGCTGCGGGCAATAATGTGGCAGTGATGCCATTTTGAAAAAATGGCACCACTGCCACAATATTGCCCGTATTTCAAAATCACTTTTATTAAATTATGGAATTATTGAATAAATTCATTTTGAAAAAATGGCACCACTGCCACAATATTGCCCGTATTTCAAAATCACTTTTATTTAATCTGGTCCTAGCTAATTTCAACCTGTCCTGTAAATTTCATATTGATCGCATTACCCGATCGTCAGTTCTCGTGAACAGAATTTTCGAGTGCTGAAAATAGAAATAATTTGATCACGGGTTGCCGTTCTTGTTAACCGCGGAATTTTGAAAATTTTCATTTGAATTTGTACCAAACGGCAACACCGTTCGGTGAGGCCACGACAATGACGACGACGATGGCAGACGTGACGAGGAGTCAGTCCCCAATTGGTGCCCAAAAACCCTGGTCGGTTTTCTCCCTGGAGCAAGTAGAGCGAGCAATATCGGTGCAAGGCGCGTATAAAGTGCAATGTAAAATCTAGTGCAATGTATCCTCAGAACAAATAGTGCAATAAAGGCGCGGCGGTAAACCGCCTATCATGTTTTTTATTTCCTCCAAGCCAAGTGTGCACGGATGTGCCACCTTTGGCAATAATATACATTTGGTCCGTCAAGCCGGATACGCGCCTTGGATAAGTGCCCCTAAACATAAAAAAAATGCCCGGAAAACTAAAAACTCTAGCGCACCTGAACCGCTAGAAACACTAATGTTCGAAGAACAGTAGAAGAATCGTACAGGTTTTGAGTGCATATTCCACCACATGAGCTGCTTACTATGGCCGAACTGTTTCAAATGCCACGTTTAACTTTGGTCTCAGGTTTCAGATATTACCATTGGCATGAATTTCAACGTTTATGAGAGCAAAACACAGATTAATTATATTCGTTATCAGTTGCTTATTTCACAAAATTTTGAAAACAGCATCTCATATAACATCAATGAAGAAAATGCTTAGTGCCTGCAGCACTGTAACTGAATTTATTTATTTATTTATTGTCTAAATCGACAGAACAAATCCAATTATTGATAAGACAAGAAGAAAAAAAATAAAAATAAGTACAAGTATATAAATTATGTAAGAAAAAGAATATAATATGAAAACCAAGAAAATTAATAAGAAAATAACCTGAAAACCAAGAAAATTAATAAATTCAGCATGGAATAATAATACAAAAAAAAACTCTAGCGCACCTGAACCGTTAGAAACACTAATGTTCAAAAACTCTAGCGCACCTGAACCGCTAGAAACACTTATGTTCGAAGAACAGTAGAAGAATCGTGCAGGTTTTGAGTGCATATTCCACCACATGAGCTGCTTATTACGGCCAAACTGTTTCAAATGCCACGTTTTACTTTGGTCTCAAGAATGCATTATAACTCATATGGTAGAAGGTTTCAGATATTACCATTGGCATGGGTTTCAAAGTTTATGAAAGAAAAACACTTGTTAATTATATTCGTTATCAGTTGCTTATTTCACCAAACTTTGAAAGCAGCATCTCATATAACACCAATGAAGAAAATGCTCAGTGCCTGCAGCACTGTAACTGAAGTTGGCGTTTGGGGCTGCGATCCGAAAAATTTGCAGAACTTTGGGAATTGAAACATTGGTTATTTATTTTCATTGTAAATGTTTCCGGTATGAATACTAACTAAAAGCATTTATTGAGACAAAAGTAGCACAACCGACTCGTGCTGGCAACCTTCTGCCAGTATCAAAGCCAAGAATATATCACATCTGCTTCACGTTGTTATATTACATTCGAAGTTATAGGTGTATAAAGAAATTTAGGGTTACCTACAGGAAGTTTTTTCAAATAATCGAAAGCTTAATATTTGCTGTTTATTGTCACTACAATATCATTACCATTTGAAAATTCTACGATAAAACCGCTTAATAAAGATATTGCAATTAAAAACAAAACCAACAATAGCTGGCAACCCTATCGTAGTAACCCTATCTATAAAGAAATTTAGGGTTACCTACAGGAAGTTTTTTCAAATAATCGAAAGCTTAATATTTGCTGTTTATTGTCACTACAATATCATTACCATTTGAAAATTCTACGATAAAACCGCTTAATAAAGATATTGCAATTAAACACAAAACCAACAATAGCTGGCAACCCTATCGTGGCTTTTCAACCAAATTTGGCCTGAATAATGCTTATAATAGGTTCCGTTAATTGTATGAAATTCGTATTGATTTCATGACTGCACTGGCAGCTATAGGGCAAAAAGTTTTATTTTCCTGAGCGAATTCTCAAAACCATAGACACCAAAATTACCATGGCTGGCAGCACCAATCGAATTTTTCAACCAAATTTCTACCAAACAGAGTTTAGAGTAAGGTGCAGCTACTGCGTCAATTTCATGAAAATCTGGTTACTATTCACATTTCATAGGGCAAAAAGCAGTTTTTTTTTCTTTGTAATTTTTCAAGATGGCACCACTGGCACAGAGTTGGCACACTGGCCCCAATTCAAAATCGCTTCTATCAGACCTGGTTCTACTTAAGTTCAATGCATTCTGTAAATTTCAATGGTATCTGATTATTGGTTCGTGAATTCCCGTGAACAGAAGTTTTTGATGCTAAAAATATAGGTTAACTGGGAGAGGGTTACCGTTCTTGTCCGACATGAGATTTCCAAAGTTTACCTTTGAACGTGTAGATAAAGCATAAGATTTGTATACAGACTGGTTTTATTGTAAGAAACGGACATTTTTAGGATATTCGATGATTTGAATGTTTTCACTTCCAAATTTTTATTTTTTTAAATTTAAGACACCAAAATTATCATAGCTGGCAGCTCCAACCGAACTTTTCAACCAAATTTCTACCAAACGTGGTTTAAAGTAAGGTCCACCTACAGTGTGAATTTCGTCAAAATCGAACGATTCAATCAGAATTTATAGGGCTAAAAACAGTTATCTTTTTTAGTAATTTTTCAAGATGGCACCACTGGCACAGAATCGCTTGCATTTCAAAATAACTTCTATCAGACCTGGTCCTAGTTCAGACCAATACATTCTGCAAATTTCAATTAATTCTGCTCATTGGATCGTGAGTTTCCGTGAACAGAAGTTTTTGATGCTAAAAATATAGGTAAATTGGGCAAGGGTTACCAGGCGTGCCCGTTATACCATATCAAATTTTATTTTTTGCCTATGTTAACAAAGCACGAAATTTACATATGAGTGGCTTTTTTTTGAAGAAGCGGCATTTTTTCAAGAGAAACGATAATTTGAAAGTTTTCACTTTCAGTGCTTGCCCTAGCTTCAGGGTTGCCAGCACGCTCATCAAAAGCTACACAAGTTTACAACTAAATAAAACAAACATGTCCTGAAAATTTCGTAATCATGGAATAGCTCTGTCAAAAGTTATCGCAATTTCAAAATTTTCAATTTTTCCCGATCTCTTTTTAGGCACCCAGCGCACACATGGGGTTAAAAAATTCCAAAAAATTATCCGATTCACATGTAAAACACGTTCGAAATTTATTTTGTTAACTTTATTTTTGCAAAACTTATTTGTGTACGGAATAATAGGTATAATAAAAATATCACTAAAATGGCCGCCGGCACCAAAGGGTTAAAGATTTTTAACTTTTTCTGAGACCTGGCACTATTCTGCATATACACCAATGTGTCCTGAAAATTTCAGCTCAATCGGATGGCGCGTTCCTGAGATTTTTTCACTGAAATTTTTTGATGATATATATATATATATATATATAGAAATATGAATTTTTGGCCAAAGTGATTTTAATACTAATGTTCTTCTTCGAACATTAGTAAAAATGGCCCTAGTAATGTGCGTTGGGGTACTTTTCTGTTTTCCCCCCCCCCCCCCCATTTTTTTTCACTTTTTGTTGTTGCAATGCTTCTAAAATTGATTAGAAAGTAGTAATTAGCCAAAATTATGATGGAAAAACACGTTTAAAAGAAAAAAAAAATTTTTTTAAATTTTTTTTAATTAATTTTTTAATTTAAAAATTAATTAAATTAATTTAAATTTTTAACTAATGTCACATAACAGTGAGAATAAATTTTGCTCCATTTTTGACGTCTTACTTTTCCGAAGCATCAATGCAATTTACAATTAAGCTATTACAATAATAATTTTGTATACAATTTGTTTATATGATTACGGGGGGGGGGGGAGGTGCACGAGCGCACAAGTTCCATGAACGCATGTAAGTTATCTAGTTGCTACCAGATGGAATAAAACAAAAAAACAATCGTTGGTAGATTGAACCGTTTATTACCAGCTTTCAATTACAACTGACCAAACTTAATATCTACCTCAAACATGTTGATTTTTGTAAAGTAATCAATATGTGCGACTTTACAATTTAGCAATAATCAAATCACCGATTTCAATGTGGATATAATTAGGTCGAAAGGTAATGATCGCGAAAACAAATGTGTGCATATTTGTGATCAATTGGGAAACACTCAATAATTGTATTTAAGCATATGTTTGCATAATTGCGCGCGACTAATAATTTAATTGGGTCAATTTGCGTAAATGCTTAGCAGACGAGAATATGTTTAAATGCAGTAAAGCTGCGGTCAACTATTGAAAATAATGATTTGTGTAAGTACATGAAAATGTTAGAATTTATATATAGTGATAAGAGAATTGTGATAACTCCTCCCTCCTTAAAAATCTGTGTCCCACAGATTAAAAGGGCAATGTAATAGGGTCTGGGTAAGAGCAAGATATGTTTGCTTCTATCGTTGGTGTAGAATTTTTTTTACGCAAAAGAAAGTAATAAAGGATGATAGCCAAAGATCCTATTAGAATAATGATTATGATGTCCGAAGAGATGGACATGATGCTATTAAATGGTATATTCTCCAATTCTTTTACATTATCTAAATAGAGTTTATGAAGGTATTGAAGATCTAGTTTTACTTCTCTTTCTGTCAGGTTATTAACCAAAATAGGGGGTAAAAGGTGAAATGTCTTTATTTCTTGGCTAGAATACTCTATATCATTAATCCGGAATGAATCATTTAAAAAATTTATTAGAAATGTCCCATTCAGAACTCTGCTATTATTTTCATGATAGAATTTCCCATTAAAATTTGTTAAGTATAAGGTGTTTTCCTTGAGGAGTTCTACTATAAGGCCATCGTGAAATTGATAATCACAATGTGCATGAGTCCCTTCCAAGATTTGTAGGAGGCATTCGCCACGTTTGAGTTTTTGTACCTGGTCTGGTCGACAGATGGCTACTAATTTCGGAGCACTTTCCACATACGCCATATTTTTCCGATTGTGCTATAAACAGACTGGAGTAATTAAGATAGATCATTTTACTGTCTTTTATTGTAGGGCGGACTAGTACGTGATTGAAGTCCATCTTCCTTGTCTTTGGCAGACATATTACATACAAGAGAAGAGAATCTTTTACTAGAATCATTGGTTCAGCATATTCAATCGCTTGAATTTCGTTAATGTAGGGGAGTGTTTCAACCTGAGAAAGTATTTCGTTGATTTCGACATTGCTTAATAGATTTGAGTTAACTATACCCTTTTTCGCAAGTTGAATAGCTAATACGATTTCTTGAATTTCGTCTTTAAGCATTGACATTTTATTGAACAGTGACTGTTCGTATTTATCATTATTATATATGTTAAATTCAGAAATAATCCTATTGTAATTATCAATGATTTGCGTCGATACATTGGTTAAATATTGATTTATCTTATATTGTTTGTTACTATTATTTACAAGATCATTTTAGCTTTTTACAATCGTATCCCAATCAGTAGCATCTGGATTGCCTGCAAGCCACTTCCAGGCTGAGCCAATCCAATTTATTGATCGCTTCACTTTGTGTGTTTCTTTGTCTCGCAGTTGGTCAATTAGTCGATCTATTTGGGAAAGTCGGTAGTACATTTGAGGTATTAAAACGCTCGATCGGTTGACGCGATGTTCCACAATCGTCTTCATGCCGTTAGATAGTTCATCGTACTTGCTGATATTTATTGCATGGATGATTTTAAAATTTCCGTCCAC
Organism: Nemotelus pantherinus; assembly: GCA_963978885.1. Classification (NCBI taxonomy): domain Eukaryota; kingdom Metazoa; phylum Arthropoda; class Insecta; order Diptera; family Stratiomyidae; genus Nemotelus; species Nemotelus pantherinus. The sequence goes on along the minus strand of OZ022264.1, from coordinate 158,224,141 downwards.
TATTCTTCCATACCCTTGCCTCATAGTTACGAGTGGACTGTTGTACTCATAAATGTCTACTGAAGCATGCACGCTCCAAAAGATCAATCTGAAATAGATGGAATATTTTTAAGATCAGATTTGTGGATTCTCTTGCCGGAAGTTGTGGTAATGGTAACTCGATCGTTCTTCGCAACTACTTCTTTTTTAAATAAAGGCTTATTTTTAGACTTAATTTGCTTGTTAAGTTTAAAAACTACATCTCCAGGCTTGTACACTTTTGGTTTAGTTCTCTTAGAATTATGGGTACTTATTTGATTCTTTTGCTTCCTTAAAATCTCGTTTTTCACATCCCGATTTAATTTTTCCTTAAAGTTAAGAAGGTTTTGATAATTAACACGCTGTGCCCTGGCAAAGAATACATCGACCGGTTTTCTTTTGATTACCGAATGAATCGAGTTGTTATATCTGTCAACTGCTATACTTATCGACTCCTTTAAGGAAAGATCAGGATGTTCCTGTTGAAGACACCTTAGAATTTCCAGTATGGTTGAATGAAGTCGCTCCACTGCACCATTTACTTCACTCTTTTGTGCCGGTGTCAGGTATACAATTATCCCTAGTGCTTCTAAGAAATTCAAGACAATCGGGCTTATGAAACTTCCTTCATTATCCGATACTAATATTTTTGGGGCAGAAAAATAGTGCAGCATTTTGATAATCTTATCGCGAAGATGCAAAACGGACTTATTTTTTATACGAAAAAATTTCGCAAATTTGCTAAACCTATCGATACAAGTTAGATATTTTTCACCAGCAATTTCAAATATATCAATGTGTAGAATTTCAGTAGGGTATTCCGGAACAGGTGTTTCCTGCAGCTCCGGTTTTTTTGGATGCCTGTCGTACTTGGTAGCATTACAAACATCACAAGATACGGTGTATTTCTTTATGAGTTTACTCATTTGCGGAAAATAATATTTTTCCAATATTTGTTCCTTGTTTTCTTCGCGATTTCTATGGGCCCTTCGATGTTCTTCCTCAATAATACGAAGCTTATTTTCCTCATTAGAGATATCCTGAACAATACGCTGTGTTATCCGAACTTTGAATTTCGAGAAATGCTTTTTGTAGACCTGTTGAAGTAGCTGAATGTACTCTTCCGGAATCTTGATTCCATTGATTATGTTAGGGTCTAAGTTTTCCTTTAGCACCTTAGTTAAACTGTCAGTATTTATCCCGTTTAGACGTATGTAATGTCTGTGAAAATTTGGATGAGGTTGTGTTCGTATGCATTTATATTTTTCCCTTCTGAAATTATAATTTGTCTCCTAAATACGTTGATAGGGCCTTACAATGTGGAATGAGATCAGTGCTGTCCTCGTCTGCACTGTGTATCGTATCGGAACTCGAAGTCAAAATGTTTGCTTCTAAAGGTAATCTGGAAAGAGCATCGGCTACTACATTAGTTTTGCCTGGTTTGTAAATTAGTTCATAGTTGAACTCCTCAATCCTCGACTTGCATCGTTTGAGTTTTGCGTTGTGATTGCTGTTACTCAACGCAAAGGTAAGTGGTTAATGATCCGTTAAAATTCTTACTTTTTTTGCTCCGTAAACATATGTCCTTAGTTTGTCAAGAGCCCATATGATTGCTAGCATCTCCTCGTTCGTAGCGTAGTTTTCCTCGGTTTTATTCAATGATCTTGACACATAAATAATCGGTCTGTCCTTACCAATTTCGCCTTGCGACAAAACGGCACCGATCGCGTGGTTTGACGCATCAGCCGTTAAAATAAATGGCTTGTCAAAGTCCGGAAACGCTAATATTTCAGAAGAAGTAAGGAGATACTTTAAATCGTTAAAGGCTTTAAGTTCTTTTTTGTCCAACTTAATTTCAATTCGTTTTGACTGGTTAGCTCTTATTTGGGCGTTTTGGCCCCTAGTGAGATTCGTCAAAGGTTTTGCAACTTTCGCATAACCTTTTATAAATTTCCTGTAATAAGATGCTAGCCCAAGAAAAGATTTCAATTCCTTTAAATTTGCTGGGGGCTTAATCTTAGTAATCGCCGATATCTTTTTTGGGTCCGGAAATATACCATCTTGCGAGATAATATACCCCAAAAACTCTACCTGCGTTCTTAAAAAAGTCGATTTTTCTAAATTAACTTTCAAATTAGCTTCCATTAATCGAGTAAATACCGTGTCTAAGTTTTTCAGATGCTGCTCTTCTGTTTCACCGAGAACGATAATGTCGTGGATATAGACATAGCATATTTTCCCAATAAAAGGTTTCAACACGTCATCAATCATCCTCTGAAAAATAGCGGGTGCGTTTCTGAGACCGAACGGTAGCCTCGTAAATTCATACTTTCCGTTGGCTGTTGAAAAAGCTGTTTTCGGAATATCACTCTCTTTCATTCTGATTTGATGGAAACCTGATGTTAAATCAAGCGTGGTGAAATATCTTGACTTACCAAAGCTTGCTAAGCTATTTGTAATGTCGGGTATTGGATAAGTATCCGGTATCGTAACAGCATTGAGCCTTTTAAAATCAATCACTAGACGATATTTCTTTTCACCAGTGGGACCAGGCTTTTTTGGTACAATCCAAAGCGGAGAGTTATATGGACTCTTTGAAGGACGAATGATACCGTCTTGGAGCATTTGTGCGATTTGTTTCTCAACATCTTCCCTAAGGTTTATTGGATATGGATATGACTTAGTATAAACTGCCTCGGAGGTTTTTGTTCTAATTTCAGCCTTGACATTAGTTTCGACTGTTTCGTCATTACTAATCGGCCCAAAGATTCTAGAATATCTACTAATTAATTCCTGCAATTTGTTTCTGGTTTCGTCATGCAAATGGTCAAATTTAGCTTCGATGTTATTTACTTGCTCGGATTCTTTTGCCTTCAACGGGATCTTGATATTGGGTTTGATTTCAAGAATATTATTCTTTCTATCAATTACAGCGTCTAATTCCTTCAGTGTGTCGTCACCAATAATACCATCAAATGACTTTAGCCCCGGTAGGATAAAGAAATCTAGAAAAGTATCATTCCCTACACTCTCAAAAAATTTCCCACTAACTTTTTCATTTATAGGCATTTCCCCTGCAGCTGATTGAATTTTGAAAGGATTCCTAATTGGCTGCGCATTATAAGCTATCTTTTCTGAAATAAAATTTTTGTTTGTCCCAGTATCGATTAGAAATTTTAACACTTGCCCATTGCGAATAGTGTATTCTAAGTATGGTACGCTAGAGAGGCGTCCATCATAAAATTTAAATGACTTTCATCGAAATTATTTTCGCATTCCTCAGGATGATCTGGATAACTTCCCTCCAGCTGGTCCGAATTTTCCGAGTTATAGCAATCATCCGATAGACCAGACAGAGGCTCTTCTACACTATTCTCGTTTCAAGGCTCACTAATCTCGCTTTTAATTTCTTCGTCAACTCAATCTGCGCATTGACGGCCCCGGTTATTTGCCTTAGAGTTTCCTGAACAGCTTCCATTGCTTTTGGAACGTAAAATATAAGAATAAGGCACCGCAAAAGATCGAACACACAGTAACTTAACGATTTAGATTTTATAAAATTTTCACAGAGAGGATGTCCCACACGTTTCCACAAATAAATGCACTTCACATGTAAAAAATTATTTTCACTTCGAACTCCCGCACATTGAAAATGGTTTACAATATCAATACAATACTTCCTTAATTTAGCAAAAAAAAACTAAATTCCATACTAACAAACAATGTAGTATTTAAAAGCATATGTAATTATATATTTATGTATGTCTAATATATTCAATAAGTCGCAATATACTTAGTATTTCTAAAAAATTTGAGGTAAACTTACAGAAATTTGTATATGTTCATTGATTAACTGCTTCCTTCCGGACTGTCCGTAGATTTCCCTTTTAGGACAAGCTGTTGATTGTGCCAAGAAATTAGCAAGCCCCTACTCGTGGTACCTGACTCGTCACAGCAAAGGTTTACCGCCAGTTACAACACTACCTCCTGTAGATCTCGCAACCAATTTTTTAATTCTGCAGCTACTAAAGCTGTTTCCCGTACAGAACCTTCACTACTTCTTGGTTCCTGAAACTTCACTTTAAAACGCGCAGATCTTTGCCCTGGTTATTAACTTCGGCCGTTACGTTTTCGCGGTTCGTGAAAATTAAAAATAACGAAAATATTTTTCGTTCGACCACTTGTCTCGATTATCGTGTTCTCACGGGAACAATAACGTAGTTTTTCTCAAATTCCGAAAACTGTGTTCTCACGGGAACAGTAACGCAACTTTTCAATACCGTAAACTGTGTTCTCACGGGAACAGTTTAATTTTGCTCGGGCGCCAGTTATCTAGTTGCTACCAGATGGAATAAAACAAAAAAACAATCGTTGGTAGATTGAACCGTTTATTACCAGCTTTCAATTACAACTAACCAAACTTAATATCTACCTCAAACATGTTGATTTTTGTAAAGTAATCAATATGTGCGACTTTACAATTTAGCAATAATCAAATCACCGATTTCAATGTGGATATAATTAGGTCGAAAGGTAATGATCGCGAAAACAAATGTGTGCATATTTGTGATCAATTGGGAAACACTCAATAATTGTATTTAAGCATATGTTTGCATAATTGCGCGCGACTAATAATTTAATTGGGTCAATTTGCGTAAATGCTTAGCAGACGAGAATATGTTTAAATGCAGTAAAGCTGCGGTCAACTATTGAAAATAATGATTTGTGTAAGTACATGAAAATGTTAGAATTTATATATAGTGATAAGAGAATTGTGATAACTTGTATGCTGGCCGAAGAGGCGAACGGCTTCAAAGCAATACTGAGAAATGTACGCCGCCGGCTTGGAACAAAGAATGTATGTACTATAAGCAGAAGAATGACGTTGAAATTGACTAACGTGCAGCGAAATGATATGTGCATGAATACGAGAGCATGAGCGAATGGCGCGAAGTTTAATGGATAGGAGCAAATGATGTTGGTGCGACGGTGCGAATTGAATGAAGACGGAACAAGGGCAGATGACGAAAGATCCATTGTGCGGGATCGTAGAGTGCTAATGTGATGTGGGATATTGATGTAGAGCGTGAACGAGTATATGTGCAGGTAGAGAGTAAGTGCAAAGTTGGGCGAAGCGATGCGACGGCGCGAATGATGACTAAGGTAATCGTTGGCGTTGATGGATGAAACGAAAGGCGCGTGCGCGAGGGCGAAATCCGAAAGAGCTATCACGGGCATGGTTGTTATGAAAAGGAAAATAGAATTGTATGATGCTGAGTATTAACAGCTAGGGCGATGATCGTATGAGCTAGGGCGATGTGTGCGTAGGCAGAATATTAGGAGTTAAGCAATGCGTGTAGGAGATAGGGCAATGTGTGCGTGGGCAGGGTATATGAGTGCGAGCATGTGATGAGCTGATGGAAAGGTGCATGAAGAATATACGGCATAACGGAAAATAGGTGATAGATTGAAATGTGCATGTGCTTGTAGATAGTAGATAGATCCAGGCCTGGATATATTAATGCATGAGCAAAAAATAAAGTAGTTACATGGAACAACTAGAATGTGCATGTAGAGGTGATATGTTTAAAGTATGCACTATAAAGCACAGAAAAGGAAAATATGTAGGTCATTCTTGATAAATCGATCATCAGTGAAGACTCAGATAAGAGAGTAGGAATTTTACAGCAGATTAATCTCGTTAAATTTGAAGTGAGTAAATTAAAATATGTCGGAAGTAGAAAGGAATACATACGTGGCAAGTATCGAGAGAGCGCGGGTGTTCGCAATGGGCGAAGAGGCTAAGACGGTGACGATTATAAGTGTGGGGGCGCGATTGCAGACGTTAGATAGCGCGTGGGCAAAATTTGAGAAGGCGTATCATGCGCCCGGACTAAAAACGGGGCACGATGTGGCGAGCGAGGAGCAATTGTACTAGCGGTGCGAATTGTGCTATGTAGAGGCGAAGACGGCGCTAATGACGTTTATTGAGGAAGAAGAGCATGAGGAGCAAAGGGCAGCACGTGCTACGGTGCGAGCGACAATCAGAGAAAGTGCACAGCCGGTAAATACATGGGGGACATTTGCAGGAGAATTTAAGGAATGGCAAATGTTCCGAGATAAATTTAGGGCAGCGGTGCACGAGAATCCGGATGCCAAGCTGGTATTTGTTGGCAGCAGTGAAGGGCGAAGCAAAGAGTGTGATAGACGATTGGCAACTGACGGAGGCGAACTATGAAGGGGCATGGCGAAGATTGGGTGAAGTGTACGACGACGAGTACCTCGTAAAACGAGAGCATATAAGGGCGTTGTTCACAATACCGAGATTGGGCACGGCGACATATGCGGGATTGAGGAGCATAATTGACACAGTGAATGAATCGTTGCGACAGCTGCAGGTGCTAGGAGCAAATGTGCAAGAATGGGACCCTATCGTGATATACATGATGGTCGAGCAACTGGATACGGTCACAGCGGAGCAATGGGAGCTAGTGCGCGCAGTGGGGAGTCCAACGGTGCAAGAATTGTGCGAATTTCTGGAGCGAAGAGCGAGAGCGTTAGCGCATGCATCGTTAGAAGCGTCGTGCAAGGAGCGAATAGAGCGAGTGAAGGAGCAAGGCCAACGACAAGTGTGAGGATGACAGGGCAAGGATGCAAGATGTGCATGAGTGACCATCCGCTATATAGGTGCTCCCGTTTTTTGGCATTGGCAATAGATGTGCGGCGAACACGGCATAGTGCGGAGACCATGCCTAAATTGTCCAGGGCGAATGCATAATAGCGTGATGTGTCCGGTGCGAGCGCAAAGAAGTGACACGATAGGGAGAAAGTGATTTGGTGTGCAAAGTTATGGGCCAAGTGATAAATAACTAAAAGTGCAGTGCAATGACTACAGTGAAAAGAGAAAATGCAAAAATAATGTGCGATACAAAAACAATAATGTGCGGAAAGTGATAAGGTGTGGGCGATCAAGGAGCGGTGCGATATTAATAGTGAGAAACAATAGGCGTGTAGTGCGGAATAAGTTTAAAAACTCTAGCGCACCTGAACCGCTAGAAACACTAATGTTCGAAGAACAGTAGAAAAATCGTGCAGGTTTTGAGTGCATGTTCCACCACATGCGCTGCTTATTACGGCCAAATTGTTTCAAATGCCATGTTTTACTTTTGTCTCAAGAATGCATTATAACGCATATGGTAGAAGGTTTCAGATATTACCATTGGCATGAATTTCAACGTTTATGAGAGCAAAACACGGGCTAATTATATTCGTTATCAGTTGCTTATATCACAAAATTTTGAAAGCAGCATCTCATATAATATCAATTAAGAAAATGCTCAGTGCCTGCAGTACTGTAACTGAAGTTGGAATTTAGGGCTGCGATCCGAAAAATTTGCAGAACTTTGGGTAGCACAACCGACTCGTGCTGGCAACCTTTCGCCAGTATCAAAGCCAAAAATATATCACATCTGCTTCACGTTGTGATATAAAACTTTTGAAGTTATAGGAGTATAAAGAAATTTAGGGTTACCTGCAGAGAGTTTTTTCAAATAATCGAAAGCTTAATATTTGCTGTTTATTGTCACTACAATATCATAACCAATTGAAAATTCTACGATAAAACTGCTTAATAAAGATATTGCAGTTAGACACAAAACCAACAAAAGCTAGCAACCCTATCCTGGCTTTTCAACCAAATTTGGCTTGAATAATGTTTATAATAGGTTCCAGTAATTGTATGAAATTCGTATTGATTTCATGACTGCACTGGAAGTTATAGGGCAAAAAGTTTTATTTTCCTGAGTGAATTTTCAAAACCCAAGACACAAAAATTGAAAAAGCTGGCAGCACCAATCGAATTTTTCGTTCAAATTTCTATCAAACAGAGTTTAAAGTAGGGTGCAGCTACTGTGTCAATTTCATGAAAATCTGGTAACTTATTCACATTTCATAGGGCAAAAAGCATTTTTTTTTTCTTTGTAATTTTTCAAGATGGCACCACCGGAACAGAGTTGCCCACAATTCAAAATCGCTTCTATCAGACCTGGCCCTACTTAAGTCCAATGCATTCTGTAAATTTCAATGGTATCTGATTATTGATTCGTGAGTTCCCGTGAACATAAGTTTTTGAAGCTAAAAATATAGGTTAACTGAGAGAGGGTTACCGTTCTTGTCCGACATGAAATTTCCAAAGTTTTACTTTGACTGTGTAGATTAAGCATAAAATTTGTATACAGATTGGTTTTATTGTAGAAACGGACATATTTTAGGATATTCGATGGTTTGAATGTTTTCACTTCCAAATTTTTTTTCAAATTTAAGACACAAAAATTATCATAGCTGGCAGCTCCAACCGAATTGTTCAACGAAATTTCTACCAAACGTGGTCTAAAGGAAGGTGCAGCTACGGTGCGAATTTCGTCAGAATCGAACGATTCAAGCAGAACTTATAGGGCTAAAAGCAGTTATCTTTTTTAGTGATTTTTCAAGATGGCACCACTGGCACAGAATCACCCGCATTTCAAAATCACTTCTATCAGACAAGGTCCTATTTAAGACCAATACATTCTGCAAATTTCAATAAATTCTGTTCATCATATCAAGAGTTTCCATGAACAGAAGTTTTTGATGCTCAAAATATAGGTAACTTGGGCAAGGGTTACCAGGCGTGCCCGTTATACCATATCAAATTTTTTTCTTTGTTTATGTAAACAAAGCACAAAGTTTACATATTAGCAGCTTTTTTTTTTAAGAAACGAAATTTTTTCAAGAGAGACGATGATTTGGAGGTTTTCACTTTCAGTGCCTGCCCTAGCTACAGGGTTGCCAGCACGCTCATTAAAACGTACATTTATCTACAACCAAATAAAACAAACATGTCCTGAAAATGTCGTAATGATTGAATAGCTTTGTCAAAAGTTATCGCGATTTAAAAATTTTCAAATTTTCCCGTTCTCTTTTTAGGCACCCAGCGCACACATGGGGTTAAAAAATTCCAAAACGTTATCCGATTCACATGTAAAACTTGTTCGAAATTTATGTCGTCAACTTTATTTATGCAAAAATTATTTGTGTACGGAATAATAGGCATATTAAAAAAATCACTAAAATGGCCGCCGGCACTAAAGGGTTAAAGATTATTAACTTTTTGTGAGACCTGGCACTATTCTGCATATACAACAATTTGTCCTGAAAATTTCAGCTCAATTGGATGGCGCGTTCCTGAGATTTTTTCACTGAAATTTTTTGATGACATATATATATATATATATATATATATATTTATATATATATATATATATATATATATATATATATATATATATATATATATATATATATATATATATATATATATATAGAAATATGAATTTTTGGCCAAAGTGATTTTAATACTAATTAATACTTTAATACTAACATTAGTAATAATGTTCTTCTTCGAACATTAGTAAAAACAGAAATAACGTGCGAAGGGTGCTAGGAGCAAAAAACAATGAAGTGCGAGGGATGTGGCAGAGCAGATTGTGCGTAGAGAAAGTGCGAAGACAGTGCAAAGGTGATGTTCGGAGCAAAGGGCAAGTAGTGCGAAAGTGGAGTGAGGGCAATGTAAAGAGCGGAGAGCGTGCGGTGCGAAAACAGTGCAAGGGCGGTGCGAATAACAAAGTGCAATTGAAGGTGCGAATAACAAAGTGCAATTGAAGGTGCGAAAGGACAATGAGCGTGAGAATAGGAGCGAGATGAAAAGGAGCGTGCGAATGAATGAGCGAAATAAAAATAGGAGCAAGTGCTATAATGTGCGTCGGATGATAACAAACAATTGGGACAGAAAGTGCGAGACTGTGCGCAGGCGAGTGCGAAGGGCAAAGTGACGCGGAAAAGTAATAAACTGCGAGAGCTAAGTGCGAAATATGCGAAAAAAATGAACGGACAGAGAAATGATAAATGTGCGAAAGAGAATCGGTATAGTATGTGCGAAGACAATGAAAAGGTGATAAATGGTGCGAGGTGCGTTTCGGTGCTGGTGACAGTAATGGTGCGTTTGAGTATAGACAGTAAAGAGATCGGGCCAGTCAGAGCATTGTGTGATTCGGGATCACAAATAAACATGATAGCGAGCAAGTGCGTGAAAAGACATGGATTAAAATCTGAAAATGACCGAGTTGAAATACGTGCGATTACAGGCGAACGTGCGGTGCTAAAGCGAAAAATAATGGCGGTAATCAAGCCATGGTTCGAAGCGTGCGAAGAAATAAAGTGTTGCCTATTAGTAGCACAAGAAGGATGGTTAGTAATAACGCCATCGAAAAAGCTTCAATATGCAGTGGACGAGAATGAGATTGATATGCCGATGGCTGATCCGAGCTATAATGTGCCAGGTGAGATAGAAATGTTATTGGGTGCAGATATATGGGCGAAAATGATAAGAGCCAAGATAATACGTGAGCCAAATGGTGCAGTGCTACAAAGGACTGTGCTTGGTTACATATTGATGGGAGCAGTGCCGAGTAAAGGCCTAGTAGGAGCTAAAACGTGAGCAATCACGCAACAGCAAAATTTAGATGAGCTTGTCAGAAAATTTTGGGAGCAAGAGGAGGTGCAAACTAAGAAAGCTAGAACGAAAGAAGAGGAGCAAGTAGAAGAGCTATTTATGAGAACGCATCAGCGTGATGAGCATGGGCGATATATGGTTGCGATACCAATTAAATCGGAGCATAAAACCATTGGGGACTCAAGGAAAATAGCGTTGAAAAGATTCATGGTGTTAGAGCGAAAGCTGCAGCGAATACCTGAACTAAGAGAGCCGTACGTCGAGTTTATACGCAAATATGAGCAGTTGGGCCACATGCAAAGAGCAAATAGAGGGTCAGTGCAAGGAGAAATGACATATTATATTCCTACCACTGCGTGACCAAGAAATTTAGAGTGGTCTTTGACGCATCATGCAAGACCGATGAGGGCATATCGTTCAATGATGTAAAAATGGTTTGAGAAAAACTGCAGCGTGATGTAGCCGATGTGCTAATGCGATTCAGAAGACATAAAGTAGCAGTGAGCGCCGATATAAAAATGATGTTTCAGCAAATAAAGGTTAATCCCCAGCAATGGGATTGCCAAAGAATATTCTGGAGAGAAAATCAAAATGAGCCGCTGCGCGAATATTGGCTGAAAGTGATAGCATATGGAATGACCTCGTCAGCCCAGAGTGCAGTAAGAGCAATGGTGCAATGTGCAAAAGAGAGCGAACAAGAGCATCCAAGAGCTGCGAGAGCTATATTGAACGATTTTTATATGGACGATTATCTCTCTGGTGCAAGTAATGAGCAAGAAGCGATTAATTGTTACATTCCATCCACTAAACCCATCTCTATTAGAACTTAAATAACGCGTTTTAAATTTCATTTTTTCATTCATTTTTCATTTTTGCATTCTGGAGCTAGAATTCTTACGAATTCTACATGTATTCAAGTAACTCTAAACATCAGCATTTCCGCCACGCGCGTTCCACATTACGAGAAACTAAGTGCATTGCTCAGGTGTCATATTTATTTATTTATTTATTTATTAATCCCTTGCACTACAGATATAATTCCAATTACAGCAACAAAAAAAGCAAAAATAACAAAAAAAGAAATATGAAAAAGGAAAAGAAATAACTAAAATAATTAAAAATTAGATAACTAAAATTAGAAAACTAAAAACTATAATTAGAAAACTAAAAACAAAAATTAGGACTAAGGTAAGTAGCAATTCAAGGTAACATTTTTAATACATGCTTGAATTGTAAAAAAGATTGGGGAGAGGACCAAGCTTAAGGGCATTGTGCGTTCTGGGTAGGCGCAGCAAAGGCGAATGGAAGTAGACTTCCGTACGTGCAAAAGGAACAGAGAAAACTTCAGAAGAACGACTTGGACGGCTGGATACACGTCTGGTTATCTGTGAACCGAGATCTGTCAAAAAAATGCCTTGGCAAAGTTTGAAGAGGAAACACTCATCGAGGAACAACCTCCGTGATTGCAACGAGGACATACGAAGGAGGGAAAGACGAGAGGAGTAGGGACAATAGGGGATATTAAATTTAAAAAGAAGTGAGCGAGTGAACCTGCGCTGATCAGATTCAATGGCGTCAGATAAATACTGAAAGCGCGGAGACCAGATTTAGCAGCCGTATTCTAGAATACTGCGTACTAAGGAGACATATAAATGAAAACAGGAGGAAATGTTGGTAAACATATAGGAAGAACGCAAAACAAATCCAGCAATCCTAGAGGCCCTGGACGTCATATTTATAATGTGAATATCAAATCTTAATTTCGAATCAACACCACGCCCAGGTCTCTTAAATGCTGGACAACTGACAGGGAAATACCAGACAAAGAATAAGAGAACACATGTGGAGTATTTTTATATGCGAAAGATATGTGGTGGCACTTCGAAATGTTCAGAGGCAAAAAGTTGTCTTGACACCAGAGATTAAGAGCAAAAACTCTAGCGCACCTGAACCGCTAGAATCACTAATGTTCGAAGAACAGTAGAAGAATCGTGCAGGTTTTGAGTGCATATTCCACCACATGAGCTGCTTATTACGGCCAAACTGTTTCAAACGCCACGTTCTACTTTGGTCTCAAGAATGCATTATAACTCATATGGTGGAAGGTTTCAGATATTACCACTGGCATGAATTTCAACGTTTATGAGAGCAAAACACGGGTTAATTATATTCGTTATCAGTTGCTTATTTCACAAAATTTTGAAAGTAGCATCTCATATAACATCAATGAAGAAAATGCTCAGTGCCTGCATCACTGTAACTGAAGTTGGTGTTTGGGGCTGCGATCCGAAAAATTTGCAGAACTTTGTGAATTGAAACATCGGTTATTTATTTTCATTGTAAATGTTTCCGGTATGAATACTAACTGTAAGCATTTATTGATACAAAAGTAGCACAACCGACTCGTGCTGGCAACCTTTCGCCAGTATCAAAGCCAAAAATATATCACATCTGCTTCACGTTGTTATATTACATTCGAAGTTATAGGAGTATAAAGAAATTTAGGATTACCTGCAGCGAGTTTTTTCAAATAATGGAAAGCTTAATATTTTCTGTTTATTGTCACTACAATATCATTACCAATTGAAAATTCTACGATAAAACCGCTTAGTACAGATATTGCAAACAAACACAAAACCAACAATAGCCTGCAACCCTATCGTGGCTTTTCAACCAAATTTGGCCTGAATAATGCTTATGACAGGTTTCATTAATTGTATGAAATTCGTATTGATTTCATGACTGCACTGGAAGTTATAGGGCAAATAGTTTTATTTTCCTGAGCGAATTTTCAAATCCAAAGACACAAAAATTAAAATAGCTGGCAGCACCAATCGAATTTTTCAACCAAATTTCTATCAAACAGAGTTTAATGTAAGGTTAAGCTACTGTGTCAATTTCATGAAAATCTGGTAACTTATTCACATTTCATAGGGCAAAAAGCAGTTTTTTTTCTTTGTAATTTTTCAACATGGCACCACCGGAACAGAGTTGCCCACAATTCAAAATCGCTTCTACCAGACCTGATCCTACTTAAGTCCAATGCATTCTGTAAATTTCAATGGTATCTGATTATTGATTCGTGAGTTCCCGTGAACAGAAGTTTTTGATGCTACAAATATAGGTTGACTGGAAAAGGGTTACCGTTCTTGTCCGACATGAAATTTCCAAAGTTTTACTTTGAACGTGTAGATAAAGCATAAGATTTGTATACAGATTGGTTTTATTGTAGAAACGGACAGTTTTTGGAAATTCGATGGTTTAATGTTTTCACTTTCAAATTTTTATTTTTACTAATGTTCGAAGAAGAACATTACATTACATTAAAGTTTCAGCTCAATCGGATGGCGCGTTTCCGAGATTATCTCATTGAAATTTTTTGATGATATTTATATATATATAGATATATATATATACATATATATATATACATATATATATATATATACATATATATATATATATATATATATATATATATATATATATATATATATATATATTCATATATATATATATATATATATATATATATATATATATATATATATATATATATATATATATATACTGAAATTTTTTGATGATATTTATATATATATTTATATATATATATATATATATATATACTGAAATTTTTTGATGATATTTATATATATATTTATATATATATATATATATATATATATATATATATATATATATATATATATATATATATATATATATATATATAGATATATATATATATATATATATATATATATATATATACTCGTATATATATATATATATATATATATATATATATATATATATATATATATATAAATATCATCAAAAAATTTCAGTGAGATAATCTCGGAAACGCGCCATCCGATTGAGCTGAAACTTTCAGGATACATTGGTGTATATGCAGAATAGGTCCAAGTCTCACTTAATGTCAGTTATTGTTAACCTTTTGGCGCCGGCAGCCATTTAAGTTATATTTTTAATATACCTATTATTTCGTACACAAATAATTTTCGCAAAAATAAAGGTGACGAAATAAATTTCGAACGTGTTTTACATGTGAATCGGATAATGTTTTGAAATTTTTTAACCCCATGTGTGCGCTGGGTGCCTTAAAAGAGAACGGGAAAATTTGAAAATTTTTAAAATGCGATAACTTTTGACAGAGCTATTCAATCATTACGGAATTTTCAAAACATATTTGTATTATTAATTTGTGGATTTATGTAGCTTTTAATGAGCGTGCTGGCAACCCTGTAGCAAGGGCAGGCACTGAAAGTGATAACCTCCAAATCATCGTCTCTCTTGAAAAAATGCCGCTTCTTCAAAAAAAGCCACTCATATGTAAATCTTGTGCTTTGTTTGCATAGACAATAAAAAAATTTGATATGGTATAACGAGCACGCCTGGCAACCCTTGCCCAATTTACCTATATTTTTAGCATCAAAAACTTCTGTTCACGGAAACTAACGATCCGATGAGCAGAATTAATTGAAATTTGCAGACTGTATTGATCTTTAATAGGACCAGGTCTTGTGATTTTGAAATGCAGACGATTCTGTGCCAGTGGTGCCATCTTGAAAAATCATTAAAAAAGATAACTGCTTTTAGCCCTACAAATTCTGATTGAATCGTTCGATTTTGACGAAACTCAGACAGTAGCTGGACCTTTTTTAAGCCACGTTTGGTAGAAATTTGGTCGAAAAATTCGGTTGGAGCTGCCAGCTATGATAATTTTTGTGGCATAAATTTGAAAAAAGAAATTCTAAAGTGAAAACATTCAAACCATCGAATATTCAAGAAAATGTCCGTTTCTTACAATAAAACCAATCTGTATACAAATCTTATGTTTAATATACACGTTCAAAGTTAAACTTTGAAAATTTAATGTCGGACAAGAACGGTAACCCTCTCCCAGTTAACCTATATTTTTAGCATCAAAAACTTCTGTTCAAGGGAACTCACGGACCAATAATCAGATACAGCTGAAATTTACAGAATGCATTGGAATTAAGTAGGACCAGATTTCATAGAAGCGATTTTGAATTGTGGGCAAGTCTGTGCCAGTGGTGCCGTCTTGACAAATTACACAGAAAAAAACTGCTTTTTGCTCTATGAAATGTGAATAAGTTACCAGATTTTCATGGAATTGACACAGTAGCTGTTTGGTGGAAATTTGGTTGAAAAATTTGATTGGTGCTGCCAGCTATGGTAATTTTTGTGTCTTTGGTTTTGAAAATTCGCGCAGGAAAATAAAACTTTTTGCCCTATAACTTCCAGTGCAGTCATGAAATCAATACGAATTTCATACAATTAATAAAACCTATCATAAAAAATTATTCAGGCCAAATTTGGTTGAAAAGCCACTATAGGGTTGCTAGCTTTTGTTGGTTTTGTGTTTAATTGCAATATCTTTAGTAAGCGGTTTTATCGTAGAATTTTCAAATGGTAATGATATTGTTGTGACAATAAACAGCAAATATTAAGTTTTCGATTATTTGAAAAAACTCGCTGCAGGTAACCCTAAATTTCTTTATACTCCTATAACTTCGAATGTAATATAACAACGTGAACCAGATGTGATATATTCTTGGCTTTGATACTGGCAGAAGGTTGCCAGCACGAGTCGGTCGTGCTACTTTTGTATCAATCAATGCTTACAGTTAGTATTCATAACGGAAACATTTACAATGAAAATAAATAATCAATGTTTCAATTCCCAAAGTTCTGCAAATTTTTCGGATCGCAGCCCCAAACACCAACTTCAGTTAATGTGCTGCAGGCACTGAGCATTTTCTTCATTGATGTTATATGAGATGCTGCTCTCAAAATTATGTGAAATAAGCAACTGATAACGAATATAATTAACCCGTGTTTTGCTCTCATAAACTTTGAAATTCATGCCAGTGGTAATATCTGAAACCTTCCACCATATGAGTTATAATGCATTCTCGAGACCAAAGTAAAACGTGGCATTTGAAACAGTTTGGCCGTAATAAGCAGCACATGTGGTGGAATATGCACTCAAAACCTGCACGATTCTTCTACTGTTCTTCGAACATTAGTGTTTCTAGCGGTTCAGGTGCGCTAGAGTTTTTTCAAATTTAAGACACAAAAATTATCATAGCTGGCAGCTCCAACCGAATTTTTGGACCAAATTTCTACCAAGCGTGGTATTAAATAATTTTCAGCTACTGTGTGAATTTCGTCAAAATCGAACGATTCAATCAGAATTTATAGGGCTAAAAGCAGTTATCTTTTTTAGTGATTTTTAAAGATGGCAACCCCTGGCACAGAATCACCCGCATTTCAAAATCACTTCTATCAGACCTGGTCCTATATAGGACCAATACATTCTGCAAATTTCAATTAATTCTGCTCATTGGATCGTGAGTTTCCGTGAACAGAAGTTTTTAATGCTAAAAATATAGGTAAATTGGGCAAGGGTTACCAGGCGTACCCGTCATATCATATCAAATTTTTTTGTTTGTTTATGTAAACAAAGCACAAGATTTACATATGAGTGGCTTTTTTTTGAAGAAGCGGCAGTTTTTCAAGAGAGACGATGATTTGAAGGTTTTCACTTTCAGTGCCTGCCCTAGCTACAGGATTGCGAGCACGCTCATAAAAAGCTA
The DNA here is from genome assembly GCA_963978885.1 of Nemotelus pantherinus. NCBI lineage: Eukaryota > Metazoa > Arthropoda > Insecta > Diptera > Stratiomyidae > Nemotelus > Nemotelus pantherinus. Next base: position 158,206,927 of record OZ022264.1, on the reverse strand, counting down.
CACAAATATACAACTAAATAATACTAATATGTCCTAAAAATTTCGTAATGATTGAATAACTCTGTCAAAAGTTATTGCAATTTAAAAATTTTCAAGTTTTCCCGTTCTGTTTTTAGGCACCCAGCGCACACATGGGGTTAAAAAATTCCAAAACATTATCCGATTCACATGTAAAACACGTTCAAAATTTATTTCGTCAACTTTATTTTTGCAAAACTTATTTGTGTACGGAATAATAGGTATATTAAAAATATCACTAAAATGGCCGCCGGCGCCAAATTGTTAAAGATTTTTAACTTTTTGTGAGACCTGGCACTATTCTGCATATACATCAATGTGTCCTGAAAATTTCAGCTCAATCCGATGGCGCGTTCCTGAGATTGTTTCACTGAAATTTTTTGATGATATATATATATATATATATATATATATATATATATATATATATATATATATATATATATATATATATATATATATATATATATATATATATATATATATATATATATATATATATATATATATATATATATATATATATATATATATATATATATATATATATATATATATATATATATATATATATATATATATATATATATATATATATATATATATATATATATATATATATATATATATATATATATATATATATATATATATATATATATATATATATATATATATATATATATATATATATATAGAAATATGAATTTTTGGCCAAAGTGATTTTAATACTAATGTTCTTCTTCGAACATTAGTAAAAAATCAGCTTGCAACTGGTGAAAATCGTTCGCGGACCTGATTGCTCTGTATAACTTTAAGTCATCCGCATACAAAAGACAAGGAGAACTGATTACAGAAGGAAGGTCATTGACAAACATGATAAAAGGTAAGGGGCCAAGAATAGAACCTTGAGGAACTCCGGATGTGGGAAAAATAGGAGAAGAAATGGAACCATTAAAAGTAACTCTGCAGGGACGACTATGAAGATATGAGGAAAACCAGGAGAGGAGGGGACCAAAAACACAAAAACCATTTAGTTTAAGGAGCAGCAGGTTATGGTTCACAGAATCAAAAGCCTTCGAAAAGTCTGTGTAGATTACATCAACTTGATGCTGACAATCGAAGGCAGAGGCTACAAAATTAGTGAACTCCATAAGATTGGTCGATGTAGAGCGACCCTTGAAGAAACCATGCTGCTCAGGAGCAAGTAAGGGCTGTATGGAAGGATTAATTCTATTGTAGACAAGACGTTCAAGGATTTTACTGAAACAGCAGAGGAGGGATATAGGACGATAGTTGGAAACAACGGAAGGATCACCACATTTGAAGATTGGGAAAATATTGGCGGATTTCCATAAAGAAGGGAATACACCAGATGTAAGGCTAATGTTGAAAAGGATAGCTAAAGGAACACAGAGCGAGGATGAGAGGGATTTGACAAGGATATTAGGAATACCATCAGGACCGGAACTGGCATTAGAATTTAAGGTATGCAAAAGGATTTCAACTTCCAAAGGATTGGTACTAAACATAGGTAATGCAGGAGAGGTACGAGAGACAGTGGGAGCTATAGAGGTATTATAGAGGTATAGAGGTATTATAGGTATGGAGGTATTATATATGTACACCTTTCGAGTCTGGTGTTGCGACAATTAACGTGTGAACTAATTGTCGCAACAGATCAGCATAAATTCACTCTTTAAGAGATACTCGCATCAAACTCGAGTTGTTGTTACTTTTGATTCGCGAAGCACGGGCAAGCCTACCTTTCCCTGTAACCCAGTGTGAGGCTGCATTGGGGTGCTTACGGTTTGTGTAAATTAAATTTAAAGTTGTACGCATACAAACAAAAACTTCAATAAAATATTGTCAAATCGTGAAACAAGTGTTTTTTTTTTGACAATACGGTCGACGGGCGATATTATTGGCGCAGTCGGTAGGATGCGCTACGGAAAGTTTCGTGATTTTTCTTAAAAAATCGTAAAGTGCATCTAAATCGCGTCTGCGGAGCAATAAAATTATTCCCCAAGTGGAGGAACATTTTTTTTCTTTTCGCGACGACGTGTAATAAAACTGTTTCTAAGGAGAAACAGCTTCCGGACCGAAACTGAAAACCGTAAGCTACGTGAAAGTGCCGTGCCTTGCAAAGTGTCCTAAAGATAGGAAAACACCATAAACATCAAACAACAACCATCAAACAAAAGTGACCCCTAACGAGAAAACCCTGTGAAGTGGTAATTGGGTTCAATCGAAAACAACGAAGAAGAAAGTCAAAATAAAAGTGGAAAATTATAACATATCAATGCAAAATTCAACCTGAAAGGAAAATCGCCTACATTAATAGCAGTGAAATATAACAGCTCATCACCGCCATTCTTTGTGGAGAATTTCGTGGAAATTAGATCGGAGAACAGCAATCATATTCCATACATACATTAATAGCAGGAAAACATACCAGTGCATCGCCGCCATTCTTTGTGGAGAATTTCCTGGAAATTAGATCGGAGAACAGCAAGTACCACAAGATCATCCAACATTTCTTATTTTTACTAATGTTCGAAGAAGAACATTAGTATTAAAATCACTTTGGCCAAAAATTCATATTTCTATATATATATATATATATATCATCAAAAAATTTCAGTGAAAAAATCTCAGGAACGCGCCATTCGATTGAGCTGAAATTTTCAGGACACATTGGTGTATATGCAGAATAGTGCCAGGTCTCACAAAAAGTTAATAATCTTTAACCCTTTGGCGCCGGCGGCCATTTTAGTGATTTTTTTCATATACCTATTATTCGGTACACAAATAATTTTTGCAAAAATAAAGCTGACGACATAAATTTCGAACAAGTTTTACATGTGAATCGGATAATGTTTTGGAATTTTTTAACCCTATGTGTGCGCTGGGTGCCTAAAAAGAGAACGGGAAAATTTGAAAATTTTGAAATTGCGATAACTTTTGACAGAGCTATTCCATGATTACGAAATTTTCAGGACATGTTTGTTTTATTTAGTTGTAGATTAGTGTACGTTTTAATGATTGTGCTGGCAACCCTGTAGCTAGGGCAGGCACTGAAAGTGAAAACCTCCAAATCATCGTTTCTCTTGAAAAAATGTCGTTTCTTAAAAAACAAGCCACTCATATGTAAATTTTGTGCTTTGTTTACATAAACAAAAAAAAAATTTGATATGGTATAACGGGCACGCCTGGTAACCCTTGCCCAAGTTACCTATGTTTTTAGCATCAAAAACTTCTGTTCACGGAAACTCACGATCCGATGAGCAGAATTAATTGAAATTTACAGAATGTATTGGTCTTAAATAGGACCAGGTCTGATAGAAGTGATTTTGAAATCCTGGCGATTCTGTGCCAGTGGTGCCATCTTGAAAAATCACTAAAAAAGGTAACTGCTTTTAGCCCTATAAATTCTGATTGAATCGTTCGATTTTGACGAAATTCACACAGTAGCCGCACCTTACTTCAAACCACGTTTGGTAGAAATTTGGTTGAAAAATTCGGTTGGAGCTGCCAGCTATGATAATTTTGGTGTCTTAAATTTGAAAAAATAAAAATTTGGAAGTGAAAACATTCAAACCATCGAATATCCTAAAAAATGTCCGTTTCTACAATAAAACCAATCTGTATACAAATCTTATGCTTAATCTACACAGTCAAAGTAAAACTTTGGAAATTTCATGTCGGACAAGAACGGTAACCCTTTCTCAGTTAATCTATATTTTTAGCTTCAAAAACTTCTGTTCACGGGAACTAACGAATCAATAATCAGATAGAATTGAAATTTACAGAATGCATTGGACTTAAGTAGGGCCAGGTCTGATAGAAGCGATTTTGAATTGTAGGCAACTCTGTTCCAGTGGTGCCATCTTGAAAAATTACAAAGAAAAAAAAAATGCTTTTTGCCCTATGAAATGTGAATAAGTTACCAGATTTTCATGAAATTCACGCAGTAGCTGAACCTTACTTTAAACTCTGTTTGATAGAAATTTGGTTGAAAAATTCGATTGGTGCTGCCAGCTATGGTAATTTTTGTGTCTTTTTGTGAAAATTCGCTCAGGAAAATAAAACTTTTTGCCCTATAACTTCCAGTGCAGTCATGAAATCAATACGAATTTCATACAATTACTGGAACCTATTATAAACATTATTCAAGCCAAATTTGGGTGAAAAGCCATGATAGGGCTGCCAGCTATTGTTGGTTTTGTGTTTGCTTGCAATATCTTTATTAAGCGGTTTTATCGTAGAATTTTCAATTGGTTATGATATTGTGGTGACAATAAACAGCAAATATTAAGCTTTCGATTATTTGAAAAAACTCGCTGCAAGTAACCCTAAATTTCTTTATACTCCTATAACTTCAAATGTAATATAACAACCTGAAGCAGATGTGATATATTCTTGGCTTTGATACTGGCGAAAGGTTGCCAGCACGAGTCGGTTGTGCTACTTTTGCATCAATAAATGCTTACAGTTAGTATTCATACCGGAAACATTTACAATGAAAATAAATAACCGATGTTTCAATTCCCAAAGTTCTGCAAATTTTTCAGATCGCAGCCCCAAACTCCAACTTCAGTTACAGTGCTGCAGGCACTGAGCATTTTCTTCATTGATATTATATGAGATGCTGCTTTCAAAATTTTGTGAAATAAGCAACTGATAACGAATATAATTAACCCGTGTTTTGCTCTCATAAACGTTGAAATTCATGCCAGTGGTAATATCTGAAACCTTCTACCATATGAGTTATAATGCATTCTTGAGACAAAAGTAAAACATGGCATTTGAAACAATTTGGCCGTAATAAGCAGCGCATGTGGTGGAATATGCACTCAAAACCTGCACGATTCTTCTACTGTTCTTCGAACATTAGTGTTTCTAGCGGTTCAGGTGCGCTAGAGTTTTTTTCTTACATTGAGTTTTCTATTCTACATAAGTACATATTGAACAATCATATTCCATATATTAAACTAGTTATATCCCATATATTAAACTGTATCGAATTATATCTATTTGCTCTATGCACATACGATATAACGTTAAAAATCTAAATTTTGCCCTAGTTATATTCCATATATTAAATTATATCGAACTATATCTCTTCGCTTTATTCATATATGAAATTACATCTAAGATTCAAATGTTTACTCTGAATTGCATTCTCGCTATATTCTTTATATATTAAATTATATTGAATTATATTCTATCTTTTACGAAATAAAATGAAATCAATTGAATTCACTTCTGCATCTTAATTACATTGAAGTAATCCAATAGAATTTTAAATCACACGATTGTATCAAAAAGTGAATGCCAGTGAGGTTTTGAATATTTGCCGCATTGAATCTTATACGAGTGGTTCGGATTAGGGCACAAATTATAAAATTTCAAAATGCCAAACGCCGAAGCAGCCCCTGCCATCCAAATTGATTCTCTCAAGTATCTCCATAACCTCCCTGAATTTGACGGCAGGTCCGAAAACCTTCAAAATTTCGTAAATCTTGTGGATAGGGTAAGTCCTATACTACAAGCCTACAACGAAGCGTCACAGCTTCTTTTTAGTGACATTATTAAAAGCAAATTAAAAGGTCGAGCAAAGGAAACCATTGACATAAACTGCCATGCAACTCTTTGGCAAGACGTAAAACAGATCCTCCAAAACAACTTTGGAGATCGCCTGAACGTGGACGAACTTTATGACAATCTACGAGGCGTGACCTTTAAAACCAACACTCTTGAATTTTATAATGAGATTAAAAGTAAGCTTAGGAGACTTAATAATAAAACACTAATAGTCTTAGGTACAGGAAACGCGATTAACGAGTGCGCCCGGAATAATATGAGGACCGCTCTCAATATTTTTAAAAACAAACTCCCAGAGCCCATGAAAACAATACTATTCTGTAGGAACCCGGAATCCCTTGAATCAGCTATGGATATCCTTTTTGCAGCCGGTTATGCCTATTACGGCGCAAATGGGCAAAGCCATCATACGAAAAACAGACAAAACAACAACAATAATCATAATAATCGCAACAATAACAGTAGACCTAACAGTCATCAAAATGATAACAGCAGGTCGAATAAGAATAGTAATAATAATAATAATAATAACAATAGGTTTAATAACAATAGCAATAATAGGCATAATAACATTAGCAATAACAATTATAATAATAGGAATAATAATAGCATTATAACAATAACCAACAAAACAAAGGACGAAAGCGACCGCATGATCCTAATTACAGACAGTATGTAAACGAAGCCCAAAATCTCTATAACCAACACGAATTTGCACAACCTCGACATTTCGAGCGACAACCGACACCAGAACCCATGGACATAAATACGAATGTGGTGGCACAAAATTTTCCTCTACAGGCCTCGGACGAAAATTACCGTATATAGTTTTAAAAACAAAAACCACACCCCTCAAATTTATTATAGATACGGGAGCTACCCATTCAATTATAAATAATGGCCTCTGCCATCCCAAATGGAGAATTAATATCCCAAATACAAATCTTAAAACACTCCAACACACAATTGATATCTATGAAAAAGTAAGAATCCCCCTCTTTGAAGAATTAGGAGATACAACCCAAGAAATTGAATTATTTGTATGTAAGTTTCATGAATTATACGACGGCATCTTAGGAAACGATATATTGCGAAAACTCGATACCGTTGTTGATTACAAGAACAAAATACTACATGCCGGTGAAAAAACTATCCCAATCCTCTTTGAAACTGAAGAGGATAACCAATATTGTTTCTTTACTAAGGCCGGATACTATGAAGTACCTGTGCCCGTAAACCAAGCAAATGGTTTGGTACGGTGGGGGTGTTACATTCCATCCACTAAACCCATCTCTATTAGAACTTAAATAACGCGTTTTAAATTTCATTTTTTCATTCATTTTTCATTTTTGCATTCTCGAGCTAGAATTCTTACGAATTCTACATGTAATCAAGTAACTCTAAACATCAGCATTTCTGCCACGCGCGTTCCACATTACGAGAAACTAAGTGCATTGCTCAGGTGTCATATGTACACCTTTCGAGTCTGCTGTTGCGACAATTAACGTGTGAACTAATTGTCGCAACAGATCAGCATAAATTCACTATTTAAGAGATACTCGCATCAAACTCGAGTTGTTGTTACTTTTGATTCGCGAAGCACGGGCAAGCATACCTTTCCCTGTAACCCAGTGTGAGGCTGCATTGGGGTGCTTACGGTTTGTGTAAAGTAAATTTAAAGTTGTACGCATACAAACACAAACTTCAATAAAATATTGTCAAATCGTGAAACAAGTGGTTTTTTTTTGACAATACGGTCGACGGGCGATATTATTATTAATCTGAGCAAGGGCATTGATGGTATACTACGAAGTGCAGGATTCGAGCTAACGAAATGGGCATCAAACAGCAAACGTGTAGTGCGGAGCATGGGCAATGTGAGATCGGAGCATGAGATGAGCGAAGAGCAAATGGTGAAAAGCGAGAGCAAAGTGAGCGAAGAATCGACGGAGCTAGGCGACGATATAGAAACAAAGGTGCTTGGGCTAAGATGGATTATGGAGCAAGATGCGCTAGTGTTCCGCGTGTGTAAGAGCGATGAAACATGAATAATCACGAAAAGGCATGTCTAAAGTCAAGTAGCGAAATTATATGACCCGAACGGCTTGTTGGGACCAATCATAGTGCGTGCAAAGATATTGATTCAGAGCATATGGAAGCTAAAGTTAAATTGGGATGAAGAATTGCCAAAAGAAATACAAGATGAATGGCTCCAGCTACGAGATGCGCTACCGATAGTGGAGAAAATTCAGTTTCTGCGTTGGCTGGGAATCAGAAAGGGCCACAAAATGCATTTACATGGGTTTGCTGACGCATCCACAAGAGCTTATGGTGGGGTGATTTATATTCGAATTGAGCATGGGCAAAGAGCAACTTCAACAGTGCTAATAGTATTAAAATCACGAGTGGCGCGAATTAAAATGATGACAATTCCACGTCTTGAGCTAAGTGCGGCAGAGCTATTGAGCAAAATGATGAACAAAGTGCGACAAGAGCTAGAGTGTGAATATCATAGATACTTCTTATGGTGCGATTCAATGGTGGTGCTACACTGGATGAAGAAATCACCGAATGTGCTGACGCAATATGTAGCAAACAGGGTGGCAACCATACAGAACAATACTGAGCTAGGAGCATGGGCGCATGTAAAACCATCTGACAATCCAGCTGATCTATATAGCAGAGGAGCAAAGCCAAATGAGCTAGTGAACAATGAGCTATGGTTAAGAGGGCCAGAATGGCTCGGTAAAGCAGAACAAGAATGGCCTGAATCGCTACTAAGCAGTGCAAATAAAGAGCTAGTTATGAGCGAATGCAAAGATGCCAAAAATGTGAAGAGCTGTTTAATGGTGCGAATGAGCGTAGGAGCAACATCGATACTAGAAAGAGCGAGCAACATGAGCAAAGCTATCAATCAGCATACGTATTACGATACATACGCAATATACGCAAGAAAGAGAATGAACATAGGCAAAACGTGCTGACAACGAGCGAAGAAAAAATAGAAGCGCGAAATTTTTGGGCGCAACAAGTGCAAGAAGATTATTATCGTGCTGAGTTTGACTACGTAAAGGCAAAACGACAAACCTTCCCGAGCAAGAGCAAAATAGCAGCGTTAAAGCCATTTATAAGCGACGATCGCTTACTGCGCGTGGGGGGAAGGATCGGCAGGGCCGAGTGCAGCTACGACGAGTGACACCCTTTTATTATACCACCACATTCGAGATTGGCGCATTTATTGATGGAAGAAGCACATCAGAGAACAAAACATGGTGGTGTGCAGCTTATGATGCAATATATAAGAAGTGAGTACTGGATACCAGAGCTAAGAAGAACATTGCGGCGAATGGTGCATAACTGTGTGATATGTGCTAGATTAGATGTGCGAATGGGTGAGCAATTGATGGGCGATCTTCCTGAAGAGCGAGTGCGACCAGCGAGACCATTTCTACATGCGGGCGTGGACTTTGCGGGTCCAATTACAACGATAGCGAGACAAGGTAGAGCAGGGCGTCAAGTTGAAACCAAGAGCTATGTTGCGGTTTTTGTGTGCTTATCGACGAGAGCGGTGCATTTGGACGTGGTTACGAGCTTAGAAGCGGATGCATTTGTGGCATGCTTCCGGCGATTTGTGGGAAGAAGAGGCCGGTGTGCGAAACTATGGAGCGATAAAGGCAAGACATTTGTGGCTGCAGACAAGTAATTGAAGAGCGCAATAAAGACATGGCAGAGTGCAGAAGTGCTAGGGCAATTGAGCGTGCAAGGTACGGGGTGGAATTTTATCACGCCAGCCGCTCCACATCAAGGTGGAATATGGGAAGCGGCCGTGAAATCAATGAAATATCATCAACGACGGATATTAAGACATCAACGAGTAACGTATGAGCAGTTGTGCACGATTCTGATTGACATCGAAGCTTGTCTGAATTCCAGGCCGATTAATGCGATATCAGATGATGCCGAAGACCTGAATGCGCCAACTTCAGGGTATTTTCTCAAAGGAGAGGCGTTAGTGCAGCCACTGCCAAGAAATGAGCCAGAACTGAGTAAAGGTGGTCTACGACAATGGCGCAAGATGCAACAGATGACGTCAGCCTTCTGGAAGCGATGGCAGTCTGAGTACTTGGCTACGCTACAGCAACGAAAGAAATGGTGCCAGGAATCCGAGAGTACAAGAGTAGGCAAATAGTGGTAATCAAGGGCGAAAATCTTCCTCCATCGTACTGGGCAATGGGAAGAGTGGTGCAAGTGAAGAAAGGTGCAGATGGGCTAGTGAAAAGTGCAGTGGTGCGGACGGCGACAGGGCAGCTTACAAGAGCGGTGCAGAAGCTATGCGTGCTACCTATGGCTAGTGAATGAGCAATGAGAAGGGCGATGATACGAGCAATGCTATGAGCGATGTCATGAGCGAATAGAGCAATAAGAGCGATTTCATAAGCAAGCAAAGCAATGCGACGATCTTTTGACAATGATGTGTGCGATATTAAGAGCAAATTTAGCGGTGCGATCTACGAGGTGCGAGGCGCGAATGGAGCAAATTGAGCGGTGTGAGATGTGAGGTGCGAATTGAGCAAATTGAGCGGTGCGAATTACTATGTG
>OZ022264.1:158188448-158191503 GCA_963978885.1 Nemotelus pantherinus | reverse complement strand
TTCTTATTTTGGCAAGTACTATTCACTTGTTTGCTATTTTCTTCTTTATTTGCCTTCAATTCGTCATTACTGGAAGTTGCGCTCTCATTTACATCACCTCTTATCAAATTGTCGTTGTTCTCAAGCGGTAACAGCGACAACTTTCTTATCGGACGTTTCATCACAGATGTTTTTGTTTTCACTATCACTACGCGTGTAAGACCATCGGTGCCAGGATGGACCGCAATTATGCGACCAAGCAGCCATCTTGTTGGAGGTAAATTATCTTCCTTTATGAGTACCAAGCACCCTGTCTGGAGATTTGGACGTTCTTTCATCCATTTCGGCCTCTGCTGCAGTCTTGATAGATATTCCGATGACCACTGCTTCCAAAACTGCTGGTGCATACGTTCAATTAGTTCCCATCTCTGAAGTAAGTTAGGATTCGTCTCTAGATGTTCTTGTTGTGGCAGACTCAGTAACGGAGACCCAATTAGAAAATGCCCAGGCGTTAACACCTCCAGGCTTTCGAAATCATTTGTTAGTGGACAAAGCGGGCGAGAGTTTAAACAGGCCTCGATCATTGCTGTTAATGTTGTTAACTCTTCGAATGTTAAAATAGTTTCACCTACTATACGTTTCATATGATTTTTCGTGGACTTTATTCCGGCTTCCCACAAGCCTCCAAAATGTGGGGGTGAAGGTGGGATAAAGTGCCACTGAATATTTTCTGATGCCAACGCAGTTGCCACCTCGGTTTGAAAGTCTTGTGACCGGAGCGTTTCAGCTAATAACTTACTAGCTTTAACAAAATTCGTCGCGTTGTCACTATACATGTTCGCAATGGCTCCCCTTCTGCTGACGAATCTATTCACTGCTGCAATAAAGGCTTTGGCGGTTAAATCACTAACGACTTCCAGATGGATAGCTTTAGTGCTCAAGCATACAAAAAGCGCTATATAACCTTTGAAAGTTTTAACGGAACGTCCTATAGCTGGTCTTAGTGTAAACGGTCCTGCATAATCTACGCCTGAGTTTGTAAAAGGACGTGTTGCTGTTACTCGCGGCCTTGCTAGCTCACCCATGAGTTGGGTTTCAAATCTGGCATTAAAACGATGGCAAACGACACAACGATGTAGTCGTCCTTTCACTGCCTTCAGCTGGTTTAAGATCCAATATTTTTGTTGAATGAACTCTAATGTTTTAAATGCGCCATCATGAAGGGTTTTAAGATGCGCTTGATCAATCACCAGTGTTGTTAAGTCGCTCTTATGGGGCAGAATTATGGGAAATTTCTGATCAAACGTCAAGCAAGATTGCCCTAATCTTCCTCTTACGCGTATAATTCCATTTTCATCTAAAATGGGACTTAACGTTAGTAAACGGCTGTCATTAGTTACGGGCTTCTTCTCAGCCAATCGTTGTATATCTGCCTTGAAATGCTGGTATTGTGTGATTCTCAGCAATGGCACTAAAGCGGTATTTAGCTCAAATACTGTCAAAGGACCCTTTCTACGATTGATATGATCGCATCTTGTATTGTATATGAAACGGTAGCAGTATGCGGTAACTCGTAAAAGCTTGGTCAATGAAGAGTATTTCATCAGCAATTGTTCTAATATTGTAGATTCCACCTTTTCAATCCTCGTGGAGTTCACCTTCACTTTTGAATTTACTTCCAGCTCGGTATCTATTACCTTCACTTCAGGAAACGTAATATTTTGCGATTGCAACCATTTAGGACCATTCCACCATAGTTTGTGGTCTGGTAATTCTTCGGGATAACATCCGCGTGATGCAATATCTGCGGGATTAGCTTCGGATCGGACATGAAACCAATTTTCGAAACTGATTATACTCTGGATTTCCGCCACACGATTCCCCACATAAGCTGTCCATCGATGTGGGTTGGCCTTTAACCAAGCTAGCACTACAGTGGAATCTGTCCACGCGTAGCACTTTATATCTTCAATATCCAAGCTCTTCTTTACTTCCTTTATCAGACGTGACAATAGGAGAGCACCATTTAATTCCAACCTAGGCAGAGTAATTTTCGTTCGTAGTGGTGATACTTTTGTTTTTGCGGCCAATAATCTGATGAACACTTCTCCGGATTGCGTAATAGTTCTTATATATACCGCAGCGCTATACGCTTTTTCCGAAGCATCTGAGAATCCATGAATTTCACAGGCCATGTTAGACTTACTATACCCGATCCATCTTGGTATTTCTATTCTCTCTAATTTTAGTAAATTGTGTTTCACTCTTCTCCATTCGTTCTGTATCGTATGTGGAATGGGCTCATCCCATTCAATCTCCTGTAACCAAAGTTGCTGGAACAGTAGCTTGATCTTCACAGTAACTGGGGATAGAAGGCCAGTCGGGTCAAATACTCTAGCTGCTTCCGATAATATAGACCTTTTAGTCACACTGACAGGGTCTGGAAGTATATTTACTCTTATCTTAAGCTGATCAGCTCTCGGATCCCAATGGACACCTAGTGCTTTGATTGTTTCACCTTCATCGAACTTAATGTTATTAGCAGAATCTCTGAGTTCATCAGGTATTCGCCTTAAAAGTCGTGCATCGTTACTGTTCCATTTTCTCAGATTGAAGCCCCCTCCTTTCAACAAGCGGATGAGTTGGTCACATGTCGTATATGCTTCTTCAAAAGAATCAGCTCCTGAAACAATATCATCCATATACGTGTCCCGTAGAACTACTTTCGCTGCAACGGGAAATTTAATACCGTCATCGATCGCAAGTTGTCGTAGGGTACGTATAGAAAGAAAAGGAGCGGCAGCTGTTCCGTAAGTGACAGTCGTGAGTTTGTATTCCTTTATTGGTTCTCTTGGTGTATCTCGCCACAAAATTCGCTGTAAATCTTGATCTCTGATATCAACCTTGATCTGCTGATACATTTTCTCCACATCTGCCAGAAAAACTATTTTATACTTTTGCCATCTTAATAGAAGATCCATTAAATTTTGCTGCAAATTTGGCCCAGTCATCATTACATCGTTTAAGCTTTTCGTTGTATTCCTCTTTACCGACGCATCAAACACAACCCTCAACT
>OZ022264.1:158160948-158183448 GCA_963978885.1 Nemotelus pantherinus | reverse complement strand
CAAAAAAACACGCTTTGTGTTTACACTGACTTCACGACGGTTTTTTACAAGCTGGATTGTTTCATATTATGGTGTAAATCGTCCTCTTACCTTTCCTTAGCTATTTTTTTCCTGGATAGCATCTTTTTTAAAATACCGTACCCAACGGGTATCTTTCCCTGGCCCCCTTTTGTCAAAAATTGATGTCATATCTGTTTATGTCATATCCGTTTTTTTTATTTATGTTATATCTACTTTGGGATTTGAGAGGTGGTCTAAAGAGTTTCATGACAAATATTTAACTAAGATTCTTTTTTGTGTTTTGGTATGACTGATACTCGAATTAGCGTGCGTAGTTTGGATACCTTACCAGTAAGTGTATGTGGACCGTATCAAGTCCATTCAGAAAAAAAACTCAAGTGCACCTGAACCGCTAGAAACACTAATGTTCGAAGAACAGTAGAAGAATCGTGCAGATTTTGAGTGCGAATTCTACCACACAAGCTGCTTATTACAGCCAAAATTATTCAAACACCACGTTTGACTTTGGGCTCAAGAAAGCATTATAACTCAGATGGTGGAATTTCAAAGTTTATGATAGCAAAACACTTGTTAACTATATTCGTTATCAGCTGCTTATTTCACAAAACTTTGAAAGCAGCATCTCATATAACATCAATGCAGAAAATGCTTAGTGCCTGCAGCACTGTAACTGAAGTTGGTGTTGGGGGCTGCGATTCGTAAATTTTGCTGAACTTTAAGAATTGAAACATTAGTTATTTATTTTCATTGTAAATGTTTCCGGTATGAATACTAACTGTAAGCATTTATTGATACAGAAATAGCATTAAGACTCGCGCTGGCAACCTTTTGCCAGTATCACATCTACATCTACATAAATTTAGGGTTACCAGCCGCGGCATTTTTCAAATCATCTTAAACTTAATATTTGCTGTATATTAACACTACAATATCATTACCATTTGGAAATTTTACGATCAAATCGCTTAAGAAAGATATTGGAAATAAACTCAAAACCAACAATAGCTGGCAACCCTATCGTGGCTTTTCCACCAAATTTGACCTGAGTAATGCCTTTAATAGGTTCCATAAAATGTATGAAATTCGTGGTGATTTCATGACTGCACTGGTACTTATAGGGCAAAAACCTTTATTTTCCTGAGCGAATTTTCAAAACCAAAGACACAAAAATTACCATAGCTGGCAGAAAAGGTATCACAATTGAAAAATTTTCAAATTTTCCTAATCTCATTTTAGGCGCCTAGTGCACACATCGGGTTTAAGATTTCAAAAAAACTCTAGCGCACCTGAACCGCTAGAAAACTAATTTTCGAAGAAATTGTCTTTGAGGGACAAAAAAGTGTGGAAAGACTTAATACACTGTTGTGTAGAATCATATCAACCATTCCTTATCCAAAGCAACAAAACTCAACTCTAACACAAATGATATAAATGTTCAGTGCTGGCAACACTTTCCGAACGAAGCAGTAATAAGTTTACCATAACAAGCTCATACTCAAATCAACTTATCCTTTGAATTTCGTTCTCATCGCAGGATTTCATCGAAAGTTTCAGCGGTTAAACGTTGTTTGAGGCTGCCATCCGAAAAACGTTCAAAACTCGGAAAATTTAAAAATTGATTCCTTATTTTTATTGCAAATGCTTTGCATATGAGAACGTAATTTGAAGCATTTGTTGGTGCAATATTTACGGAAATGGCTAATGCTGGTTAGCCTGTGTCAGCAGCAAAGCAAAATACATACAAAATCTGCTTTACGTTAAGTTAAACCCAACCAGTAAATTTCGTTTCGATTGAATCACTGCGCTGGAAGTTATACGGGTGAAAAGAATTTTAGGGTTACCACCCTCAAAACTTTTCAAATTTTTAAAGCGTTAATATTTGTGGTTAATTATCATTGCAGGATCATTTCCTTTTGCAAATCTAATGACATAATCGCTCTGTAAAGAAATTTCACAAAATTACAAAAATGATCATAGCTGGCAGCCCTTTCATGATTTTGGTACGAAATTTCTACGAAATTTTGTTCACATTAAGGTCCATTTACTGCGTGATCTTCGTTTTGATTTCTGCACTGGACCGGAAGTTATAGGGAAAAAAGCTTTATTTTGCTGAGCAAAGTTGCAAGATTTAGGAGACAAAAATCACCATAGCTGGCAACTCTATTCTAATTTTCCAGCCAAATTTTCATCAAATGTTACCTAAGATAAGATCCAAGTACTGTATGAATCTTGTCCAAATCTGATGGCTGAATCGGAAGTTATAGGCCTAAAACCAGTTTTTTTTCTCACCTATTTTTCAAGATGGCACCACTGCCACAGGGTTGCCCGCATTTCAAAATAGCTTCTATCAGACTTGGTCCTAGATAATACCAACATATCCTGTAAATTTGATTATGATCGGATTATCCGGTCGTCAGTTCTCGTGAACAGAACTTTTGAGTGCTGAAAATAGAGGTAATTTGGTGATGGGTTGCCGTTCTTGTGCAAAACGGAATTTTGAAAATTTTATCTTGAGATGAAGGACAAAGGATAAAATTTATCAAAGATTTGAATTTTTTGTCAAAAATCAAAAATTTTTCAGGAAGGTCAATGATTTGAAGGATTTTTTTTCAGCACCCTGCCACAGCTACAGGGTTACCCGCTTTATGCTGAAAATCTCTACGTGCTAAATTTTAGTCAACATCAATACGCTCTGTAATTTTCATGATGATCCATTGTTTTTCTTACAAGTAATGACAAATCAAAATTTGCAAAAAAATCCTTGCCTACTTTTAGGCACTCTGCACCCACACACGGCTCAAAATTTCCAATTATTTATCATAAACAAGCTAAGAACATAATTAGTTTTCATTCCCAATACTTTTCTTTAACAAAAATTTACACTGCTTGGAAATATAGGAGTTCCTCAAAATTCACTAAAACGCTCGCCGCCGCCAAAAGGTTTAGGATATCTGAATTTGAGAAAGTCGTGGACCTACCTACTATATACACCTACGTTCTCCGAAAATTTCAGCTCAATCGGATCGGCCACTCCAAAGATTATCTCCCTTAATCATTTTGCTGATATATATATATATATATATATAAAGAAATATGAATTTTCGGTGAAACGAGTTTAATACTATTGTTCTTCGAACATTAGTAAAAACAGTATCTTATTCACAATAAAAACACGTTCAGAATCTATTACATAAACTTATTTTTTGCAAAAAATATTTTTTGACAAAAAAATAGGTGTATTTTAAATATCACTAAAATGGCCGCTGGCACCAAAAGGTTGAAGATTATTATTTTTGTGAGATCTGGCACTATTCTGCTAATACACCAATGTATCCTGAAAATTTCAGTTCAGTTCACTGAAATTTTTATGAAATCTATATATATATATATATATATATATATATATATATATATATATATATATATATATATATATATATCTATATATATATATATTTATATATATATATATATATATATTTATATTTATATATATATATATATATATATATATATATATATATATATATATATATATATATATATGTATATATATATTTATATATATATAGAAATATGAATTTTTGGCCAAAGTGATTTTAATACTAATGTTCTTCTTCGAAGATTAGTAAAAATCTACGGTTTTGTTTGTGTGAATTTGCTTGGTCAGATCCTCTTTGCTTGCTTCCTTACAGTAATCGACTTGGGTTACTGGCCATAGATACACTTTATAACAAACGTGAAAATTTCCAAACCATATTTGCTGCTAAGCTACTCACGGGAAATATTTCATCTGAACAGATTTTAGGTTTCTTTGGCCTTGATACCAAGGTTACAGAGTGAGGCACGTCAACATTTTATCTGTCTCTTCCTATCGGACATATCACGCATTTTATGAGCCTCTTTCGTCCATAAAAAGAAATTTTAATTATGCCTATAATAAATTTGACTTTAACATGTGTCTACCATCTTTGAAAAGTAGCTTGGCTAAAAACAGTGGCATAGGAATTGTAAATAGAAGTTGAAAATAGTATAAGAGGAATAGTTTTTCTGCCTTTCTTCCTTATGCAATGTTACCAGTCTGTATTAGACAACCTTTTTTGAATAAAATAAAATAAATCTTTTAAATATATGCAACGTAAATGTATATTGAAATTACAGCTCAATACTTACACCTTTACTTTTTATTCCACAAATCTGGTGCTCAGATTTGGAAAATTTTCGGTTCACCAAATGTTTGTTTCGCTCGGCATTTGTTTCACTTCTTGCCTTTTTAACCTTTAATTTTTTGATAAATCTTGATTTAAACTGTTTTGAAAATACCAAGGCTCTGAAAAACATATTTATTATGCAATTAAGTACTTCATTTTAGTTTGTTTTTAGTAAATTTAAGTATTACGTACTGTGGTTTTATTGATTGCTGGAACTCGCCAATTGAATGTGCGCGATCTTCTCGAAGCACAGTATTCTGTTGATTTGTCAACACATTTTCTTTGATTTGAATTACATTTTGACGTAAACCTTTTTTACGATTTAGTCGCAGAGAATCTGTAACTCCACTTCCTAGCAGCATACATTTTTTTCTATTATTAGGCATTTGAAAGCCACTTTCGTTCAAAAAATTTATTTGTTCAGCATCAATACTAAGCTGACTTTTAATGTAACGTAGCATTTGTTTGTTAACGTCGTTTTTTTCAACATTAAATGACGTAAGAGTATTGTTGCATTCTAAACATTGCAAAATGTAAGCTGAACCCGCATCTGATACTCCACAATTTTCCATTTCAATAGCTAGAAAATATATATGACAAACTTGACAGAAGATCTTTCATTTGAAATTACATTTTAACCAAGCATCTTCCTTCAGTGCATCTGCTATGAGTTGAACCCCTTTGTCACCAATATCCGTGTTGTGATTTAAAATAACTTTTCTCAAACCGAGCATTGATTCCGAACTTAATTTCCTGTATCTTAATGAAAATATCCATCCTTCCGAGTAACGTAAGATTTTTTGGAACTGATAAAAGAAAATGCCAAAATTTCTGCTTAATAACTTTGAAAACTGCTTCGGTTCTTAATTGAATTTAGTCCTGGCTATTTATAGTAGAAATTTTCAATGAAATGTTTGAAGAGCAAAACAATTATTTCAAATCAGGTGTATAATAAAATCAATGATAGCGGTAAAAGTATAATAATATTTTATTGAGCGAGAAAATAAATAAAATTATTCGTATATAGAGTAGTAACTAATGCAAGAAACAAAATGTTTGAATTTGCATGGCTCCTGATTTGTTTTACGTAGACTGGAGCTGCAAGAATAGAGAGAAATTGAGTTTCATTTTTAAGACTCAAGATCTGCATCGAACAATATGATTTGTTAACATATTAAAGTCATTTGCTTTATTGAAACGTATCGAAATAATTGGTGCAATATTGTTGCACTACTTTCTGTTAAAATATGCACTCGGGTCGAGTACCTTGTGATATACAAAAGCATTTCTTCTTGCGCAACAAAGATTAACACGCTGTTGCCTAAGTATCTACTAACCAGGTAGCTCCTTCAGATTTTCTGACTAGAGACTTCCCCAGCTTTAATCGAAATTCTACCGTCAGGTGTTCCCATCCTAACACTCTTGCTATAGCATATCCAACTCAAGCCTCCTCTCCATCTTAGACTTCTCATCTCCGTAAGGTATGTTCCGACTCAATCGTAGCTCGTAATTCAAATTTATCCAGTAGAACATCAACTATTTGCACTGCTCTTGCTACGACTTCCACTAATTCTAATTCAGCTAAGAACTATTTACGTAAAACCTATAACCATATCGAGTATCGTTCTTAGCAAGATATCCTCAATCAAAAGTCCCATAGTTTTTACCACAATTGCGGTGGTATGAGGGGTAAAATAAATAAACTCTTCGTTGACACCAAATCTTGTCATTTCAACGTGCTTGCTTTCACTGAAACATGGCTAAAAAACTCCCATATCAATGAAAAAATCCTTGACAGTATCTAGACAATCTTTAGAAATGACCGAGACTATGTTTCCATTGGTCAATCAAGAGGTGGTGGTGTCTTACTCGCAGTTAAGAACACTCACTCAAGTGAACTTGTAAACTCTGCCTCGCACAATTTGTTCCAGCACATATTTATCCGCGTTTCAATTGACAAAACCTCGGCTAATATTGGTTTATTTTACGTCCCACCGAGATCTGACGAATCAGTGTACAATTATATATGTGAGCAAATATCTTCTTTTATGGCTTCTCGTAGGGCTGAGGATAAAGTAATTTTCTTGGGTGATTTTAATCGCCCGAATTTGCGTTTTGTTTCTAATAAGTCTGATGATGGTTTAAAACCAGTAAACCTACTTGAGTCTTCTGATTTTAACCTTGTGAGTACGTTGTATGGCCATGATTTACATCAGGTTGTTCCGACTCCCAACCAAAATGGTAATTGGTTAGACTTAATCTTTACAAATGTTTACGACGATGTAGTGGTTAGCCCATCTAATGACGCAGAGAATCTCTTTTCTAATAGTCTTCACCATTCCGCTCTTATAGTTGAACTTTCCACTACAGATTGGAACATGTTAAGTACGTACAATAATACGATTGTATACGATTTCCATAATTCTGATTATGATAGCATTCACAATTTCCTTGACAATGTCGATTGGACAAATGTGTTTATGTGCATTCCCTTGATGATGATGTAGCCATGTTCTATAGAATAGTATTTGACACGGTAGCTAAGTTTTTACCTAAGATTAGGAAAAAAGATAAACTCTCTGAACCTTGGCTTGACAAGACCCTTAGACGTCTGAGAAACCACAGAAATAAACTTCACAGACTAATGAAGAATCAAGTTGACATTAACCACCGTATTAAAGAAGAATACGATTTAATTGCTCAGGAATTCTATACCAAATCTCACGAAGCGTATGACAGATACATTAAAACTACTGAGGAGAATATAATCTGCGACCCCAAGAAAATTTTTTGATTTTGTTAATATGAAGCGTTAAACAAGCGGCTACCCCTCTTCAATGTCCTCTGAAAATTTGATATTATCTTCTTCTCCTCAAGAGATTTGCAACTTTTTTGCTGACCATTTTCAAGAAGTTTTTAGTCCAGTTAGCATCCCAACATTGTATCGATTGCCAGTTGCGACTCAAACAATTTTCGCTGAAGATATGACCATGTCGAGATGTAAAATATTTACTGCCATTATGGAATTTGACAGTTACAAGGGAACTGGACCTGACCTCCTCCCTCTTTCTTTTATGATCAAGTGTGTAAAACTTTTCATACTTTATTCAATAATTCTCTCTCCTCTGTGCTATTTCTTTTGTATTGGAAATTTTCTTGTGTAGCACCAATTTATAAATGTGGCGATAAACGTTTTATTCAAAATGACAGAGGCATCGCCATTCTATCTGCTATTCCCAAACTATTTGAAAAAATCGTCTACTGCAAAATTTCTCCTCTGGTTGACGCTCGATTGAACGAGCAGCAGCATGGATTTAGGAAAGGTCGTTCTACTACAACGAATCTTATGGTGCTTGTTTCTGATGTTTTGTGCGAAATGGAGAAACGTGATCAAATTGACGAGGTCGATACAGACTTTAGCAAAGCATTCGACCAAGCTGATCACTCCATTTTGATCCCCAAGCCGAAACAATTCGGAATTGCAGGATCTTTACTAAAGTGGCTTGGCTCCTACCTCCACCACCGTTTGCAATTCGTGAAATTTCAAGGTCTTGTTTCTAAGAAATTCGACGTTAAATCCCTTGTACCTCAAGGAAGTCATCTTGGCCCTATTCTTTTTAATATTTTTATATCTGGCATACCGGAGGTTTTATCTGATATTCCTCATTTACTATATGCGGACGACCTCAAATCCTACCAAATCATCAGGTCACCATCTGACGCAACCTTTTTGCAGTCTAAACTGAACTCTCTAGACCATTGGTGCTCCGCGAACAAGCTCCCTCTTAACATTGCCAAAGGCCGCGCAATAAGCTTCTCTAGCAAAACTAAACGCATGCATTATACGTACTGCCTCAACAACACGGCACTCAGCAGGGTTGACAACATATAAGATCTCGGTGTCATCCTGGATGAAAAGCTCCACTTCAATCTACATTAATATAGATTGTTTTCCCAAGCAAGTAAACAACTTGGTTTCGATAAGCAACGAGCCAAAGAGTTTAAGAATCTCCGGGTTACTAAACCCTTATATGTTTCACTCATTCGTCATGTTTGTGAATATGCGGGCACTATTTGGAACCCGGCTTTCGAAATTCGCAGCCGAAGATTTGAGCCTATTCAGAAGCAGTTTTTACTGTTCATTCTATCTTTTCAACCCTTATGATATCAGTAATCTACCACCATACGAATATCGCCTAAACTGTATTAACTTGTTACCCCTTGCGTCAAGAAGGTTGCTGTTATCTGCCTGCTTCAGCTTCGTTGCATCAGAGACGTGGTTAATATCATCTATTTGAAAGAAAAGTTTGTGCTCAATCAGCCCTTGAGAGTCACTAGATCCCGACGATTGCTAAACATTAGAAACATTAAAAAAAAAAGAAATATTAAAAAAAAAATATTATGAAGGCTCTCTCTTTATAGTCTTCCCGTTTCCCCCACTATAATAATATAAATGTCCTGTGTATAAAATTAATATTTGAATTCATTTAGTTATTTGCCATTTGTTATACATATCATTATTTGTCATTTATTGATTATTTTATTTGTTATCTATTTGTAACTAATTTATTTATACGTTATTTATTGGTCTTGTTTTCATGTATACATGTAAATCTTGTTTGGTGAATAATTAGATAAATAGCTAAATTGCTCATTGCCAACCAAGCCGTACGGCATCTCTTTGCTCTTTTGTTTGTGGAGCACGAAATCGAGCCACACCCATAGCGAATCGCTGTAATGCATTCTAACAGCATGCACAAATCAAACATTTGCAGCAATGCAGATGTAATGCTTGAAAGTTGTTTTCCAAAAAGCACATAATTTACATATGAGCATTACTCGCAAAAATAAGGGGAAAATATTTTTGCAGCATACATCGGCTTGGGTAATGTTTTGTTATATTATAAATGCCATGTAATATTATTATACAAAATTTCTAGTATTTTATAAAAAGACCCGGGTTGCTTTACAATAAACGTCTTTATTGTTCGCTAATATATTGAGTACTAACTACAGGTTTCAAATAATGAGTATAAATTCAAAAGTTCATTAAGCCTGTGCATGTAAATGTAATTCCGGTCAATCTTCTTTTTCAACATCCTCGGCCGCGGGCTCGGATTCTCCTAGCGATGCTGGTATTGTAATTTCCAGTGGGTACAACAACTGCACTGGCCGTCGCGTCTTCTTGGAATCTTGAAAGCGAATTTCACAGGATCTCACCTTGCCGTCTCTACCAGGATAAATGTTTTGAACAATGGCAAGTTTCCAAAATAAACGAGGTACATTAGAATCATGCACCAGCACTATTTCGCCTTCCTGTAGGTTACGTGCAGATCCACCTTTGTTATGATGAAGGGACCTAAGTTGCTGCAGATACTCCAACTTCCAGCGGTTCCAAAAAAAGTTTGTTAGTCGGGATCGCTCGATCCATAACTGCCTTATGTTACTGTGAGACAGGTCGGATGACTGCACCATAGGAGATGGTAATGAAAAGGGCTGAATTCCCAATAAAAAATGCGAGGGAGTCAACGGTGGTAAATCCCGCGAATCTTGTGATATGTAGGTCAAAAACCAGGAGTTCACTATCATCTCCGCTTCAATAAAAAATGTGTTCAATTCGTTCAACGTAAGTGTAGATCTTCTTATTCCAGCCTTCAGGACATTTTCTACGCTCCTAATCCTCCCCACCATGGCGCTCTTTCCACTATAAACCTCCAGGTTATTCGCTGCTCATTTAAAAAAGTATGAAGGTTTTCAGCAATCAGGAAATTCTGCAAAACAGATAATTCCTTAGATGTGCGTTTGAAGGTTCTAGCATTGTCTGAATATATGTATAACGGACAGCCTCTTCTTGCGATAAATCTTCTCAGCCCAAGTAGGCAACTTTCAGTTGACAAATCCGGTGTCAATTCTAAGTGAACAGCTCGTATAGCGGCACAAGTGAAGAGCATAATATATACCTTTTCTGAGCTGGTTTCATATACAGTGGCCCCGCGAAATCGATGCCTGTTGTTTGGAAGGGCCTACAGGCTGTCATTCTTTCAATAGGTAAAGGGGCAAACGGAGGTGAGACTGGTTTGCCATACATTTGCTTGCAGAATACACATCTTGTGATTACTTTACGAATTAGCTGTCTTGCTCTAGCAATCCAATATTTTTCCTTAATACGCGATGATACAAGGTTAACGCCTCCATGCAGAGTCCTCTCATGCATATCTAAAACAATAAGCTCCCTCATGTAAGATTCACTTGGCATAATGATCAGATGAGTAGATGCAAAGCTGTCCAGTAGACGTAAGCGAGATTACATACGCAGAGCTCCCTGGTCATCCAGCACAGGATTCAACTCGATGATTTTTGAATTTGAAGCAAGTCTTTGATTATTGATAATCGAGTGTAGTTCATGCTTAAACCAAATTCCCTGAATGTAGGTAATCCAGTAAAGTTCAGCTCGTTGAAGCTCAGATGCTGTTAAGTACTTAGAGTTTCGATAAGCCGTAGGTAGTTGTTTGATTTTGTCCACAAATCTAAAACAGTATGCCGTGATTCGCAAAAGGCGCCCCAATCTGCTGTATTTACAATAATCGAGCAAAGGCTCTTTGATAGTTAAAATCTTGCTTTCAACATTCACCTTCAGTGAAGCAATCATCATACAGGAGTCTATTGTGCTATCAAATTCTGGCCATTTTTCACTAGGGCTTGAAAGCCAATCTGGTCCGTACTTCCAATTATTTGATTCAAGTAGATGCTCGGCAGTTAACTCTCTAGTCAGATGATCAGCTGGGTTCTGATTACCTGGACAATAGCACCAGTTTTCTTCTTGGCTTAGCTCTCTTATTTCTTTGACGCGATTTTGGACGTAAGATCTCCATTTGCGGGAGCGTCCTTTTATTCAAAATAAAGCTATCTTTGAGTCGACCCAAAAAAACTGTTGAAATTTAAATCTTAAAACGTTATGAAGGTAAGAATATAAACGGGCGCTAAGCAGCGCAGCAGTCAACTCTAAGCAAGACAGCGTCAGTGCCTATCTTTTATCATCTGCCTTAACAGTTTCTTCTTTGAGGGGAACAACTCGACTCTTAGCAATAAGCATTCTTAGAGAAAATTGCAAGTTTTTATGTATAACGCGTAAATAAGCCGTAAATTGGAATCGCCAATTCTTTCAGCTTGGGCGCATCATTTTTAATGTTGGTCCACTCAAGATACAAGTCGTCCAGTAAGTCCGCATCCCAGTCTAGGTTAAGTTTCCAGGTTCTTTGAAACAGGATTTTCAGTCTAATTGTGTACGGGGCAATCATTCCAAAAGGATCATATATTCTGGAGAGCGTTTTCAAGACAATTCGTTTTGATGCAGTTTGTGAATTCTCCTTAAATCCGATTACGGGTTCGATATCGGTTGACAGTTCATCGGCTCTAATAAACCATCTGATCCCTAGCACTTTTGAAACTTCGGTTTGTTCACCTTGTTCGATGAAAGATTCGCTGACTAACGCATTGTTACAGTGCCATTTCCTTAATTCATTGACGCTCGCTTCATGATAGCCACCGCATCTTTGTAAAGCCTTATAGCAGCCTTCTCGCTATCTACACTGATCACTAAGTCGTCCATATAAAAATATTCATTAAACAAAGTGCAGGTTTCTGGAAAGTTTTTGGCTTCGAACTGGATATGTTGAGAAATAGTGGCGTTGAGAATAAACGGACTACAAGTAACTCCAAACGTAACTCTAGCCAGTCGGTATTCGATTATTGGAGGTAATCTTGGCAATGAGTCTAACGTTTCTGTGAACCAAAAGAAGCGATGAGAATCGCGTTTTTTTTCATTAAGATGTATCTGTAAGAAAGTTTTTTCTGTACCAGCTGTAATTCCAACTCTCCCTAGTCTAAATCGCAGTAATATTTTGAGCAAATCAGGTAGTAAATTCGGCCCTGTAAATAAATGATCATTCAATGATAATTGATTCTGCTCATGAGCTGATCCATCAAAAACTATACGAAGCTTCGTCGTATCTTTATCTTTTCGGTACACCGGTTTATGGGGTAAATAATATAAATTCAATAGACACCCGTTCAGCATATCTAGCTGCTATAAATTCGCGCATCGCTTGATCATACTCCTTCAATTTCATATCACGCTGCAATAGCTTCCTAATTAAACTCATCGTACGGTGTAAAGCACCCTCGCGATTACTGTTCAGTTTGGATTGAAGAGATTTCTAAGGTAATGAAGCGATGTAATGATCTTTCTTTCGGACAATAGATTTGGAACTGAAGTCTTGTCTTAAATATTCGGTTTTATGTATTTCGGTATTAATTTCAATGGCTTCTAAATCCCAGAATTTCTTAAAATCAAACTGCTCGACAGTAGTATCAGAGCATGGCATGGTAGGTATTAAGTTGACATTTACGTCAGAGCATGAATTAGGTGAAGGCACTTGAATCGTCCAGCCAAACACAGCTTCAATAGCTACCAAATCATCTGTCAGACGTTTGATCTTTCCGGTGGTAATCTTCCAGTATAGATCTGCGCCAATAAGTATTGTGATGCCTTCTTCATAAGGAACCGCAGATAGCTTAATGTCAACTAATTGAAGCTCACAGAACAGCGAGCTTTCTTGATTTGGGACCGATAAAATATCGCAACAAATATTGGGTACCTCCACTACTTCTAAATAGAAGCGCTCATCACTAAACTGGCCTTTTAAAAATAAACACACACGGTTACATAGCCTCATAGGTGTTGGTTTGCTGCTGCCAAACGGAACTACACTCATTTCGTGAGAGCCAATTTTCGGAAGATGCAGCTTCCGGCTGACATCTGCGCGTAAAAACGAAATCTGACTAACAACGTCAAAAATCACACGAACCAGTAATTGATTTGAATTGCGCTCCGATGACGCTAATACTTTCGCAATTTGCAAGTAAACTTGCGTCAATGCTTGTCTCTTATCGCCACCTGCATATAAATTTATAGCGGGTTGTGAAACTGCTCTGTGTGCATCCGAGACTCCTTCCATAGTTCTCGAAATGCTTTGCCCACTGAACATATTTGCTGATACAGGGTTAGATTGTGTGCGTTCAATATACTCGCACATCGACGAAGCATGCCTGCCTTTCTTACATCTTTTGCAAAATACTCTTACCTTGCAATACTTCGAAGTATGACCACTACGTGTACAACAAAAACATCTACCACTTGCTTTGAGCAAGGTTTTGCGTTGTGTTAGAGAGAGCATCGCATTGCAATCTTCCGCTGTATGCACATTGGTTTTGCAGAAAAAGCACTCACTGCTGTTAGAATGTGCGGTAAAAAGACCAGCCGCCGTTTTTCGCAACTTAGAAGATGTCGAAAATGAATTTCTTGACGCTTCATTCGATTTTTCCAGTGATTCGACTTCGTTTTTCAGGAATGAAACTAGAGCTTTTGTTTGATGATCTCCATTAGACAACAAAGTAGCAGAAGAAAGCTTGTGGCTATCGTCGTCATTGTCAGCTATTACATCCTCAGTAGGATATTTAT
This sequence comes from Nemotelus pantherinus, assembly GCA_963978885.1. Taxonomy (NCBI): domain Eukaryota; kingdom Metazoa; phylum Arthropoda; class Insecta; order Diptera; family Stratiomyidae; genus Nemotelus; species Nemotelus pantherinus. The sequence continues at coordinate 158,169,696 of OZ022264.1, read as the reverse complement.
AACTTCGATAAAAATCAACACGCATATCATTAGGCATACATTTGAGCAGCACTGATTTCAACATAATATAGTAGTGGCTAGATGGAACCCCGAGAACCGTTAATGATATAGTGCAACTTGTTATCAAGTTATATAGTTGTCGTAAGCCACAGACATCGTTCCTCGATGTGACTGGATTTATAGAAAGTAGCTGTTGCATACGCTTATCTATTACTTTCTCTGTGCTTCCATATTCATCGCGTAGAAGCGAAATGGCGGCATCGTAGCAATGCTCTGTAGGCGTAAATCCAGCAATGACATCTGCGGCTCTTCCACATAAAACCGATTGTAGATAATTGAATTTATCTATTGTGCTGAACGTATTATTCTCATGAATAGTAGTACGATATTGCTCCCAGAACAGTGACCATTTTTTTAAGTTCCCCGAAAACTTTCGCAACTCCAATTTCGGTAAATGAACTCCAGGTTTACGTGCATCAGGAGTTTTGATAGAGTTTTGAGTCGCTGGATGTAGTGAGTTTTGTAATTCACGTACCTTGTTTAATCGCTGTTTCAGGCGGGCGATCACACTGACTGCCACATCTTCATATTCCGTTATTTTTCACAATCTCGTTTCAGCTCTTCCGCATATAATGAGCTTATCATACCGCGCACCGATTCATTCGCTTTTATTAAATTGTCATGCGCATTTATAATTCGGTCCAAATACACCGTTAGCTCCTTTTCGATCACATCTAATTCATCCGAATTGTTATCGGTCGTGTTATCCATTACGATTTATATTATAAATTTACCAATTTTCACCATAACCGGTTTTAGGCACCATATACAAAATTTCTAGTATTTTATAAAAATACCCGGGTTGCTTTACAATAAACGTCTTTATTGTTTGCTAATATATTGAGTACTAGCTACAGGTTTCAAATAATGAATATAAATTCAAAAGTTCACACATAGATTGAGCCTGTGCATGTAAATGAAATTCCGGTCAATCTTCTTTTTCAACAATTATTAATGTCTTTTATAATATGGGTCACTATAAAATGCTTCAAGTTCTTTGGGATTGCCAGTAAAAATTGGTATGCACTCTAATGCCATCTCAGTATCGAAGTTACTCATCTTGCTAAGTTTTCAATTAGCTCAATTTTCAGAAAAAAATAACTCGCTTGTTTCATATTTTGTTAAGAAATATTTTTCCTCTTGACGTGTGCTGCTTAGGCTCATTTAAAAAAATGTGTTTTACTTCCTCATACCAAAGACCATATGAACTTTTTTTTGTACCTCCATTATGCTTTTTGCCAATTAATTAAACTAATTTAAGTTCTTTTTTATTTGTCTAAGAGAAGCCATTTTATTATATTCTCTAATCTAATCTGTTTAATTTCATTAAATTTGCTTTCTATTGAAAACATATTATTTATAACTTCATCTTACAGTTTATAATTTTTACATCATAGGTTTCATTAAATGAATTTGTTTTCATTTTCATTATTGATGCAATAATTTGCGTTGGTTTTCGTTATTAAATTTTAATTTTTAATATTCTTAAATATGTATGTTATTTTGAATAATAATTCTTGAATCTTTTTTTTGTTTGCCAAAATTCAGTTTTGTGTTTCGTATTCGTGTTAATTCCTACTTTCCATATTATTTGCAACGTAATATCGCTTATTTCGAAGGTTCTGTTATTTTTACAAATTTTCGAAGAAAATTAGTACTAAACTCGTTTCGCCGAAAATTCATATTTCTATATATATATATATATATATATATATATATATATATATATATATATATATATATATATATATATATATATATATATATATATATATATACATATATATATATATATATATATATATATATATATATATATATATATATATATATACTTAGTCCTGCCATAAGTTCTGTCACATAATTTCTCACATTGGCAACAACTTTATTTTATGAGGGACATTTCAATATCGGCCAGTTTTATCAACGTCATAATGTTGTTGACAGTTGATGGTCATTTAAAGTTTGTTTGTTAACGTGTGAAGATGGAATGGGGTGTAATAGAAAACCGAATTGCAGTGATTGCACTACATAAGTGTGGAAAATCCGCGAGTGAAATTTTCAAGTTGTTGTGCCCGTTAAAAATAACGCAAAGATTTGTGTATCGTGCGATCCAGAGATATAACAAGATCCAGACTATTGAAGATTGACCTCGTTCTGGACGTCCGCGTGATGTACGTTCTTCTGCTGCCATCAAAGCGGTCGGGAGTCGAATTCGTCGAAATCCGCTTCGTTAACAACGAATCATGGCTCGAGAGATGAACATCTCCACCCGAAGTATGTCTCGCATCATAAAATCGGACCTCGGGATGAGTGCCTTTCGACGATCAACGGGACATTTGCTGACTGAGCAGTTGAAGCAAATTAGGAGCACCAGATCGAAAGGGCGGTACGGCAACAACAAACATCGAGAAATTTTATTTACCGATGAAAAAATTTTTACGGTGGAGGAACATTTCAACCGCCAAAATGATAAGGTGTATGCCCACAGCTCCAGAGAAGCCCGAGAAGTTGCCACTAGGGTACAGCGAGGACATCATCCAGCATCAGTCATGGTATGGTGGGGTGTCAGCTACGAAGGGGTCACCGAGCTTCATTTTTGCGAAAAAGGCGTAAAAACTGCAGCGAAAAATTATCAAACGGACATCTTGGAGGGATGTGTGAAGCCGCTGAGCTCTACGCTATTCAACAACCGACATTGGGTTTTCCAGCAAGATTCTGCGCCAGCCCACAAAGCTCGAACCACACAAGCGTGGTTGGAAACCAATATTCCAGAGTTTATAAGGGCAACGGAATGGCCTTCTGGGAGCCCAGATTTGAATCCCCTGGACTACAAACTGTGGGCGGAGTTAGAGTCCATGGTGTGCACGAGACGACACCCAAATATCGAGAGCCTTAAGCGATCTTTGACAGAAGCAGTAGCTAATTTTCCGCTAGAAACAGTGCGTACTGCTATCGATGACTGGCCCAACAGATTAAAGAGCTGTGTAAAGGTTAAAGGTGGCCACTTTGAATAATTTGTTGCTTATTTTACTTCCATTAGTATGCCAAAATAAAATATATTTTCCTTTGTCAAAAACTCTTTCATTTATACAAAAATTGCCCATATACGTGTGACAGAACTTATGGCACGACTATGTATATATATATATATATATATATATATATATATATATATATATATATATATATATATATATATATATATATATATATATATATATATATATATATATATATATATATATATATATATATATATATATATATATATATATATATATCATCAAAATGATTAAGGAAGATAATCTCTGGAGTGGCCGATCCGATTGAGATGAAACTTTCGAAAAAAGTATATGTATTTAGTAGGTAGGTTCACGACTTGCTAAAATTCAGATATCCTAAATTTTTTCGTGACGGCGAGCGTTTTAGTGAATTTTGAGGTACTCCTATATTTCCAAGCAGCGTGAATTTGCGTTCAAAATAAGTATTGAAAATGAAAACTTATTATGTTTTTAGCTTGTCTATGATAAAAAATTGGAAATTTTGAGCCGTGTGTGGGTGCAGCGTGCCAAGTAGGCAAGGATTTTTTTTCAAATTTTGATTTGTCATTACTTCTGATAAAAAACATTGGACCATCGTGAAATTTGCAGAGCGTATTGATGTTAACTAAAGTTTAATACACATGGATTTCCAAGGTAGTGCGGATAACCCTGTAGCTGCGGCAGGCTCTTGAAGAAAAATCTTTCAAATCTGTTAATAGTTCTATCCATCATTTTCGCATGGCAAGCTACGGAACTTGATCCGTAGCCAAAACAAACCATCGTTGGCGCGATGGATTCGCCTGGCCGTGGAATGCAATGTAAGCAAATATTTACATTGTATTTTATCGGTTGTGCGAGTTTGTCGCGCCAATCATGCACAAGCATAATCATGCGATGTCAACCGACACCGCATCATAACACAAAGCAAACGGTCGCGTCACGCTCTGTGATGTTGTCCCATGGTCGGGAATGCAATGTAAGCAAGACGTTTACATTGTATTTGCCGACTGTGGGAATGCATCGAGCAGTCTGTGGTCGCGAAAATTTTGATGCGTCGACGTTTTTGTTTTTTTGCGACAATGATGGATGGTGCGGCAGGTCAGTCGTCAGCGATCATTTGGGAACGAATAAGCTCAAATTGAATTCCATCTACAATTAGAGAATTTATTTCAAATTGTCGGATTTCTGAATTATGTTTTTATTATTGTGTACTGTTTTTATTATTGTGCGCATGCCGTCCGAATAAAATTTTTATAGATCGAGCAAAACGGTTATGTTAGTTTTTGTGAAGAAAGGTGGAAGACGATCGAACAAAACGGTTGTTTTGGTTTTGTGAAGGAAAGTGGAAGACGGTAAGGTCGGCACTCAAACGCACTCTCGCGGCCGAACAAAAGAGTTCGGTCCTCAACAAAATCATTGAATCTCCTGAAAATTTTTGATTTTTGACAAAAAATTCAAATCGTTGATAAATTTTAACGTTTGTGCATCATGTCAATTTGAAATTTTTAAAATTCCGATTTGCACAAGAACGCATCACTAAATTACCTCTATTTTCAGCACTCGAAAGTTCTGTTCACGAGAACTGACGACCGGATTATCCGATCATAATGAAATTCACAGGACATGTTGGAGTCAACTAGGACCAGGTCTGATTGAAATGCGGGCAACCCTGTGGCAGTGGTGCCATCTTGAAAAATCACTGAAAAAAAAACAGCTTTTTGGCCTATAATTGGATTCAGCCATCAGATTTTAACAAAATTCACACAATATTTGGATCTGTTTTAAAACAACATTACTGAAAATTTGGCTGAAAAATTAGAATAGAATTGCCAGCTATTGTTTAGTACTAAGTATATGTATGTAGGTCACATCAAATTGTATTATCATCAAATTCATTCATTTCCATTGTTGACATTAAATTGTGTAGAAATATATACAGTCAAGTCAATAGTCGTTGTTTCGTACATTTATAGCACGCGTAATTTGACTACGCATCAATTCATTTTCACTGGTCAATGTATGTTTGTTATTATATTGCACTTATTCGCTGATCAATTCATGTTTTCGTTTTGTATTCATTTCACTATTCAATGTATGTTGTTATTGTATTGTACTTATTCGCTGATTAATTCACGTTTTCATATTGTATTAATTCACGGGTCAATTTTGCTGATGCAATTAGGCTATGTTTGTTTTATTGAACTTTGCATTTGTCAACTTAGCAATAAGTTTACATAAATAAGCTGAAGAATAAAGAAACTATAGCAGTTCGACAGTATTCAGTTGTGTGTTTTATTCCTACAATTTGAAGTCGTGCTCATTTTGCCAAGGTGTAACACCTTTGACAAATTCTAAGCTATTAGCCAGGGTGCAACACCTTGACTATCAACACTCGGTAAGATAAATATCTTACTTTTGAAATTAAACCATCGTTGTTATTGTCTAGGTGCAACACCTTTGACTGGTAACAAACCAATAGCCAAGGTGCAACACCTTGACTAACATCAGAGTTAAGGTAAAAGAACCTTATCTTAAACAGCTATGATGATTTTTGTCTCCTAAATCTTGCGAATTTGCTCAGCAAAATAAAACTTTGTTCCTTATAACTTCCGGTGCAGTCATGATATCAAAATGAAGTTTATGCAGAGATTTTGATGTGAGCCAAATGTCATAGGAATTTCGTACAAAAATCATGAAAGGGCTGCCAGCTATGACCATTTTTGTAATTTTTTGGAATTTCTTTACTGCGCGATTATGTCATTAGATTTGCAAATGGGAACGATCCTGCAGTAAAAATTAATAACAAATATAAACATTTTAAAAATTTGAAAAGTTTTGAGGGTGGTAACGCAAAAGTTTTTTTTTCACCCGTATAACTTGTAGCGCAGTGATTCAATCGAATCGAAATTTATTGATTGGGTTTTGTTGAACGTGAAGCAGATTTGGTATATATTTTGCTTTCCTGCTGACACAGGGTAACCAGCTTTAGCCATTTTCGTAACTATTGCATCAACAGATGCTTCAAATTACATATTCATATGCAAAACATTTGCAATAAAACTCAGAAACCAATTTTTAAATTTTCGGAGTTTTGAACATTTTTTGGATGGCAGCCTCAAACAACGTTAACCACTAAAGCTTTCGACGAAATCCTCCGATGAGAACGAAATTCAAAGGATAAGTTACTAGAGTATTTAAGTATGAGCTTGTTATGGCAAACTTATTGCTGCTTCGTTGGGAAAATGTTGCCAGCACTGAACATTTTCATCATTTGTGTTTTAGTTGAGTTCTGTTGCTTTGAACAAGGAATGGTTGATATGATTCTACAAAAAAGTGTATTACGTCTTTCCACATTTTTTTGTCACTCAAAGACAATTTCTCCGAAAATTAGTTTTCTAACGGTTCAGGTGCGCTAGAGTTTTTTTTAATTATAATTTAAATTCAATTTTTCATAATTCGTATATATAATTTCTGTAGTCGTCCAAGATTCGTTGTCTGTCTCGTACTCGAAATCTGCATAGCTCGAAATTTTCAAAAAAATTAACAGATGTTCTTGTCGAATCCCCAAATGTAGTCGGTCTCCAAGGTTCTTAAGTTGATGCCGCTCTAAAAGTACAGGACTCTCATTCACAGGAATGTAGGCTGCAGAATCGTCTTTCCCATAATTTGCAATTATTATTCTACTTGCAAAATGTTGTTATGCTCCAATTCAGTATGCGCTCGAAAAATGTAGAGTCGTGACTCACAGGGTCGTAACCGGCTAGATCTCGATTCACAGGATCGTAGTTTTGAGGATCGCCATGTAATATTATAAATGCCATATAATATTATAGATGGCTTTTATAATATGGGTCACTCTGTTTGCGTGGCGAAATTGGTCGCCGCGTAGCAAGACTACAAACAATAGCGCCACCGAATTAATAAAAACTAGGCGTGTTTAATTGACCCGTCTGTATGGCTGCCGACAAAACTGGCGTTCCAAGACAGACTAACTTTATTGTCTAATGTCCGATCTTAGATAATAACATTTTCGTTTAATCACCAAGTGAAAAATATATGCACTAAAATGTATGGATTTGGTTTTTGATGTTATTTTTAATGCTAAGTGTACTTGTTTGAGTCTTCGCTAAGTTAAGTCTAATTTTAGTGCTCACCATTTTCTTAAAATGGCGCTAAAATCACCAAGTGAATATTTTTAATATGTAATGACATTTGTGTGTGTTTACATTATAGTATTCACAACAGTTTGCTACAATACATAAAACGAAAAGATGAAAATTTCAGAGCATTTCAAATAGCCACAGGTTAGTAAAATGTAAAGGATACTTCATTAAGAATCATGCAGGGGCAAGCTTGGCCGCCAGTCCAAGTAGCAGCACAAATTCAACCATGTAACGTGTAATGCTTGCTGAATGCTGAGCAAGCATTTTCTCCACATTTAGGGTCATGCAGAGGTATGATCGGTCACCGATCCACCCTTCAGTAAGCATTTCTCATAGATGGCAGGTGTGTGAAAATTCAATGTCGGCCTTTCCAAAAAGTTCTTTTTATAAAGCTATAAAGCTGAAAGCTCAAAGATCCCCTTGTAGCCTTGCCATCCTAGGGCATCCAATGTTAAAAAAAATGAGCCGGGTATGGATCTGTAATACTTCCATGCATTATACGGAATGCTTACGGATTACTTTTCCCGTTGAATACTAACGCGGCGCTCTTCTTGTGCGATTTCTTGTTCATCTGCAGTGGATTGATTCACATAATTTCCGAAGTCTTACTGCACTGCGGTTTCGTGGTGAAAGATTAAATCTTCTGACTCGCGGAATCGTAATGAAAATAGAAATTGCGGCGCACCTGCGCACAGCTAGCGCAATGACGTTGTATACGGATCTAAATTTTTTGCTCATACAAAATGTGTGAGAAAATAAATTTTCTTCTTAATGTTTTTTTATTGATTTCCAAATGGTTTAATAGTTGTTCTATTATTTAGGGCAGACACAAATCTAACCAATCAAAGATCATAATTATCTTGAGTTATAAGTCATGTAAAAAACCCCACATTGTTTTATATTTAACATATATGTGTGCGTGGGTTGGGGGAGAGGCGCATTGGCACCTCTAAGCACTCAGGCCAAAGGACCAAATGCTTCCATTTCCCCCTGCCTACCATAGTTTCTCAGACTTCTTGATGAAGTCTAAGATCACTGAAAGGGGAAAAGAGGCTATCTTCTGCATGCGTGCAGCATCCCAGCTAGAACATTGATATCTGAGACCGGCAAACGCTGGACATTCAAAAAGTAAATGCTCCGCAGAGTTAGCCTCTTCTAGGCAGGATGAACGGAGGTCATCCTGCATAGCACCTATTCGGTACATATGTCCTCCTAAGCAATTGTGTCCAGTCAGAATGCCTATCATGGCTCTGCAAACTTTCCTGCTCTTATTGAGTAAGAATCCTGCAGTCACATGATTGGGCTCTGAAAGGAAGATCTTCGGGTGCCTGGCCACCCCAGCAGTCGTTCATATATCTTTGTGAGCATCATCTACCCACTTTCGAAGAATGGCACGTGCAGATGCGGTCGGCACACCCAAGGTGGGCTCAGGGCCCTGTAGTGGTAGTTCTTAGCCGTGCTTCGCAATCGCGTCAGCATTT
>OZ022264.1:158143448-158155948 GCA_963978885.1 Nemotelus pantherinus | reverse complement strand
AAAATTATTTATTTACTTATATATAATAATATATATATATATATATATATATATATATATATATATATATATATATATATATATATATATATATATATATATATATATATATATATATGTATATATAAATATATAAATAATATAAATTTAAATATATAAATATATAAATAATATAAATAATATAGAAATAATATATATTTATAAAGGAACAATGAAAATGCTGGTGTCGGGCTCTGGCGATATCAAGATTACCAAAGACTGCAATGTCCTACTGCACGAAATGCAGTATATATAAATGTGTTATCAATCTTATTTATAAATATAAAATATATATATATATAAAATATATATAAATATAAAATATATATAAATATAAAATATATATAAATATAAAATATATATAAATATAAAATATATATAAATATATAAATATATAAATATATAAATATATTAATGAAAAATTAAATAAATATATAAATAAAAAATTAAATAAATAAATAAAAAATTAAATAAATAAGTAAAAAAATAAATAAAAAAATAAATAAATAAATAAAAAAATTAATAAATAAATAAATAAATAAAAAAATTAAAAAAATTAATAAAAAAATAAATAAAACAATAAAAAAATAAATAAAAAAATAAAAAATTGAATAAAAAAATAAAAAAATATTTAAAAAAATAACAAAATAAAAAAATAAACAACAAAATACAAAAATAAAAAAATTAATAAAAAAATAAAAAAATAAAAAAAAAATAAAAAAATTATATTAAAAATTATATATAATAATAAAAAAGTAAATAAAAAAATTAATAAAAAAATTAATTAAAAAAATTAATAAAAAAAATAAATAAAAAAATTAATAAAAAAATAAATAAAAAATCAATAAAAAAATAAATAAAAAAATAAATAAAAAAATAAATAAATAAATAAATACATAAAAAATAAATAAAAAATAAATATATAAATAAATAAATCAATAAATACATAAATAAATAAATGAATAAATAAATAAAAAAGTAAAAAAGTAAAAAAATAAAAAAAAATTAAAAAATAAAAAAATAAAATAAAAAAAAAATAAATAAATAAAAAAAAAAAAAGTAATAAATAAAAAAATTAAAAAAAATAAATAAATAAATGAATAAATAAATAAATAAATAAATAAAAAAATAAATAAATAAATAAATAAATAAATAAATAAATAAATAAATAAATAAATAAATAAATACATAAATACATAAATACATAAATACATAAATACATAAATACATAAATACATAAATACATAAATACATAAATACATAAATACATAAATACATAAATACATAAATACATAAACAATAAATAATAAATAATAAATAAATACATAAATACATAAATACATAAATACATAAATACATAAATACATAAATAAATAAATAAATAAATAAATCAATAAATAAATAAATAAATAAATAAATAAATATATATATATATATATATATATATATATATATATATATATATATATATATATATATATATATATATACATTTATTACGGGTAGTACACCATTATTTTGGTCTGTACATTACCATTGTATGTAAGCGTTTTATCAGTGGAGTTTTTATATAATAACTGCTACTTCGGTGCGTTTTTATGTTTAACTCAAATTTTTTTATTAAAGTTGGAGATACGTACTGTACCGTGATTTTAGACAACGGTACATATGAATTTATTTATTGTTAAAGAAAATAGCATGAAATAAACGAAATTTAAAATTTGTTTTTGTAATGGTGCTCTTACACGAGCAACTTTCAGAGCAATTCATAAGCAGCATAACAAGTCGTTAACAAAGAAAATGATCAATGCTTGCATACACTGCATTTTCCCAGTCTCCCACAATCGGCTCACGTCAAAATCAAATTACATGATCAATTTGGTTTTAATCCGATGAAACCGTCAAAAGTTAAAGGGATAGAAAGATGTTTGGGATCAAAAAATTAAAAATGCTTGGGACCAAAAAAATTCTGGAGCTTAAAAAATTTAAACTTTGATAACTTACTTTCATTACAAGATCATTATCATTTCAAAATTTTAGGACGATATTGCTTAGTAAAGATATTGTAAATAAATACAAAACCAACAATAGCTGGCAAACCTATAGGAGTTTTTTAAAAAGCTTCCTTCTGAATAATGCCTAAAATAAGTTCTAGTTATCACATGAAATTCGTTTTGATGTCATGACTGCACTGGAAGTTATAGGGGCAAAAGTTTTATTTTGGAGAGCTACTTTTCAAATCAGAAGACCCCAAAATTACCAAAGCTTGCAGCACCGACCGAATTTTTTAATTACATTTATACCAAATATGGCTTTATGAAAAGTTCAGCTGCTGGGTCAATTTCATGAAAATTTGATAACTGGATGGATCATAGGGCAAAAAGCAGTTTTATTTATTAATAATTTGATGAAGGGAATTATAAGCAACATGATGAAGGGAATTATGGCTTTAATGAGAACAACAGGAAAGCTCTCTCGAAAGTACTGTCAATAAAGATAATTGGTCAATGTAAAACTAAAGACATTTTTGCATTGCTTGATGATGCTTTAACCTTGTCTCTTATTAATGAAAGTCTGGCTGATGAGCTTGGTTACGATGATCCGAAAACGCCATTTAAAATGCAATGGATCAATAACCAAATAAACGAACATGAAAATTCAAGAGCGTTAAGTTTGATAATCAAAGGGATTTTAAATGACAAGCTATATATTGCGCTTTGTCAAAACAATACCAGACCTTGCATTGCATACGCAGTCAGTTCATTTAAAACACATGACTAAACAATGGTAATTTTTGAAAGAATTTTCTAATTCAATTCAGGGTGCCGCACATCCTAAGATTTTAATTGGACAAGATAATTGGCCAATATTAGTTGCAAGCAAGTTGACTTATTCTAACTGGGATGGTCCAGTATTTCATGATAACATGCATACTGGACATGAGCAGAAGAAAAATTTCATGTGTCTTGTAAAGTGATTTTTCAAAATGGCAACAATGGCACAGAGTTTCTTACATTTTCAAATCGCTTCTATCAGACCGGGTCCTACTTAATACCAGTATATTCTATGGATATCAGATGTATTTGTGTTAAATTATAAGTTCCCCTGTACAAAAGTCTCTGATGCTTAAACTATAAACAATAAACAACGTCCCTCACTGAAGGACAATGTGAAAAAAATTAAAGATGTCATGCTGGTAAATTTAACAGTGACCATCAGGCAAGTAGCTGAGGTCACAGTCATCTTGCATGGAAGTATTGAAAGAATCGTTGTCCACGTATAACATATGAAGAAAGTCTCTGGGCGTTGGGAGCCAAGAATGTTAGCTGACTGGCAAAAGAAGAAACAAATCGACCTTTCGAGAGTGAATCTCGAAAAGTTCCAGGCAGATCAAGAGATTTTTTATCATGTTTCGTGATCATGGACTAGATTGAAATTTTTATGATTCAGAAACCAAACAGCAAACGATGACATGGAAACAACCCTCTTCACCAACGCCAAAGGAATTCAAAGTGTCCAGCTCGGCGGGAAAGGTTATGAATGAGTTTTTTAGGACGCTGAAGGAACTATCATAGTGAGATATTTGGAAAAGGGAGCCACTATATCAATCTCTTACTACGCAGACCAAATAAGAAGATAACGAGAGACAATGAAGAAAAAAAGACGTGGCAAACTGCGAGCAGGAGCTCTGTTTCATCAAGTTAACGCTCCGACTTGCAAAGCTGAAGTTTCAATGGCTGCAATTTAAAAAGTCTAAAAGAAGTTGCTAAACACTTCTTTGAAGTATTATATCAACCATTTCTTACTCAAAGGAACAAATATGATATTCTGACTGCATTTCCTACTACACAAATGACGAAAATGCTCAGTGCTGGACACACTTGTCCAACACAGCAGAATAAATCCTACCATAACATACTCGTGTTTAATCAACCTTTTCTTTAAATTTTGTTTTCATCCAAGGATATCGTCGAAAGTTTATGCAATTAAACTATGTTTGGGGATCCCATCCGAAAAATTTCCAAAACTCGAAAAAATTATATATCGGTTGCTCATTTTATTGTTAATGCTTTGCTTATGAAAACAAAATAGAAGCATCTGTTGGTGCAATATTTACGAAATTGTCTGGTGCTGGCAATCATACGTTAGTACCATAGCTGCTCCACGTTGAGTTAAATCCACCCAGTGATTTTTGTGTCAATTAAATGGCTACGCTGGAAGCTTTAAGAGTGAATTGAATTTTATTGTAACCATTCTCAAAACTTTTCAAATTTTCAAAACCTATTTTGAAACAACAAAACAAATATTTGTTGTTAACTGTCATTGCAGAATCATGCTCATGATTTTTCAATGAAATTCTTACGGAATTAGAAATGTGGCAACATTCACTTTTCACATGAATTTCGTTTTGATTTCGTTACTGCATCGGAAGTTATAGGGAAAAAAGCTTTATTTGCCTGAACAAATTTACAATATTAAGGAAACCAAAATTGCCATTACTGGCGACCCTATACTAATTTTTCAATAACATATCTATGGAATCTATCTTAGAGTAAAGTTCACCTACTGCGTGAATTTTGTTAAAATCTGGTGGCTAAATCGGAAGCTTTAAGCCAAAAACCAGTTTTTTTTTCGCAGAAGTTTTTAAAAATGGCACCACTACCACATTATTGCCGGTATTTCAAAATCACCTCTACCAGATTTGGTCCTAGCTAATTCCAACATGTTCTGCAAATTTCATATTGATCGCATTATCCGATCGTCAGTTCTCGTGAACAGAAGTTTTGAATGCTGAAAATGGAGGCAATTTGATCATGGGTTGCCGTCCTGGTTTAAAGCGGAATTTTGAAAATTTTCTTATGACTTGGTACCAACAAGTCAAAATTTATAAATAATTTGGATTCATTTTCAAAGATGAAAAAAATTTCAGGAGGGTCGATGATTTGAAGGATTTTTTTTCAGGAGCCTGCTGTAGGTACAGCGTTATCTGAGCAGTCTTGAAATTCCATGTGTATTAAGTTTTAGTTTACAAAAATACGCTCTGCAAATTTGACGGTGATCTATTGTTTCTCTCAGAAGTTGTGACAAACCGAAGTTTCAAGAAAAATCCTTGCCTACTTTTAGGCACCCAACGCCTACACAAGGCTCCAAATTTCCAATTTTTTTTATCATAGAAAAGCTTGAAACATGATAGGTTTTCTCCCTCAATACATTTTTTTGACAAAAATTTACACTGCTTGGAAATATAGGAGTACCTGAAAATTCACCCAACTGCCCGCAGCCGCCAAAAAACTTAAGATATATCTGAATTCGAGCAAGCCACGAACCTATATACATCAATGTTTTCCGAAAATTTAAGCTCAATCGGATGGGCCACTTCCGAAATTATCTCCCTTAATCATTTTGCTGATATATATCTATATATATATATATATATATATATATATATATATATATATATATATATATATATATATATATATATATATATATATATAATATATATATATATATTTATACTAGGGGGCTTTGCCCCTGCTCGCTTCGCTCGCCAGCCCCTAGACCATTTACGATTTTTAATTATACATTTTACTGGACGTATGTACTAAAGCCGTGCGGAAATCAATAAAAGTTCACAGTCGCAGAGATCAATTTTTTGCTTACTTAGATCTGTAGAAAATGTTTCATCCAAACCTCGACAAATACTTCAACGTCGTTTAACAAAAAAAATGGATGGTTATGTTCTGCGGGTCTCATTTTCCTTTCCTTCTCATAACGCTTCCTCAAAAACGATGTTCTTTGTAATTTTCTTTTCCGAACGACATTCTATTTTTATACCGGCTCTGGTTGTACATCGCGACAATGCGACGTCGTATAGCTGTCCGTGGTTTTGAACTATTAACCCGACTTTCTCAAAACTTTGGCCTTGAGATTTGTTGATTGTCATGGCGAAAGCAAGTCTAACGGGGAATTGTAATCGCTTCAGGACAAATGGCATGTCCGTCGAGCCCATAGTGTCGATGGTAATTCTTTGTATATGTACAATTGTCCCCTTCTTATCACCCGTCAGTAGCTCGGCGTGTCAAATTCGTCGGTCGATCTTGCGTACGATTAATCTCGTCCCGTTACACAGTCCGTCCGAAATACATAAGTTACGTAATAACATAACTATACATCCCGTCTTTAAGTTAAGTTCTGCCGGTGGTAGGCCGGAAGGTGTCAATGAGGCTAGGTATTCCGATGGATACTGTAAAGCTGTATTTTCGTGATCAGCTTCGTCCCGGCCAAGAGAGTGGGCTGAATCAACGGAAATACACTTTACAGTTTCCCCGGGCATTCTTTCGAGAATGCAGTTGTTTAGTTTTTTTACTTCATCGTTACGCGCGGCCAGTATAGCTCGCTGCGCCAAAAAACCCGTCGCGTCGGATGCGGCGCGCATGTTAATGGTCAGTTGGTACTTCTTAAAAAGCGGCCAGTAAATGCTGTTCTTCAAGCAGGCCTCGTAAATCTGCTTTCATCCTCCTTTTTTTTCGACTGGCAATACTTGACAAAAGTTGGCACCGAGAATGAAATACTTGCCGGCGAACGGTTTCTCGCTTCCGAATATATCATGAAGTGTACGGTCAAATCTAGTCAGTATGGTCTGAGGTATCATCGACGCCTCATCCCAGATAAAGACCTCCGTCTCGTAAAGCTGGTCTTTCAGTTTATTCGACCAATTCAGCATAATAGTAGGATCGTCGTACTGTAGATGCAGATTGAAAGTCTTATGTGCCGTTCTTCCATACGGCAGAAATACAGCAGCAATCCCAGTTCAGGCAATCGTTGCGATTTTTGTTTGTAAGTGTCTGCAGCAATGAACCAGGCACTTGTAAACAAAAGTCTTATCGGTTCCGCCGGGTCCATCAATAAAGAATAGATTATTTGGCGGATCTTCGCCGGTTCGATTTTTGAATGATGATGTAATAGCGTCAAATACACGGTGCTGGTCATTATTCATCTGCAGATACATTTCTTTGTAAAGGGCTTTATGTTCTTCAACGGTGAAGTCCTCTTTCTTCTTAACAATTTCTTCTATTTCAGACTCGTCGATGGCTTTCTTCGGCAGTCCAAATTGTTGCAAGGTAAAACGTTCCTTCTCCAGGAGGTCTCTAATTATTGACAGGGCGGTACTTGCATTTTTTTTCAGAAAGCGGTTGCTTGAATTTCTCCCACATGGCGAAGGCATCAATGTCACCGCCGATTATCAAGTAAACGAAGAAGTGTCTAAATCTGTCGGGCATCATGACTGACGCGGCATCTGACAGTATTTCTTGCATATACGTATCGGATTTACAGATACCCATTAATCTAGATGCCTCGTGGAATGTGGAGCAGAGTACTCCATCGACTGTTTTCAGATGATCGAACAACGTAGCACCTTTAACGTACTGCAGAATTAATTTCAAATGGAACCGTTCGATGTCACGCGGCGAGACAATGTTCAATCTCGATACTATTTTGCAAGAATTTTTACGTGGCACCCATTTACATGTTCCTTTATTCCACGTATAATGTATGGGTATTTGGTGATACAGGAAACGCTTGGCATTTTTATCAGTAGAGCACAGCTTGAAATAAGCCAAGAGTTTTGACTGTGACTGACTTTTCTTTATCGCGTTCACCTCTTCTCCGACCTTAGACGGAACGTATTGGTTGTTAGGAGTGTGTACAGGCAGCGACTCTACGGCATGACTTCGTTTTTGCATAGGGAGTTCTGCCAAATGCCAAGCACATTCCATAGCACTGACGTAGCGACAATCTACGTAATTCTTTATCTCGTCGTTGTTATCTTCTTCATTTTTTGTAATTTTTGCACGATCGTGACCTTTATGATATATTTGTAGATGTATTTTATACTCATTACGGACGCACAATACTCGACGTTCAAATGGCAATCGAAACGCTTCAGTAAGTACGGATTGTACGGTACTATCATACTTTTGTCGATGTTAATTATCTTTCCAGCCTTTTTACCATGATACGTATGGCATTCTGACCGATTATCGCGTAGCCTGTAAGCTGGAAAACCTTGCTTTGTCATGTCTGTTTCATCACAGAATTCCTTTGGAAATTTTTTAATACATGTCTTCTTTTCTTCGTCCCAACACGGGCTTTTCGACGTATGCGGTTCATGAGACATGTGCTTTATTACCTTGTACCATAGACTTGGATCCTCATCTTTATTGGGTATTTCGGCGCAGACGTATCTGTCGACAGATTCCGGTGTCAATAATTTTTCGTGAAGCGTTACCAACAGGTGCATGTGCCGCAATCCTCGCTTTTGGAACTCGATCGTATATACGTACGCTCTAATTTTGCAGAGCTCTATTTCTATTTCATCGAGTAGGCATAGACATTTCGTGTAAAATACACGACATACTAAATGAGGAACGTCATTCGCCGTAGTCTCCGGTGGCATGTCTTTTAGTAGTTACTTTATTTCAGGCCATTGAGGATTACACGTCATGGTTATAAAAAGGTCGGGTCTACCGATTGTTCTCGATATTGCCATCGTGTCGTGATAGAGCCTTTGCATTGCTCTCGGACTCCCAGCATACGTTGACGGTAAAATTATCGCTTTACTTAGTTTGTATTTGTCGGATGTATTTATAGCGCTGTTTTGAACATGGTCCATCAAGCCCTGTAGATGTTCACTGCGTAATTGGTTTTGATTTGCTCGCAGCCATTGTAAGCGACTATTCTCAACTTTCAGATAAGCCGTAATTATGTACTGCTGTGTTAGTCGCTGGCAACATAAAATTGGATCCAGACGACCGTCGGCGTCCTTTCGGTACGCAAATCGAAAGCCGTAATGCTGGGTCGGAGAAATCTTTTTTTGACCATCGACGTTAGTTAATGTGTACGTCCAACCCGTATCGCCGTTCGGAAATAGTATCAGCGATAACAATGGGTCGACGTGCGGCGAAGTCAGGTTAATGAATTTCACATCTGCTTCTGTGTTCGGATACACGCGTATTTCGACTTCGTTGTTTATTTCCCCGGACTTTGAATTAATTACAGCAGCCAACTCGTCAAAGGTGGGTTTGTTGTATATCCTGGCATGCGCACCTGGGCTTAAATGTTTGTAAAAGGCCAGATGTACTTCCTTATCCTGCCCCGTCTCGTAGACTTCGTTTAGCCGTCGAAATTGCACAGCATACGTGTTCTCGTTCATTATTGGCTGTAAAATTTTCAGGACGTCCTCACGTTTCACGTTTTTTGACCTCAGATGAATTGCCTCGCCGTTGTCGTACAGGTAAGTTTGCCCGTATGTAGGCTCTGCTGACTTGAGAGCAGTGTTCATTCTCGCTGATCCCTGTCCCTTGACACCGATAGAGTACAACCCTGTATTAAATTTAAGGTCAGTATTCGTCGAGTTAAAGGATGCGAAGGCGAATAAATTATTGTACACACGAATGTTCTGTCGAAAATGTTTATTCATTTCATCAGTACCATACAATAAATCTGTTAATTTTTTGGCCAGTCACTGAATTTTGGCAATATTACCTTGCTTTGGTGACAACAGTTGTGCACAGCACGGACAGTTTTGCACCAAAATGATAATGCTTTACAACGTACGCATTCTCTGTCCATCTCTCCGAGATTAAGTGACTCGACGTCAATTCTCGGTCTTTTTGGTGCGCTGTCATCGCTATCAATTTTGCGTTTACCCGCCTTCGCTTTGCGGTATTTGGCATATTTCTCTGCCACGCGCTTCTTATTATTTTCCTTGAACGCGCGTGCTACGGCCAGAACTTTATCTTTATTTTTCTCTCTGTATTTACGTTGTTGTTCTTTAACGCGCCTTTTACGCTCTTCCTCGGGTAATTTTTGTCGTCCCATAATTATCACATCGGATTTCGTACGTTTATGTGTGTACTTTAAGAGAAAAATAAAAATATAATCCGACCAAATTTCCAAAACTTTTTTTATTAATGGAGAGAGGCAATATTACCTTGCCCTGGTGACAACAGTTCTGCACAGCACGGCCAGTTTTGCACCAAAATGATAATGCTTTACAATGGACGCATTCTCTGTCCATCTCTCCGAGATTAAGTGACTCGACGTCAATTCTCGGTCTTTTTGGTGCACTGTCATCGCTATCAATTTTGCGTTTACCCGCCTTCGCTTTGCGGTATTCGGCATCCTTCTCTGCCACGCGCTTCTTATTATTTTCCTTGTACGCGCGTGCTACGGCCAGAACTTTATCTTTATTTTTCTCTCTGTATTTACGTTGTTGTTCTTTAACGCGCCTTTTACGCTCTTCCTCGAGTAATTTTTGTCGTCCCATAATTATCACGTCGGATTTCGTACGTTTATGGGTCTACTATAAGAGAAAAATAAAAATATAATCCGACTAAATTTCCAAAACTTTTTTATTAATGGAGATATATATATATATGTATATATATATATATATATATATATATATATATATATATATATATATATATATATATATATATATATATATATATATATATATATATATATATATATATATATATATATATATATATACCTATATATATATATATATATATATATATATATATATATATATATATATATATATAATGAACTTTCGGCGTAACGAAGTTAATAATCATTTTCTTCGAAAATTAGTAAAAACAGGTTTGAATAATGATGATAAATTATGGTTATGGTCTCTATAAGGTAGTACAGGAATGAATTGTTGATCATTATCGAGCAAGGGTCTTTTGCACATTTTTTGTGTTATGTGAGTGAGAAAAAAAAACTCTAGCGCACCTGAATCGCTAGAAGCACTTATGTTCGAAGAACAGTAGAATAATCTTGCAGATTTGGAGCTCATATTCTACCACACGAGCTTCCCATTACAGCCAAACTGTCTCAAATGCCAGGTTTTATATCAAAGAATGCCTCTCTATAATAGTGTCCACCGAGTATCAAACACCCTGATAGTCTCATTAAGGGAGATAGGGAGTCATTAAGGGAGTCGTTAAGGGAGATAGTCTCTTGAGTGGCCAATTCGATTAAGCTGATATTTTTGGAGGACACAGATGTATATATCAGGTAGGTCCATGACTTGCTAGAATTCAGATAGAAATTTAGTTGAAAAATTATTATAGGGACGCCAGCTATGACATTTTTTGCCTCCTAAATATTGTAAATTTGCTCAAGAAAATATAGGTTTTTTTCCTTTAACTTCTGACGCTGTAACAAAATCAAAACGAAATTTATGCGATCGGTGGATCTTCTTGCGTTTCTAATTCTTTACGAATTTCGTTAAAAACTCATGAAGGGGTTGCCAGCTATGATGAGTTTCGGAATTTATTGACATTTCTTTATCGAGCGATGTTGTCATAAAATTTCCAATGATCCTGCCATGACAATTAACAACAAATATTTACGTTTCAAAAATTTAAAAAGTTTGGACGTTGGTAACCCTAAAACTATATTCACTCCTTTAGCTTACAGCGCAGCCATTCAATCGAAATGAAATTCATAGGGTGGGTTTATCACAACGTGAAGCAGCTATGGTGCTAGCACATGATTGCCACACCAGACAATTTCGTAAATATTGCACCAACAGATGCTTTCATTTTGTATTCATAAGCAAAGTATTTACAATAAAATAAGCAACCAATTTATACATTTTCCGAGTTTGGAAATTTTTTTGGATGGACACTCCAGACATAGTTTAATCGCTGGAAACTTTCGATGACATACTTCGATGAAAATGAATTTCAAACGATCGGTTGATTTGGCACGAGCATGTTATGGTGGGTTTATTTTTCCGTGTTGGACAAATGTTGCCAGCACTGAACAATTCCATCATTTGTGCTGTAGGAAATGCTGTCAGAAAATGATAATTGATCCTTTCAGTAATAAATAGTTGATATGATACTACTGTATAATTATAATATTGTATAATTTAATACTGTATATTTCTTCACTCTTTTGAAATCCCTCAAAGATAACTTCTTCAAAAACTAGTTTTCTAGCGGTTCTGTTGCGCTAGATTTTTTGTTATTATGAATGATTCAAATTTTTACTGATAATACAAATTCATAGCATGTTAGTACTAGTCCTGGTGAGTTCAAATGATTCCGCATGTAGGCTTGCTACTGACATTCTACTATGAGACATGTATGTCGGGTACAGTGAGATAGTAGAAACGGAGTGGACACAAACGGTTAACTTTCCACCATTAGCCGCTTCGATCCTCTCGCGCAGAAAGGTTGTTAAAGCTGCCTTCCCGCCATTTCTCGCTTAATGTCAAATCGGAGGCGAACTACTTTGATTTGACTAGATTTGACACAAACGGTTAACTTTCCACCATTAGCCGCTTCGATCCTTTTTGCGCAGAAAGGTTGTTAAAGCTGCCTTTCCGCCATTTCTCGCTTAATGTCAAATTGGAGGGGAACTTACTTTGA
>OZ022264.1:157928448-158138448 GCA_963978885.1 Nemotelus pantherinus | reverse complement strand
AACATAATAAGTTTTCATTTCCAATACTAGATAGATAGATACTGATAGATAGATACTGATAGATAGATAGATAGATACTGATAGATAGATACTGATAGATAGATAGATAGATCGATAGATACTGATAGATAGATACTGATAGATAGATACTGATAGATAGATAGATACTGATAGATAGATAGATACTGATAGATAGATAGATACTGATAGATAGATAGATACTGATAGATAGATAGATACTGATAGATAGATAGATAGATAGATACTGATAGATAGATAGATAGATAGATACTGATAGATAGATAGATACAGATAGATAGATACAGATAGATAGATACAGATAGATAGATACAGATAGATAGATACATAGATACAGATAGATACATAGATAGATAGATACATAGATAGATAGATACATAGATAGATAGATACATAGATAGATAGATACATAGATAGATAGATACATAGATAGATAGATACATAGATAGATAGATACATAGATAGATAGATACATAGATAGATAGATACATAGATAGATAGATACATAGATAGATAGATACATAGATAGATAGATACATAGATAGATAGATACATAGATAGATAGATACATAGATAGATAGATACATAGATAGATAGATACATAGATAGATAGATACATAGGTAGATAGATACATAGATAGATAGATACATAGATAGATAGATACATAGATAGATAGATACATAGATAGATAGATACATAGATAGATAGATACATAGATAGATAGATACATAGATAGATAGATACATAGATAGATAGATACATAGATAGATAGATACATAGATAGATAGATACATAGATAGATAGATACATAGATAGATAGATACATAGATAGATAGATACATAGATAGATAGATACATAGATAGATAGATACATAGATAGATAGATACATAGATAGATAGATACATAGATAGATAGATACATAGATAGATAGATACATAGATAGATAGATACATAGATAGATAGATACATAGATAGATAGATACATAGATAGATAGATAGATACATAGATAGATAGATACATAGATAGATAGATACATAGATAGATAGATACATAGATAGATAGATACATAGATAGATAGATACATAGATAGATAGATACATAGATAGATAGATACAGATTTGCTTTCACAGTCGGTTTACGAGCTAAAAGCAGACGTCGCCATAATTTGCGAGCAACATCGAAATCTTCATAGTGGCGTCTGGACGACGGATGCAAGTGGTAAAGCAGCAGTATGGGCGTGCGGGGATCGGGCGTTCCAGGATGTAATGCAACAACCGGGGAATGGATACGTATGGGCTAAAATTGATGGCATCTATGTATATAGCTGTTACGCAGCACCAAGTTTGACGTTGGCAGAATATAAACGGATGTTGGACAGCGTAGCAATGGAGGCAAAATGGCACAATCCGAAGCTCATAGGCGGCGACTTCAACGCATGGTCTGAGGAGTGGGGAAGCAAGAAAACCAACGCTAAGGGACGAGTTTTACTGGAAACTTTTTCGCGACTAAATATCGTCCTCGCAAACAATGGGAATGCCAACACCTTCAGAAGGCGAGAGCTTGGATCCATCGTAGACCTCACTTTTGTGAGCGACGCTCTAGTGAAGGACTTGCAGTGGTTGGTTAGCAAGCATTACACGCACAGTGACCATCAGGCCATAATAGCTACGGTGAACTGCGTACGTAACAAAAACACAATGTGTTCGAGTTCCCAGGAAAAAAACATGCTTGGCTGGTCATCAAAAAAGCTAGATGAAGAAATGTTCCGGGAAATGCTACCTTCGGATATGGAAATGGACGGAACTGCATTGACGAAGGCCGCGCGAATCATCAGCGTGATACAGCGGGCATGTGATGCCTCCATGCCACGGCGTTCTCTCCACAAGGCCAGGAAGGCAAATTATTGGTGGAATGCAGAAATCCAGGAGCTTCGGAAAAAATGTCTTAAAGCTAGACGACGTAGCCAGCGCCGCAGGAATACTCCAGACTACGAAGACTTGCACAACCAATACAAATACGCCCGGAAGAACCTACAACTTGCGATCGCTAAGAGCAAGAGAGAGCACTTCAGAAAGCTGTGTAACGAGGCCGATTCCGATCCATGGGGTGGAGCGTACAAAGCCGTTATGACTAAAATAAAGCAAAAGAATTCTCCTCAAATAAAGTGTCCGAAGATGCTCCAGGAAATAGTCACAACGTTATTCCCACAGAACCGAGACGACAGCCTACCGGTAATACAGGTAGACCCTCAAAACGTGCCGGCGGTAAGCAGAGAAGAAGTATTGGCAGCCATACGCAAAATCGGTGACGAAAAAGCGCCCGGATTGGATGCGATACCGAACAAAGCACTTAAGCTGGCGGTAAAAGGGATGCCAAATGTCTTCGCTGATACTTTCACAACGTGCCTACGGGAAGGCGTTTTTCCCAAGCAATGGAAGCAGCAGAAACTGGTGCTCCTGCCCAAGCAGGATAAACCTATTAGGGAGGCATCATCTTATAGGCCAATATGCCTGCTGAATACGATGGGGAAGATTTTCGAGCGAGTGATATACGAACGATTGCTGTCAGAAATCGAAAGCAAAAACGGACTATCGGATCGACAATTCGGTTTTCGGAAAGGGCGATCAACTGTGGACGCTGTCAGAATGGTGTCAGACATGGCAATGAACGCGAGGGGTAAAGGAGGATGCTGCGCCGTGGTCACGTTGGACGTAAAGAACGCCTTTAACTCCGCGAGGTGGAGCCGTATTATAGCCGCTCTGGTCGATAATGGAGTGTCACGCTATTTGGCATCTATAATCGTCAACTACTTCAAGGAAAGAACATTACGCTACGACTCAGACGAAGGACCAAAACTCTACCTAGTAACGGCGGGAGTACCACAGGGATCTGTTCTTGGCCCCCTACTCTGGAACGTAATGTACGACGGGATACTAAGGCTTCGAGTACCCAGAAACGTGGTGTTGGTAGGCTTCGCCGACGATATTGGCATCGTGATTCCAACCCGTCACCTTGAAGAGGTCGAAATTTACGCAACCGAAGCAATCTGGGCTGTTAAATCATGGCTTAGTTGCGCTGGGCTCAAACTAGCCGACCATAAGACGGAAATGGTACTAATCACGAAGCGGAGGAAACTACCAGTAGTACGAATAAAGGTTGGTGACTGTATAATTACCTCGCAGCCTGCTATTAAATACCTAGGCGTAACTATCGACAGCAGACTGAGCTTCAAACCTCATCTGGAGAAAGCTGGTAAGAAGGCATCCGTTGTCGGTTCAGCACTCGCTAGAATGCTACCCAATATTGGCGGCCCGAAGCAAACCCGAAGGCTTTTGATTTCAAGAGTGGTGACCTCTATTCTAATGTACGCAGCACCAGTGTGGGCACCAGCGCTACACATAAAATCGAATCGCCGAAAAATGCAAGCAGCCTACCGACTGATTGCACTTCGAGCTTGCTGTGCCTTTCGAACAACGTCCTATGAGGCAACGTGTGTTATAGCCAGTATGCTGCCCATCGAAATTGTTGCGGATGAAGCGCTTCGACTCTATAAAAACGAAGCACGGACAGCGAGCACGCGAGAGATTCAAAGGCTAGTGTCAATGCGCTTATGGCAGAGTAACTGGGAAGAGGCGCAAAACGGACGTTGGACGTACAAATTAATCCCCAACGTTGCGCAATGGGTTTCAAGAAGCCACGGAGAAACAAGCTATGACCTAACCCAATTCTTGAGCGGACATGGCGGTTATCGGTATTATCTGCATCGCTTTGGACACGACACCTCACCGGACTGTCCAGCCTGCAAAAATGTACCCGAGGATGCGGAACACGTTATGTTCACCTGTCCCCGCTTTGATGTATGTAGAAGTAGCCTAGAGACGGAACTAGGCACAAGGATATCAGCGGTAAATATCGTGAGCTGCATGCTGAAATCCCAAACTGCGTGGAATGCCGTCGAAAAAACGCTAAAAAATATTCACCGCAAACTGCGTGACGCAGAAAGGGACAGAAAGAAGGAAGAAGAAAGGATGCGTAGAAGCAGCTAATGGCTGATCCACCCCCACGAAGTAATGCTGAATAAGTAGTCCCGTGGGGGAGTGCGGAGGAAGAAGGAGGTGGTTTTAGTCGGTAAAAATCCGGCATGTTCCAGGGCAGGAGCCCTGAAGCATCTTCTGGAAGATTTCCACCTTCCAACGACGAAAAAAAAAAAAAAAAAGATAGATAGATACATAGATAGATAGATACATAGATAGATAGATACATAGATAGATAGATACATAGATAGATAGATACATAGATAGAAAGATACATAGATAGATAGATACATAGATAGATAGATACATAGATAGATAGATACATAGATAGATAGATACATAGATAGATAGATACATAGATAGATAGATACATAGATAGATAGATACATAGATAGATAGATACATAGATAGATAGATACATAGATAGATAGATACATAGATAGATAGATACATAGATAGATAGATACATAGATAGATAGATACATAGATAGATAGATACATAGATAGATATCAAAGCTGTGTCGAAGATGTGGAGAAGAAGGTCACGTTGCCAAAAATTGCAATAAGGATCCGAATTGTCTCTTCTGCAGGGAAACCGAAGGTTGCGATAACAAGCACGTAGCGGGTAGCAGCAGGTGTCCAGTTTTCAAGAAGGCGTTAAACTCCAGACGAAAGTGAAGATCATACAACTGAATCTCAATCATTGTCGAGCAGCGCAGGATTTGCTTTCACAGTCGGTTTACGAGCTAAAAGCAGACGTCGCCATAATTTGCGAGCAACATCGAAATCTTCATAGTGGCGTCTGGACGACGGATGCAAGTGGTAAAGCAGCAGTATGGGCGTGCGGGGATCGGGCGTTCCAGGATGTAATGCAACAACCGGGGAATGGATACGTATGGGCTAAAATTGATGGCATCTATGTATATAGCTGTTACGCAGCACCAAGTTTGACGTTGGCAGAATATAAACGGATGTTGGACAGCGTAGCAATGGAGGCAAAATGGCACAATCCGAAGCTCATAGGCGGCGACTTCAACGCCTGGTCTGAAGAGTGGGGAAGCAAGAAAACCAACGCTAAGGGACGAGTTTTACTGGAAACTTTTTCGCGACTAAATATTGTCCTCGCAAACAATGGGAATGCCAACACCTTCAGAAGGCGAGAGCTTGGATCCATCGTAGACCTCACTTTTGTGAGCGACGCTCTAGTGAAGGACTTGCAGTGGTTGGTTAGCAAGCACTACACGCACAGTGACCATCAGGCCATAATAGCTACGGTGAACTGCGTACGTAACAAAAACACAATGTGTTCGAGTTCCCAGGAAAAAAACATGCTTGGCTGGTCATCAAAAAAGCTAGATGAAGAAATGTTCCGGGAAATGCTACCTCCGGATATGGAAATGGACGGAACTGCATTGACGAAGGCCGCGCGAATCATCAGCGTGATACAGCGGGCATGTGATGCCTCCATGCCACGGCGTTCTCTCCACAAGGCCAGGAAGGCAAATTATTGGTGGAATGCAGAAATCCAGGAGCTTCGGAAAAAATGTCTTAAAGCTAGACGACGTAGCCAGCGCCGCCGGAATACTCCAGACTACGAAGACTTGCACAACCAATACAAATACGCCCGGAAGAACCTACAACTTGCGATCGCTAAGAACAAGAGAGAGCACTTCAGAAAGCTGTGTAACGAGGCCGATTCCGATCCATGGGGTGGAGCGTATAAAGCCGTTATGACTAAAATAAAGCCAAAGAATTCTCCTCAAATAAAGTGTCCGAAGATGCTCCAGGAAATAGTCACAACGTTATTCCCACAGAACCGAGACGATAGCCTACCGGTAATACAGGTAGACCCTCAAAACGTGCCGGCGGTAAGCAGAGAAGAAGTATTGGCAGCCATACGCAAAATCGGTGACGAAAAAGCGCCCGGATTGGATGCGATACCGAACAAAGCACTTAAGCTGGCGGTAAAAGGGATGCCAAATGTCTTCGCTGATACTTTCACAACGTGCCTACGGGAAGGCGTTTTTCCCAAGCAATGGAAGCAGCAGAAACTGGTGCTCCTGCCCAAGCAGGATAAACCTATTAGGGAGGCATCATCTTATAGGCCAATATGCCTGCTGAATACGATGGGGAAGATTTTCGAGCGAGTGATATACGAACGATTGCTGTCAGAAATCGAAAGCAAAAACGGACTATCGGATCGACAATTCGGTTTTCGGAAAGGGCGATCAACTGTGGACGCTGTCAGAATGGTGTCAGACATGGCAATGAACGCGAGGGGTAAAGGAGGATGCTGCGCCGTGGTCACGTTAGACGTAAAGAACGCCTTTAACTCCGCGAGGTGGAGCCGTATTATAGCCGCTCTGGTCGATAATGGAGTGTCACGCTATTTGGCATCTATAATCGTCAACTACTTCAAGGAAAGAACATTACGCTACGACTCAGACGAAGGACCAAAACTCTACCTAGTAACGGCGGGAGTACCACAGGGATCTGTTCTTGGCCCCCTACTCTGGAACGTAATGTACGACGGGATACTAAGGCTACGAGTACCCAGAAACGTGGTGGTGGTAGGCTTCGCCGACGATATTGGTATCGTGATTCCAACCCGTCACCTTGAAGAGGTCGAAATTTACGCAACCGAAGCAATCTGGGCTGTTAAATCATGGCTTAGTTGCGCTGGGCTCAAACTAGCCGACCATAAGACGGAAATGGTACTAATCACGAAGCGGAGGAAACTACCAGTAGTACGAATAAAGGTTGGTGACTGTATAATTACCTCGCAGCCTGCTATTAAATACCTAGGCGTAACTATCGACAGCAGACTGAGCTTCAAACCTCATCTGGAGAAAGCTGGTAAGAAGGCATCCGTTGTCGGTTCAGCACTCGCTAGAATGCTACCCAATATTGGCGGCCCGAAGCAAACCCGAAGGCTTTTGATTTCAAGAGTGGTGACCTCTATTCTAATGTACGCAGCACCAGTGTGGGCACCAGCGCTACACATAAAATCGAATCGCCGAAAAATGCAAGCAGCCTACCGACTGATTGCACTTCGAACTTGCTGTGCCTTTCGAACAACGTCCTATGAGGCAACGTGTGTTATAGCCAGTATGCTGCCCATCGAAATTGTTGCGGATGAAGCGCTTCGACTCTATAAAAACGAAGCACGGACAGCGAGCACGCGAGAGATTCAAAGGCTAGTGTCAATGCGCTCATGGCAGAGTAACTGGGAAGAGGCGCAAAACGGACGTGGGACGTACAAATTAATCCCCAACGTTGCGCAATGGGTTTCAAGAAGCCACGGAGAAACAAGTTATGACCTAACCCAATTCTTGAGCGGACATGGCGGTTATCGGTATTATCTGCATCGCTTTGGACTCGACACCTCACCGGACTGTCCAGCCTGCAAAAATGTACCCGAGGATGCGGAACACGTTATGTTCACCTGTCCCCGCTTTGATGTATGTAGAAGTAGCCTAGAGACGGAACTAGGCACAAGGATATCAGCGGTAAATATCGTGAGCTGCATGCTGAAATCCCAAACTGCGTGGAATGCCGTCGAAAAAACGCTAAAAAATATTCACCGCAAACTGCGTGACGCGGAAAGGGACAGAAAGAAGGAAGAAGAAAGGATGCGTAGAAGCAGCTAATGGCTGATCCACCCCCACGAAGTAATGCTGAATAAGTAGTCCCGTGGGGGAGTGCGGAAGAAGAAGGAGGTGGTTTTAGTCGGTAAAAATCCGGCATGTTCCAGGGCAGGAGCCCTGAAGCATCTTCTGGAAGATTTCCACCTTCCAACGACGAAAAAAAAAAAAAAAAAAAAAAAAAAAGATACATAGATAGATAGATACATAGATAGATAGATACATAGATAGATAGATACATAGATAGATAGATACATAGATAGATAGATACATAGATAGATAGATACATAGATAGATAGATACATAGATAGATAGATACATAGATAGATAGATACATAGATAGATAGATACATAGATAGATAGATACATAGATAGATAGATACATAGATAGATAGATACATAGATAGATAGATACATAGATAGATAGATACATAGATAGATAGATACATAGATAGATAGATACATAGATAGATAGATACATAGATAGATAGATAGATAGATAGATAGATAGATAGATAGATAGATAGATAGATAGATAGATAGATAGATAGATAGATAGATAGATAGATAGATAGATAGATAGATAGATAGATAGATAGATAGATAGATAGATAGATAGATAGATAGATAGATAGATAGATAGATAGATAGATAGATAGATAGATAGATAGATAGATAGATAGATAGATAGATAGATAGATAGATAGATAGATAGATAGATAGATAGATAGATAGATAGATAGATAGATAGATAGATAGATAGATAGATAGATAGATAGATAGATAGATAGATAGATAGATAGATAGATAGATAGATAGATAGATAGATAGATAGATAGATAGATAGATAGATAGATAGATAGAATAAAGGTTGGTGACTGTATAATTACCTCGCAGCCTGCTATTAAATACCTAGGCGTAACTATCGACAGCAGACTGAGCTTCAAACCTCATCTGGAGAAAGCTGGTAAGAAGGCATCCGTTGTCGGTTCAGCACTCGCTAGAATGCTACCCAATATTGGCGGCCCGAAGCAAACCCGAAGGCTTTTGATTTCAAGAGTGGTGACCTCTATTCTAATGTACGCAGCACCAGTGTGGGCACCAGCGCTACACATAAAATCGAATCGCCGAAAAATGCAAGCAGCCTACCGACTGATTGCACTTCGAACTTGCTGTGCCTTTAGAACAACGTCCTATGAGGCAACGTGTGTTATAGCCAGTATGCTGCCCATCGAAATTGTTGCGGATGAAGCGCTTCGACTCTATAAAAACGAAGCACGGACAGCGAGCACGCGAGAGATTCAAAGGCTAGTGTCAATGCGCTTATGGCAGAGTAACTGGGAAGAGGCGCAAAACGGACGTTGGACGTACAAATTAATCCCCAACGTTGCGCAATGGGTTTCAAGAAGCCACGGAGAAACAAGCTATGACCTAACCCAATTCTTGAGCGGACATGGCGGTTATCGGTATTATCTGCATCGCTTTGGACTCGACACCTCACCGGACTGTCCAGCCTGCAAAAATGTACCCGAGGATGCGGAACACGTTATGTTCACCTGTCCCCGCTTTGATGTATGTAGAAGTAGCCTAGAGACGGAACTAGGCACAAGGATATCAGCGGTAAATATCGTGAGCTGCATGCTGAAATCCCAAACTGCGTGGAATGCCGTCGAAAAAACGCTAAAAAATATTCACCGCAAACTGCGTGACGCAGAAAGGGACAGAAAGAAGGAAGAAGAAAGGATGCGTAGAAGCAGCTAATGGCTGATCCACCCCCACGAAGTAATGCTGAATAAGTAGTCCCGTGGGGGAGTGCGGAAGAAGAAGGAGGTGGTTTTAGTCGGTAAAAATCCGGCATGTTCCAGGGCAGGAGCCCTGAAGCATCTTCTGGAAGATTTCCACCTTCCAACGACGAAAAAAAAAAAAAAAAAAAAAAGATAGATAGATAGATAGATAGATAGATAGATAGATATATATATATATATATATATATATATATATATATATATATATATATATATATATATTTCTAGGATATATATATATATATATATATATATATATATATATATATATATATATATATATATATGTTCTAGCGCATCAGAGCCGCTAGAAAACTAATTTTTGAGGAAATTGTCTTTTTGTGACCAAAAAAGGTGGAAAGACGACGTATCACACTTTTTTGTAGAAGCATATCAACCATTCCTTATCCAAAGCAACAAAACTCAAAATTGTTCAGTGCTGACAGCACTTTCCCAACGCAGCAGAATAAGTTTACCATCACAAGCTCATACTAAAATCAACGTATCCTTTGAATTTTGTTCTTATCGCAGGATTTTATGGAATGTATCAACGATTAAACTTTGTTTGAGGCGGCCATCCGAAAAGTTTTCAAAACTCGGAAATTTAAAATTGGTTTCTTATTTTTATTACAAATGCTTTGCATATGAGAACATTGTTTGAAGCATCTGTTGGTGCAATGTTTACGAAAATGGCTAATGCTGGTTACGCTGTGTTAGTAGCAGAGCAAAATATATACCAAAACTACTTCACTTTAAATTAAATCCAAATCCAAATTCGATTGAATCACTGCGCTGGAAGTTATACGGGTGAAAAGAATTTTCGAAATTCGATTAGAGATTTGCTTACTTACGACCTATTCGCATATCACTAAATCAATTCTGTGCGAGCAAATTAAATATACTCCTACTTCGCAAATAAATTTAATAACAATAATGAAAGAATATTAACCTAAGCGATCTGTCGTTTAGGCCCTGATGAAGTCGACACCTGCTGCTTGCGTATTCTCGTGAAGATATCCATACATCGACACACTCTGCTACGTCGTACTCATTTATTCCGTCCGCTTTTCTCGATATCTACACTACTTTCCTGTGAACTGCCACTATTCCAGCTACTCGTATCTGTTTTCGTATATTCTCCGTCTTCAAACCCTGCTGCCGACACTTGCAATCAATCCTCCGACGATCATGTAAAAAAATCCATTAACCCCTGACGAAATTTGATCTTCACACGTCTCAATGCTTACCGGCTCAAATCCAAAAAGAAAGTACTACCATCACTTTCACCGCTCGTTCCTCAAAATTTTAAAGCTTATTGGGACTTCCCTGATCCGTTGGGTACACTCACCTGCGTTTCATTTCGCTTAAGTGAAGCATCTTATACACTTGGCGTCCACATGTCTCCATTTGGGACAGCAAGATCCACAATCTTACGTCAGATGACTGGTTGTGAAAACTCGAAATGTCAACCATAAACAGTGCTATTGTGTTGTACTGTCGGGTTGCAAATTTATTTACAATTTGCTCATAGCTTCGATTTGGTGTAGCCACCGACTAAACTGCAGGTATGTACTGCGTTTTCTGATTTAAATATAAATATATCTATATATATATATACAAATATATATATATATATATATATATATATATATATATATATATATATATATATATATATATATATATATATATATATATATATATATATATATATATATATTTATATATATATATATATATATATATATATATATATATATATATATATATATATATATATATATATATATATATCTAGTCGAATTTGGCACCAATAGAATTTTAGTGTTGGCCGAATTGTACCTTGTGAATCGAGCCGAAAGTGAATTAAACG
Source organism: Nemotelus pantherinus (assembly GCA_963978885.1). Lineage (NCBI taxonomy): Eukaryota > Metazoa > Arthropoda > Insecta > Diptera > Stratiomyidae > Nemotelus > Nemotelus pantherinus. The sequence goes on along the minus strand of OZ022264.1, from coordinate 158,127,050 downwards.
AGCTGTGGTTGTAAATTATCAACTTGGTGTTTGCGTTTCCGCGGTATAATTTACTGATATTTATCGGTTGCTTTTTCTTCAGGAGCATTATGCAGTGTTATTTCGCGGGACCCGTCACCTTCTTCTTGCCTCTGCGTGGCGGGCAGATGGAGCGTTTTCGGACCAGAAGTGAGTGGCGCCCACCCACCTCATTCTCCTCGTAAGCAAAGACCACCGGAAAACCGCTGCCTTTACTTCCCAGTTGGGGATGAAGGTTTTCTTTTGTAGCGCGTAAAAAATTTGATAACGGTATCAATATATATATATATATATATATATATATATATATATATATATATATATATATATATGGTATATGGTATATATATATATATATATATATATATATATATATATATATATATATATATATATATATATATATATATGTATATATATATATATATATATATATATATATATATATATATATATATATATATATATATATATACATATAGGTAAGGTAAGGGTAGGTTAGTAAAGGGGGCTGCCGGGAAACGCGGCTTGCATTAGGCCACCAGTTTGGGCCCATTTGCCACCCTCCGCTGGCTTTTTAGAGCTGCTAAGTGACCGCTTTGCCAAAGTGGATCAGCTGATTCAGCGTGACGGTACTGGCCACCTCTGCTTACCCTTGAAAGTGGTATGTACCAAAAATTTGAGGCGTTTATTATTTAAGACCGGACAATCGCAGAGAGTATGCTCGATGGTGTCCTCTTCCATCTCGCACCTCTTGCATAAATTGCTGGATGTCAGTCCCATTCTCTTTGCATGAGATGCGGTAAAGCAGTGCCCTGTGAGCAAGCTAACCGTGGCTTTCAAGCAGTTTCTGCTGAGCTTGAGCAGTTTCCTGCTTTTACTTGGTTCAGGTGATGGCTATAATGTCCTGGCCACCCTGCAGTCCAGCCTGTTTTCCCATTCGGACTTTAGTTTGGCCAATATGGCGGCATCAAGTTTGTTTGTGGCGTCAGCGATTGACCGAGGTACACTGACGCGGGAGCAATTGCTAGCTCCTGAACCTTTCCTCGCTAATTCATCAGCTTTTTCGTTGCCTATGACCCCACTCTGCAAGCGTTAACAGTTTTTGAAGAACATCTATAGGACGCAAGAGCGAGAATCGCTGCTCCACTGCCGACGCAAATGGTCATTGGTCTGGTTGATATTCCACTAATGGACTCAACTGCCATGCGTATCGCATGTTATTTAGACTGAAAGACGGTAGCATGGTCCGACAGTCTTCACCACAGGTTAAGGCTCAAATCCGTAGAAAATACGCTCGAGCTAACTCCTGTGTCAGTCTTTGACCCTTCCGTGTAAATCCAGATGCCTCCATCGGTGGTAGCTTCCTTTTTTTTCCAGTATGTTCTTGTGGGAAATTGGAAATTTCAGCCAAGATGTACTATTTTGCTCATGTGGTCCGTGTCTTCTGCAACGAGTCCAAGTCTTTTGCGGTATTCTGTAAGAATACCGCTGTGGCCCCACTGATCTGAATTGCTCCACATGCCAGAACTTTTAGCGCGTATCGCCGCTAAGCTTGCGCTTCTAAAGATGAATCGATCTAGGGGCATGAGTCCCAAAATCATTTCCAACCCAGCCGTTGGGGCGGTTCTTAAAGCGCCCGTAATACATATGCAAACTAATCTTTGCAGTGTTGTTAGCCCCTTGATATTAGTTTTACTCTCCGCTGCTTTCCACCACACGACCGCTCCATACACCAAAATCGGCCTGACTACACATGTGAATATGTTAAAAGCCGCCCTAGGTTTAAGACCCCAGGTATTGGAGTATGCGGACCGGCAAGCTAAAAGTGCTGCGTGAGCCTTACCAATTCTGTGCTTCACGTTAGCCCCCCAGTTCAGTTTCCTGTCTAGTATTAGGCCCAAATATTTAACACTATCAGCAAGTTCCAATGTTATTCCGTTGAGGTTAGGCATGACAATAGCCGGTACCCTGTGTCTCCTTGTGAAGAGTAAAAGTTCGGTTTTTGTCGGGTTTGCCCTAAGACTGACTTTTCTGGCCCAGATTTGGATATGGGCCGATTGATATGGGACAGATTTGGATATGGGCGAGCGCCGATTGCATAAGGTCCGACAAAGTTTGTGGGAACGTACCCTTCACAAGTACCACAATGTCATCGGCATACGCCACCACCTCAAAGCCACTGGCCCTTAACTTCTCCAGTATTTCATTGACTGTCAGGATCCAGAAAAGGGGAGATATGATCCATCCTTGTGGTGTTCCGGTTCCGACTATTCTTTCCGCTTTGGCCTCCAAAAAGGTAGCCTCAGTCCGCCTGCTCTTGAGCAAGTCACAGTCATGCCCAGGTCGCCAGAGTTTTATCCACTCCATATCGAACCAAGGCATCGATGATACTCGTGACAGTGACATTATTGAAAGCCCCCTCAATATCTTAGAAAGCTGCCAACGTGAATTCCTTCTGCCGTAAGGATTTTTCTATTGTACCAACAACTTTGTGTAATGCCGTATCTACTGATCTGCCCGCTAGATACGCGTGTTGATCAACACAGAGTCTCGCGACATCAATCGAGCTTTTGATGTGCAGATCAACAAGCCTCTCTAGTATTAATACGCTGCAAAATGGGAACGATGGCCTTATCTGCTTTTTAAAGCATGATGGGTGATATCTCATCAATCCCTGTAGCTTCGTATGGTCGGAATATGCCAATAGCCCATTCAATCTTGACCTCGTTTACTAATTCCTTGATCAGCCGCTCAGACGCCTGGTGGGTTCCTCGAAGTACGTCAGGCAGGCTGATTCTGGAAAGTGAGTTTCCAGTAGCAAGTCCAGGCACTCTTTCGGGTCCTCCACCCAATCCCCGTTTTCCCTTCGCAAAAGCGTAGGTACGCCGGGAGTTACGCTTACGCTGAGTCTGGCAGCCTGTGTACCTCCTTCAATGTTCTCACAGAATACCCTCCATGAGTCGCGCTTGGCTTGTCTAATCTTCTCTTTGAAAAGCGATTGCTCTTGCTTGTAACGATCTCAGTCATCCACGTTTCCGGAACGCCATGCGGTGTTAAACGACCTTCGTGTGCGACCTCTAGCCTCTGTGAGTTCGCCATTCCACCATAAGGTAGCGTTCTTCCTGACGGGCTTTTGCGGACACACGTCTTTGAAATCTGACACTAAGATTCCCGTTAATCGGTTCACCTGCTCGTTAAGCCGTCCTGGACTCGCCAGATCCAGATCGTCTAGTGCGCTGAGGTGTTTGTTACCTATGTTGAAGATGTTGAGGTTGGTTGACGTCAGAGATTCTAGCAAACACCTACCTCTCTCGTTTATGTTGGTGCTTCCCCATATTTCGTGGTGAGCATTTGCGTCACCGCCGATAACAGCATCCGTTGTCATAGCCGCTTCTGCCAATCTTCTCAGTCCGGGTGTGATGTGATCCATGTCGTATGGTAGATAGACCGCCGACAACAGGCACCGCTTAGTGCCGCTACCAGCGATCCTCCTCTCCACACACACTGAGGTTGTATCCCCATCACAAAGCTGCCGCATCAAGATTGCTTTAACCTCTTTTTTGGCGACAATACAAGCCCTTGTCTTGTCCCTTCCTTTTAGCTGGAACACACTGAGGCTGATGCATTCTTGTACAGAAGCGGCTCATGTATCAGCGCGATGTCAGCGTGCTCTCGACTGAGATGCCGAAGCAGGTTGGCCGTCGCCCCTCTACTGTGGTGCAGATTTGCTTGGACCACTCGCACTACGGCTTCCCTCAGTCACCTTCTCCGCTCCAACTTTCAAGGTGATCCTCTTCAGACCGAAGTGAATAAACCCATTGGTGGCCCGTACTTGATCCGCGGACTCCCGATCGATTCCCAGCACAAGCACCAACTTTGCTGCACCAGTTAAATCAGGCTCCGAAAATTGGTTCGTTAATTTAACAGCCTGGAATAATCTCCAACCTGAAACTTTCAGATCGAAGTTCTGTCTTTTTAACAGCGACAGAGCCTCCGAAGCGTTCGAGTGGGGCTCCACCACCTTCGCTGTAATCAGCTTAGGCACGGATGTCTCCTCCCCTACGTCCAAACCTGGATGGTCTGCTGAAATCTTAAGGACGGTAGACCGAAGCCATTCCGTCGAGAAGACATCACTACAGGTCACCGCAATGTGGCCGCGAACAATGTTACAGCCTTCAAAGCGAGGTGACCCTTCTTCCGTTGACATGGCAAACTTGAGGATTTCCTCGTTAATCCGTTTAAGAATCACCTTGACCACGTCATCTTCGAGTCTCCATTCCGTCTCCATTCTCCATTCTCGGCGAGGTTAACTCCTCTGAGCATTTACTTGCAGCCGCTGCAGCAGGTTTCACTTGGGTATCCTTGGGTTTCCCTTTGGATTCCAGCGTGACCGTGCTCCTGGCCGCTCGTTTTGCCTCTCTCTTTCAGAAGCGTTGGGCATTCCTCTTCCTCCCTTTGGTGGGATCAGCTGCCGCCATCTTCACACTGCAGATCCTCGCAGTTTTGGTTACAGCTCTGCCAAGTGGCTTAGCCACCGCTTCCTTCCCGGTGACCTGCGAGCATTTCAGCAAGCCGCCTCCGTTCTTGGTCACAGCTCTGCTAAAAACCGACTCAACCGCCGCTTCCGTTGGACTGGCCAGTGGCTCTCCAGACCTGCTGCCAGACTTCTGAGTAACTGCTCTGCTGAGGGGAACCACTACGTCCATCGGACTCACAGCAGATCCCGGAGCAGGTTCCCCATCTAGCTTCAGGGCCCGCAATCTTTCGATCGCCTGACCCTGCGCCGTTTCGCCTCCCGACGTTGGTGATCGAGTCAACTTTGAACTCCTTTTGAAGGGGTCCTTTTCTGGTGACTTCCCCCCAATAGTACTGGCGGGAAGTTTGATTTTTTAACTACTGTTCGAAGAAAAACATTGGTATTAAAATCACTTTTATTAGAAATCTTGTGTTTTATCCAACAAAGTTCACAGATTTTTAAATGACGTTCATATCTGGTGACTGTGCCGGCGGAGACATCAAATGAGGGCACTCTCAAATTGGCCAGGACTGCACAATTCCCGACTTGTGCTTTGGATCGTTGTCTTGGTACAACCAAAATTGGCTGCGAACACGCAGGTTTTCAGTGCTTTGCAGCAAATTGTTTTTGACTACATCAAGGTTCTTTGTTTGGTCCATTGTTTCCTCAATAAACTTTAAATTTCTGACTCCGGCTGCGGACATGCAGGCCCAAACTATCACATTGCCATCACCATGATTCACAGTAGCTTTGAGGATCTAATTGTTTGGCTCAGTGTTTGCTTTGCGCCGGACAAATGACATTCCGTTGGAGCCAAAAATGTTTAACTTGGACTTGTCCGCAAAAATAACCGTATTCCAAAACATGAATGGCTTTCCCACATGCTCTTTGGCAAAGGCAAATCGGCTTGTTGTATTTTTTGTGGAAATGAATGGCTTCCTACGAGCTACTCGCCTGTTGAAATCATGGTCGGGAAGCACTGGTCGAACGGTTTCAGTACTACATGACTTCCTTAATTCACGATGAACCTCAGTAACCAATTTTTGAGCGGAAATCTTCGTGTTTGCTTTCACTTTTCTTACAATGTATCGTTCGTCAGATACGGTGAAAATATTGCTTGGTGCATTTCTGCTCTTATTTTCTACCCGATTTTCGTGTTCGAGGCGCTCAATTATGTGCTGCACTGTAGAAACACTCATATTCACACTTTCAGCAATTTTTCGAACACTTTGTCCTTTTTTAAAGTGGTTTAATACCAATTCGCACCGTTCAATTGTGGTGCGATGACCCATTTTACAATTTTGGCTCATTTTGGCACTTCAGTTTACAAGATCTTGCTAAAAATTACTTAAGCCAATGTTTAAACACAATCAAAAATTCAAGAAACAAAAACAAGACAGATTAGCGGTGCGACAAATAGAAGTTTATTCGCATTGAAGTATCTGTATCAAATAAGCTGTGAGCTGCAATTTTTCTGCGCAAGTGGTATTTCTCTTTTACGGGACGCCGAGGAATATTGCTGGAACATTTTTTGTTTGCATTGTATTTGTTGAACATGTATCTAGTCGAATACGTTTAAATTTTTTGGACAAGGTTCTTTATTTCAAAGTTACAGTGATTTGCATTTTTAAATAGTCACTGTATCAAATAAGCTGTGAGCCACTGTATATATGTCTAGGGTTACACTAAACGCCCCATTAAATCGGAACTTATGATTAGTGTTTGAGCGTAACCGCCATCGACCACACTTCCGGAGGGCGGTGGAGGTGTTTTTACTAATTTTCGAAGAAAATTATTATTAAACTCATTTTGCCAAAAATTCATATTATATATATATATATATATATATATATATATATATATATATATATTATATAAATATCATCAAAAACTTTCAGTGAAAAAATCTAAGGAACGTGCCATTCGATTGAACTGGAATTTTTCATGTCATATTGATGTGTATGCAGAATAGTGCCAGGTCTCACAAAAAGTTAATAATCTTTAACCCTTTGGCGCCGGCAGCCATTTAAGTGATATTTTTAATATACCTATTATTCTGTACACAACAAATTTTTGCAAAAAAAACGTTGACAAAATAAATTTCGAACGTGTTTTACATGTCAATCGGATAATGTTTTGGAATTTTTTAACACCATGTGTGCGCTGGGTGCCTAAAAAGAGAACGGGAAAACTTGAAAATTTTTAAATTGCGATAGCTTTTGACAGAGCTATTCAATCATTACGAAATATTCAGGACATATTGGTATTATTTAGTTGTAGATTTGTCAAGCTTTTCCTGAGCGTGCTCGTAACCCTGTTGCTAGGGCAGTCACTGAAATTGAAAACCTCCAAATCATCGTCTCTCTTGAAAAAATGCAGTTTTTCAAAATAAGTCACTCATATGTTAATCTTGTGCTATGTTTACATAGACAAAAAAAATGTGATATGGTATAACGGGCACGCCTAGTAACCCTTGCCCAATTTACCTATATTTTTAGCATCAAAAACTTCTGTTCACGGAAACTCACGATCCAATGAGCAGAATTAGTTGAAACTTGCAGAATGCATTGGTCTTAGATAGGACCAGGTTTGATAGAAGTGATTTTGAAATGTGGGTGATTCTGTGCCAGTGGTGCCATCTTGAAAAATCACTGAAAAAAATAACTGCTTTTAGCCCTATAAATTCTGATTCAATCGTTCGATTTTAACAAAATTCACACAGTAGTTGGATCTTACCTTAAACCACGTTTGATAGAATTTGGTTGGAGCTGCTAGTAATGATAATTTTGGTGTATTAAATTTGAAAAAATAAAAATTTGGAAGTGAAAACATTCAAACCATCGAATATCCTAAAAACTGTCCGTTTCTTACAATAAAACCCATCTGTATGCAAATCTGGCTTTATCTACACGTTCAAAGTAAAACATTGGAAATTTCATGTCGGACTCGGACAAGAACGGTAACCCGTTCCCAGTTAACCTATATTTTTAGCATCCAAAACTTCTGTTCACGGGAACTCACGATTCAATAATCAGATACAATTGAAACTTACATAATGCATTGGACTTAAGTAGGACCAGGTCTTATCGAAGCGATTTTGAATTGAAGGCAACTCTGTGTCAGTGGTGCCATCTTGAAAAATTACAAAGAAAAAAACTCTAGCGCACCTGAACCGCTAGAAACACTAATGTTCGAAGAACAGTAGAAGAATCGTGCAGGTTTTGAGTGCATATTCCACCACATGTGCTGCTTATTACGGCCAAACTGTTTCAAATGCCACGTTTTACTTTCGTCTCAAGAATGCATTATAACTCATATGGTGGAAGGTTTCAGATATTACCACTGGCATGAACTTCAACGTTTATGAGAGCAAAACACGGGTTAATTATATTCGTTATCAGTTGCTTATTACTAATGTTCGAAGAACATTAGTATTAAAATCAATTCGGCCAAAAATTCATATTTCTTTATATATATATATATATATATATCATCAAAAAATTTCAGCGAGATAATCTCGGGAACGCGCCATCCCATTGAGCTGAAACTTTCAGGATACATTGGTGTATATGCAGAATAGGTCCACGTCTCTTTAAATGTCAGTTATTGTTAACCTTTTGGCGCCGGCGGCCATTTAAGTGATATTTTTAATATACCTATTATTTCGTGCACAAATAATTTTCGCAAAAATAAAGTTAACGAAATAAATTTCTAACGTGTTTTACATATGAATCGGACAATGCTTTGGAATTTTTTAACCCTATGTGTGCGCTGGGTGCCTAAAAAGAGGACGGGCAAATTTAAAAATTTTTAAATTTCGATAACTTTTGACAGAGCTATTCAACCATTACGAAATTTTCAGGACATATTAATATTATTTAGTTGTAGATTTGTGTAGCTTTAAATTAGCGTGCTGGCAACCCTGTAGCTAGGGCAGGCAACGAAAGTGAAAACCTCCAAATCATCGTCTCTCTTGAAAAAATGCCGTTTCTTCAAAAAAAAGCCACTCATATATAAATCTTGTGCTTTGTTTATATAACCAAAAAAAAAAAAAAGATATGGTATAACGGGCACGCCTGGTAACCCTTGCCCAATTTACCTATATTTTTAGCATCAAAAACTTCTGTTCACGGAAACTCACGATCCGATGAACAGAATGAATTGAAATTTGCAGAATGTATTGGTCTTAAATAGGACCAGGTCTGATAGAAGTGATTTTGAAATGCGGGCGATTCTGTGCCAGTGGTGCCATCTTGAAAAACCACTAAAAAAGATAACTGTTTTTAGCGCTATAAATTCTGATTGAATCGTTCGATTTTGACGAAACTCACACAATTGCTGGACCTAACTTTAAGCCACGTTTGGTAGAAATTTGGTTGAAAAATTCGGTTGGAGCTGCCAGCTATGATAATGTTGGTGCCTTCATTTTGAAAAAAAAAATTTGGAAGTGAAAACATTCAAACCATCGAATATTCAAAAAAATGTCTGTTTCTTACAATAAAATCAATCTGTGTATAAATCTTATGTTATATCTACACGTTCAAAATAAAACTTTGGAAATTTCATGTCGGACAAGAACGGTAACCCTCTCCCAGTTAACCTATATTTTTAGCATCAAAAACTTCTGTTCACGGAAACTCACGAACCAATAATCAGATACAGCTTAAATTTACAGAATGCATTGGACTTAAGTAAGACCAGATTTGATAGAAGCGATTTTGAATTGTGGGCAACTCTGTGCCAGTGGTGCCATCTTGAAAAATTACAAAGAAAAAAAACTGCTTTTTGCCCTATGAAATGTGAATAAGTTACCAGATTTTCATGAAATTGACACAGATGCTAAACCTAACTCTAAGCTCTGTTTGGTGGAAATTTGGTTGAAAAATTTGATTGGTGCTACCTGCTATGGTAATTTTTGTGTCTTTGGTTTTGAAAATTCGCTCAGGAAAATAAAACTTTTTGTACTATAACTTCCAGTGCAGTCATGAAATCAATACGAATTTCATACAATTAATGAAACCTGTCATAAACATTATTCAGGCCAAATTTGGTTGAAAAGACACGATAGGGTTGCCAGCTATTGTTGGTTTTGTGTTTAATTGCAATATCTTTATTAAGCGGTTTTATCGTAGAATTTTCAAATGGTAATGATATTGTAGTGACAATAAACAGCAAATATTAAGCTTTCGATCATTTGAAAAAACTCGCTGCAGGTAACCCTAAATTTCTTTATACTCCTATAACTTCGAATGTAATTAAACAACGTGAAGCAGATTTGATATATTCTTGGATTTGATACTGGCGAAAGGTTGCCAGCACGAGTCGGTTGTGCTACTTTTGTATCAATAAATGCTTACAGTTAGTATACATACCGGAAACATTTACAATGAAAATAAATAACCGATGTTACAATTCGCAAAGTTCTGCAAATTTTTCGGATCGCAGTCCCAAACACCAACTTCAGTTACAGTGCTGCAGGCACTGAGCATTTTCTTCATTGATGTTATATGAGATGCTGCTTTCAAAATTATGTGAAATAAGCAACTGATAACGAATATAATTAACCCGTGTTTTGCTCTCATAAACGTTGAAATTCATGCCAGTGGTAATATCTGAAACCTTGCACCATATGAGTTATAATGCATTCTTAAGACGAAAGTAAAACGTGGCATTTGAAACAGTTTCGCCGTAATAAGCAGCACATGTGGTGGAATATGCACTCAAAACCTGCACGATTCTTCTACTGTTCTTCGAACATTATTTCAACTTCATCTCGTAATTGACGTTAGATTTTCGATCTCTTTTTACTAATTTTCGAAGAAAAGTAGCCTAAAACTCGTTTCGCCGAAAATTCATATTTCTTTATATATATATATATATATATATATATATATATATATATATATATATATATATATATATATATATATATATATATATATAGATATATATATATATATATATATATATATATATATATATATATATATATAGATATGTATATATATATATATATATATATATAGATATATATATATATATATATATATATATATATATATATATATATATATATATATATATATACATATATATATATATATATATATATATATATATATATATATATATATATACTGATGTGGCCAAATTATTATCACCTTCTGAAAATCTTAAGTTTTTTGTCCTAAATTACACCTTTTACAAATAAAAACTAAAACTTATTGTAATTAACATATTTATTAGTATTTAGTGAACATTCCTTTCGCATCTTTTAAACGCTGTATTCTACGAGGCATTCCACTTATCGTATTTTTGGCTTTTTCGATTAAATCCGTATCATTTTGCCAGACTTCCTTCATTGCTGCAATCAAGTCTGATTTTGTCCGGGGGCAGTTTTCTGCCACTTTTTGTTTAAAAATAGCCCAGATATTTTCGATCGGATTCATATCTGGACTATTTGCTGGCCAATCAAGGATTTGGATACCTTGTGTTCTTAGAAATTCAATGATTTTCTTCGCCGTATGGCATGGAGCCTTGTCGTGCATGAAAATCGCTTCTCCATTAAATTTTTCGTTGAGAGTCGGTACCAATTGTGTCTGTAGAACAGTTAAATATTGATTGGCATTCATTGTTCCCTCGACTACGTAAAGTGGGAAGAGTCCTTTCGATGAAATTGCCGACCAAATCATGACCCTGACTGGTTGTTTGACTCGTTGCTGAGCACACGAAGCTGAATATTCCTCTCCTTTGTATCTGCGGACAGTCCTGACCATTGGTAGTGTTAAACTCATCATCGTTTCATCGCTGAATATAACCTGATCAGAAAATAAAAAAAGGATAAAGTCAAAAGACGAACTTTTTGACAAGTGTCATTTCAAGTGTGACAAGGTAATATTTAAAAAAGAGATATTATTAGTTTATACCTTTTCCCAATCGACTGCAGACCATGATAAATGTTCATTCGCCCACGTTTTCCTTTGTAGTATCATCCTAGCATTTAGTTTTTGCTTTTGACGAGGACGTCTTGCACAGAGCCCAGATTGGAAAAGTCGACGCCTAACTGTTCTCTCCGATATTTCCACACCAACGTCGCGTAGAGTACCTCTTAGGGACTTGCTGGATAGCGTTCGGTCTTCTTTCGCTTTTCGCAATAAATATCTGTCTTGACTGGTTGTTGTTTTAGGCTTGCGACCGCATTTCCCCTTTCTTTTCGGACTTCCTGACGGCCGGACAACTCTACTTTTCGCAAATTTGCTAACAAATGACCTACTTACTCCCACTTTTTGAGCTATTTGCGCATGAGTATAGTGTCCTACTTCCAAATACGTAGAAATTTTAGCTTTCACCACTGAACTGATATCTTTTGCTTTACCCATATTGAAAAATCACTACTTTTACAAAAGCCACTTTTACGTTCTCCTTCAAAAGTCAAAAAGGAGACTGAAATTTTTCGGTAAAATACTTCACCTTAAATGCTACTTAGAAACCATAAAACAGAAACAATTAGCAGCTCAAACAAATTAAGAGGGCAATAAAAACTCAGAATTCATATTTATCTCAAAATGGCTGCAGGTAATTAATTACCCATTACGGAAGTAATTCCGCGGAAAAGGATCTTTTCATTCCACGAATCTTCGTAGTTAAGGACACCTAATCTAATTACAAACCAACAATAAAAATAACTATAGTTCCTCGATTCTAAATAGGATTAACAATGATTTTATATGAGGTGATAATAATTTGGCCACATCAGTATATATATATATATATATATATATATATATATATATATATATATATATATATATATATATATATATATATATATATATATATATATATATATATATATATATATATATATATATATATATATATATATATATATATATATATATATATATATATATATATATATATATATATATATATATATATATATATATATATATATATATATATATATATATATATATATATATATATATATATATATATATATATATATATAAGCAATTTAGTTAATAGAGATAATCTCTGGAGTGGCCGATTCGATCGAAGTGAAATTTTACGAGGACGTAGATGTTTATAGTGGTTAGGTCCGTAACTTGCTGGAATTCAGATATCCTAAACTTTTTGGCGGCGGTGAGCGTTTAAGTGAATTTTCAGGTACTCCTTTATTTCGAAGCAGTGGAAATTTTTGTTAAAATAAATGTTTGGGAATGAAAACTTACTGTGCTTTAAGCTTGTCTTTGATAAAGAATTGGAAATTTTGAGCCGTGTTTGGGTGCATTGTGCCTAAAAGTAGGCAAAGAATATTTTTCAAATTTTGATTTGTCATTATTTGTAAGAAAAACAATGGGTCATCATGAAAATCAGAGAGCGTATTGATGTTGACTAAGATTAAACACACATGGATTTCCAAAATAAAGCGGGTATTCCTGTAGCTGCGGCAGGCTGCTGAAAAAAAATCCTTCAAAACATTGACCTTATTGAAAACTTTCGGATTTTTGACAAAAATTTCAAATCTTTGATAAATTGAATCCTTGGTCCTTCATGTCAGTTTGAAATTTTCAAATTTCCGATTTGCACAAGAACGGCAATCCATCACCAAATTACCTCTATTTTCAGCACTCGAAACTTCTGTTCACGAGAACTGACGACCGCATAATTCGAGCATTATGAAATTTACAGGACATGTTGGAATTAGCTGGGACCAGGTCTGATAGAAGTGATTTTGAAATGCGGGCAACCCTGTAGCAGTGGTACCATCTTTAAAAATCGCTGAGAAAAAAACAGATTTTTGGCTTATAACTTCCGATTCAGACATCACATTTAAACAAAATTCGCACAGTTTTTGGATATTCGTCGGTCGCCAGCCGAAAAGGGGGAAAACATGTAGTATACGCAAACATACACGTGCCGCAACTGTCCGGTCTGGTGAAAGTGTGGTCCATAACCTACTCGTGGTGCCCGCTGGTAACAATCCCCCCGGAAGGGAGGATTGGCTAATTGGATCAGGCTAGTCCCTTCTAAGTAAGGTTGGTGAGAGATCCCTCTCCCGTAAAAAATTTTGGTTTTGTCGCACGCCCGTACAGCAGCCAGCTGTATGAGCTGTGTAAACGGAGGCCTCGCCCGTAACCGGCAGAGGGGTGCCCATGTTTTTTTCCGAAGGGGTGACATGGAGGCCTGGGGACAGGTCGGGCCTGGTGACTGAGGTGAAGGTTCACCTGCGGGGTTCTGGATCCAATACTTCATTTTACCTGGTTCTGGAGCCTGGCGAACCGCGGTCTACAGAGTAGCGAACTGTTAGACTACGGGGGACACCTTGGTTGCCTCGGCAGCAAGGTTCGCAGGTTCACCGTACTGTGAAAGCCTACAGAACCCTCGGATGGTCGTGGGGGAGTCTGCCTCGCGATTCGAAGAGGGGGAAGGACGGTCGGAGAAAAACGTGGTTCCTATAAGGGCGGGGTGTAGCGGGAGGCGAATTTGCTGGCGATTGCCTCAGCTGTAGTCCGAGAACGTGAAACCCAAAACTTATTTCCAAAGCTTATTTTGAGTTTTGAGAAGAACAGTAGAAGAATCGTGCAGGTTTTGAGTGCATATTCCACCACATGTGCTGCTTATTACGGCCAAACTGTTTCAAATGCCACGTTTTACTTTCGTCTCAAGAATGCATTATAACTCATATGGTGGAAGGTTTCAGATATTACCACTGGCATGAATTTCAACGTTTATGAGAGCAAAACACGGGTTAATTATATTCGTTATCAGTTGCTTATTTCACATAATTTTGAAAGCAGCATCTCATATAACATCAATGAAGAAAATGCTCAGTGCCTGCAGCACTGTAACTGAAGTTGGTGTTTGGGGCTGCGATCCGAAAAATTTGTAGAACTTTGGGAATTGAAACATCGGCTATTTATTTTCATTGTAAATGTTTCCGGTATGAATACTAACTGTAACCATTAATTGATACTAAAGTAGGACAATCAACTCGTGCTGGCAAAATTTTGCCAGTATCCAAGCCAAGAATATATCACATCTGCATCACGTTGTTATATTACATTCGAAGTTATAGGAGTATAAAGAAATTTAGGGTTGCCTGCAGCGAGTTTTTTCAAATAATCGAAAGCCTTATATTTGCTGTTTATTGTCACTACAATATCATCACCAATTGAAAATTCTACGATAAAACCGCTTAATAAAGATATTGCAATTAAACACAAAACCAACAATAGCTGGCAACCCTATTGTGGCTTTTAAACCAAATTTGGCCTGAATAATGTTTATAATAGGTTCCATTAATTGTATGAAATTCGTATTGATTTCATGACTGCACCGGAAGTTATCGGGCAAAAAGTTTTATTTTCCTGAGCGAATTTTCAAAACTTAAGACACAGAAATTACCATAGCTGGCAGCACCAATCGAGTTTTTCAACCGCATTTCTATCAAACAGAGTTTAAAGTAAGGTTCAGCTATTGTGTCAATTTCATGAAAATTTGGTAACTTATTCATATTTCATAGGGCAAAAAGCAGTTTTTACTAATGTTCGAAGAACATTAGTATTAAAATCGATTCGGCCAAAAATTCATATTTCCATATATATATATATATATATATATATATATATATATATATATATATATATATATATATATATATATATATATATATATATATATATATATATATATATATATATATATATATATATATATATATAAATATATATATATATATATATATATATATATATATATATATATATATATATATATATATATATTTATATAAATATCATCAAAAACTTTCAGTGAGATAATCTCGGGAACGCGCCATCCGATTGAGCTGAAACTTTCAGGATACATTGGTGTATATGCAGAATAGGTCCAGGTTTCTTTAAATGTCAGTTATTGTTAACCTTTTGGCGCCGGCGGCCATTTAAGTGATATTTCTAATATACCTATTATTTCGTGCACAAATAATTTTCGCAAAAATAAAGTTAACAAAATAAATTTCTGACGTGTTTTACATATGAATCGGATAATGCTTTGGAATTTTGTAACCCTATGTGTGCGCTGGGTGCCTAAAAAGAGGACGGGAAAATTTAAAAATTTTTATATTTCGATAACTTTTGACAGAGCTATTCAACCATTACGAAACTTTTAGGACATATTGATATTATTTAGTTGTAGATTTGTGTAGCTTTTAATGAGCGTGCTGGGAACCCTGTAGCTAGGGCAGGCACTGAAAGTGAAAACCTCCAAATCATCGTCTCTCTTGAAAAAATGCCGTTTCTTCAAAAAAAAGCCACTCATATGTAAATCTTGTGCTTTGTTTACATAACCAAGAAAAAAAAAGATATGGTATAACGGGGACGCCTTGTAACCCTTGCCCAATTTACCTATATTTTTAGCATCAAAAACTTCTGTTCACGGAAACTCACGATCCGATGGGCAGAATTATTTGAAATTCACAGAATGTATTGATTTTAAATAGGACCAGGTCTGATAGAAGTGATTTTGAAATGCGTGTGTTTCTGTGCCAGTGGTGCCATCTTGAAAAACCACTAAAAAAGATAACTGTTTTTAGCCCTATAAATTCTGATTGAATCGTTCGATTTTGACGAAACTCACACAATTGCTGGATCTAACTTTAAGCCACGTTTGGTAGAAATTTGGTTGAAAAATTCGGTTGGAGCTGCCAGCTATGATAATTTTGGTGTCTTCATTTTGAAAATAAAAATTTGGATGTGAAAACATTCAAACCATCGATAAATTCAAAAAAATGTCCGTTTCTTACAATAAAACCAATCTGTATATAAATCTTATGTTATATCTACACGTTCAAAATAAACCTTTGGAAATTTCATGTCGGACAAGAACGGTAACCCTCTCCCAGTTAACCTATATTTTTAGCATCAAAAATTTCTGTTCACGGAAACTCACGAACCAATAATCAGATACAGCTAAAATTTACAGAATGCATGGGACTTAAGTAAGACCAGATTTGATAGAAACGATTTTGAATTGTGGGCAAGTCTGTGCCAGTGGTGCCATCTTGAAAAATTACAAAGAAAAAAAACTGCTTTTTGCCCCATGAAATGTGAATAAGTCACCAGATTTTCATAAAATTGACACAATAGCTAAACCTAACTCTAATCTTTGTTTGGTGGAAATTTAACTGAAAAATTCGAATGGTGCTGCCAGCTATGGTAGTTTTTGTTTCTTTGGTTTTGAAAATTCGCTCAGGAAAATAAAACTTTTTGCACTATAACTTCCAGTGCAGTCATGAAATCAATACGAATTTCATACAATTAATGAAACCTGTCATAAACATTATTCAGGCCAAATTTGGTTGAAAAGCCATGATAGGGTTGCCAGCTATTGTTGGTTTTGTGTTTAATTGCAATATCTTTATTAAGCGGTTTTATCGTAGAATTTTCAAATGGTAATGATATTGTGGTGACAATAAACAGCAAATATTAAGCTTTCGATCATTTGAAAAAACTCGCTGCAGGTAACCCTAAATTTATAACTAATGTTCGAAGAACATTAGTATTAAAATCGCTTCCCCGAAAATTCGTCATATATATATATATATATATATATATATATATATATATATATATATATATATATATATATATATATATATATATATATATATGTATATATATATATCAGCAAAATGGTTAAGAGAGATAATCTCTGGAGTGGCCGATCCGATTAAGCTTAAATTTTTGGAGAATATAGATGTATACAACAGGTAGGTCCATGACTTGCTAGAATTCAGATATCTTAAACCTTTTGGCGGCGGCGGGCGTTTAAGTGAATTTTCAGGTACACCTATATTTCCAAGCGGTGTAAATTTTTGTTAAAAAAAAGTACTAGGAACGAAAAATTATTATGTTTGTAGTTTGTCAATTATAAAGAATTGAAAATTTTGAGCCAGGTGTAGGCGCTGAGTGCCTAAAAGTAGGCAAGCATTTTTTTCAAATTTCGATTTGTCATAACTTCTAAGAAAAACAATGGATCATCGTGAAATTTGCAGAGCGTATTGATGTAAACTAGAATTTAACACACATGGACTTTCAAGACTGGGCGGGCAAGTCTGTAGCTACAGCAGGCTCCTGAAAACAAATCCTTCAAATCATCGAGTCTCCTGAAAATTTTTTGATTTTTGAAAATAAATTCAAACTATTGATAAACTTTGACTTTTATCCACCAAGTCAAATAAAAATTTCAAAAATTCCGCGGTAAACAAGAACGGCAACCCGTGATAAAATTACCTCTATTTTCAGCACCCAAAACTTCTGTTCACGAGAACTGACAATCGGATAATGTGATCAATATGAAATTTACAGAACATGTTGGTATTAACTAGGACCAAGTCTGATAGAAGCGATTTTTAAATACGGGCAATACTGTGGTGGTGCCATTTGGAAAAATCACTGAGAAAAAAAAATGGTTTTTGGCCTATAGCTTCCGATTTAGCCAAAAGATTTTAACAAAACTCATGCAGTAGATGAACCTTTCTCTAAGATAGATTTCATAGAAATTTGGTTGAAAAATTAGTATATGGACGCTAGCTACGGCAATTTTTGTCTCTTAAATATTGTAAATTTGCTCAGGAAAATAAAGGTTTTTCCCTATAACTTCCGATGCAGTGATGAAATCAAAACAAAATTCATGTGAAAAGCATATCTTGTTGCGTTTCTAATTCTGTAGAAATTTTGTTGAAAAACCGCGAAAGGGTTGCCAGCTATGATGAATTTTGTAATTTATTGGCATTTCTTAATCGAGCTATGTTGTCATAAAATTTCCATTTGGGATGATCCTGCAATGACAAATAACATCAAATATTTACGTTTCAAAAATTTAAAAAGTTTGGACGATGGTAACCCTAAAATTTAATTCACTCCTATAACTTACAGCGCAGACATTCAATCGAAACGAAATTCATAGGGTGGGTTTAACACAACGTGAAGCAGCTATGGTGCTAGCACATGATTGCCAGCACCGGACAATTTCGTAAATATCACACCAACAGATGCTTCCATTTTCTATTCATAAGCAAACTATTTACAATAAAATAAGCAACCTATATTTAAATATTCCGAGTTTTGGAAATTTTATTGTTTATTACTTGAATCTATAACCAAGTTTATTCGCTTATTCATCTGCATCATCCCCCTTCTATGGTAAGCATAATTTATAACAAACGACTTCGATTATATAAAAGCACTAAAAGATTATATAAAAGCAAAGCATCTAAGTTATTTATCTATATGCTTTTAGAATCGTTAAAAATTGGTGCAACTGCACCAAATTGTTTAAATAATGTTATTTTATTTGAATAAAGCTCTTTGCCCTATAGCCTCCAGTACAGTCATGGTATCAGAACGAAATTCATGTGGCAAATTTAAATTATTGTAGACAATATTCAGTAGAAATCTAGTTTGAAAACCAATGATAGGGTTGCCAGCTATGATTGTTTTTGTATTTTTTGACATAGCTTGAGTAAGCGATTTCATCATAAAATTTTCAAATCGTAGGGGTCTTTTAGTGAAAATACACACCAAACACTAAGATCTAGAAAGTTTGAAAGCTCTTGCGAGTGGTAACCCTAAATTTCTTTTTATCCCTATAACTTCCAATGCAGTATTCGGATCAATACGGAAATCGCAGAGCAGGTTGACTTCAACGTGAGGCAGATATGACTTATTTTTGGCTTCAGTGCTAGCAAAGGACTGCTAGCACGAGGTGTTTTTGTTATTTTCGTACCAATAAATGCTTGCATTAAGTATTCACATCGCGAATATACAATATATAACAATATATATGACAATACATACAATATATAATATATAAGATATTAATAACAATATAACAACAATATATAACAATACACTCAAAATCTGCACAAATCCTCTACTGTTCTTCGAACATTAGTATTTCTAGCGGTTCTGATGCGCTAGGGTTTTTATACTCCTATAACTTCGAATGTAATTAAACAACGTGAAGCAGATTTGATATATTCTTGGCTTTGATACAGGACGAGTCGGTTGTGTTTTTTTTGCATCAATAAATGCTTACAGTTAGTATACATACCGGAAACATTTACAATGAAAATAAATAACCGATGTTTCAATTCGCAAAGTTCTGCAAATTTTTCGGATCGCAGCCCCAAACACCAACTTCAGTTACAGTGCTGCAGGCACTGAGCATTTTCTTCATTGATGTTATATGAGA
This sequence comes from Nemotelus pantherinus, assembly GCA_963978885.1. Classification (NCBI taxonomy): domain Eukaryota; kingdom Metazoa; phylum Arthropoda; class Insecta; order Diptera; family Stratiomyidae; genus Nemotelus; species Nemotelus pantherinus. Next base: position 158,107,252 of record OZ022264.1, on the reverse strand, counting down.
TGCTGCTTTCAAAATTATGTGAAATAAGCAACTGATAACGAATATAATTAACCCGTGTTTTGCTCTCATAAACGTTGAAATTCATGCCAGTGGTAATATCTGAAACCTTCCACCATATGAGTTATAATGCATTCTTGAGACGAAAGTAAAACGTGGCATTTGAAACAGTTTGGCCGTAATAAGCAGCACATGTGGTGGAATATGCACTCAAAACATGCACGATTCTTCTACTGTTCTTCGAACATTAGTGTTTCTAGCGGTTCAGGTGCGCTAGAGTTTTTTTCTTTGTAATTTTTCAAGATGGCACCACTGACACAGAGTTGCCTTCAATTCAAAATCGCTTCGATAAGACCTGGTCCTACTTAAGTCCAATGCATTATGTAAGTTTCAATTGTATCTGATTATTGAATCGTGAGTTCCCGTGAACAGAAGTTTTGGATGCTAAAAATATAGGTTAACTGGGAACGGGTTACCGTTCTTGTCCGAGTCCGACATGAAATTTCCAATGTTTTACTTTGAACGTGTAGATAAAGCCAGATTTGCATACAGATGGGTTTTATTGTAAGAAACGGACAGTTTTTAGGATATTCGATGGTTTGAATGTTTTCACTTCCAAATTTTTATTTTTTCAAATTTAATACACCAAAATTATCATTACTGGCAGCTCCAACCGAATTCTATCAAACGTGGTTTAAGGTAAGATCCAACTACTGTGTGAATTTTGTTAAAATCGAACGATTGAATCAGAATTTATAGGGCTAAAAGCAGTTATTTTTTTCAGTGATTTTTCAAGATGGCACCACTGGCACAGAATCACCCACATTTCAAAATCACTTCTATCAAACCTGGTCCTATCTAAGACCAATGCATTCTGCAAGTTTCAACTAATTCTGCTCATTGGATCGTGAGTTTCCGTGAACAGAAGTTTTTGATGCTAAAAATATAGGTAAATTGGGCAAGGGTTACTAGGCGTGCCCGTTATACCATATCACATTTTTTTTGTCTATGTAAACATAGCACAAGATTAACATATGAGTGACTTATTTTGAAAAACTGCATTTTTTCAAGAGAGACGATGATTTGGAGGTTTTCAATTTCAGTGACTGCCCTAGCAACAGGGTTACGAGCACGCTCAGGAAAAGCTTGACAAATCTACAACTAAATAATACCAATATGTCCTGAATATTTCGTAATGATTGAATAGCTCTGTCAAAAGCTATCGCAATTTAAAAATTTTCAAGTTTTCCCGTTCTCTTTTTAGGCACCCAGCGCACACATGGTGTTAAAAAATTCCAAAACATTATCCGATTGACATGTAAAACACGTTCGAAATTTATTTTGCAACGTTTTTTTTGCAAAAATTTGTTGTGTACAGAATAATAGGTATATTAAAAATATCACTTAAATGGCTGCCGGCGCCAAAGGGTTAAAGATTATTAACTTTTTGTGAGACCTGGCACTATTCTGCATACACATCAATATGACCTGAAAATTTCAGTTCAATCGAATGGCACGTTCCTTAGATTTTTTCACTGAAAGTTTTTGATGATATTTATATAAATATATATATATATATATATATATATATATATATATATATATACATATATATATATATATATATATATATATATATATATATATATATATATATATATATATATATATATATATATATATATATATAAATATGAATTTTTGGCAAAATGAGTTTAATAATAATTTTCTTCGAAAATTAGTAAAAACACCTCCACCGCCATCCGGAAGTGTGGTCGATGGCGGTTACGCTCAAACACTAATCATAAGTTCCGATTTAATGGGGCGTTTAGTGTAACCCTAGACATATATACAGTGGCTCACAGCTTATTTGATACAGTGACTATTTAAAAATGCAAATCACTGTAACTTTGAAATAAAGAACCTTGTCCAAAAAATTTAAACGTATTCGACTAGATACATGTTCAACGAATACAATGCAAACCAAAAATGTTCCAGCAATATTCCTCGGCGTCCCGTAAAAGAGAAATACCACTTGCGCAGAAAAATTGCAGCTCACAGCTTATTTGATACAGATACTTCAATGCGAATAAACTTCTATTTGTCGCACCGCTAATCTGTCTTGTTTTTGTTTCTTGAATTTTTGATTGTGTTTAAACATTGGCTTAAGTAATTTTTAGCAAGATCTTGTAAACTGAAGTGCCAAAATGAGCCAAAATTGTAAAATGGGTCATCGCACCACAATTGAACGGTGCGAATTGGTATTAAACCACTTTAAAAAAGGACAAAGTGTTCGAAAAATTGCTGAAAGTGTGAATATGAGTGTTTCTACAGTGCAGCACATAATTGAGCGCCTCGAACACGAAAATCGGGTAGAAAATAAGAGCAGAAATGCACCAAGCAATATTTTCACCGTATCCGACGAACGATACATTGTAAGAAAAGTGAAAGCAAACACGAAGATTTCCGCTCAAAAATTGGTTACTGAGGTTCATCGTGAATTAAGGAAGTCATGTAGTACTGAAACCGTTCGACCAGTGCTTCCCGACCATGATTTCAACAGGCGAGTAGCTCGTAGGAAGCCATTCATTTCCACAAAAAATACAACAAGCCGATTTGCCTTTGCCAAAGAGCATGTGGGAAAGCCATTCATGTTTTGGAATACGGTTATTTTTGCGGACAAGTCCAAGTTAAACATTTTTGGCTCCAACGGAATGTCATATGTCCGGCGCAAAGCAAACACTGAGCCAAACAATTAGATCCTCAAAGCTACTGTGAATCATGGTGATGGCAATGTGATAGTTTGGGCCTGCATGTCCGCAGCCGGAGTCAGAAATTTAAAGTTTATTGAGGAAACAATGGACCAAACAAAGAACCTTGATGTAGTCAAAAACAATTTGCTGTAAAGCACTGAAAACCTGCGTGTTCGCAGCCAATTTTGGTTGTACCAAGACAACGATCCAAAGCACAAGTCGGGAATTGTGCAGTCCTGGCCAATTTGAGAGTGCCCTCATTTGATGTCTCCGCCGGCACAGTCACCAGATATGAACGTCATTTAAAAATCTGTGAACTTTGTTGGATAAAACACAAGATTTCTAATAAAAGTGATTTTAATACCAATGTTTTTCTTCGAACAGTAGTTAAAAAATCAAACTTCCCGCCAGTACTATTGGGGGGAAGTCACCAGAAAAGGACCCCTTCAAAAGGAGTTCAAAGTTGACTCGATCACCAACGTCGGGAGGCGAAACGGCGCAGGGTCAGGCGATCGAAAGATTGCGGGCCCTGAAGCTAGATGGGGAACCTGCTCCGGGATCTGCTGTGAGTCCGATGGACGTAGTGGTTCCCCTCAGCAGAGCAGTTACTCAGAAGTCTGGCAGCAGGTCTGGAGAGCCACTGGCCAGTCCAACGGAAGCGGCGGTTGAGTCGGTTTTTAGCAGAGCTGTGACCAAGAACGGAGGCGGCTTGCTGAAATGCTCGCAGGTCACCGGGAAGGAAGCGGTGGCTAAGCCACTTGGCAGAGCTGTAACCAAAACTGCGAGGATCTGCAGTGTGAAGATGGCGGCAGCTGATCCCACCAAAGGGAGGAAGAGGAATGCCCAACGCTTCTGAAAGAGAGAGGCAAAACGAGCGGCCAGGAGCACGGTCACGCTGGAATCCAAAGGGAAACCCAAGGATACCCAAGTGAAACCTGCTGCAGCGGCTGCAAGTAAATGCTCAGAGGAGTTAACCTCGCCGAGAATGGAGAATGGAGACGGAATGGAGACTCGAAGATGACGTGGTCAAGGTGATTCTTAAACGGATTAACGAGGAAATCCTCAAGTTTGCCATGTCAACGGAAGAAGGGTCACCTCGCTTTGAAGGCTGTAACATTGTTCGCGGCCACATTGCGGTGACCTGTAGTGATGTCTTCTCGACGGAATGGCTTCGGTCTACCGTCCTTAAGATTTCAGCAGACCATCCAGGTTTGGACGTAGGGGAGGAGACATCCGTGCCTAAGCTGATTACAGCGAAGGTGGTGGAGCCCCACTCGAACGCTTCGGAGGCTCTGTCTCTGTTAAAAAGACAGAACTTCGATCTGAAAGTTTCAGGTTGGAGATTATTCCAGGCTGTTAAACTAACGAACCAATTTTCGGAGCCTGATTTAACTGGTGCAGCAAAGTTGGTGCTTGTGCTGGGAATCGATCGGGAGTCCGCGGATCAAGTACGGGCCACCAATGGGTTTATTCACTTCGGTCTGAAGAGGATCACCTTGAAAGTTGGAGCGGAGAAGGTGACTGAGGGAAGCCGTAGTGCGAGTGGTCCAAGCAAATCTGCACCACAGTAGAGGGGCGACGGCCAACCTGCTTCGGCATCTCAGTCGAGAGCACGCTGACATCGCGCTGATACATGAGCCGCTTCTGTACAAGAATTCATCAGCCTCAGTGTGTTCCAGCTAAAAGGAAGGGACAAGACAAGGGCTTGTATTGTCGCCAAAAAAGAGGTTAAAGCAATCTTGATGCGGCAGCTTTGTGATGGGGATACAACCTCAGTGTGTGTGGAGAGGAGGATCGCTGGTAGCGGCACTAAGCGGTGCCTGTTGTCGGCGGTCTATCTACCATACGACATGGATCACATCACACCCGGACTGAGAAGATTGGCAGAAGCGGCTATGACAACGGATGCTGTTATCGGCGGTGACGCAAATGCTCACCACGAAATATGGGGAAGCACCAACATAAACGAGAGAGGTAGGTGTTTGCTAGAATCTCTGACGTCAACCAACCTCAACATCTTCAACATAGGTAACAAACACCTCAGCGCACTAGACGATCTGGATCTGGCGAGTCCAGGACGGCTTAACGAGCAGGTGAACCGATTAACGGGAATCTTAGTGTCAGATTTCAAAGACGTGTGTCCGCAAAAGCCCGTCAGGAAGAACGCTACCTTATGATGGAATGGCGAACTCACAGAGGCTAGAGGTCGCACACGAAGGTCGTTTAACACCGCATGGCGTTCCGGAAACGTGGATGACTGAGATCGTTACAAGCAAGAGCAATCGCTTTTCAAAGAGAAGATTAGACAAGCCAAGCGCGACTCATGGAGGGTATTCTGTGAGAACATTGAAGGAGGTACACAGGCTGCCAGACTCAGCGTAAGCGTAACTCCCGGCGTACCTACGCTTTTGCGAAGGGAAAACGGGGATTGGGTGGAGGACCCGAAAGAGTGCCTGGACTTGCTACTGGAAACTCACTTTCCAGAATCAGCCTGCCTGGCACCGCATAGTGACGTACTTCGAGGAACCCACCAGGCGTCTGAGCGGCTGATCAAGGAAGTAGTAAACGAGGTCAAGATTGAATGGGCTATTGGCACATTCCGACCATACGAAGCTACAGGGATTGATGAGATATCACCCATCATGCTTTAAAAAGCAGATAAGGCCATCGTTCCCATTTTGCAGCGTATTAATACTAGAGAGGCTTGTTGATCTGCACATCAAAAGCTCGATTGATGTCGCGAGACTCTGTGTTGATCAACACGCGTATCTAGCGGGCAGATCAGTAGATACGGCATTACACAAAGTTGTTGGTACAATAGAAAAATCCTTACGGCAGAAGGAATTCACGTTGGCAGCTTTCTAAGATATTGAGGGGGCTTTCAATAATGTCACTGTCACGAGTATCATCGATGCCTTGGTTCGATATGGAGTGGATAAAACTCTGGCGACCTGGGCATGACTGTGACTTGCTCAAGAGCAGGCGGACTGAGGCTACCTTTTTGGAGGCCAAAGCGGAAAGAATAGTCGGAACCGGAACACCACAAGGATGGATCATATCTCCCCTTTTCTGGATCCTGACAGTCAATAAAATACTGGAGAAGTTAAGGGCCAGTGGCTTTGAGGTGGTGGTGTATGCCGATGACATTGTGGTACTTGTGAAGGGTACGTTCCCACAAACTTTGTCGGACCTTATGCAATCGGCGCTCGCCCATATCCAAATCTGTCCCATATCAATCGGCCCATATCCAAATCTGGGCCAGAAAAGTCAGTCTTAGGGCAAACCCGACAAAAACCGAACTTTTACTCTTCACAAGGAGACACAGGGTACCGGCTATTGTCATGCCTAACCTCAACGGAATAACATTGGAACTTGCTGATAGTGTTAAATATTTGGGCCTAATACTAGACAGGAAACTGAACTGGGGGGCTAACGTGAAGCACAGAATTGGTAAGGCTCACGCAGCACTTTTAGCTTGCCGGTCCGCATACTCCAATACCTGGGGTCTTAAACTTAGGGCGGCTTTTAACATATTCACATGTGTAGTCAGGCCGATTTTGGTGTATGGAGCGGTCGTGTGGTGGAAAGCAGCGGAGAGTAAAACTAATATCAAGGGGCTAACAACACTGCAAAGATTAGTTTGCATATGTATTACGGGCGCTTTAAGAACCGCCCCAACGGCTGGGTTGGAAATGATTTTGGGACTCATGCCCCTAGATCGATTCATCTTTAGAAGCGCAAGCTTAGCGGCGATACGCGCTAAAAGTTCTGGCATGTGGAGCAATTCAGATCAGTGGGGCCACAGCGGTATTCTTACAGAATACCGCAAAAGACTTGGACTCGTTGCAGAAGACACGGACCACATGAGCAAAATAGTACATCTTGGCTGAAATTTCCAATTTCCCACTAGAACATACTGGATAAAAAAGGAAGCTACCACCGATGGAGGCATCTGGATTTACACGGAAGGGTCAAAGACTGACACAGGAGTTAGCTCGAGCGTATTTTCTACGGATTTGAGCCTTAACCTGTGGTGAAGACTGTCGGACCATGCTACCGTCTTTCAGTCTAAATTACATGCGATACGCATGGCAGTTGAGTCCATTAGTGGAATATCAACCAGACCAATGACCATTTGCGTCGGCAGTGGAGCAGCGATTCTCGCTCTTGCGTCCTATAGATGTTCTTCAAAAACTGTTAACGCTTGCAGAGTGGGGTCATAGGCAACGAAAAAGCTGATGAATTAGCGAGGAAAGGTTCAGGAGCTAGCAATTGCTCCTGCGTCAGTGTACCTCGGTCAATCGCTGACGCCACAAACAAACTTGATGCCGCCATATTGGCCAAACTAAAGTCCGAATGGGAAAACAGGCTGGACTGCAGGGTGGCCAGGACATTATAGCCATCACCTGAACCAAGTAAAAGCAGGAAACTGCTCAAGCTCAGCAGAAACTGCTTGAAAGCCACGGTTAGCTTGCTCACAGGGCACTGCTTTACCGCATCTCATGCAAAGAGAATGGGACTGACATCCAGCAATTTATGCAAGAGGTGCGAGATGGAAGAGGACACCATCGAGCATACTCTCTGCGATTGTCCGGTCTTAAATAATAAACGCCTCAAATTTTTGGTACATACCACTTTCAAGGGTAAGCAGAGGTGGCCAGTACCGTCACGCTGAATCAGCTGATCCACTTTGGCAAAGCGGTCACTTAGCAGCTCTAAAAAGCCAGCGGAGGGTGGCAAATGGGCCCAAACTGGTGGCCTAATGCAAGCCGCGTTTCCCGGCAGCCCCCTTTACTAACCTACCCTTACCTTACCTATATGTATATATATATATATATATATATATATATATATATATATATATATATATATATATATATATATATATATATTTATATATATACCATATATATATATATATATATATATATATATATATATATATATATATATATATCTATATATATATATATATATATATATATATATATATATATATATATATATATATATATGATACCGTTATCAAATTTTTTACGCGCTACAAAAGAAAACCTTCATCCCCAACTGGGAAGTAAAGGCAGCGGTTTTCAGGTGGTCTTTGCTTACGAGGAGAATGAGGTGGGTGGGCGCCACTCACTTCTGGTCCGAAAACGCTCCATCTGCCCACCACGCAGAGGCAAGAAGAAGGTGACGGGTCCCGCGAAATAACACCGCATAATGCTCCTGAAGAAAAAGCAACCGATAAATATCAGTAAATTATACCGCGGAAACGCAAACACCAAGTTGATAATTTACAACCACAGCTCGTTTAATTCACTTTCGGCTCGATTCACAAGATACAATTCGGCCAACACTAAAATTCTATTGGTGCCAAATTCGACTAGATATATATATATATATATATATATATATATATATATATATATATATATATATATATATATATATATATAAATATATATATATATATATATATATATATATATATATATATATATATATATATATATATATATATATATATATATATATATATATATATATATATATGTATATATATATATATATAGATATATTTATATTTAAATCAGAAAACGCTTCTATCAGACATGGTCCTATTTAACTCCAATAAATTCTGTAAATTTCAACAGTATCTGATTATTGGCTCGTGAGTTCCGGTGAACAGAAATTTTTGATGCTACATATATAGGTAAATTGGGATAGGACTACCTTTTTTGTGCGACATGAAATTTCCAAAGTTTTACTTTGACTCTATAGATAAAGCATAAGATTTGTATACAAGCTAATTTTTATTGTAAGAAACGAGCATTTTTTACGACATTCGATGGTTTGGATGGTTTCACCTTCAGTGTCTGTCGTAGCTACAGAGTTGCCAGCACGTTCATGAAAAACTACGCAAGTGTGTAACTTAAGATTTTTTTCATTGAAATTTTGTTGTTGATACATATATATATCTATATATATATATATATATATATATATATATATATATATATATATATATATATATATATATATATATATATATTGATACCGTTATCAAATTTTTTACGCGCTACAAAAGAAAACCTTCATCCCCAACTGGGAAGTAGAGGCGGCGGTTTTCAGGTGGTCTTTGCTTACGAGGAGAATGAGGTGGGTGGGCGCCACTCACTTCTGGTCCGAAAACGCTCCATCTGCCCGCCACGCAGAGGCAAGAAGAAGGTGACGGGTCCCGCGAAATAACACCGCATAATGCTCCTGAAGAAAAAGCAACCGATAAATATCAGTAAATTATACCGCGGAAACGCAAACACCAAGTTGATAATTTACAACCACATCTCGTTTAATTCACTTTCGGCTCGATTCACAAGATACAATTCGGCCAACACTAAAATTCTATTGGTGCCAAATTCGACTAGATATATATATATATATATATATAATATATATATATATATATATATATATATATATATAAATATATATATATATATATATATATATATATATATAAATATATATATATATATATATATATATATATATATATATATATATATATATGTATATATATATAGATATATTTATATTTAAATCAGAAAACGCAGTACATACCTGCAGTTTAGTCGGTGGCTACACCAAATCGAAGCTATGAGCAAATTGTAAATAAATTTGCAACCCGACAGTACAACACAATAGCACTGTTTATGGTTGACATTTCGAGTTTTCACAACCAGTCATCTGACGTAAGATTGTGGATCTTGCTGTCCCAAATGGAGACATGTGGACGCCAAGTGTATAAGATGCTTCACTTAAGCGAAATGAAACGCAGGTGAGTGTACCCAACGGATCAGGGAAGTCCCAATAAGCTTTAAAATTTTGAGGAACGAGCGATGAAAGTGATGGTAGTACTTTCTTTTTGGATTTGAGCCGGTAAGCATTGAGACGTGTGAAGATCAAATTTCGTCAGGGGTTAATGGATTTTTTTACATGATCGTCGGAGGATTGATTGCAAGTGTCGGCAGCAGGGTTTGAAGACGGAGAATATACGAAAACAGATACGAGTAGCTGGAATAGTGGCAGTTCACAGGAAAGTAGTGTAGATATCGAGAAAAGCGGACGGAATAAATGAGTACGACGTAGCAGAGTGTGTCGATGTATGGATATCTTCACGAGAATACGCAAGCAGCAGGTGTCGACTTCATCAGGGCCTAAACGACAGATCGCTTAGGTTAATATTCTTTCATTATTGTTATTAAATTTATTTGCGAAGTAGGAGTATATTTAATTTGCTCGCACAGAATTGATTTAGTGATATGCGAATAGGTCGTAAGTAAGCAAATCTCTAATCGAATTTCGAAAATTCTTTTCACCCGTATAACTTCCAGCGCAGTGATTCAATCGAATTTGGATTTGGATTTAATTTAAAGTGAAGTAGTTTTGGTATATATTTTGCTCTGCTGCTAACACAGCGTAACCAGCATTAGCCATTTTCGTAAACATTGCACCAACAGATGCTTCAAACAATGTTCTCATATGCAAAGCATTTGTAATAAAAATAAGAAACCAATTTTAAATTTCCGAGTTTTGAAAACTTTTCGGATGGCCGCCTCAAACAAAGTTTAATCGTTGATACATTCCATAAAATCCTGCGATAAGAACAAAATTCAAAGGATACGTTGATTTTAGTATGAGCTTGTGATGGTAAACTTATTCTGCTGCGTTGGGAAAGTGCTGTCAGCACTGAACAATTTTGAGTTTTGTTGCTTTGGATAAGGAATGGTGGATATGCTTCTACAAAAAAGTGTGATACGTCGTCTTTCCACCTTTTTTGGTCACAAAAAGACAATTTCTTCAAAAATTAGTTTTCTAGCGGCTCTGATGCGCTAGAACTTTTTTTCCTATGGACTTTAACTTGAAATTCGCACGTGTAACATTCAATCGTGACAATATATAAATATATAATATAAATGTATATATATATATATATATATATATATATATATATATATATATATATATATATAAATATATATATATATATATATATATATATATATATATATATATATATATATATATATACATACATATATATATATATACATACATATATATATATATATACATACATATATATATATATATATATATATATACATACATATATATATATATATATATATATATATACATACATATATATATATATATATATATATACATACATATATATATATATATATATATATATATATATATATATATATATATATATATATATATATATATATATATATATATATATATATATAAATATCTATCTATCTATCTATCTATCTATCTATCTATCTATCTATCTATCTATCTATCTATCTATCTATCTATCTATCTATCTATCTATCTATCTATCTATCTATCTATCTATCTATCTATCTATCTATCTATCTATCTATCTATCTATCTATCTATCTATCTATCTATCTATCTATCTATCTATCTATCTATCTATCTATCTATCTATCTATCTATCTATCTATCTATCTATCTATCTATCTATCTATCTATCTATCTATCTATCTATCTATCTATCTATCTATCTATCTATCTATCTATCTATCTATCTATCTATCTATCTATCTATCTATCTATCTATCTATCTATCTATCTATCTATCTATCTATCTATCTATCTATCTATCTATCTATCTATCTATCTATCTATCTATCTATCTATCTATCTATCTATCTATCTATCTATCTATCTATCTATCTATCTATCTATCTATCTATCTATCTATCTATCTATCTATCTATCTATCTATCTATCTATCTATCTATCTATCTATCTATCTATCTATCTATCTATCTATCTATCTATCTATCTATCTATCTATCTATCTATCTATCTATCTATCTATCTATCTATCTATCTATCTATCTATCTATCTATCTATCTATCTATCTATCTATCTATCTATCTATCTATCTATCTATCTATCTATCTATCTATCTATCTATCTATCTATCTATCTATCTATCTATCTATCTATCTATCTATCTATCTATCTATCTATCTATCTATCTATCTATCTATCTATCTATCTATCTATCTATCTATCTATCTATCTATCTATCTATCTATCTATCTATCTATCTATCTATCTATCTATCTATCTATCTATCTATCTATCTATCTATCTATCTATCTATCTATCTGTCTATCTATCTATCTATCTATCTATCTATCTATCTATCTATCTATCTATCTATCTATCTATCTATCTATCTATCTATCTATCTATCTATCTATCTATCTATCTATCTATCTATCTATCTATCTATCTATCTATCTATCTATCTATCTATCTATCTATCTATCTATCTATCTATCTATCTATCTATCTATCTATCTATCTATATATATATATATATATATATATATATATATATATATATATATATATATATATATATTTATATATATATATATATATATATATATATATATATATATATATATATATATATATTTATATATATATATATATATATATATATATATATATATATATATATATATATATATATATATATATATATATATATATATAGATATATATATATATATATCAACAACAAAATTTCAATGAAAAAAATCTTAAGTTACACACTTGCGTAGTTTTTCATGAACGTGCTGGCAACTCTGTAGCTACGACAGACACTGAAGGTGAAACCATCCAAACCATCGAATGTCGTAAAAAATGCTCGTTTCTTACAATAAAAATTAGCTTGTATACAAATCTTATGCTTTATCTATAGAGTCAAAGTAAAACTTTGGAAATTTCATGTCGCACAAGAAAGGTAGTCCTATCTCAATTTACCTATATATGTAGCATCAAAAATTTCTGTTCACCGGAACTCACGAGCCAATAATCAGATACTGTTGAAATTTACAGAATTTATTGGAGTTAAATAGGACCATGTCTGATAGAAGCGATTTAGAATTGCGGGCAACTCTGTGCCAGTGATGCCATCTTGAAAAATTACAACAACAAAAAAAACTGCTTTTTGCCCTAAGAACCCTGATTCAGTTACCAGATTTTCAAACAATTGACACAGCAGCTGAACCTTATTCTAAATCGTGTTTGATAGAAATTTAGTTGTAAAATTCGATTGATGCTGCCAGCTATGGTAATTTTTGTGCCTTTGGTTTTGAAAATTCGCTCAGGAAAATAAAGCTATTGCCCTATAACTTCCAGTGCAGTCATGAAATCAATACGAATTCCATACAATCAATTTAACTCTATATGGACATTATTTAGGCCGAATCCGGTCAAAAGGCACGTTAGGGTTGCCACCTATTGTTGGTTTTGTGTTTATTTGCAATTTCTTTATAAAGCGACTTTATCGTAAAATTTTCAAATGGTAATGATATTGTAGTGACAATAAACGGCAAATATTAAGCTTTTGATTATTTGAAAAATTTGGCAGCTGGTAACCCTATAATTCTTTTCACTCCTATAACTTCGAATGCAGTCATCGGATCGAGACGAAATTTGCAGAGTAAGTTAATTTAAACGTTTTTTTTTTTTTTAATACCTTTATTAAACTTTTTCCTTCGTATAAGAAGCGTCAGTTAGTTTTAAAATCCTACATGCTAAAACAAGTGATGTGCACTCCTCACAGTTGAAGACGTGAACATTTTGGACCCAAGTTACTTTATTGACATAAAGTCACACAGCGAAGAGCAAAGCTATGATATGTGTTATAGAATTACAGTGTTCAATGTTTGAAAGAGTTTGAAAAGCAAAGAAATTGGCTATGCAGGCTGTATTTTCTACGTTAAAGATGGAAGGTCCAACGGGTCAATTCTTTTCAATCGCTGAAATTTACGATGAGTTAGTATTTTTGTTGCCAGCTTGTTGGGATGATGAGCGAGGGCTGCAATATATTTTCCACTACGGTTCTTAATTTCTTCTGAAATCGTCTCGATTCACAGGTCTTTATGGAGATTGGCGTTCCGGAAGTACCACGGGGCTCCGGTGATATATCGAAGTATTTTTGATTGGGTCCTCTGGATGATGTTGATGTTTGAAGGGTGGGCTGCACCCCATATTTGTAAGCCATATGTCCAGATTGGCTTTAAGACAGACTTATAGACGAGCACTTTAGAGTCGAGAGAAAGTTTTGACCTGCTATTGAGCATCCATCTGAGGTTTATGAATTTGAGCTTCAGTTGTTGATTTTTAGCTTCAATGTGCCGTTTCCAGGTGAGCCTCCTATCAAGGTGCATTCCGAGATACTTTACTTCGTTACTTTGAGGTATAGGTACATTGTTTAAATATACTTGAGGGCAAGTCAGTTTTAACAATGTGAAAGTAACGTGTATGCATTTGGTTTCGTTCATTCTGATTCTCCATTTCGCTAGCCATTCTTCAAGAAGTGAGATGTGGCCTTGCAATGTACGGGATGCCGTAACTGGGTCTGAATCAGTGCATAGTATGGCAACGTCATCCGCAAAGGTAGCTGTCGTTGTTTTGTCGCATATTGGGAGATCAGATGTGAATATAGTGTAAAGTACCGGTCCCAAAACACTTCCTTGTGGTACACCAGCATGCACACGATGTTTAGCGGTAGAATAGCTTTTGTATCTCACCTGGAATGTGCGGTTGGTCAGGTAGGAGGAGAGTATTTTGTGGAAGCTTTTTGGAAGCATTGATTCAATTTTGAAGATCAACTCTTCGTGCCAGACTTTATCGAAGGCTTGAGTTACATCTAAAAAGATTGCTGAGCAGTACTTCTTGTCTTCGAATGCTATTTTAATGTCTGACGCGATTCGATGGACCTGTTGAATGGTGCTGTGATGTTTTCGAAACCCACATTGCTGTTCTGGAATTATTTTTGCATCTTCTAGTATCGGTAGTAGCTTTTTCAACAGAACTTTCTCGAAAACTTTGGAGACGCATGACAAAAGACTAATAGGTCTGTATGACTTCACTTGAGAAGAGTCCTTACCAGGCTTAGGGATCATTATGATCTCACCTGTTTTCCAAACTTCAGGAAAATATCCGATTGGAAAGATAGCATTGAATAGATTAGAAAGCCAAGAGAATACGATCGGCGGCATCTGTTTGAGCATAGCATTGGTGATGAGATCAATTCCCGGAGATTTTTTTGAGCATGTTTCCTGAATAATGATATCTTGCACTTCCTTAGCCGAAGTCTTGATTGGTTCTGAGTCCTGAGCGTTGACATTAGTTGGAAAGTCACATGTTGCCGTGGTGAAAGATGTGAAAACCTGTTCTAGGTGAACTGCGAAGGCGGTGGCTTTCTCTGCGTCACTTTTGGCCCATTGCCCGTTGACAGTTCTTAGTGGGGCTTCCCTGATGGTAGGTTTGTTGATTTTTTTGACTGCTTTCCACAATGAATAGTCGGCATTTTTAGTGGGACTGAGGCTCTCTAAGAATGAATGGAACTTTAACTAGTTGTCTCTCACAAGTGCCAGTCTGAGCTCACTAGAAGCTTTGTTGAGTAGTGTTTTAGTTTGGAGAGACCGGTGCAGCTGCCAATTCCTTCGTGCGAGTCTTTTTTTCTGTACTAAGATTTTTATTGATGAGGAGTATGTTGTTTTCCGAGTTGAGGGATTTAGTTCCATTTTAGGAGTCGCGGTGTCAAATGCCTCCAAGACATGCTCGTTGAAAAGGATAACAGCGGAATTGACATCATCCGGTGATTTGAGAGATGCACTAAGAGATGTTGAGCTGGTGAGGTGTCGTCTGAATGCACTCCAGTTGGTTTTTTGTGAATATCTACGCTTACAGCAAGCGAAGTGGGGTGACATATCCAGAGTAATGATGACAGGAGAATGATCTGAGGACAAATCAAAAACTACTTCTGATTTTGCGGAGTTTGGAGGTATTCCCTTCGAGATTGCGAAGTCTATGAGGTCCGGAATTTTGTTGATATTAGACGGCCAATATGTTGGCTGGCCGGTTGAGATATGACTCAAACCATAGTTTTGTAATGTATCGAAGAATGCTTTGCCCCTAGGTGTTATGAGACGAGATCCCCAAAACGTGTGTTTCGCGTTGAAGTCGCCAGCCACGATGAATTTGGTTCCCAGCGATGAGAAGAAGCTTTCGAATACTGCCTTTGAAATGTTGTGCCTCGGTGGACAGTAGATGGACGAAATAACAATCTCGCTCGACTGCTCACGTAGGCAAATGGATGTCGCTTGCATGTAATTTTCGCTGAGTTCTTCCGAAGGATGATGGAACAGATGTTTTTTAATAAGTATTGCAGACCCGCCTCTAGCCTTACCATCTGGGTGTTTGGTATCGTAGAAGATGTAGCCTGGGATGTCGAATTTATTATTTTTTTCTGTGAGGTGCGTTTCCGATAAGAGGAACACATCAAACGTGAAGCAGATGTGATATATTTTTGGCTCTGATACTGGCAAAAGGTTGCCAACACGAGTCGCTAGTGTTGTTTTTGTATCAAAAAATGCTTACAGTAAGTATTCATACCGGAAACATTGATAATGAAAATAAGTTTCCAATGTTTGAATTCCAAAAGCTGTGTAAATTTTTCGGTTTGCAGCCCCAGACACCAATTTCAATTACAATACTGTAGGCACTGAGCATTTACTTCATTGATGTTATATGAGATGCTGTTTTCAAAGTTTTGTGAAATGAGCAACTGATATCGAATATAATTTACAAGTATTTTGCCCTCATGAGCTTTGAAATTCATGCCAGTGGTAATATCTGAAACCTTCCACCATATGAGCTATAATGCATTCTTGAGACAAAAGTAAAACGCTGCGTTTGAAACAGTTTGGCTGTAATAAGCAGCTCGTTTGGTAGAATATGCTTTCAAAATCTGCAAGATTTTTTTGCTGTTCCTCGAACATAAGTGTTTCTAGCGGTTCAGGTGCGCTAGAGTTTTTACTAATGTTCGAAGAACATTAGTATTAAAATCGATTCGGCCAAAAATTCATATTTCTTTATATATATATATATATATGTACAAAAAATTTCAGTGAGATAATCTCGGGAACGCGCCATTCGATTGAGCTGAAACTTTCAGGATACATTGGTGTATATGCAGAATAGGTCCAGGTCTCTTTAAATGTCAGTTATTGTAAACCTTTTCGCGCCGGCGGGCATTTAAGTGATATTTTTAATATACCTATTATTTCGTGCACAAATGATTTTGGCAAAAATAAAGTTAATAAAATAAATTTCTAACGTGTTTTACATATGAATCGGATAATGCTTTGGAATATTTTAACCCTATGTGTGCGCTGGGTGCCTAAAAAGAGGACGGGAAAATTTGAAAATTTTTAAATTTCGATAACTTTTGACAGAGCTATTCAATCATTACCAAATTTTCAGGACATATTGATATTATTTAGTTGTAGATTAATGTAACTTTTAATGAGCGTGCTGGCAACCCTGTAGCTAGGGCAGGCACTGAAAGTGAAAACCTCCAAATCATCGTCTCTCTTGAAAAAATGCAGTTTCTTCAAAAATAAGCCTTTCATATGTAAATCTTGTGCTTTGTTTACATAACCAAAAAAAAAAAAAAGATATGGTATAACGGGCACGCCTGGCAACCCTTGCCCAATTTACCTATATTTTTAGCATCAAAAACTTCTGTTCACGGAAACTCACGATCCGATGGGCAGAATTATTTGAAATTCACAGCATGTATTGACCTTAATGCGGGCAATTCTGTGCCAGTGGTGCCATCTTGAAAAACCACTAAAAAAGATAACTGTTTTTAGCCCTATAAATTCTGATTGAATCGTTCGATTTTGACGAAACTTACACAATTGCTGGACCTTACTTTAAGCCACGTTTGGTAGAAATTTGGTCGAAAAATTCGATTGGAGCTGCCAGCTATGATAATTTTGGTGTCTTCATTTTGAAAAAAAATATTTGGAAGTAAAAACATTCAAACCATCGAATATTCAAAAAAATGTCCGTTTCTTACAATAAAACCAATCTGTATATAAATCTTATGTTTTATCTACACGTTCAAAATAAAACTTTGGAAATTTCATGTCGGACAAGAACGGTAACCCTCTCCCAGTTAACCTATATTTTTAGCATCAAAAACTTCTGTTCACGGAAACTCACGAACCAATAATCAGATACAGCTTAAATTTACAGAATGCATTGGACTTAAGTAAGACCAGATTTGATAGAAGCGATTTTGAATTGTGGGCAACTCTGTGCCAGTGGTGCCATCTTGAAAAATTACAAAGAAAAAAAACTGCTTTTTGCCCTATGAAATGTGAATAAGTTACCAGATTTTCATGAAATTGACACAGATGCTAAACCTAACTCTAAGCTCTGTTTGGTGGAAATTTGGTTGAAAAATTTGATTGGTGCTACCTGCTATGGTAATTTTTGTGTCTTTGGTTTTGAAAATTCGCTCAGGAAAATAAAACTTTTTGTACTATAACTTCCAGTGCAGTCATGAAATCAATACGAATTTCATACAATTAATGAAACCTGTCATAAACATTATTCAGGCCAAATTTGGTTGAAAAGACACGATAGGGTTGCCAGCTATTGTTGGTTTTGTGTTTAATTGCAATATCTTTATTAAGCGGTTTTATCGTAGAATTTTCAAATGGTAATGATATTGTAGTGACAATAAACAGCAAATATTAAGCTTTCGATCATTTGAAAAAACTCGCTGCAGGTAACCCTAAATTTCTTTATACTCCTATAACTTCGAATGTAATTAAACAACGTGAAGCAGATTTGATATATTCTTGGATTTGATACTGGCGAAAGGTTGCCAGCACGAGTCGGTTGTGCTACTTTTGTATCAATAAATGCTTACAGTTAGTATACATACCGGAAACATTTACAATGAAAATAAATAACCGATGTTACAATTCGCAAAGTTCTGCAAATTTTTCGGATCGCAGCCCCAAACACCAACTTCAGTTACAGTGCTGCAGGCACTGAGCATTTTCTTCATTGATGTTATATGAGATGCTGCTTTCAAAATTATGTGAAATAAGCAACTGATAACGAATATAATTAACCCGTGTTTTGCTCTCATAAACGTTGAAATTCATGCCAGTGGTAATATCTGAAACCTTGCACCATATGAGTTATAATGCATTCTTAAGACGAAAGTAAAACGTGGCATTTGAAACAGTTTGGCCGTAATAAGCAGCACATGTGGTGGAATATGCACTCAAAACCTGCACGATTCTTACTGTTCTTCGAACATTATTTCAACTTCATCTCGTAATTGACGTTAGATTTTCGATCTCTTTTTACTAATTTTCGAAGAAAAGTAGCATAAAACTCGTTTCGCCGAAAATTCATATTTCTTTATATATATATATATATATATATATATATATATATATATATATATATATATATATATAGATATATATATATATATATATATATATATATATATATATATATATATATATATATATATATATATATATATAGATATGTATATAGATATATATATATATATATAGAGATATATATATATATATATATATATATATATATATATATATATATATATATATATATACATATATATATATATATATATATATATATATATATATATATATATATATATAAGTATATATATATATATATATATATATATATATATATATATATATATAAATATATATATATAAATATATATATATATATATATATATATATATATATATATATATATATATATATATATATATATATATATATATATATATATAAGCAATTTAGTTAATAGAGATAATCTCTGGAGTGGCCGATTCGATCGAAGTGAAATTTTAGGAGGACGTAGATGTTTATAGTGGTTAGGTCCGTAACTTGCTGGAATTCAGATATCCTAAACTTTTTGGCGGCGGTGAGCGTTTAAGTGAATTTTCAGGTACTCCTTTATTTCGAAGCAGTGGAAATTTTTGTTAAAATAAATGTTTGGGAATGAAAACTTACTGTGCTTTAAGCTTGTCTTTGATAAAGAATTGGAAATTTTGAGCCGTGTTTGGGTGCATTGTGCCTAAAAGTAGGCAAAGAATATTTTTCAAATTTTGATTTGTCATTATTTGTAAGAAAAACAATGGGTCATCATGAAAATCAGAGAGCGTATTGATGTTGACTAAGATTAAACACACATGGATTTCCAAAATAAAGCGGGTATTCATGTAGCTGCGGCAGGCTGCTGAAAAAAAATCCTTCAAAACATTGACCTTATTGAAAACTTTCGGATTTTTGACAAAAATTTCAAATCTTTGATAAATTGAATCCTTGGTCCTTCATGTCAGTTTGAAATTTTCAAATTTCCGATTTGCACAAGAACGGCAATCCATCACCAAATTACCTCTATTTTCAGCACTCGAAACTTCTGTTCACGAGAACTGACGACCGCATAATTCGAGCATTATGAAATTTACAGGACATGTTGGAATTAGCTGGGACCAGGTCTGATAGAAGTGATTTTGAAATGCGGGCAACCCTGTAGCAGTGGTACCATCTTTAAAAATCGCTGAGAAAAAAACAGATTTTTGGCTTATAACTTCCGATTCAGACATCACATTTAAACAAAATTCGCACAGTTTTTGGATATTCGTCGGTCGCCAGCCGAAAAGGGGGAAAACATGTAGTATACGCAAACATACACGTGCCGCAACTGTCCGGTCTGGTGAAAGTGTGATCCATAACCTACTCGTGGTGCCCGCTGGTAACAATCCCCCCGGAAGGGAGGATTGGCTAATTGGATCAGGCTAGTCCCTTCTAAGTAAGGTTGGTGAGAGATCCCTCTCCCGTAAAAAATTTTGGTTTTGTCGCACGCCCGTACAGCAGCCAGCTGTATGAGCTGTGTAAACGGAGGCCTCGCCCGTAACCGGCAGAGGGGTGCCCTTGTTTTTTTCCGAAGGGGTGACATGGAGGCCTGGGGACAGGTCGGGCCTGGTGACTGAGGTGAAGGTTCACCTGCGGGGTTCTGGATCCAATACTTCATTTTACCTGGTTCTGGAGCCTGGCGAACCGCGGTCTACAGAGTAGCGAACTGTTAGACTACGGGGGACACCTTGGTTGCCTCGGCAGCAAGGTTCGCAGGTTCACCGTACTGTGAAAGCCTACAGAACCCTCGGATGGTCGTGGGGGAGTCTGCCTCGCGATTCGAAGAGGGGGAAGGACGGTCGGAGAAAAACGTGGTTCCTATAAGGGCGGGGTGTAGTGGGAGGCAAATTTGCTGGCGATTGCCTCAGCTGTAGTCCGAGAACGTGAAACCCAAAACTTATTTCCAAAGCTTATTTTGAGTTTTGAGAAAAACAGTAGAAGAATCGTGCAGGTTTTGAGTGCATATTCCACCACATGTGCTGCTTATTACGGCCAAACTGTTTCAAATGCCACGTTTTACTTTCGTCTCAAGAATGCATTATAACTCATATGGTGGAAGTTTTCAGATATTACCACTGGCATGAATTTCAACGTTTATGAGAGCAAAACACGGGTTAATTATATTCGTTATCAGTTGCTTATTTCACATAATTTTGAAAGCAGCATCTCATATAACATCAATAAAGAAAATGCTCAGTGCCTGCAGCACTGTAACTGAAGTTGGTGTTTGGGGCTGCGATCCGAAAAATTTGTAGAACTTTGGGAATTGAAACATCGGCTATTTATTTTCATTGTAAATGTTTCCGGTATGAATACTAACTGTAAGCATTAATTGATACTAAAGTAGGACAATCAACTCGTGCTGGCAAAATTTTGCCAGTATCCAAGCCAAGAATATATCACATCTGCATCACGTTGTTATATTACATTCGAAGTTATAGGAGTATAAAGAAATTTAGGGTTGCCTGCAGCAAGTTTTTTCAAATAATCGAAAGCCTTATATTTGCTGTTTATTGTCACTACAATATCATCACCAATTGAAAATTCTACGATAAAACCGCTTAATAAAGATATTGCAATTAAACACAAAACCAACAATAGCTGGCAACCCTATTGTGGCTTTTAAACCAAATTTGGCCTGAATAATGTTTATAATAGGTTCCATTAATTGTATGAAATTCGTATTGATTTCATGACTGCACCGGAAGTTATGGGGCAAAAAGTTTTATTTTTCTGAGCGAATTTTCAAAACTTAAGACACAGAAATTACCATAGCTGGCAGCACCAATCGAGTTTTTCAACCGCATTTCTATCAAACAGAGTTTAAAGTAAGGTTCAGCTATTGTGTCAATTTCATGAAAATTTGGTAACTTATTCATATTTCATAGGGCAAAAAGCAGTTTTTACTAATGTTCGAAGAACATTAGTATTAAAATCGATTCGGCCAAAAATTCATATTTCCATATATATATATATATATATATATATATATATATATATATATATATATATATATATATATATATATATATATATATATATATATATATATATATATATATATATATATATATATATATATATATATATATATATATATATATATATATTTATATAAATATCATCAAAAACTTTCAGTGAGATAATCTCGGGAACGCGCCATCCGATTGAGCTGAAACTTTCAGGATACATTGGTGTATATGCAGAACAGGTCCAGGTTTCTTTAAATGTCAGTTATTGTTAACCTTTTGGCGCCGGCGGCCATTTATGTGATATTTCTAATATACCTATTATATCGTGCACAAATAATTTTCGCAAAAATAAAGTTAACAAAATAAATTTCTGACGTGTTTTACATATGAATCGGATAATGCTTTGGAATTTTTTAACCCTATGTGTGCGCTGGGTGCCTAAAAAGAGGACGGGAAAATTTAAAAAATTTTATATTTCGATAACTTTTGACAGAGCTATTCAACCATTACGAAACTTTTAGGACATATTGATATTATTTAGTTGTAGATTTGTGTAGCTTTTAATGAGCGTGCTGGGAACCCTGTAGCTAGGGCAGGCACTGAAAGTGAAAACCTCCAAATCATCGTCTCTCTTGAAAAAATGCCGTTTCTTCAAAAAAAAGCCACTCATATGTAAATCTTGTGCTTTGTTTACATAACCAAGAAAAAAAAAGATATGGTATAACGGGGACGCCTTGTAACCCTTGCCCAATTTACCTATATTTTTAGCATCAAAAACTTCTGTTCACGGAAACTCACGATCCGATGGGCAGAATTATTTGAAATTCACAGAATGTATTGATTTTAAATAGGACCAGGTCTGATAGAAGTGATTTTGAAATGCGTGTGTTTCTGTGCCAGTGGTGCCATCTTGAAAAACCACTAAAAAAGATAACTGTTTTTAGCCCTATAAATTCTGATTGAATCGTTCGATTTTGACGAAACTCACACAATTGCTGGACCTAACTTTAAGCCACGTTTGGTAGAAATTTGGTCGAAAAATTCGGTTGAAGCTGCCAGCTATGATAATTTTGGTGTCTTCATTTTGAAAATAAAAATTTGGATGTGAAAACATTCAAACCATCGATAAATTCAAAAAAATGTCCGTTTCTTACAATAAAACCAATCTGTATATAAATCTTATGTAATATCTACACGTTCAAAATAAACCTTTGGAAATTTCATGTCGGACAAGAACGGTAACCCTCTCCCAGTTAACCTATATTTTTAGCATCAAAAATTTCTGTTCACGGAAACTCACGAACCAATAATCAGATACAGCTAAAATTTACAGAATGCATGGGACTTAAGTAAGACCAGATTTGATAGAAACGATTTTGAATTGTGGGCAAGTCTGTGCCAGTGGTGCCATCTTGAAAAATTACAAAGAAAAAAAACTGCTTTTTGCCCCATGAAATGTGAATAAGTCACCAGATTTTCATAAAATTGACACAATAGCTAAACCTAACTCTAATCTTTGTTTGGTGGAAATTTAACTGAAAAATTCGAATGGTGCTGCCAGCTATGGTAGTTTTTGTGTCTTTGGTTTTGAAAATTCGCTCAGGAAAATAAAACTTTTTGCACTATAACTTCCAGTACAGTCATGAAATCAATACGAATTTCATACAATTAATGAAACCTGTCATAAACATTATTCAGGCCAAATTTGGTTGAAAAGCCATGATAGGGTTGCCAGCTATTGTTGGTTTTGTGTTTAATTGCAATATCTTTATTAAGCGGTTTTATCGTAGAATTTTCAAATGGTAATGATATTGTGGTGACAATAAACAGCAAATATTAAGCTTTCGATCATTTGAAAAAACTCGCTGCAGGTAACCCTAAATTTATTACTAATGTTCGAAGAACATTAGTATTAAAATCGCTTCCCCGAAAATTCGTCATATATATATATATATATATATATATATATATATATATATATATATATATATATATATATATATATATATATATATATATATATATCAGCAAAATGGTTAAGAGAGATAATCTCTGGAGTGGCCGATCCGATTAAGCTTAAATTTTTGGAGAATATAGATGTATACAACAGGTAGGTCCATGACTTGCTAGAATTCAGATATCTTAAACCTTTTGGCGGCGGCGGGCGTTTAAGTGAATTTTCAGGTACACCTATATTTCCAAGCGGTGTAAATTTTTGTTAAAAAAAAGTACTAGGAACGAAAAATTATTATGTTTGTAGTTTGTCAATTATAAAAAATTGAAAATTTTGAGCCAGGTGTAGGCGCTGAGTGCCTAAAAGTAGGCAAGCATTTTTTTCAAATTTCGATTTGTCATAACTTCTAAGAAAAACAATGGATCATCGTGAAATTTGCAGAGCGTATTGATGTAAACTAGAATTTAACACACATGGACTTTCAAGACTGTGCGGGCAAGTCTGTAGCTACAGCAGGCTCCTGAAAACAAATCCTTTAAATCATCGAGTCTCCTGAAAATTTTTTGATTTTTGAAAATAAATTCAAACTATTGATAAACTTTGACTTTTATCCACCAAGTCAAATAAAAATTTCAAAAATTCCGCGGTAAACAAGAACGGCAACCCGTGATAAAATTACCTCTATTTTCAGCACCCAAAACTTCTGTTCACGAGAACTGACAATCGGATAATGTGATCAATATGAAATTTACAGAACATGTTGGTATTAACTAGGACCAGGTCTGATAGAAGCGATTTTTAAATACGGGCAATACTGTGGTGGTGGTGCCATTTGGAAAAATCACTGAGAAAAAAAACTGGTTTTTGGCCTATAGCTTCCGATTTAGCCAAAAGATTTTAACAAAACTCATGCAGTAGATGAACCTTTCTCTAAGATAGATTTCATAGAAATTTGGTTGAAAAATTAGTATATGGACGCTAGCTACGGCAATTTTTATCTCTTAAATATTGTAAATTTGCTCAGGAAAATAAAGGTTTTTCCCTATAACTTCCGATGCAGTGATGAAATCAAAACAAAATTCATGTGAAAAGCATATCTTGTTGCGTTTCTAATTCTGTAGAAATTTTGTTGAAAAACCGCGAAAGGGTTGCCAGCTATGATGAATTTTGTAATTTATTGGCATTTCTTAATCGAGCTATGTTGTCATAAAATTTCCATTTGGGATGATCCTGCAATGACAAATAACATCAAATATTTACGTTTCAAAAATTTAAAAAGTTTGGACGATGGTAACCCTAAAATTTAATTCACTCCTATAACTTACAGCGCAGACATTCAATCGAAACGAAATTCATAGGGTGGGTTTAACACAACGTGAAGCAGCTATGGTGCTAGCACATGATTGCCAGCACCGGACAATTTCGTAAATATCACACCAACAGATGCTTCCATTTTCTATTCATAAGCAAACTATTTACAATAAAATAAGCAACCTATATTTAAATATTCCGAGTTTTGGAAATTTTATTGTTTATTACTTGAATCTATAACCAAGTTTATTCGCTTATTCATCTGCATCATCCCCCTTCTATGGTAAGCATAATTTATAACAAACGACTTCGATTATATAAAAGCACTAAAAGATTATATAAAAGCAAAGCATCTAAGTTATTTATCTATATGCTTTTAGAATCGTTAAAAATTGGTGCAACTGCACCAAATTGTTTAAATAATGTTATTTTATTTGAATAAAGCTCTTTGCCCTATAGCCTCCAGTACAGTCATGGTATCAGAACGAAATTCATGTGGCAAATTTAAATTATTGTAGACAATATTCAGTAGAAATCTAGTTTGAAAACCAATGATAGGGTTGCCAGCTATGATTGTTTTTGTATTTTTTGACATAGCTTGAGTAAGCGATTTCATCATAAAATTTTCAAATCGTAGGGGTCTTTTAGTGAAAATACACACCAAAGACTAAGATCTAGAAAGTTTGAAAGCTCTTGCGAGTGGTAACCCTAAATTTCTTTTTATCCCTATAACTTCCAATGCAGTAATCGGATCAATACGGAAATCGCAGAGCAGGTTGACTTCAACGTGAGGCAGATATGACTTATTTTTGGCTTCAGTGCTAGCAAAGGACTGCTAGCACGAGGTGTTTTTGTTATTTTCGTACCAATAAATGCTTGCATTAAGTATTCACATCGCGAATATACAATATATAACAATATATATGACAATACATACAATATATAATATATAAGATATTAATAACAATATAACAACAATATATAACAATACACTCAAAATCTGCACAAATCCTCTACTGTTCTTCGAACATTAGTATTTCTAGCGGTTCTGATGCGCTAGGGTTTTTATACTCCTATAACTTCGAATGTAATTAAACAACGTGAAGCAGATTTGATATATTCTTGGCTTTGATACAGGACGAGTCGGTTGTGTTTTTTTTGCATCAATAAATGCTTACAGTTAGTATACATACCGGAAACATTTACAATGAAAATAAATAACCGATGTTACAATTCGCAAAGTTCTGCAAATTTTTCGGATCGCAGCCCCAAACACCAACTTCAGTTACAGTGCTGCAGGCACTGAGCATTTTCTTCATTGATGTTATATGAGATGCTGCTTTCAAAATTATGTGAAATAAGCAACTGATAACGAATATAATTAACCCGTGTTTTGCTCTCATAAACGTTGAAATTCATGCCAGTGGTAATATCTGAAACCTTCCACCATATGAGTTATAATGCATTCTTGAGACGAAAGTAAAACGTGGCATTTGAAACAGTTTGGCCGTAATAAGCAGCACATGTGGTGGAATATGCACTCAAAACCTGCACGATTCTTCTACTGTTCTTCGAACATTAGTGTTTCTAGCGGTTCAGGTGCGCTGTATATAAATCTTATGTAATATCTACACGTTCAAAATAAACCTTTGGAAATTTCATGTCGGACAAGAACGGTAACCCTCTCCCAGTTAACCTATATTTTTAGCATCAAAAATTTCTGTTCACGGAAACTCACGAACCAATAATCAGATACAGCTAAAATTTACAGAATGCATGGGACTTAAGTAAGAACAGATTTGATAGAAACGATTTTGAATTGTGGGCAAGTCTGTGCCAGTGGTGCCATCTTGAAAAATTACAAAGAAAAAAAACTGCTTTTTGCCCCATGAAATGTGAATAAGTCACCAGATTTTCATAAAATTGACACAATAGCTAAACCTAACTCTAATCTTTGTTTGGTGGAAATTTAACTGAAAAATTCGAATGGTGCTGCCAGCTATGGTAGTTTTTGTGTCTTTGGTTTTGAAAATTCGCTCAGGAAAATAAAACTTTTTGCACTATAACTTCCAGTACAGTCATGAAATCAATACGAATTTCATACAATTAATGAAACCTGTCATAAACATTATTCAGGCCAAATTTGGTTGAAAAGCCATGATAGGGTTGCCAGCTATTGTTGGTTTTGTGTTTAATTGCAATATCTTTATTAAGCGGTTTTATCGTAGAATTTTCAAATGGTAATGATATTGTGGTGACAATAAACAGCAAATATTAAGCTTTCGATCATTTGAAAAAACTCGCTGCAGGTAACCCTAAATTTATTACTAATGTTCGAAGAACATTAGTATTAAAATCGCTTCCCCGAAAATTCGTCATATATATATATATATATATATATATATATATATATATATATATATATATATATATATATATATATATATATATATATATATCAGCAAAATGGTTAAGAGAGATAATCTCTGGAGTGGCCGATCCGATTAAGCTTAAATTTTTGGAGAATATAGATGTATACAACAGGTAGGTCCATGACTTGCTAGAATTCAGATATCTTAAACCTTTTGGCGGCGGCGGGCGTTTAAGTGAATTTTCAGGTACACCTATATTTCCAAGCGGTGTAAATTTTTGTTAAAAAAAAGTACTAGGAACGAAAAATTATTATGTTTGTAGTTTGTCAATTATAAAAAATTGAAAATTTTGAGCCAGGTGTAGGCGCTGAGTGCCTAAAAGTAGGCAAGCATTTTTTTCAAATTTCGATTTGTCATAACTTCTAAGAAAAACAATGGATCATCGTGAAATTTGCAGAGCGTATTGATGTAAACTAGAATTTAACACACATGGACTTTCAAGACTGTGCGGGCAAGTCTGTAGCTACAGCAGGCTCCTGAAAACAAATCCTTTAAATCATCGAGTCTCCTGAAAATTTTTTGATTTTTGAAAATAAATTCAAACTATTGATAAACTTTGACTTTTATCCACCAAGTCAAATAAAAATTTCAAAAATTCCGCGGTAAACAAGAACGGCAACCCGTGATAAAATTACCTCTATTTTCAGCACCCAAAACTTCTGTTCACGAGAACTGACAATCGGATAATGTGATCAATATGAAATTTACAGAACATGTTGGTATTAACTAGGACCAGGTCTGATAGAAGCGATTTTTAAATACGGGCAATACTGTGGTGGTGGTGCCATTTGGAAAAATCACTGAGAAAAAAAACTGGTTTTTGGCCTATAGCTTCCGATTTAGCCAAAAGATTTTAACAAAACTCATGCAGTAGATGAACCTTTCTCTAAGATAGATTTCATAGAAATTTGGTTGAAAAATTAGTATATGGACGCTAGCTACGGCAATTTTTGTCTCTTAAATATTGTAAATTTGCTCAGGAAAATAAAGGTTTTTCCCTATAACTTCCGATGCAGTGATGAAATCAAAACAAAATTCATGTGAAAAGCATATCTTGTTGCGTTTCTAATTCTGTAGAAATTTTGTTGAAAAACCGCGAAAGGGTTGCCAGCTATGATGAATTTTGTAATTTATTGGCATTTCTTAATCGAGCTATGTTGTCATAAAATTTCCATTTGGGATGATCCTGCAATGACAAATAACATCAAATATTTACGTTTCAAAAATTTAAAAAGTTTGGACGATGGTAACCCTAAAATTTAATTCACTCCTATAACTTACAGCGCAGACATTCAATCGAAACGAAATTCATAGGGTGGGTTTAACACAACGTGAAGCAGCTATGGTGCTAGCACATGATTGCCAGCACCGGACAATTTCGTAAATATCACACCAACAGATGCTTCCATTTTCTATTCATAAGCAAACTATTTACAATAAAATAAGCAACCTATATTTAAATATTCCGAGTTTTGGAAATTTTATTGTTTATTACTTGAATCTATAACCAAGTTTATTCGCTTATTCATCTGCATCATCCCCCTTCTATGGTAAGCATAATTTATAACAAACGACTTCGATTATATAAAAGCACTAAAAGATTATATAAAAGCAAAGCATCTAAGTTATTTATCTATATGCTTTTAGAATCGTTAAAAATTGGTGCAACTGCACCAAATTGTTTAAATAATGTTATTTTATTTGAATAAAGCTCTTTGCCCTATAGCCTCCAGTACAGTCATGGTATCAGAACGAAATTCATGTGGCAAATTTAAATTATTGTAGACAATATTCAGTAGAAATCTAGTTTGAAAACCAATGATAGGGTTGCCAGCTATGATTGTTTTTGTATTTTTTGACATAGCTTGAGTAAGCGATTTCATCATAAAATTTTCAAATCGTAGGGGTCTTTTAGTGAAAATACACACCAAAGACTAAGATCTAGAAAGTTTGAAAGCTCTTGCGAGTGGTAACCCTAAATTTCTTTTTATCCCTATAACTTCCAATGCAGTAATCGGATCAATACGGAAATCGCAGAGCAGGTTGACTTCAACGTGAGGCAGATATGACTTATTTTTGGCTTCAGTGCTAGCAAAGGACTGCTAGCACGAGGTGTTTTTGTTATTTTCGTACCAATAAATGCTTGCATTAAGTATTCACATCGCGAATATACAATATATAACAATATATATGACAATACATACAATATATAATATATAAGATATTAATAACAATATAACAACAATATATAACAATACACTCAAAATCTGCACAAATCCTCTACTGTTCTTCGAACATTAGTATTTCTAGCGGTTCTGATGCGCTAGGGTTTTTATACTCCTATAACTTCGAATGTAATTAAACAACGTGAAGCAGATTTGATATATTCTTGGCTTTGATACAGGACGAGTCGGTTGTGTTTTTTTTGCATCAATAAATGCTTACAGTTAGTATACATACCGGAAACATTTACAATGAAAATAAATAACCGATGTTACAATTCGCAAAGTTCTGCAAATTTTTCGGATCGCAGCCCCAAACACCAACTTCAGTTACAGTGCTGCAGGCACTGAGCATTTTCTTCATTGATGTTATATGAGATGCTGCTTTCAAAATTATGTGAAATAAGCAACTGATAACGAATATAATTAACCCGTGTTTTGCTCTCATAAACGTTGAAATTCATGCCAGTGGTAATATCTGAAACCTTCCACCATATGAGTTATAATGCATTCTTGAGACGAAAGTAAAACGTGGCATTTGAAACAGTTTGGCCGTAATAAGCAGCACATGTGGTGGAATATGCACTCAAAACCTGCACGATTCTTCTACTGTTCTTCGAACATTAGTGTTTCTAGCGGTTCAGGTGCGCTAGAGTTTTTTTCTTTGTAATTTTTCAAGATGGCACCACTGACACAGAGCTGCCTTCAATTCAAAATCGCTTCGATAAGACCTGGTCCTACTTAAGTCCAATGCATTATGTAAGTTTTAATTGTATCTGATTATTGAATCGTGAGTTCCCGTGAACAGAAGTTTTGGATGCTAAAAATATAGGTTAACTGGGAACGGGTTACCGTTCTTGTCCGAGTCCGACATGAAATTTCCAATGTTTTACTTTGAACGTGTAGATAAAGCCAGATTTGCATACAGATGGGTTTTATTGTAAGAAACGGACAGTTTTTAGGATATTCGATGGTTTGAATGTTTTCACTTCCAAATTTTTATTTTTTCAAATTTAATACACCAAAATTATCATTACTGGCAGCTCCAACCGAATTCTATCAAACGTGGTTTAAGGTAAGATCCAACTACTGTGTGAATTTTGTTAAAATCGAACGATTGAATCAGAATTTATAGGGCTAAAAGCAGTTATTTTTTTCAGTGATTTTTCAAGATGGCACCACTGGCACAGAATCACCCACATTTCAAAATCACTTCTATCAAACCTGGTCCTATCTAAGACCAATGCATTCTGCAAGTTTCAACTAATTCTGCTCATTGGATCGTGAGTTTCCGTGAACAGAAGTTTTTGATGCTAAAAATATAGGTAAATTGGGCAAGGGTTACTAGGCGTGCCCGTTATACCATATCACATTTTTTTTTGTCTATGTAAACATAGCACAAGATTAACATATGAGTGACTTATTTTGAAAAACTGCATTTTTTCAAGAGAGACGATGATTTGGAGGTTTTCAATTTCAGTGACTGCCCTAGCAACAGGGTTACGAGCACGCTCAGGAAAAGCTTGACAAATCTACAACTAAATAATACCAATATGTCCTGAATATTTCGTAATGATTGAATAGCTCTGTCAAAAGCTATCGCAATTTAAAAATTTTCAAGTTTTCCCGTTCTCTTTTTAGGCACCCAGCGCACACATGGTGTTAAAAAATTCCAAAACATTATCCGATTGACATGTAAAACACGTTCGAAATTTATTTTGTCAACGTTTTTTTTGCAAAAATTTGTTGTGTACAGAATAATAGGTATATTAAAAATATCACTTAAATGGCTGCCGGCGCCAAAGGGTTAAAGATTATTAGCTTTTTGTGAGACCTGGCACTATTCTGCATACACATCAATATGACCTGAAAATTTCAGTTCAATCGAATGGCACGTTCCTTAGATTTTTTCACTGAAAGTTTTTGATGATATTTATATAAATATATATATATATATATATATATATATATATATATATATATATATATATATATATATATATATATATATATATATATATATATATATATATATATATATATATATATATATATATATATAGAAATATGAATTTTTGGCAAAATGAGTTTAATAATAATTTTCTTCGAAAATTAGTAAAAACACCTCCACCGCCCTCCGGAAGTGTGGTCGATGGCGGTTACGCTCAAACACTAATCATAAGTTCCGATTTAATGGGGCGTTTAGTGTAACCCTAGACATATATACAGTGGCTCACAGCTTATTTGATACAGTGACTATTTAAAAATGCAAATCACTGTAACTTTGAAATAAAGAACCTTGTCCAAAAAATTTAAACGTATTCGACTAGATACATGTTCAACGAATACAATGCAAACAAAAAATGTTCCAGCAATATTCCTCGGCGTCCCGTAAAAGAGAAATACCACTTGCGCAGAAAAATTGCAGCTCACAGCTTATTTGATACAGATACTTCAATGCGAATAAACTTCTATTTGTCGCACCGCTAATCTGTCTTGTTTTTGTTTCTTGAATTTTTGATTGTGTTTAAACATTGGCTTAAGTAATTTTTAGCAAGATCTTGTAAACTGAAGTGCCAAAATGAGCCAAAATTGTAAAATGGGTCATCGCACCACAATTGAACGGTGCGAATTGGTATTAAACCACTTTAAAAAAGGACAAAGTGTTCGAAAAATTGCTGAAAGTGTGAATATGAGTGTTTCTACAGTGCAGCACATAATTGAGCGCCTCGAACACGAAAATCGGGTAGAAAATAAGAGCAGAAATGCACCAAGCAATATTTTCACCGTATCCGACGAACGATACATTGTAAGAAAAGTGAAAGCAAACACGAAGATTTCCGCTCAAAAATTGGTTACTGAGGTTCATCGTGAATTAAGGAAGTCATGTAGTACTGAAACCGTTCGACCAGTGCTTCCCGACCATGATTTCAACAGGCGAGTAGCTCGTAGGAAGCCATTCATTTCCACAAAAAATACAACAAGCCGATTTGCCTTTGCCAAAGAGCATGTGGGAAAGCCATTCATGTTTTGGAATACGGTTATTTTTGCGGACAAGTCCAAGTTAAACATTTTTGGCTCCAACGGAATGTCATATGTCCGGCGCAAAGCAAACACTGAGCCAAACAATTAGATCCTCAAAGCTACTGTGAATCATGGTGATGGCAATGTGATAGTTTGGGCCTGCATGTCCGCAGCCGGAGTCAGAAATTTAAAGTTTATTGAGGAAACAATGGACCAAACAAAGAACCTTGATGTAGTCAAAAACAATTTGCTGTAAAGCACTGAAAACCTGCGTGTTCGCAGCCAATTTTGGTTGTACCAAGACAACGATCCAAAGCACAAGTCGGGAATTGTGCAGTCCTGGCCAATTTGAGAGTGCCCTCATTTGATGTCTCCGCCGGCACAGTCACCAGATATGAACGTCATTTAAAAATCTGTGAACTTTGTTGGATAAAACACAAGATTTCTAATAAAAGTGATTTTAATACCAATGTTTTTCTTCGAACAGTAGTTAAAAAATCAAACTTCCCGCCAGTACTATTGGGGGGAAGTCACCAGAAAAGGACCCCTTCAAAAGGAGTTCAAAGTTGACTCGATCACCAACGTTGGGAGGCGAAACGGCGCAGGGTCAGGCGATCGAAAGATTGCGGGCCCTGAAGCTAGATGGGGAACCTGCTCCGGGATCTGCTGTGAGTCCGATGGACGTAGTGGTTTCCCTCAGCAGAGCAGTTACTCAGAAGTCGGGCAGCAGGTCTGGAGAGCCACTGGCCAGTCCAACGAAAGCGACGGTTGAGTCGGTTTTTAGCAGAGCTGTGACCAAGAACGGCAGGTCACCGGGAAGGAAGCGGTGGCTAAGCCACTTGGCAGAGCTGTAACCAAAACTGCGAGGATCTGCAGTCCACTGTGAAGATGGCGGCAGCTGATCCCACCAAAGGGAGGAAGAGGAATGCCCAACGCTTCTGAAAGAGAGAGGCAAAACGAGCGGCCAGGAGCACGGTCACGCTGGAATCCAAAGGGAAACCCAAGGATACCCAAGTGAAACCTGCTGCAGCGGCTGCAAGTAAATGCTCAGAGGAGTTAACCTCGCCGAGAGGTAAATTGACGAAGAGGCCACGACAGGAGACGACAGTTCGTTCCTTTAGGGACGCAGCGGCTAGTCACCTTAAGCTGGCCGTCGTTGACAAGCAGGAACCCCTGGAATGGAGACTCGAAGATGACGTGGTCAAGGTGATTCTTAAACGGATTAACGAGGAAATCCTCAAGTTTGCCATGTCAACGGAAGAAGGGTCACCTCGCTTTGAAGGCTGTAACATTGTTCGCGGCCACATTGCGGTGACCTGTAGTGATGTCTTCTCGACGGAATGGCTTCGGTCTACCGTCCTTAAGATTTCAGCAGACCATCCAGGTTTGGACGTAGGGGAGGAGACATCCGTGCCTAAG
The DNA here is from genome assembly GCA_963978885.1 of Nemotelus pantherinus. NCBI lineage: Eukaryota > Metazoa > Arthropoda > Insecta > Diptera > Stratiomyidae > Nemotelus > Nemotelus pantherinus. Next base: position 158,072,751 of record OZ022264.1, on the reverse strand, counting down.
CTGATTACAGCGAAGGTGGTGGAGCCCCACTCGAACGCTTCGGAGGCTCTGTCTCTGTTAAAAAGACAGAACTTCGATCTGAAAGTTTCAGGTTGGAGATTATTCCAGGCTGTTAAATTAACGAACCAATTTTCGGAGCCTGATTTAACTGGTGCAGCAAAGTTGGTGCTTGTGCTGGGAATCGATCGGGAGTCCGCGGATCAAGTACGGGCCACCAATGGGTTTATTCACTTCGGTCTGAAGAGGATCACCTTGAAAGTTGGAGCGGAGAAGGTGACTGAGGGAAGCCGTAGTGCGAGTGGTCCAAGCAAATCTGCACCACAGTAGAGGGGCGAGGCCAACCTGCTTCGGCATCTCAGTCGAGAGCACGCTGACATCGCGCTGATACATGAGCCGCTTCTGTACAAGAATGCATCAGCCTCAGTGTGTTCCAGCTAAAAGGAAGGGACAAGACAAGGGCTTGTATTGTCGCCAAAAAAGAGGTTAAAGCAATCCTGATGCGGCAGCTTTGTGATGGGGATACAACCTCAGTGTGTGTGGAGAGGAGGATCGCTGGTAGCGGCACGAAGCGGTGCCTGTTGTCGGCGGTCTATCTACCATACGACATGGATCACATCACACCCGGACTGAGAAGATTGGCAGAAGCGGCTATGACAACGGATGCTGTTATCGGCGGTGACGCAAATGCTCACCACGAAATATGGGGAAGCACCAACATAAACGAGAGAGGTAGGTGTTTGCTAGAATCTCTGACGTCAACCAACCTCAACATCTTCAACATAGGTAACAAACACCTCAGCGCACTAGACGATCTGGATCTGAGGTAGACTGGAACTGGTAGACTGGAACGGTCACGTGTGGGTGACATACGGAGGGATCACCTTTGTGAGCTGCTACCTGTCTCCGAATGACTCAATGCAGGAATTCGGAGTCAAACTTAGCTCACTGGAAGACTCTCTCCGCGGCATCGCTGGTAATGTCATCGTAGGGGGTGACTTCAAAGCAAGGGCATTGGAGTAGGACATGCCCACTGAAAACGCTCGCAGCTGGCGCATAGTTGAGATGGCATCGAGGCTGGGTTTGTTGGTATTGAATACGGGTTCGACGCCAACATTCCGAAAGCCCGGTTTTGGCGAATCCATTCCCGATGTCACCATGGCATCGGAGAGACTCGCGGCACTCGTCAGCGATTGGAAGGTGATGGAAGATTACACTGCAAGTGACCATAATTACATAACCTTCCAAATTGCTGAGAGTAGGCAAAGACGCCAAGGCTCTTCCTGTAAGTGGCTAGGCTGGAATGCCGCTAAACTTAACAAGAACGAGATGGTCGCATCGCTTGTTTCGAGCTTGGGAGGGGAGCCTCTAATATCTGAGACCCCAGTGACTCGTGCAGCAGTAGAGGCCACTGTTAATAGCACCATGGGGTGGATTCGCAGGGCGTGTGAGGCTTCAATGCCCAAACGGAAGCCCTTTCGTAGGAGGCAACATGCGTACTAGTTTAACGAAGAAATTGCCGAACTACGGCGCATCGCTTTGGCGTGCAGGCGCAAGGCACAGCGAGCCAGAAATAGGCCGGGAGTGGCGGAGCCATCTGCTGCCCACATTGCGGCAAAGAGGGAGCTGATCAAGGCCATCACGAGGAGTAAACGTGCCAAATGGCAGGTTCTTTGTGAGGAGGTCAACTCAGACCCGTGAGGAGATGGCTACAAATTGGTCACTCGCAGACTTGACTGCATGTGACCTAACACTCTCATGGATGCGATATCCATGGAGCGTATCGTTGGCTCGCTGTTCTCGGTGCATCCGCCAAGGATTGATGGGCCCTAGTCGTCACCTAGGCGGATATTCTTCTTTTTACGGACGAGGAGCTGAGCAATGCGGTGTCCAGGATGAAGAACCGGAGGGCCCCGGGGCCTGATGGAGTTCCGGTTGAGGCACTTAAAGTCGTGGCGAAGAGTAAACCGCGTCTATTATTGGATTTGTATAATTCATGTTTAGTCGCGGGAAAGTGGCTCGACTGGTACTTGTAGACAAGGGGAAGGGTAACCTGGGCAGCCCATCGGCATACCGCCCGCTGTGCATGCTGGACACTGCTGGAAAGCTTCTCGAAGGGTTACTAAAGCCGCGATTGCTGTCAGCAGTGAGATCAGCTGGTGATCTTTCTTGCAGGCAGCAAGGCTTCCGGAAAAGGCATTCAACAATCGATGCCATCTCAGAGGTTGTTGGGGCTGTAGCAAAAGTGGAAGAGGCATGTCATCAAGCCAGACCGGTCGTCTTGCTGGTAACGCTCTACGTGCAAAACGCCTTCAACTCGGCGAGGTGGACAGACATCCTTCGGGCTCTTGAGGGGAGGCTCAGTATCACTGGCTACTTGCTGGCCATGATATTAGGTAGACGTATTGGGATCTTATCCGCAGTGCATGTGATAGGGCTCTAGTAGTCGTCACTTCGCTGAGTAGGCTAATGGCCAACGTTGGCGGACCCCGTGAGACTAGACGGACACTGCTGATGGAGACGACCAATTCCATCTTGCTATATGGCGCCGAAATTTGGGGAGATGCGCTTCAAACTAGGAAGTTCCGAGAGCGCATTGCCAGTGTCCAGCGCAGGGGTGCCCTGCAAATCGCCTGTAGCTACCGCACGGTCTTGGAAGAGGCTGTGATGGTTATATCGGGTGTAATCCCGATTGATCTGCTAGCGCGAGAACGCAAAGAAGAGTACCTCTTTCGCTCAGAGCTGGACAGAACGGAGGCTTTGACGGAGGCTTTGAAAGTGATAAAGGACGCTGGACGGCCATGCTAATTGGTCTTATTGAGCCTTGGCTTAACCGGAGCCATGGAGAGGTAAACTTTTACCTTTGTCAATTTTTGACTGGGCACGGTTACTTCAGGAAATACCTGAACAGAATGGGTAAGGTGGTCACACCGTACTGCCGGTACTGTGTGACTGAGCTCGATGATGCTCAGCACACATTCTTTATGTGCAGTCGCTTCGCAAGTTTGAGGCGTATCATTGATTTCACGATCAGGCTGGTAGCACCTGAGACGATCGTGGATGCAATGCTGCGAAACGAGGAGAACTGGCGCGCAGTCTCAACATACATTGAGAAAGTGCTGCGCATAAAGCGGGAGGAGGGTTGTCTTACCGACCCATAAGCTGTGGTAACCAATGAGTTCTTGAAGTCCGTGGTAACCAATGGGTGAGTCAGCACGACCGGGTCGAAGCAGTGCTTAAGCGGGTCCCGACTCGGAACTTCGTGGGCTTGTAGATGGTCCTTTTTTTTAGTGAGTCAAACCTCACATACGCCGTGGTGAAAGGTCACCCTGGGATCTGATAAGCAGATTTTTTTTTGCCATTTACACTAGGAGAAAAAAAAAACACTGAATGCTTACGGAACGCTACCAAATGTAACGACACGGAAATATCTAGAAACCTAGAAAACAAACCATTGGACAGAAATCGACAACACAAGGATAAAAAAATTTGAAATATTTGCATCAAAGGTATGACCCGGACGACCACGGCATATCATTACATGAGTTGCTGACGGACAGACACGCACGACAGAACAGCGCGTCATTCGAATAACTTGTACCGACGACTCCCAACCTGGGTCAACACTTGACCCAAATTAAGCTGGCGACGAGCTGTCATACGAGGAGATGACTAGATTTAAAGGTGACGGCCAACATAGCCCAAAGCATGGATTAAGCGGTAGAACGAACCGTAACGCGTAACCTTTCACAAATGAATAGATCTGGTTCGATGCACCGTCGCAAAATCCATAAACAGATGCTGCCGAGAGCAAGTGAACCAATAAATTCGAGTGTAAGCTAATTTGGCAAACGGAAAACGCAGTACATACCTGCAGTTTAGTCGGTGGCTACACCAAATCGAAGCTATGAGCAAATCGTAAATAAATTTGCAGCCCGACGGCACAACACAATTGCACTGTTTATGGCTGACCTTTCGAATTTTCACAACCAGTCATCTGACGTAAGATTGTGGATCTTGCTGTCCCAAATGGGGACATGTGGACGGCAAGTGTATGCGATGCTTCACTTGAGCAACATGAATTGGAGGTGAGTGTACCCAACGGATCAGGGAAGTTTCAGTAAGCTTGAAAACTTTGAGGCACGAGCGGTGAAAGTGATGGTTGTACTTTCTTTTTGGATTTGAGGCGGTAAGCGTTGAGACGTGTGGAGATCAAATTTCGTCAGGGGTTAATGGATTTTTTACATGATCGTCGGAGGATTGATTGCAAGTGTCGGCAGCAGGGTTTGAAGACGGAGAATATACAAAAACAGATACGAATAGCTGGAATAGTGGCCGTTTGCAGGAAAGTAGTGTAGATATCGAGAAAAGCGGATGGAATAAATGAGTACGACGTAGCAGAGTGTGTCGATGTATGGATATCTTTACGAAAATACGCACGCAGCAGGTGTCGACTTCATCAGGGCCTAAACGATGGATTGGTTAGGTTAATATTCTTTCGTTATTGTTATTATATTTATTTGCGAAGTAGGAGTATATTTAGTTTGCTCGCACAGAATTGATTTAGTGATATGCGAATAGGTCGTAAGTAAGCAAATCTCTAGTCGAATTTGGCACCAATAGAATTTTAGTGTTGGCCGAATTGTATCTTGTGAATCGAGCCGAAAGTGAATTAAACGAGCTGTGGTTGTAAATTATCAACTTGGTGTTTGCGTTTCCGCGGTATAATTTACTGATATTTATCGGTTGCTTTTTCTTCAGGAGCATTATGCGGTGTTATTTCGCGGGACCCGTCACCTTCTTCTTGTCTCTGCGTGGTGGGCAGATGGCGCGTTTTCGGACCAGAAGTGAGTGGCGCCCACCCACCTCATTCTCCTCGTAAGCAAAGACCACCTGAAAACCGCTGCCTTTACTTCCCAGTTGGGGATGAAGGTTTTCTTTTGTAGCGCGTAAAAAATTTGATAACGGTATCAATATATATATATATATATATATATATATATATATATATATATATATATATATATATATATATATATATATATATATATATATATATATATATATAACATATATATAGAGGAATGTTTGGCGCCAAAGTAATTTGAATACTAATGTTAAGAATTCATTATTCATTTAAGTTCATTGTCACTGTTCGAATGTTTACTATAACACTTTACAGCCAGATCATTCGAACTGGTTTGCACCACTAGAATCACCTTAACTTCACTAATCAACTGAAACGACTTGAGTGCTCGTTAAGATTAATTACTTTATTAACACTTGGTACGATCTTATATAGTAAAAAGAAAGTGTACTCATCATCATACTTATTTGCACTTTGCAATTGCTGACATACGAGGTGATCGATTTGCTCACAATATTTGCTTATCGACCTATTTACGATTTAAAACAAGTTAAACGAACAATGCTGATATGCAAGGTAATTGACTTGATTGTCAATATTTACTTATCGATGCGCACGCGATTCATGACAAATTAATATTTACGTGAATAGTGCTGATGTTACATCGTGAGAACGTAAGAACATGAAACCATAGTCATTGATTGCGCGAGTAAAAAATGCAAATCAATCACATCGACAAATAAACCTGCGGAATTGGGTCAGTACATGTTCGTATCGTAATAGCTGTATGATGATGAGTCAACTTTATGATTCTACATTTCATTCAATCGTAAATTATGATGTATTTGTGGTAAATGAAAATTACATATACACTTATAATTCTAAACATTCTGCCCGCCAAGAACCAACGGTTCTTCCAAAGTGCGTGAGCGAGCTATCGTTTGGTGAGATCGTACCACTGACTTGTGGGCTCCGGAGCTGCTGTTGCTTGTGGTGTTGACTGGCAGGTTTCCCGTTGGTAAATTCTGCAGAAGAGCGCACCGATAATGGCGCTGATAACCAGAAACCCGAGTCCACAACTAGACCCGATCATTATGGTTTGTCGTCTCAAGTGATGCCAGGAGGTAGTCGTCATATCAGTTCGAAGCATGGCCTCCTGATGCTGGATGCTCTGAATAAAACTGTCATCTTGCTCAAGAATCAGCTTTGATGGCACGTATACAAATGTCGTGTTGGTAGTGTTGAATTGTTGGATCATCGGTTTAACATATGTGTAGTGAACGGTAACGCTGTTGAATGTTGCTGGATTCGTTCGCAAAATAGCGGTGGAGCTTGTGAGGCTACAAAAGGGTTCCATCTCCAGAATACCGACACCTTCAATTTTGAGATCTTGTCTTTGCCCGTTACACGTAAGTGCAGCAGGGTTCGCAGTGGAGGCGAGAAACAGCCATGTGTTAGACCGGACTAGCTGTTTCCACATTATACTCTTCACTTGTATTATGTGTTGAGGACAAGGCCGCTTGTTGAATCGGTCGTAGATTTCGTCCAAGACACAATTCGGATGGTCACCAATGCTCAACAAAATATTAACTGAGCAATGAAGTTCGATGGTATCAATTCTCTCGCACTGGGTGAGCTGTTCCGGAGTTAGCGTGAAGTATATCTGGTCGTCATATCGTACTCCAAAGTAATTTTGTGTGATGTCGGGAACCGAGTAATTTCCATTTCCTAAATGGCGTGGTATGCCAGTGAAATGCATCAGTTCAAACTTCTTTGGCTCAACGAGGTGGAAGCTGCCAAATATCGTAATTCCGCTTTGTAGGGTGGCAATGCGAGTTTTGCCTACCTCCTTAGGTACTATAATAAGCGTGCCCCCCAATTTGTCTTGCGCCCGTGACAGAGTATTCGTTATGGTTGCTGCGGACAGTGCTTCCATGATGCTCCCTACTCCTGACTTGATTTTATGAAACACTTCATAGTGGGTTTGGATGTGTCCCAACCAACCAAATGCTAGTTGATATGCTGCTAAGAACTGAATGTTGATACGGTTTTGATCAATATACCAGGAAGTAGTTTCTGCCATTGTTTTGGAAACCTGATCAACTTTTCTGGCAAGAAGATTCATTTTAGTGTTCAATGCTCTTCGTGTCTCATTTAACAATTGGGTGGTGGTTAATAATAGATTGCCGTGATGTTCCATGGTCTTGATAATTTGGTTAATAATAGATTGCCGTGATGTTCCATGGTCTTGATAATTTGGTTTTGATTTTCGTCCAACTTTTCGATATCTGTGTAAACTTCATCATTTACACCGAAAATTCCTTGCAGTATGTTTCCCAGAATTCCACGTCGCTTCCTCACCTGAACCCACGGCTTGATCGCCTCCATAGTCCTGTTGACTTCTTGTCCTAACTGGTCAACAAGTTCTGTACAGCGTATATCTGGGTGCAGTCGGAGTCCTTCTTTACATAGGTGCGATATATTAGTGTATATATGTTGGGTATTCTGCAGGTCTGCGATGATTTCTTCATTCGAGACATTAACATTCAATCGAAAATGTCCCTTTATCAGCCGTACTTGTCCCAAGTGCTCAACGTATACTCCTGGTTCAGGATGCTTGATGGTATAGCTGGCTTTGGCATTCGTGACACAAACGAGTAAAGCGAACAAATTTACCATTAGTTTAGATATCTTTGATGTTCGCTTCGAAGGTCTAGCGTCTTGCTTCCTTTTGTGGGTACTCGGACGGGTGATAACGTCTTCTGATGGTCGCTCGACTCCACATTCCTCATTGCTTGGTAATGGACAGATTTTCGTAATCGGCCGCTTGATGATATTATCCTTCGTTTTCAATGTCACTACCCTAGTCAGACCATCGGTTCCAGGATGTATTGCTAAAATTCTTCCCAAAGGCCACTGACACGATGCCTGATTCTCATACTTGATTAGGACTAAATCATCCACTCTAATTTTTTTGTTCTCAGTGAACCATTTGGCACGCTGTTGCAATTGAGTTAAATATTCGAGACTCCATCGCTGCCAAAAGTGTTGTTTGAGTCTCTGCACTAGTTGCCATTTCCTTATAACGTTGTCTTCCATATGCCCATCTGGTAATTCGAAAAGATGTTCTCCTGTCGAAAAGTGCCCAGGAGTCAGCGCATTAAGGTCGTGTGGATCGGTACTCAGTGCTGTTAATGGTCTCGAATTCATGCAGGCTTCGATTTGTGCCAGCAACGTGAACATTTCTTCCACGTTTAGCAAGTGCGAACCGAGAGTTTTGATCAAGTGCCGCTTCATGCTTTTCACTGCTGCCTCCCAAATTCCTCCGAAATGAGGACTTCCCGGAGGTATAAACTTCCAATTGATGTTGATGACAGCAAGGTTTTCTTGGGTTTCTGCAATCATCTTCTTCGCAGCTTCGCGCAACAACTTGTCAGCCCCTACGAAATTGGTGCCGTTGTCACTTATCAAAGTATGACACAGACCTCTCCTTGCTATGAATCTTCGAATAGCTGCGATACAAGTCTTCGATGTCAAGTCGCTAGCTAATTCAAGATGCACCGCCTTTGTTGATAAGCATACGAACACAACTATGTATGCCTTGGTGGTCTTCGCTCCTCTACCATTGCTCCATTTGATTGTGATTGGACCAGCGAAATCCATACCGGTTCGAGCAAAGGGTTTTCCTGGTCGCACCCGTTCGTGAGGCAATATACCCATCAGCTGATGGCTTGGTTTGGCGTTCAATTTGAAACAATGGGTACATTTCCTCCCAAACTGTTTCACTGCGGTGAGCCCATCAACGATCCAGTACTTTGTTCGAACTGTCGCATGTACTAGCTGGGCAGGACCATGTAGCATCATATGATGATAATGTTTTATGACTAGATTAGCCATATGTCCTCGGGGTATTAGTATCGGGTGCTTCGTAGCGAAACTTACAGCACTCTGCTGTATTCTCCCTCCTACCCGCAGCATCTGGTCCTGATCAAGAAACGGGGTTAGTCTAATCAATGAACTCGATTTTTCCACGTTGTTGTTGCTTTTGAGCGAATTAATTTCATTTGCAAAAGCCTCCTGCTGGATCATACGAATGATTGTGCTCTCAGCCTGCTGTAACTCATCCGTTCTCAAAAATGAGCTGCGAATTTTAGACCTCCATCTTCTACAGTAAGCAATGACTCTGATGAGTTTCGTAAATGAGGAGAATCGTTGGGCTATGTTCTCCTTTTCTTCCACCTTTACAGTTGTCAGGCACGTTGCTCTTGGTCGTATTTCTACACAAGCCATAGCGTCGTTGCATACAAATTTCGATTTCGGCCATGTATCTTGCTGTTCCTTCAACCAGTCTGGACCGTTCCACCACAATGCATGGTTCTGCAAAAGGCTTGGAAAAATTCCACGAGAAGCGACATCTGCTGGGTTCGCTTTGCTGTTTATATGTCGCCATTGCTTGATGTCAGATGTAGAGTGAATGTGGCTTACTCTATTAGCGACAAACACCTTCCATTTTGCTGCTGGACTTTGGAGCCACTGTAATACAATCATCGAATCTGTCCAATAGTAAGGACGTACATCCTTCCAACCGTGGGCCTCTAGTGTAGTTGTCATCAAATCACACAGAAGCACAGCGCTGCACAGCTCTAATCGTGGAATTGATTGAACCTTCAACGGTGCGACCTTAGACTTTGATGTTACGAGTCGGACAATTGTGGAGCCGTTACGTTCCACAATGCGTACGTAAATGGCTGCTGCATATGCTGCTTCTGAGGCGTCACAAAATCCATGAACTTGAACTGCTGCTGCATTACTCCAATGTAACCACCTTGGGATCGAGATTTCTTGGAGAGCCGGCAACTGTAAGCGAAAGTTCCGCCATTTCACCCCAATATCTTCTGCAACTGGTTCATCCCAGTTTGTTTGCTGCAACCACAGCTGCTGGATCATTATTTTCCCTATTACAATACATGGTTGTAGCCATCCCATTGGATCGAATAACTTTGCTATCTCAGAAAGCAGTTGTCGTTTTGTGAGCAAGTCATCTGAGATGTCTTCTAAAGTGACCTTAAAGAAGAAGCAATCTTTCGCTGGATGCCATCGTAATCCTAGCGTCTTGACATGGTCATCCTCATTGATATTTAGCGGTGATATTGCCTCTCTATCAGAAATAGGAATAGATTCCAGCAGAGTATCGTGATTTGCTGCCCATTTTCGTAGTTTGAACCCTCCCTTTTGCAGTACTTTAATAAGGTCCTGTTGTAGGTTTTGCGCTTTCTCGATCGTTTCTCCTCCGGTTAACACATCATCCACATAGAAATCCTCTTTAATAGCTCGACATGCCTCTGGGTGATATAACCTTTCATCTTCCGCCAATTGATGTAACGTGCGCATAGCTAGGTAAGGAGCGCTGGCAGTGCCATATGTCACGGTTGTAAGCTTGAAATGCTTGATTGGTTCTGATGGATGACTTCGCCACAGTATCCGCTGATAGTCTTGATCCTGAGGATGCACAAGTATTTGCCGGTACATCTTCTCTATATCAGCTGCAACCACATATCGGTGAGTTCTCCATTTCATCAGTACTCGCGTAATGCTATTCTGGATACTGGGACCAATAAGCAAGATATCATTGAGTGACTTGCCTACTGGTGCTGCTTGGGACGCATTGAACACAACTCGAAGTTTCGTGGTTGTGCTGTCATCCTTGCGTACGGCGTGATGAGGCAAATAGTATGTCTGCTTCGAAAATTTCTCTGCTGCTGGTACTTCTACCATGTGGCCTAGGCTTAGGTACTCCTCCATGAATGACACATATTGGCTTCTCAAAACATCGTCATTGTGTAATCGTTTCTCCAACTGTGAGAACCGAATATGCGCCTTTTGCTGGGAATTGCACAAAATTTTCCCGGGCTCAGCATCTTGCTTAAACGGGAGTCGAACTACATATCTACCAGATTCGTCTCGCTTGGTAGTCTGCTGATACCAGTCCATAGCTGCTTGCTCGTCAGCTGTTACTGGTCGTTTCGCAGGTGCTTCATTAATCTCCCAAAATCTCTCGACCAGCTTATCCGTGGTGTCTTCAGTAGTGATCAGCGACAGTATGCCTTCTTGATTGTTTGGAGAAGTGGTCGGACCGAGTAAAATCCAGCCAAATCTGGTATTTATCGCACACGGAGACCCTTTTTTGAACCCTGGTAGCACGATTTCATCGTACATGTCCGCACCAAGCAGTAGGTCGATTCGTCCCGGAGCTCCGTAATTTGGGTCAGCTAGCTTGTCGGCTGACAGTCCTACTGGGAGCTTGATTGGCTTCGTGATTGACGGGCACAAGTTTGTTATGCTCGGCAATACTAAAGCTGATGCATTGATTGTTGAATCTCCATATTTCGTTCTAATAGCCAAGACCACACAACCTTTACTCTGAAGGTTTGTGACTGCTCCTACTCCACATATCTGAACTTTCGCGAATCGCCTCTTCAGATCAAGTAACTGAGCTGCTGACACTGTAATGAAACTCCGTTGCGACCCAGAGTCTATCAGAGCTCTCAGTGTCATACATCTGCCCGAACTGTTTTGCACGTTGACTCGAGCGGTCGCTAATAGTATCGCTTGGTCCTGTGCTCCATTCCCTGCCAATAATGATTGGGCACTCGGGATGAAAGGCTTAACATCGGCTGCTAATTTTTGTGTCCCGTTTGTGGCTCCATTGCTGTGTAACAACGAATGATGTTTCTTGGAACATGTTCGGCACCTACTACTTGATGGACATTGGTTGATGCCATGCCCTTTCTTCAAACAATTATAGCACCAATTTTGTTTTTTTGCTTCGCTTCTTCGTTGTTGCACGTCCATCGCCCTGAATTTATCGCATTGGTTGATATAGTGGTCCTTTCCACATATGCTGCAACCCGTTGCTGTGGTAGTAGTTAATGCTTCAATCTTAGCAGCTTTGCGAGGGATGTTCAACGCCTCCAATGTCCTGAACCGACTCGTCAGGAATACCAAAAACGATTCCAATCTAGGTAGTTCTGAGCTTGCTCCTAATGACGCCTCCCATAATCGTCGAGATTGTTGGTCCAATTTCTGGCTTGTTGTGTAGATGATCAACAAGTCCCAGTGTTCAGTATTGACACCAATACTATTCATATTGGCGATAAATTCTGCCGTGACATCCATCACTTGCTTGATGGAGGAATCACAGTCTTCCTTTGCCACTGGTAGCTTATGGAATTTATGCAAGTAACTCCACGCCATAGCTCTTTTGTTGTCAAATCGTTCTCGCAGCATGTGAACTGCTGCCTCGTAATTTTCGTTGTTCACGTCCAAATGCTGAATAACTCTTGCAGCATCACCTTGGACATGCGTTTTTAGATACTGCATCTTTTCCACCGCAGATAGCGTTTCGTTGTTATGAATCAACGAATTAAACATGTCGTTGAACGTGCGCCACTGACTATATTTCCCATCGAACTTTGGGATAGCCAGTCGTTCCAACTGCAACCGATTCGTTGCTGATGGACCTTTGTTGTCGGTGGGTGATGAGGTGGACTGATAGTCCACCATGCCCGACTTGAAGCGAGTGAGCAAATCCAAATACGTTTCCTCGATTTTCTCGTACTCCTCCAAGTAGGACTTCCTTTTGTCGGAGTCTGCTGAGAGGTCGTCCAGTACAGCTCCATGTCGCTCCTGGCACGCCTGCCATACCTCTTCCAATCGCTGCAGTCTAGCTTGAAAATAGCCAAGGGAATATCTATCCTTGCTATCTTTCGAGTGGTTTCGATTAAGTCTGCTCAGACTGCTAAAATTGTCCTGTTGCAGCAAAACCACTCCCTTCGTCATCTTGAAATCTCGCAGATGTTCACAAATACCGACAAGTGGTTACTTTAGATTCTCTCTGCACCGGAATACTGATTCTCGTTTGCACCAAATTGATTTATTTTCAATTTACACGGTGGAAAACTTGAGACCAGAGATTACGGAAAAGAACAATTTCTCCACTGTTGTCTAGTATCGACGGATCAAGATATCCGGCTCGACGGACCAAAAAATGTTCGAATGTTTACTATAACACTTTACAGCCAGATCATTCGAACTGGTTTGCACCACTAGAATCACCTTAACTTCACTAATCAACTGAAACGACTTGAGTGCTCGTTAAGATTAATTACTTTATTAACACTTGGTACGATCTTATATAGTAAAAAGAAAGTGTACTCATCATCATACTTATTTGCACTTTGCAATTGCTGACATACGAGGTGATCGATTTGCTCACAATATTTGCTTATCGACCTATTTACGATTTAAAACAAGTTAAACGAACAATGCTGATATGCAAGGTAATTGACTTGATTGTCAATATTTACTTATCGATGCGCACGCGATTCATGACAAATTAATATTTACGTGAATAGTGCTGATGTTACATCGTGAGAACGTAAGAACATGAAACCATAGTCATTGATTGCGCGAGTAAAAAATGCAAATCAATCACATCGACAAATAAACCTGCGGAATTGGGTCAGTACATGTTCGTATCGTAATAGCTGTATGATGATGAGTCAACTTTATGATTCTACATTTCATTCAATCGTAAATTATGATGTATTTGTGGTAAATGAAAATTACATATACACTTATAATTCTAAACAGTCACCATAAAATATTTATTATTCATTTAAGTTCATTGTTATCATAAAATACTTATTTTCATTCAAGTTCATTGTCATCATAGAATACTTAATTTTATTCAAGTTCAATGTCATAAAATACTTACCTTCACAAACTCAAACACACGTTATCACGTTCTTACTCATTCATTTCCTAATAACAAAACGATTGTACACTAAGTCATTGAATGTACCGACAACTCACATGTTTGGAATCAAATTTCATAACTTAGACACTTCTTTACAACTTGTCCGTCATTGTAACATAAGCTTTTCTAGTTTTTCGCAATTTCCGTGAATAAGATGACACTCAATAATTTGCTTGCAACTAAAGTTCAAATTATAAATTCATGTGTGCGCAGTTTATTGTAGCAATTGCAGTTCAATATAAATATATCCGATTAAGCATTTTGCAAAATTAGTACGTAAGCTAAATTTACGTATAAAAGAAGCGTTTAGCGATGAATAAAGTCTGTTTTTCAAACCAAAGCCCACAAGACTTATTACTTGGTGAAAACTGCCGGTGAGCTTGCCCCAGCACTTTGGTGAAAGAATTGGCACATTGTCAGTATTGTGAATTACGTTTTAACTCACAATCATTTTGGTCCGTCGAGCCGGATAGCTAAAATTTGCAATCAAGTTTCGGTGCAGCTATTATCGACTCTCCACCAAGCAATGTGACTACATTGCCATTCGGTGCAGAAGATAAAAGCAGCAAACACACAAGCGATGCCAGAAGCAAACGTGGTGCAGCAGGACAATTTCGCGAAACTTACAAGGATGATGATGAACTTCCGGAAGGACAGCAGGGAACAGCATTGGTATGAATATGCTTAGACGAGGCAACAACGTCTAGTGGAAATTTGAACGATGATCACGACGTCACATCAGGCTATCCTGTCCAGAGGAAAGCTGACCAGCGAGCATCAAAAGCAATACTCGCTGGAATACGATAAGGTCGAGGAAATCTACCTGGAGCTCCTCTCGATTTTTGAGACTGGTGTCAAGGAGCACAATAGTCTCACTATCACATCATTTGCATCAATGCGATCAACGAGACAACTTCTGGCTCCAACCGAATCAGATTGGAGCGGACTACCATTCCACAAATCGATGGGAACTACGGTCGATGGAGAACGTTCCATGACCTCTTTACGTCGATGGTGCACCATAGTGAAGGTCTATCATTGAGTGTTTCCCAACGAAGGAATCTGATTCAAGAACGAAGTGCCTGTTACAACTGCTTGAAAAAGGGGCACAATATCAAGAGTTGTCCTCCAAAGTATCGATGCTACATGTGCAACAAGAAACATCATACATTACTGCACAATAATGATAGCGATGATAAGACAAAAGGCAAGGAAGCCAAAAAAAGAGAGCCCCAGGGACGACAACACTCATGGCCAACCAAACTGAAGCTTCCCGGACCGTGTTGTTGGCAACGGCAAGACTCAAGGTAAGATACAGAGTAGGGCATCTGACTACCTTAAGAGCTCTCATCGACTGTGGCTCACAACGAATCTTTATCATCGAAAAGACAGTCCAATCATTAGGAATAGAACGTCAATATGCAAGTTTCAGCATCAATGGTCTCGGATCAAAGTCTTCCATACGAACAAGAGGTGAAATAGAGTTAATCATCTTTAAAATTACAAATGTCTGCCCAGCAGTCGAGACAAAAACTGAGTTACCAGCACACTGTAACCTACGAGATTTAGCTGATCCTGAATACAGAGTTCCAGGAAATATCGACGTTTTGCTTGGCGCCGATATTTATGGTTTGTTTGTGTTGCCTGAATTCAAACAAGGCACACCATGTGCCCTCAAAACGAGATTGGGTTGGATACTACTTGGTCCCACTTATACAAAATCTCCGAATGCTGATATCATCGCCATGGTCTCCACAGAGGACACAGCAGACAAACTATTACGGAAATTTCGGGAACTCGAGGAGGTGCCAGCAGTCAATCGTATGACAAAGGAATAGGAAGTAGCCATAAAATGGTACCGAACAACCACTCGACGAGAGAAGTCAGGTAGATACGTGGTCAAACTTCCATTCAAAAAGGAGGGTGAACCGACCAAAGCACTACGAGACTCTCAAAAGGCCGCACATATTCAATTTTTACGTCTTGAAAGACGATTAATGGGTAATAAAGAACTGAGAAGGCAATATACCGCGTTCATTCAAGAATATATCGATCTAGGCCACATGACAGAAGTCAACCCAAAGCAAATTTACTCATCATACAATTACTACATGCCTCATCATGCCGTTTGCAAAGAAGATAGCACAACAACGAAGCTCAGAGTCGTATTCAATGCATTGCAAGCCGCTCCAAGCGGAAAATCCCTCAACGATGTGTTACTTGTAGGCCCAAGCATGCAAAACAATCTAGCAATGATTATAATGAAGTGGAGAACTTTAAAACACGTAATAGCAGCTGATACGAAAAAAATGTACACGCAAATTTTAGTCCACAAAGACTACCAAAAAATACTCAGGCGAAATCACCCATCTGATGCCATAAAACATTATAGACTGAACACAGTCACCTACGGAACAGCAAGTGCTCCCTTTTTGGCGATTCAAACCCTAGACAAATTGACAGAGGACGAAAGCCTTTACTATCCGAGGGCTTGCGAAACAATAAAACAAGAATTCTACGTCGACGAAGTCTTTTCAGGTGGTGATTCTCTCCAGGAAGTCAAGCAACTACAACAATACCTAATTACAGTACTACACAAAGGTGGATTTCATCCAAGGAAGTGGACTGCAAACCACGAATCTCTACTAAAAACGATTTGTCCTGCAGGCAGAGGTAGTGCACGGCTTCTGAGATGCATCGGAATCAGCATATGCCGCTGTTATATACGCTCGTATACAACATTCGAACGGTGACGTAACTACACGACTCTTAACATCGAAATCAAAGGTGGCACCTTTAAAAATATTGTCCATTCCACGTCTAGAGCTTTGTGGGGCAGTCCTATTAACACAGCTAATGAAAGCAACCCTGAAAGCGCACTGTTGGTCTCACGTCACACCAAATTACTGGACAGATTCTACAATAGTATTACAGTGGATTCAAAATCAACCTGTCAAATGGAAAACCTTTGTGGCCAATCGTGTAAGCCAAATACAGACTGACTCCGACCTCAAGCAATGGGAACACGTGCCAAGCACCACAAACTCAGCAAACATTGCCTCCCGAGGAAGCCTCTCTCAAGATTTACTAGAAAATAAATTTTGGTGGGAAGGTCCAGCATGGCTACGAGAAGATTCTTCCAAGTGGCCAAGAAGTAAAGGCTGCGAGAACAAAGCAGCAATCAACATAGAATTGCGATCGAGCACTCTTGCGTGTTTAACGACCTCAAAGGAGCACGAAAATATCGACTTAATTGAAAAATTATCTTCCTTATCAAAGCTAGTAAGAGTTATAGCATATTGCAAGAGATGGAAGAATAGCCCAACCACCTCTTTTCTGAGTGCTGAAGAGCTACGTGATGCCGAATTAGTATGTGTGCGATTGGTGCAAAGAGAAACCTTTCCAAACGAAATAGAATCAGTAACAAAGAGGCATCCATTGTCCAAATCAAGTTCTCTGATACGCTTGACGCCATTCATCGACTCAAATCAGCTAATAAGGATGACTAAGAGACTTCAGCATAGTTTTAGCGATCCAGACAAAAATACCCCATCATACTACCCAGAGATCATATGGCAAATTTAATTAGAAAACATTACCATCATTTAACGCTACATGGGGGAGCTCACATAGTGCACGCCACAATTCGGGACAAATAGTGGATTATCAATGGTTTAACGGCAATCAAAGCGGTCACCAGAAAATGTGTTAGGTGCTTCAAAACAACAGCGAAACCTGAACAGCAGTTGCTGGGTCACCTTTTTAGAGAATGCGTGACTCCCGGAAAGCCCTTCGCACAAAGTGGCATTGATTATGCTGGTCCCATTACCATAAAATGCAGCAGTGGGAGAGGAGCAAAAACCACGAAAGTGTACTTAGTCGTATTCATCTTCTTGTCGACAAAGGCAGTACACCTAGAACTAGCCAGTGATCTAACAGCAAAGACTTGTATTGCGGCCATTAGACGATTTATTGCAAGACGAGGCATGTGTCACACATTGATGAGCGACAATGGAACAAATTTTGTCAGTGCGAATAAAACATTAGGACGTGAGGTACTAAACATGATCTCACAAGCACAAGAAACATTAGTGATTAGCAACATTAATTGGAAGTTCATTCCTCCTGGCAGTCCACATTTTAGTAGAATTTGGAAAGCCGCCGTCAGATCGATGAAGCGCCATTAATTTAAGGTCATTGGCTGCGCGCTTCTCAACGTTGAAGAAATGTATACACTGCTTGCACAGATCGAGGCGTGTATGAATTCACGATCATTAACTCCGATGAGCAGTGATCCCAACGATTTCGCAGTTTTAACCCCAGGCCATTTCCTTACCGGTCAAAGTTTGTTTGAACTTGCAGATGGTAACACCGAAGACAACGTTTCAAAGAAGTGGCAAATGATTCAAAGCATGAAACGACTATTCTGGCAAAGGTGGAGTCTAAAGTATCTGACACAATTGCAGCAGAGAAGTAAGTGGTTCAGTGATAACCGTCGATTAAACGTGGGAGATTTAGTGTTAATAAAACACGAAAACCAGCCGTCACTTCACTGGCCAATGGGCAGAGTAACTGCAATCCATCTAGGAAAGGACAACCTAGCCAGAGTAATGACAATTAAAACAGCTACTGGAACCTTCCCTTGCAAAGGAACCGATCACTTGCAAAGATATGTCAACTTCCAAAGGATGACCAACCCAAAAACTCAGTGCCGCAACAAAGTGAAGACCAAAGGTCATGGCCACTTTGTTAACTGTTCTTATGTGCGTTGGTATCACCACATCTACATACTCTATCAAGCTCCAGTGTAGGATGTGTCTGTGTTCTAATTTTGTCATTCATGACATGTCTTGCCTGGAAGAAACAAACAAACCTCATTAACGAACCTCAGTACGACCGCTACAGCCCCCGAAGCAACCACAAGATGTTACAAGGCTTCGACCACCCACACTTAAAACTAGATATGCTTTATAAGAACCAGTAGTATATATATATTGTTGAGAATTCATTATTCATTTAAGTCCATTGTCATCATAAAATACTTATTTTTATTCAAGTTCATAGTCATCATAGAATGCTTAATTTTATTCAAGTTCAATGTCATAAAATACTTACCTTCACAAACGCACACGTTATCACGTTCTTACTCATTCATTTTCTTATAAACAAAACGATTGTACACTTAGTCATTCAATGTACCGACAACTCACATGTTTGGAATCAAATTTCATAACTAAGACACTTCTTCACAACTTTTCCGTCGTTGTAACATAAGTTTTTCTTGTTTTTCGCAATTTCCGTGAATACGATGACCTTCAATAATTCGCTTGCAATTAAAGTTCAAACTATAAATGCATGAGTGCAGTTCATTGTAGCAATTGCAGTTCAATATAAATATATCCGATTAAGCATTTTGTTAAATTAGTACGTAAGCTAAATTTACGTATAAAAGAAACGTTTAGCGATGAATAAAGTCTCTTTTTCAAACCAAAGCCCACAAGACTTATTACTTGGTTAGAGCTGCCGGTGAGCCTGCCCCAGCACTTTGGTTCTTCTTCGAACATTTGTAAAAATGCGTTCTTGAAGGCTTGGAGTGAAATAAGTCTAGATATAACAGAAAACGTAGTCCTTTCAAAGCCAAGGAGATTGGAAGCTATGCTAGTTGTAAATGGTGGCCCAACTTGATATTCAAGATAAACTTTTCTATTAACAAATGGTGTCTTTTATCATCTGTTTTCATAATTTTATCTGCTGTATGTAGACTTTTGAGGCATAATTTTTTTATTTATCTTAAATTTCTGTTTACAAACTTAATAGTTTAATAAATTTTCTTTCCAAATATGTATAAAGTAAGAATCATTAAAATAAACTAAATTTGAGTTAATTTTTATGTTCAGCAATGCATAATATGGAAGATTTTTCGGTTGTATTTTTACTTTTGCGATGTTTTTATGTTTATGGAGTTGATTGTTGAAAGTATCAAAGACCTCTTCATAAATCATTTTATGCAATGATTTTCAAAATAAATTTCGAACCAATATCGAACTGGTATAGATACAAAGAAGGTGAACATTATTATATGTTTCATTAAAAACTCGCACACATAACTTTATAGATTCTACACACGTACGAACAGTAATATTCAAACTATTTTATATTAGCCATGTGCACATACCCGACCAGTGAGGCAATAGAAATTGAGTGGACATGCAGTAACATACTATGAAATTTGTATTATCAGTAAAAATTTAAATCATTCATAATATCAAAAACTATATATACCATTTGCAAGTCAAATTCATCATTTCGCAAGTCAATTTAACACTTTTGCAATTCAATTTAACACTTTTGCAATTGAATTTAACACTCTTTTAAAACAATTTAACATTTTTGCAATTCAATTTAACACTTTTGCAATTCAATTTCACACTTTTGCAATTCAATTTAACACTTCTGCAACTCAATTTAACACTTTTGCAAATCAGTTTAACGCTTTAAAAATGATGAAACTAGTTAACTTCGGGTGTACCAAATAAACATAGAGAAAATTAAGAAACGACGAATGTGAGTGATTGTTTTATTGTCTAATCAAATTTATACTTAATTTTAGTACTAACTATATTTATTGCTGCGTTCTTAGTGTGAATTAATGTAATTCATGTTCAGCCGCAGCAGATGGGAGTTGGAGCATAATTTCCAGAAAGTAGTTTGTGCAGTCTGATGGTGTGATATTATTGACTCATGCTGCAATTTAATTTGGCAAGGAATGCTCCTGTTAATCATTGCCTAGAGCTTCCCGCACAAAGCCCTCTACTTTTGAGAACACTTTTTCAATTGGGTTGAGCATCGAAGAATATGGCGGCAGAAACACCAGAAGCAATCCCGCCAATATCTTAGACCTCTCAAACCTTGTAGATCTTAGCATTATCCAGTATAACTAATGACTTCTGCTAAGAAGTGCTAAGTTTTGCTATCCAATTCCCACATGAAACAACAAAATCGCTCAGCGTTACAAGTCGAATTAGTCAACACTTTACTGTGTATGCTCATAGCAGCTATCAAGGTCACATTGCGGCCTCGAACTGTTGGAATTACCACACGGGCACGTGTATTTTTTTGGGAACGTACTTGCCCTTGATGAAGATGAAGGTTGAATCCACATTCATCTATGAAAATCATGTTTTGACGTGTTTGCTGGCATCTTGCCTACAGATCAATAGCGTATTCTTTCCGTATTTCTATTGTGCGAGTTGCGTTTACTCTATCCATCTTAAAGTGTGCTAGCTTAAGCGTGATTTTCAATTTGGTCAACCCGTTGTTGACAGTGGACATACTTATACATCAAATCCTTGCAGCGCAAGCTGTTGCTTAATAGTCTTGATGGTTATATGTAGTAGGGTTTCGCTCCACGTATTCCTCGAATTTTTGTAGCACTTCTTCCGTCAACTTTTTTTATCGAGATCCACCACGTATGTTTGGCTGTAAAGTGCAATCATTTTTTGTATACGCGTGTAGAATGCTTTTGACTGTCTCATGTTCTATTTCAGCTGCAGCTGCTGCTTCTTTCACACTTATCCCAAGTTCATAAAATTTAACTAGCAATGCCTTTTGTTGCTTTGTGTAAAAATATAATAATTACTTATTTTTTTAATGCTACTTTTCCGATTTAAATTAAACAATCACTCACATTCGTCGTTTCTTCCAATCATTTGGCACACTTGAAGTTAAATAATTTCACCATTCCTAAAGCGTGAAACTGATTTGCAAAAATGTTAAATTGAATTGCAAAAGTGTTAAATTGAATTGCAAAAGTGTTAAATTGAATTGCAAAAGTGTTAAATTGTTTTGAAAAAGTGTTAAATTGAATTGCAACAGTGTTAAATCAAATTGCAAAAGTGTTAAATTGTCTTGTAAAATGGTGAATTTGACTTGCAAATGGTATATATATATACATATATATATATATATATATATATATATATATATATATATATATATATATATATATATATATATATATATATATATATATATATATATACATATATATAAATATATATATATATATATATATATATATATATATATATATATATATATATATATATATATATATATATATATATATGTACTGCGACTGTGAACTTTTATTGATTTTCGCACGGCTTTAGTACATGCGTCCAGTAAAATGTACAATTTACAATCGTAAATAGTCTGGGGGTTGGTGAGCGAAGCCCCCTAGTATATATATATATATATATATATATATATATATATATATATATAAATATATATATATATATATATAAAAATATATTTATAATTATATATAAATATATATATAATTATATATAAATATATATATATATATATATATATATATATATATATATATATATAAATATATATATAATTATATATAAATATATATATATTAATATATAATTATATATATATATATATATATATATATATATATATATATATATATATATATATATATATAAATATATATATAATTATATATAAATATATATAATATTATATATATATATATATATATATATATATATATATATATATATATATATATATATATATAATTATATATATATATTTATATATATATATATATATACATATATATATATATTTATATATATATATATATATATATATATATATACATATATATATATATATATATATATATATATATATATATATATAAGGTTAGGTTAGGTTAAAGTAGCTGCCGGTCTACAGAGGTCTGCCGTCCGACAAACATAGGCACATGAGAGGCCCGTTGTGATGCCACACTAATTAGTGACTCTCTCCTACTCACTAAAATCGGGAAACCATCTGCTTCCCTTGACAAATCGCGTTATCCCTTTTAAATTAACCAATGATAACTCGGTCAGGTTTAAGAGAAAGGGAGCACCAATTGCCGCTAACCTTCTCCTTGCCAACGCCGGGCACTGACACAAGAGGTGGAGGATGGACTCCTCCTCATCCTCAGAGCCGCAACTCCGACAGAGATCCTTAAACTGCACTCCCAATCGTTGTACATGCTGTCCTGTGAGACAATGGCCCGGAAGAACTCCCACTGTGCAGCGTAGAGCGCTTCGGGTTAAGCTTAAAAGCTGCCTGATTAGCTGCGCATTCATGGATATCCAGGACTGCCTTGCTATTGCACAGGATGATTCATCTGCCCAGGACCTCTTAACATCCTCGAAATATTTTTTCCTAATGGCCAGTTTGACCGATGACATCGGTATACCTACTGAGAGGGAGCAGGAGACCTCCGGTAGCAAGGTTCCAAGCCTTGCTAGCTCATCGGCCTCACAGTTGCCCTGAAAACCCCTATGTCCCAGTTCCCAAATCAATTGAACCACTGAATGTCTCGACATCTCCCTGAGAGATGCACAGCATTCAGCAACAATCATGGAAACTGTACAAGGACCAGCAAGGGATTTAATAGCCGCTTGGCTATCTATAAAAAAAAGCCACTTATATGTAAATTTTGTGCTTTGTTTACATAGGCAAAAAATAAAATTTGATATGGTATAACGGGCACGCCTGGTAACCCTTGCCCAAGTTACCTATATTTTTAGCATCAAAAACTTCTGTTCACGGAAACTCACGATCCGATGAGCAGAATTTATTGAAATTTGCGGAATAAATTGGTCTTTGATAGGACCAGGTCTGATAGAAGTGATTTTGAAATACGGGCGATTCTGTGCCAGTGGTGCCACCTTGAAAAATCACTAAAAAAGATAATTGAAATTTACAGAATGCATTGGACTTAAATAGGGCCAGGTCTGATAGAAGCGATTTTGAATTGTAGGCAACTCTGTTCCAGTGGTGCCATCTTGTAAAATTACAAAGAAAAAAAACTGCTTTTTGCCCTATGAAATGTGAATTAGTTACCAGATTTTCATGAAATTAGCACAGTAGCTGAACCTTACTCTAAACTCTGTTTGATAGAAATTTGGTTGAAAAATTCGATTGGTGCTGCCAGCTATGGTAATTTTTGTGTCTTTGGTTTTGAAAATTCGCTCAGGAAAATACAACCTTTTGCCCTTTAACTTCCAGTGCAGTCATGAAATCAATACGAATTTCATACAATTACTGGAACTTATTATAAACATTATTCAGGCCAAATTTGGTTGAAAAGCCATGGTAGGGTTGCCAGCTATTGTTGGTTTTGTGTTTAATTGCAATATCTTTATTAAGAGGTTTTATCGTAGAATTTTCAAATGGTAATGATATTGTAGTGACAATAAACAGCAAATATTAAGCTTTCGATTATTTGAAAAAACTCTCTGCAGGTAACCCTAAATTTTTTTATACTCCTATAACTTCAAATGTTATATAACAACGTGAAGCAGATGTGATATATTCTTGGCTTTGATACTGGCCAAAGGTTGCCAGCACGAGTCGGTTGTGCTACTTTTGTATCAATAAACGCTTACAGTTAGTATTCATACCGGAAATATTTACAATGAAAATAAATAACCGATGTTTCAATTCCCAAAGTTCTGCAAATTTTTCGGATCGCAGCCCCAAACTCCAACTTCAGTTACAGTGCTGCAGGCACTGAGCATTTTCTTCATTGATATTATATGAGATGCTGCTTTCAAAATTTTATGAAATAAGCAACTGATAACGAATATAATTAGCCCATGTTTTGCTCTCATAAACGTTGAAATTCATGCCAGTGGTAATATCTGAAACCTTCTACCATATGAGTTATAATGCATTCTTGAGACAAAAGTAAAACGTGGCATTTGAAACAATTTGGCCGTAATAAGCAGCGCATGTGGTGGAATATGCACTCAAAACCTGCACGATTCTTCTACTGTTCTTCGAACATTAGTGTTTCTAGCGGTTCAGGTGCGCTAGAGTTTTTTTCTTTTTTACATCCCAATTGGGGGACCAATGTAGCAGGTTAATGTTACACGAGGTTAGAACTAAGAATTAGAGACAGGTAATCACAATGTTGTAGGTCGTACGAGTTAGGAAAAGTAATATGGCGTAAAATATACATCATCGTGATTCTGTTGACTAATATCTGCAGTTTGGACCCTGCCGCACCCTGCGATCCGTAAATATCCCGAGATGGATAGGCACAGATTCGTGCATCAATTCAATACGACTTGAAACAACGAGCCTATGGCAATCTGCCAGGTCCTTCCAGCCCATTGCGTGTCGTTCGTCGATATTGTTTGTGGAAAACCAAGGCCTGACGAATCGAAAATCGACTGAAACTCATTTCTGGCTGGCCCCAACTACAATCATTTCACCCACCATGTCAGAGTCTGTGCCATAACAGACATAACATCCCCAACCTTCCCCGCTACAGGCACTTGCATCTATGCACTTCTGCATACACTTGAACTTGTCGTCCCGATGCGAACCAAATTCGCGGTAATGGCTTGGCGACGCGATCGCGGTCAGACGATGATTTTCCACAAAATTCACACAACAGAATAATTCCGACGCAAGTAGATACAGACAGATCCCATACACTCACCGCCGCATCTGATCTGATTCACCGCCGCATCTGATCTTAAGGTATTCAGCACGATCAATCCAACTGGGGCTGGGTTTGACCCTGACAAGGACATCAAAACGAGCCGCATGACTGGCACAGGCACTTCTAAGTCAGGCATGGGCTGTAGCAAAGGGGTACCTACGCCAAACCATACCCAAAACAAACTCGAGCCGGCCACCATTTCAAAACTCTTGGTGTTTCCAGCGAAGTAGCGAGTCCGAAACAGAGTCGGAACAAAGCAGAATAGAAGATAAGTTACCGGAGGCTGAAATCCTGCAGGCTACTGACCCTGTTTCACACGACGGCGGTCTCAAAGAAATCTAAACACCAGGTTTAAAAACTCGCACAAATGATAAACCAAAAACAAACAGACATCTGACATTTGTCAGTACGGCACGAGTCTGACAGGTCGAATGGTCAACCTGCGCAGAATCAGAAGTGCGGAATGACGGGAAGTGGAACATTGCCAGATCGTCATATGGCATTGCCAGTCCTCAATTCTAACGAGAGAAAGTGCAATGACCTGGAACTTAGTGCAACGGCCGAAATGCATTTGAAGTGCATTGAGATGTTCATTTCGCCATACGGATAATCTAGGATCCCGTCTAAGCGGGATCAGAAATCGGAGCCGAGGTTTCGTGCGAGGCGATCATGGCATGGATCGCTCTCTTATTACACGGACATTGGTAAGCGTCAGTTGGAAAATTAGCTACGAGCGTAGAGAAATTAACCAGGAATTTTCTGTCGGATTTTACATGTAAACGGAACTCGAGTCCGAAGCCGAAAACCAGGAGAAAAGTTTAAGAGCTGCAGCCGAGGATCGGAAAGTCAAGAAGTGAAGACGAGGAGGATTATTTTTCTTCCATAAAAGCTTACGGAATCAAAATGTGTAAAACGAATTGACGCAGGGAATAGTTCAGCGAAACGGCGGAGATAGAAGAAGCGATTTGGTGAAGGGTTGTGTCGTGAATATTTGCGGAGGTAATGGCAGCTGTACGAGTAAATTGAAGAAGCAGTCCGAAAAGATTGGTTCTGAAGTGAATATTCGAGCACTGGAATTTCGAACAACGCGAAAAATGATGTTCTGAGTAAGTAGGATAAGTTTTGAATTGTACATAGGGATAAATTAAGTACATATCGAGTGCAAACGAGTTAGATAGATAAGT
Organism: Nemotelus pantherinus; assembly: GCA_963978885.1. Classification (NCBI taxonomy): domain Eukaryota; kingdom Metazoa; phylum Arthropoda; class Insecta; order Diptera; family Stratiomyidae; genus Nemotelus; species Nemotelus pantherinus. The sequence continues at coordinate 158,046,346 of OZ022264.1, read as the reverse complement.
TTAAATCGCGGCGCCGTTTCATATTTTTGTGCAGGGCTGTGGAGTCGGGAAGAAAAACTTGCGACTCCGACTCCGACTCCAATGATAAGCCTTCTAACATTTGCGACTCCGACTCCGACTCCCGAATAACGTCTCCGACTCCGTACTTCTACTCCAAACATTCGTAGCTCTAATATATAGTTAAAGCCAGAAGGTTAAAATCGTGTTTTGTCTTACAATTAGATCATATTTTCCTACTAGTTTGTTTCCTTTAGTAACATTAAATTATAATGTAACGCTATATTGCCAAAGAGATTTATTTCGAAATAGAAAATATTCCGATTGCATTTCACACACTAATATAAAATAAACCGAAAACACTAAATTGTAGTTAGTTCTTAAAAATAATATTACTTCAATCAGATCCGACATCATCGCTACTCTTAAATCCGATTTAATTATTCTAAGGGTAGAAAACAAGCGTTTCACAAATACATGAGTCGGGGCAAATCGTAACGAGTAATGCTGCATTTTGGACGATTTCGGGATACTTCGTTATGGCATCTTCTACTTCCAAAACTGAACTTCGGTCAAACTTCTCAACATCATTCAGTGCCCAATAAAAATCCAATTTCAAGGCTTCCAGTTGCGATGAATTTCCTCCTCTGTTACTTTTTTCCGAGCTTAACCGCTGCCCCTTTGCTCATTCTTGTTCGTCAAGATATTTTTCGAATTCATTTTCATCATCAACTTCAGTACTTGGGGGAAGTGATGACGACTGAATGGTTCTCTGCTGTGGTCTAGCCATGGCTTCACTTTCCGTATGCAATCATTTCATACGAATAGTTAATTCGCATAACGAAATTTTAGCACGCGCTTGTTGATCTTCTGTCAGGATAATCCGGACTGAACGATCTATATATATAGCAGCTAAAAGGACTGCATTATCTAAGAGACAAATTTCTTAACGAAGAAGTAAATTTTTTAATGCATCGACCAAGTTTCCATTCATTTTCGAAAGGCGAAATATAAGACTTCCATTTTTGTAAAAAAAAAAACAAACAGGGGTAAGGTCATCTGCCTGAAATTCTTTCGTCATTATATAAGGTTGATATAGCTACTCTAGAAGTTTTCTAGCTTCTTCCCAATCCAGTCAAAAATTGAAAAATGGTCCACCAATTTTTAGGCTTGGTGATGAATTTCAGAGTCGGAGTCAGAGTCGGCTGATGAAAATTAGCTTCGACTCCGACTCCGACTCCATTAAAAATTGTTCGACTCCTCGACTCCGACTCCTGACTCCGACTCCGACTCCACAGCCCTGTTTTTGTGGACATAGCTAGATTAACGGATTATTCGAAGAAATAAAGATATTGCAGAAGATTGTGAACGCTGGTGTGTCCTTTCAGGCTATTTTTTTCATTAGTGCGCGAAGCCGTCGCAACACTTCTCGCTTCCGGGCGACGGACGGGAGTAAGTTTCGGGATTGGAAGCGAGTGGCGCCCACCCACCCCATCTCCGGTGAGTTCAGGCTCCCGAAGCTAACCCCCTTTGTCTTTTTGTGCTAAAAGGGGTGCGTAGACGCTCAAGAGGATTAAAACGATAACAAATTGGCACCCAACGTGGGGCCTAAAATAGCGAAAATAACGGTAGTAACGGTAATAACGGTTTGAAAAGGCTTTGTCGGATTTAACGTTCATATCGAGGTTAAAATTTTAGAGTGCATTTATCGGAATTCGCTGCTTAATAAGGCGTTGAAAAGCAGATTTTGGTGCATGATCTATTGAATATTTTGCTTAGCTATTAATTACTTAAAATTTTGGATTTATTTGAATTTTGGTTTGGTTGTGTGACAGGTAGATTGAGAGTGAGTGGTTTCTTTAAGTGAATTTTGTGGGTGAAATAAAATTAGAACTTGGAGTGCGTGAGTTATATGTAATAGCTTGTAAGAGGCCATTTCTTTCAGGTTAAGTTAGTAAGTTCCGGGGATAAATGTTGTAGCGTCGAATCACAAGGGGGTGTTTTTAGCGGAATAGGTGATTTTGAACAGTGAAAATATCGTCGTTAGCTATTTTTTTTTTTGCTGGGGGGTGCATTTGTTAATCGGCGATTAAAGTTTTCCACTCCTTCGTGATTTAGAAGTCAGTATTTTAGTGATGAAAATTATAGTGGATCAACTTAGCAAGGATGAGCTCTCGTATGAGCTTGCGATCCGAGGTTTCCCGGCGGATACAGTCGATAATATGCGAAAGACCCTGAGAGCGACACTAACAGCAGAAGCAGCGTTGGATATATGGTCCTTGTCGTGGCAATGTAATAACACGTTTATATAAGATCGACAATAAACTACTTTATTCAATAATTAAAATACAAATATACAATTTTGATATCGAGGCCGAATCGTGTCAAGTGCGAATGACGAAAAGAATTGAGAATTATCGCTGCCTGCGGGCCACTTATGAAGGTCATAAGTGCTGACCACGCAGGCGTAAGCTCCTCATCATCCAGACACACATAAATGCTTCGTCAGCAATTGTGTGTCCGGACGGAGCTCGATTCTCTGTCCAGACGTGCACAAATGCCTCGTCAGCACTTGTGCGTCTGTACAGAGCTGGAAGCAGAAACATTAACACCTGAGTACATGTACACCTGAGTACATGTACAGAGCTCGAATCGTAGATATGAGCTCGAGTCGCACATTGTAAACATGGGATGGAGTATGACATTCCGACCGAGACGATAGCTATGCGTATCAGATTACAAGCAAAGCTATCAAGACGGGAGGAATGCCACGCTCGCACTTATGCTGGCGCGGTCGTTTAGTTGTGGACAATGTAACGATACATTGCCGCCACAGATACATCATACGTCGAAACGAAGTACCCGTTCGATTATGCGACGGATTATGCGGAGCTTACGGCAAAAGCGTCAGAGGTCGAGGAGCTTATAGCTAGGGTGTCAGGGGATAGAGCGGCATCGGACTATGTCAAGGCGAAGAATAAGGTCGAGTTTGGATTCCGGCGTTTGGCACACATGCAGGCAGTGACCATCGAGCAAAAGAATGGAGCGAGGTCTCTCCGGAATAGGTTCATCCTGGCGATGGGTTCTTTGGAGGAGAGGGTAGGTGATTCGAGTGGCGATGAGGCGGAGCACCCGAACGAAGACCAAGCGACAAACGCAATGCCAACAGCTCGGAGCACAAGTCTTGCGGAAGTGGCGAAATGGGGCCTTAAGTTTAGTGGCGACTCGTCAGGTTCTATCAATGCCTTTTTAGAGCGGGTCGAAGAGCAACGCCAGGCACGAGGGCTTACCAAATTCTAGCTCTTCCGGGCAGCAGTCGATCTTCTCAATGGGCGGGCGTTAATTTGGTTTAGGGCCAACCGCAACCTTGTCGAAAGCTGGGACGCGTTAGTAGAAGAGCTGAGGGCAGAATTCTTGCCCTCCGACTATGAAGATCGCCTCTGGGAGGAAATCCGAAGACGGACTCAAGGGGAAAACGAGTCGATGGGGGTTTATGTGGCGATAATGGAGCGCCTTTTTAGTCGGCTAAAGAGGAGTTGCACTGAGGAAGAAAAACTTCGGACCTTGAGAAGAAATATCGCGCCCTTCTATCAGCAGCAGCTATGTCTGAAGCCAGTCGAGTCAATATCCGAATTGGTAAGAATGGGGCGCACATTGGATGCAACGAAGGCTTCAGTAGCGGCGTTCGTACCCCCGACTACACTGACCATCATTCGCTCGTCTGGCTGAACAGATTGAAAGACCCGACGGGTAGATTAGCTAGATGAGCAGTACGGTTGCAACAATTCGATTTCGAGGTGGTTCATAGAAAGGGAAAGGAAAATCTGGTTCCGGACGCGCTTTCGCGGGCAATGATTGACGTAGGCGGCGTATCTACGCCCCAGGTCACAGAGCGTTGGTATAAAAGCATGTTGGACAAGGTTGAAAAAAACCCAGACAGGTTTTCGGACTGGAAGGTGATCGGAGATACGTTGTGGAAACGGCTCACAGTTCGAGCGACAGGCGGTGGGACTACTCAAGTCTGGAAGCGAGTTGTCAGCAAAGGTGAGAGACCAGCAATACTGGAGCGTTATCACGATGACCCAAAAGTGGGCCATATGGGAGCGACACGAACGATAGCTCGTATTACGCAGAGCTACTACTGGCCGCGGATGAATATGGATATCCGGGAATACGTCCGAAGATGCAAGGTGTGTCAGACATGCAAAGTGGAACGGAAAGCTCCGATTGGGTTAATGTCAACTCGGGCGGGTGAAGCAAAATTCCCGTGGGAGATGATCCGTGTAGATTTGGTAGGGCCATTGCCGAGGTCGTCGAGAGGTCATTCTTATATCTTAACGATCCTCGATTACGTCTCAAAGTTTTCGGTTTTATTACCTATGCGAAGTGCGACGGCAACGACTGTTTTTCGCCTGTTAGAAGAGAACGTTTTTTTGGTATATGGTGTCCCCAGGGTACTAATTTGTGATAATGGAGTGCAGTTCCGGGGCAGCCAATTCAGAAAAGCGGTGGAAGAGTATGACGTGCATGTGAGCTACACTGCATTGTATCACCTTCAGGCTAACCCGGCCGAAAGGCGTAATCAGGACGTTAAATGCATGTTAAGGTGTTACGCGTCGGAAAACCACCGATCTTGGGATCAATATCTAGCAAAAATCGTCTGCGCCTTGCGGACTTATAAACATGAAGTAACGGTGTTCTCACCTTATTTCGTTAACTTTGGTAGGGAGATGGTTACATTCCGGGAAAAGTCAGAGCCCCCGGGAGATCAGCAGGTTGACTTCTCACCATCGAGGAGCACGATGATGCTGGAAACGATTCGAGCGGAAGTAGTCAGGAGAATAAGGCAGGCTGCTGAATCTAGTAAAGAGATGTGTAATCTACGCCGAAGGTCGGAGTCTTTCCAGGTCGGGGATCTAGTGTGGAGGAGAAACTACGACCTGTCCGATGCCAGCAAACATTTTACGGCGAAGCTCGCTCCAGCGTTCGTCGGCCCTTTTAGGTTACGGAAAAAGTTGTCCGCGTGGACGTATGAACTCGTGGACATGAAGGGAAAGGCCGCAGGTACATGGCACGCAAAAGATTTGAAGCGCTGTATAGAAGTTGACCGTCAGCCAGACGGGAGCTCGGAGATAGTAGGCGCGTAAAATAGTGGGTAATGGGGAAGAACGTGTATAGACAATTTAGTGATAGTTATTGTCGGTGGTGGGTTTAGTTTAGAAGAATTCCGTTAAAACAGAACTAGTAGTAAGTACATATGGTGGTGGGATTAAATGTATAATAGGAGTAGAGATATTTCACCTGGCCCTAGCAGGTAATAAATTGATAAGGTGGTGGGGAGTAGAATCTATAGTTAGCCAGGAAAAGGCGGTACACAGGCTACAAATACTGCGTTGGATGGTTAGCAAGTTGGTTGGTGGTGGAGTCTATTACATATGATTAGTCGGTAGTTAGTTTTATGTTTCATAATATACTTTAGGGTTAGTTTTAAAGAGAATGATATATTATTTTAAATAAAAATGAAAGAATTACCGATAGCTTGGTGATGTTTCCGGTTGGGCTTTTTATTTTTTTTCCTTCCTTTTTTCTTCCATTTTCCTTTTTGTTTTTTTTTTGTTCATTCTGCCGTTCTATTTTTAGTCATTAGTTATTTTTCTTTCCGTTCCTCGTTCTTTTTCCCCATAAGATTATTCGAAATAGCCATAGTGTCTTAAAAACGAGTTCAATATGCATTAGTTTCTCATAGGATAAGTGCAGAGACACCAAAACCATACTAGCTACTAGACGACACATACAATCATGCATTAGGAAGTAGTATAGTTATCATTTTTGTTTTTGTTTAGAAAGTAGGCGACGCACCATAGTGATCGCGTTGATGAGTGGCGTATGAGTGACGATGTTTGTCTTTCAGTTAATTGAGTTGTAGAACAAATCAAAATTCAAATAAGAACTAAGCCGTTCGAGAATCCGAGATACAGAGGTGTGTGGATCGTATATGGATTGAAACTTAGTACGGCGTTGAATCCGGTGAAGAAGTAAAGTCGACAATTTCTACGTAATTCTCTGAAGCGAGGGGGGTGTCACGGTTTATCGACATTTTAGACCTAACGGCTAGCAATTGGCGCGTCAGAAGAGGACACACCAATGTAGCAGGTAAATGTTACACGAGGTTAGAACTAAGAATTAGAGACAGGTAATCACAATGTTGTAGGTCGTACGAGTTAGGAAAGGTAATATGGCGTAAAATATACATCATCGTGATTCTGTTGACTAATATCTGCAGTTTGGACCCTGCCGCACCCTGCGATCCGTAAATATCCCGAGATGGATAGGCACAGATTCGTGCATCAATTCAATACGACTTGAAACAACGAGCCTATGGCAATCTGCCAGGTCCTTCCAGCCCATTGCGTGTCGTTCGTCGATATTGTTTGTGGAAAACCAAGGCCTGACGAATCGAAAATCGACTGAAACTCATTTCTGGTTGGCCCCAACTACAATCATTTCACCCACCATGTCGGAGTCTGTGCCATAACAGACATAACAGACATAACATCCCCAACCTTCCGCGCTACAGGCACTTGCATCTATGCACTTCTGCATACACTTGAACTTGTCGTCCCGATGCGAACCGAATTCGCGGTAATGGCTTGGCGACGCGATCGCGGTCAGACGATGATTTTCCACAAAATTCACACAACAGAATAATTCCGACGCAAGTAGATACAGACAGATCCCATACACTCACCGCCGCATCTGATCTGATTCACCGCCGCATCTGATCTTAAGGTATTCAGCACGATCAATCCAACTGGGGCTGGGTTTGACCCTGACAAGGACATCAAAACGAGCCGCATGACTGGCACAGGCACTTCTAAGTCAGGCATGGGCTGTAGCAAAGGGGTACCTACGCCAAACCATACCCAAAACAAACTCGAGCCGGCCACCATTTCAAAACTCTTGGTGTTTTCAGCAAAGTAGCGAGTCCGAAACAGAGTCGGAACAAAGCAGAATAGAAGATAAGTTACCGAAGGCTGAAATCCTGCAGGCTACTGACCCTGTTTCACACGACGGCGGTCTCAAAGAAATCTAAACACCAGGTTTAAAAACTCGCACAAATGATAAACCAAAAACAAACAGACATCTGACATTTGTCAGTACGGCACGAGTCTGACAGGTCGAATGGTCAACCTGCGCAGAATCAGAAGTGCGGAATGACGGGAAGTGGAACATTGCCAGATCGTCATATGGCATTGCCAGTCCTCAATTCTAACGAGAGAAAGTGCAATAACCTGGAACTAAGTGAAACGGCCGAAATGCATTTGAAGTGCATTGAGATGTTCATTTCGCCAAACGGATAATCTAGGATCCCGTCTAAGCGGGATCAGAAAGCGGAGCCGAGGTTTCCTGCGAGGCGATCATGGCATGGATCGCTCTCTTATTACACGGACATTGGTAAGCGTCAGTTGGAAAATTAGCTACGAGCGTAGAGAAATTAACCAGGAATTTTCTGTCGGATTTTACATGTAAACGGAACTCGAGTCCGAAGCCGAAAACCAGGAGAAAAGTTGAAGAGCTGCAGCCGAGGATCGGAAAGTCAAGAAGTGAAGACGAGGAGGATTATTTTTCTTCCATAAAAGCTTACGGAATCAAAATGTGTAAAACGAATTGACGCAGGGAATAGTTCAGCGAAACGGCGGAGATAGAAGAAGCGATTTGGTGAAGGGTTGTGTCGTGAATATTTGCGGAGGTAATGGCAGCTGTACGAGTAAATTGAAGAAGCAGTCCGAAAAGATTGGTTCTGAAGTGAATATTCGAGCACTGGAATTTCGAACAACGCGAAAAATGATGTTCTGAGTAAGTAGGATAAGTTTTGAATTGTACATAGGGATAAATTAAGTACATATCGAGTGCAAACGAGTTAGATAGATAAGTTTAAATCGCGGCGCCGTTTCATATTTTTGTGCAGGGCTGTGGAGTCGGGAAGAAAAACTTGCGACTCCGACTCCAATGATAAGCCTTCTAACATTTGCGACTCCGACTCCCGAATAACGTCTCCGACTCCGTACTTCTACTCCAAACATTCGTAGCTCTAATATATAGTTAAAGCCAGAAGGTTAAAATCGTGTTTTGTCTTACAATTAGATCATATTTTCCTACTAGTTTGTTTCCTTTAGTAACATTAAATTATAATGTAACGCTATATTGCCAAAGAGATTTATTTCGAAATAGAAAATATTCCGATTGCATTTCACACACTAATATAAAATAAACCGAAAACACTAAATTGTAGTTAGTTCTTAAAAATAATATTACTTCAATCAGATCCGACATCATCGCTACTCTTAAATCCGATTTAATTATTCTAAGGGTAGAAAACAAGCGTTTCACAAATACATGAGTCGGGGCAAATCGTAACGAGTAATGCTGCATTTTGGACGATTTCAGGATACTTCGTTATGGCATCTTCTACTTCCAAAACTGAACTTCGGTCAAACTTCTCAACATCATTCAGTGCCCTATAAAAATCCAATTTCAAGGCTTCCAGTTGCGATGAATTTCCTCCTCTGTTACTTTTTTCCGAGCTTAACCGCTGCCCCTTTGCTCATTCTTGTTCGTCAAGATATTTTTCGAATTCATTTTCATCATCAACTTCAGTACTTGGGGGAAGTGATGACGACTGAATGGTTCTCTGCTGTGGTCTAGCCATGGCTTCACTTTCCGTATGCAATCATTTCATACGAATAGTTAATTCGCATAACGAAATTTTAGCACGCGCTTGTTGATCTTCTGTCAGGATAATCCGGACTGAACGATCTATATATATAGCAGCTAAAAGGACTGCATTATCTAAGAGACAAATTTCTTAACGAAGAAGTAAATTTTTTAATGCATCGACCAAGTTTCCATTCATTTTCGAAAGGCGAAATATAAGACTTCCATTTTTGTAAAAAAAAAACAAACAGGGGTAAGGTCATCTGCCTGAAATTCTTTCGTCATTATATAAGGTTGATATAGCTACTCTAGAAGTTTTCTAGCTTCTTCCCAATCCAGTCAAAAATTGAAAAATGGTCCACCAATTTTTAGGCTTGGTGATGAATTTCAGAGTCGGAGTCAGAGTCGGCTGATGAAAATTAGCTTCGACTCCGACTCCGACTCCATTAAAAATTGTTCGACTCCTCGACTCCGACTCCTGACTCCGACTCCGACTCCACAGCCCTGTTTTTGTGGACATAGCTAGATTAACGGATTATTCGAAGAAATAAAGATATTGCAGAAGATTGTGAACGCTGGTGTGTCCTTTCAGGCTATTTTTTTCATTAGTGCGCGAAGCCGTCGCAACACTTCTCGCTTCCGGGCGACGGACGGGAGTAAGTTTCGGGATTGGAAGCGAGTGGCGCCCAACCACCCCATCTCCGGTGAGTTCAGGCTCCCGAAGCTAACCCCCTTTGTCTTTTTGTGCTAAAAGGGGTGCGTAGACGCTCAAGAGGATTAAAACGATAACAAATTGGCACCCAACGTGGGGCCTAAAATAGCGAAAATAACGGTAGTAACGGTAATAACGGTTTGAAAAGGCTTTGTCGGATTTAACGTTCATATCGAGGTTAAAATTTTAGAGTGCATTTATCGGAATTCGCTGCTTAATAAGGCGTTGAAAAGCAGATTTTGGTGCATAATCTATTGAATATTTTGCTTAGCTATTAATTACTTAAAATTTTGGATTTATTTGAATTTTGGTTTGGTTGTGTGACAGGTAGATTGAGAGTGAGTGGTTTCTTTAAGTGAATTTTGTGGGTGAAATAAAATTAGAACTTGGAGTGCGTGAGTTGTATGTAATAGCTTGTAAGAGGCCATTTCTTTCAGGTTAAGTTAGTAAGTTCCGGGGATAAATGTTGTAGCGTCGAATCACAAGGGGGTGTTTTTAGCGGAATAGGTGATTTTGAACAGTGAAAATATCGTCGTTAGCTATTTTTTTTTTTTGCTGGGGGGTGCATTTGTTAATCGGCGATTAAAGTTTTCCACTCCTTCGTGATTTAGAAGTCAGTATTTTAGTGATGAAAATTATAGTGGATCAACTTAGCAAGGATGAGCTCTCGTATGAGCTTGCGATCCGAGGTTTCCCGGCGGATACAGTCGATAATATGCGAAAGACCCTGAGAGCGACACTAACAGCAGAAGCAGCGTTGGATATATGGTCCTTGTCGTGGCAATGTAATAACACGTTTATATAAGATCGACAATAAACTACTTTATTCAATAATTAAAATACAAATATACAATTTTGATATCGAGGCCGAATCGTGTCAAGTGCGAATGACGAAAAGAATTGAGAATTATCGCTGCCTGCGGGCCACTTATGAAGGTCATAAGTGCTGACCACGCAGGCGTAAGCTCCTCATCATCCAGACACACATAAATGCTTCGTCAGCAATTGTGTGTCCGGACGGAGCTCGATTCTCTGTCCAGACGTGCACAAATGCCTCGTCAGCACTTGTGCGTCTGTACAGAGCTGGAAGCAGAAACATTAACACCTGAGTACATGTACACCTGAGTACATGTACAGAGCTCGAATCGTAGATATGAGCTCGAGTCGCACATTGTAAACATGGGATGGAGTATGACATTCCGACCGAGACGATAGCTATGCGTATCAGATTACAAGCAAAGCTATCAAGACGGGAGGAATGCCACGCTCGCACTCATGCTGGCGCGGTCGTTTAGTTGTGGACAATGTAACGATACATTGCCGCCACAGATACATCATACGTCGAAACGAAGTACCCGTTCGATTATGCGACGGATTATGCGGAGCTTACGGCAAAAGCGTCAGAGGTCGAGGAGCTTATAGCTAGGGTGTCAGGGGATAGAGCGGCATCGGACTATGTCAAGGCGAAAAATAAGGTCGAGTTTGGATTCCGGCGTTTGGCACACATGCAGGCAGTGACCATCGAGCAAAAGAATGGAGCGAGGTCTCTCCGGAATAGGTTCATCCTGGCGATGGGTTCTTTGGAGGAGAGGGTAGGTGATTCGAGTGGCGATGAGGCGGAGCACCCGAACGAAGACCAAGCGACAAACGCAATGCCAACAGCTCGGAGCACAAGTCTTGCGGAAGTGGCGAAATGGGGCCTTAAGTTTAGTGGCGACTCGTCAGGTTCTATCAATGCCTTTTTAGAGCGCGTCGAAGAGCAACGCCAGGCACGAGGGCTTACCAAATTCTAGCTCTTCCGGGCAGCAGTCGATCTTCTCAATGGGCGGGCGTTAATTTGGTTTAGGGCCAACCGCAACCTTGTCGAAAGCTGGGACGCGTTAGTAGAAGAGCTGAGGGCAGAATTCTTGCCCTCCGACTATGAAGATCGCCTCTGGGAGGAAATCCGAAGACGGACTCAAGGGGAAAACGAGTCGATGGGGGTTTATGTGGCGATAATGGAGCGCCTTTTTAGTCGGCTAAAGAGGAGTTGCACTGAGGAAGAAAAACTTCGGACCTTGAGAAGAAATATCGCGCCCTTCTATCAGCAGCAGCTATGTCTGAAGCCAGTCGAGTCAATATCCGAATTGGTAAGAATGGGGCGCACATTGGATGCAACGAAGGCTTCAGTAGCGGCGTTCGTACCCCCGACTACACTGACCATCATTCGCTCGTCTGGCTGAACAGATTGAAAGACCCGACGGGTAGATTAGCTAGATGAGCAGTACGGTTGCAACAATTCGATTTCGAGGTGGTTCATAGAAAGGGAAAGGAAAATCTGGTTCCGGACGCGCTTTCGCGGGCAATGATTGACGTAGGCGGCGTATCTACGCCCCAGGTCACAGAGCGTTGGTATAAAAGCATGTTGGACAAGGTTGAAAAAAACCCAGACAGGTTTTCGGACTGGAAGGTGATCGGAGATACGTTGTGGAAACGGCTCACAGTTCGAGCGACAGGCGGTGGGACTACTCAAGTCTGGAAGCGAGTTGTCAGCAAAGGTGAGAGACCAGCAATACTGGAGCGTTATCACGATGACCCAAAAGTGGGCCATATGGGAGCGACACGAACGATAGCTCGTATTACGCAGAGCTACTACTGGCCGCGGATGAATATGGATATCCGGGAATACGTCCAAAGATGCAAGGTGTGTCAGACATGCAAAGTGGAACGGAAAGCTCCGATTGGGTTAATGTCAACTCGGGCGGGTGAAGCGAAATTCCCGTGGGAGATGATCCGTGTAGATTTGGTAGGGCCATTGCCGAGGTCGTCGAGAGGTCATTCTTATATCTTAACGATCCTCGATTACGTCTCAAAGTTTTCGGTTTTATTACCTATGCGAAGTGCGACGGCAACGACTGTTTTTCGCCTGTTAGAAGAGAACGTTTTTTTGGTATATGGTGTCCCCAGGGTACTAATTTGTGATAATGGAGTGCAGTTCCGGGGCAGCCAATTCAGAAAAGCGGTGGAAGAGTATGACGTGCATGTGAGCTACACTGCATTGTATCACCTTCAGGCTAACCCGGCCGAAAGGCGTAATCAGGACGTTAAATGCATGTTAAGGTGTTACGCGTCGGAAAACCACCGATCTTGGGATCAATATCTAGCAAAAATCGTCTGCGCCTTGCGGACTTATAAACATGAAGTAACGGTGTTCTCACCTTATTTCGTTAACTTTGGTAGGGAGATGGTTACATTCCGGGAAAAGTCAGAGCCCCCGGGAGATCAGCAGGTTGACTTCTCACCATCGAGGAGCGCGATGATGCTGGAAACGATTCGAGCGGAAGTAGTCAGGAGAATAAGGCAGGCTGCTGAATCTAGTAAAGAGATGTGTAATCTACGCCGAAGGTCGGAGTCTTTCCAGGTCGGGGATCTAGTGTGGAGGAGAAACTACGACCTGTCCGATGCCAGCAAACATTTTACGGCGAAGCTCGCTCCAGCGTTCGTCGGCCCTTTTAGGTTACGGAAAAAGTTGTCCGCGTGGACGTATGAACTCGTGGACATGAAGGGAAAGGCCGCAGGTACATGGCACGCAAAAGATTTGAAGCGCTGTATAGAAGTTGACCGTCAGCCAGACGGGAGCTCGGAGATAGTAGGCGCGTAAAATAGTGGGTAATGGGGAAGAACGTGTATAGACAATTTAGTGATAGTTATTGTCGGTGGTGGGTTTAGTTTAGAAGAATTCCGTTAAAACAGAACTAGTAGTAAGTACATATGGTGGTGGGATTAAATGTATAATAGGAGTAGAGATATTTCACCTGGCCCTAGCAGGTAATAAATTGATAAGGTGGTGGGGAGTAGAATCTATAGTTAGCCAGGAAAAGGCGGTACACAGGCTACAAATACTGCGTTGGATGGTTAGCAAGTTGGTTGGTGGTGGAGTCTATTACATATGATTAGTCGGTAGTTAGTTTTATGTTTCATAATATACTTTAGGGTTAGTTTTAAAGAGAATGATATATTATTTTAAATAAAAATGAAAGAATTACCGATAGCTTGGTGATGTTTCCGGTTGGGCTTTTTATTTTTTTTCCTTCCTTTTTTCTTCCATTTTCCTTTTTGTTTTTTTTTTTTTTTGTTCATTCTGCCGTTCTATTTTTAGTCATTAGTTATTTTTCTTTCCCTTCCTTGTTCTTTTTCCCCATAAGATTATTCGAAATAGCCATAGTGTCTTAAAAACGAGTTCAATATGCATTAGTTTCTCATAGGATAAGTGCAGAGACACCAAAACCATACTAGCTACTAGACGACACATACAATCATGCATTAGGAAGTAGTATAGTTATCATTTTTGTTTTTGTTTAGAAAGTAGGCGACGCACCATAGTGATCGCGTGGATGAGTGGCGTATGAGTGACGATGTTTGTCTTTCAGTTAATTGAGTTGTAGAACAAATCAAAATTCAAATAAGAACTAAGCCGTTCGAGAATCCGAGATACAGAGGTGTGTGGATCGTATATGGATTGAAACTTAGTACGGCGTTGAATCCGGTGAAGAAGTAAAGTCGACAATTTCTACGTAATTCTCTGAAGCGAGGGGGGTGTCACGGTTTATCGACATTTTAGACCTAACGGCTAGCAATTGGCGCGTCAGAAGAGGACACACCAATGTAGCAGGTAAATGTTACACGAGGTTAGAACTAAGAATTAGAGACAGGTAATCACAATGTTGTAGGTCGTACGAGTTAGGAAAGGTAATATGGCGTAAAATATACATCATCGTGATTCTGTTGACTAATATCTGCAGTTTGGACCCTGCCGCACCCTGCGATCCGTAAATATCCCGAGATGGATAGGCACAGATTCGTGCATCAATTCAATACGACTTGAAACAACGAGCCTATGGCAATCTGCCAGGTCCTTCCAGCCCATTGCGTGTCGTTCGTCGATATTGTTTGTGGAAAACCAAGGCCTGACGAATCGAAAATCGACTGAAACTCATTTCTGGCTGGCCCCAACTACAATCATTTCACCCACCATGTCGGAGTCTGTGCCATAACAGACATAACAGACATAACATCCCCAACCTTCCGCGCTACAGGCACTTGCATCTATGCACTTCTGCATACACTTGAACTTGTCATCCCGATGCGAACCGAATTTGCGGTAATGGCTTGGCGACAGACGATGATTTTCCACAAAATTCACACAACAGAATAATTCCGACGCAAGTAGATACAGACAGATCCCATACACTCACCGCCGCATCTGATCTGATTCACCGCCGCATCTGATCTTAAGGTATTCAGCACGATCAATCCAACTGGGGCTGGGTTTGACCCTGACAAGGACATCAAAACGAGCCGCATGACTGGCACAGGCACTTCTAAGTCAGGCATGGGCTGTAGCAAAGGGGTACCTACGCCAAACCATACCCAAAACAAACTCGAGCCGGCCACCATTTCAAAACTCTTGGTGTTTTCGGCGAAGTAGCGAGTCCGAAACAGAGTCGGAACAAAGCAGAATAGAAGATAACTTACCGGAGGCTGAAATCCTGCAGGCTACTGACCCTGTTTCACACGACGGCGGTCTCAAAGAAATCTAAACACCAGGTTTAAAAACTCGCACAAATGATAAACCAAAAACAAACAGACATCTGACATTTGTCAGTACGGCACGAGTCTGACAGGTCGAATGGTCAACCTGCGCAGAATCAGAAGTGCGGAATGACGGGAAGTGGAACATTGCCAGATCGTCATATGGCATTGCCAGTCCTCAATTCTAACGAGAGAAAGTGCAATGACCTGGAACTTAGTGAAACGGCCGAAATGCATTTGAAGTGCATTGAGATGTTCATTTCGCCAAACGGATAATCTAGGATCCCGTCTAAGCGGGATCAGAAAGCGGAGCCGAGGTTTCCTGCGAGGCGATCATGGCATGGATCGCTCTCTTATTACACGGACATTGGTAAGCGTCAGTTGGAAAATTAGCTACGAGCGTAGAGAAATTAACCAGGAATTTTCTGTCGGATTTTACATGTAAACGGAACTCGAGTCCGAAGCCGAAAACCAGGAGAAAAGTTGAAGAGCTGCAGCCGAGGATCGGAAAGTCAAGAAGTGAAGACGAGGAGGATTATTTTTCTTCCATAAAAGCTTACGGAATCAAAATGTGTAAAACGAATTGACGCAGGGAATAGTTCAGCGAAACGGCGGAGATAGAAGAAGCGATTTGGTGAAGGGTTGTGTCGTGAATATTTGCGGAGGTAATGGCAGCTGTACGAGTAAATTGAAGAAGCAGTCCGAAAAGATTGGTTCTGAAGTGAATATTCGAGCACTGGAATTTCGAACAACGCGAAAAATGATGTTCTGAGTAAGTAGGATAAGTTTTGAATTGTACATAGGGATAAATTAAGTACATATCGAGTGCAAACGAGTTAGATAGATAAGTTTAAATCGCGGCGCCGTTTCATATTTTTGTGCAGGGCTGTGGAGTCGGGAAGAAAAACTTGCGACTCCGACTCCAATGATAAGCCTTCTAACATTTGCGACTCCGACTCCCGAATAACGTCTCCGACTCCGTACTTCTACTCCAAACATTCGTAGCTCTAATATATAGTTAAAGCCAGAAGGTTAAAATCGTGTTTTGTCTTACAATTAGATCATATTTTCCTACTAGTTTGTTTCCTTTAGTAACATTAAATTATAATGTAACGCTATATTGCCAAAGAGATTTATTTCGAAATAGAAAATATTCCGATTGCATTTCACACACTAATATAAAATAAACCGAAAACACTAAATTGTAGTTAGTTCTTAAAAATAATATTACTTCAATCAGATCCGACATCATCGCTACTCTTAAATCCGATTTAATTATTCTAAGGGTAGAAAACAAGCGTTTCACAAATACATGAGTCGGGGCAAATCGTAACGAGTAATGCTGCATTTTGGACGATTTCAGGATACTTCGTTATGGCATCTTCTACTTCCAAAACTGAACTTCGGTCAAACTTCTCAACATCATTCAGTGCCCTATAAAAATCCAATTTCAAGGCTTCCAGTTGCGATGAATTTCCTCCTCTGTTACTTTTTTCCGAGCTTAACCGCTGCCCCTTTGCTCATTCTTGTTCGTCAAGATATTTTTCGAATTCATTTTCATCATCAACTTCAGTACTTGGGGGAAGTGATGACGACTGAATGGTTCTCTGCTGTGGTCTAGCCATGGCTTCACTTTCCGTATGCAATCATTTCATACGAATAGTTAATTCGCATAACGAAATTTTAGCACGCGCTTGTTGATCTTCTGTCAGGATAATCCGGACTGAACGATCTATATATATAGCAGCTAAAAGGACTGCATTATCTAAGAGACAAATTTCTTAACGAAGAAGTAAATTTTTTAATGCATCGACCAAGTTTCCATTCATTTTCGAAAGGCGAAATATAAGACTTCCATTTTTGTAAAAAAAAAAACAAACAGGGGTAAGGTCATCTGCCTGAAATTCTTTCGTCATTATATAAGGTTGATATAGCTACTCTAGAAGTTTTCTAGCTTCTTCCCAATCCAGTCAAAAATTGAAAAATGGTCCACCAATTTTTAGGCTTGGTGATGAATTTCAGAGTCGGAGTCAGAGTCGGCTGATGAAAATTAGCTTCGACTCCGACTCCGACTCCATTAAAAATTGTTCGACTCCTCGACTCCGACTCCTGACTCCGACTCCGACTCCACAGCCCTGTTTTTGTGGACATAGCTAGATTAACGGATTATTCGAAGAAATAAAGATATTGCAGAAGATTGTGAACGCTGGTGTGTCCTTTCAGGCTATTTTTTTCATTAGTGCGCGAAGCCGTCGCAACACTTCTCGCTTCCGGGCGACGGACGGGAGTAAGTTTCGGGATTGGAAGCGAGTGGCGCCCACCCACCCCATCTCCGGTGAGTTCAGGCTCCCGAAGCTAACCCCCTTTGTCTTTTTGTGCTAAAAGGGGTGCGTAGACGCTCAAGAGGATTAAAACGATAACAAATTGGCACCCAACGTGGGGCCTAAAATAGCGAAAATAACGGTAGTAACGGTAATAACGGTTTGAAAAGGCTTTGTCGGATTTAACGTTCATATCGAGGTTAAAATTTTAGAGTGCATTTATCGGAATTCGCTGCTTAATAAGGCGTTGAAAAGCAGATTTTGGTGCATGATCTATTGAATATTTTGCTTAGCTATTAATTACTTAAAATTTTGGATTTATTTGAATTTTGGTTTGGTTGTGTGACAGGTAGATTGAGAGTGAGTGGTTTCTTTAAGTGAATTTTGTGGGTGAAATAAAATTAGAACTTGGAGTGCGTGAGTTATATGTAATAGCTTGTAAGAGGCCATTTCTTTCAGGTTAAGTTAGTAAGTTCCGGGGATAAATGTTGTAGCGTCGAATCACAAGGGGGTGTTTTTAGCGGAATAGGTGATTTTGAACAGTGAAAATATCGTCGTTAGCTATTTTTTTTTTTTGCTGGGGGGTGCATTTGTTAATCGGCGATTAAAGTTTTCCACTCCTTCGTGATTTAGAAGTCAGTATTTTAGTGATGAAAATTATAGTGGATCAACTTAGCAAGGATGAGCTCTCGTATGAGCTTGCGATCCGAGGTTTCCCGGCGGATACAGTCGATAATATGCGAAAGACCCTGAGAGCGACACTAACAGCAGAAGCAGCGTTGGATATATGGTCCTTGTCGTGGCAATGTAATAACACGTTTATATAAGATCGACAATAAACTACTTTATTCAATAATTAAAATACAAATATACAATTTTGATATCGAGGCCGAATCGTGTCAAGTGCGAATGACGAAAAGAATTGAGAATTATCGCTGCCTGCGGGCCACTTATGAAGGTCATAAGTGCTGACCACGCAGGCGTAAGCTCCTCATCATCCAGACACACATAAATGCTTCGTCAGCAATTGTGTGTCCGGACGGAGCTCGATTCTCTGTCCAGACGTGCACAAATGCCTCGTCAGCACTTGTGCGTCTGTACAGAGCTGGAAGCAGAAACATTAACACCTGAGTACATGTACACCTGAGTACATGTACAGAGCTCGAATCGTAGATATGAGCTCGAGTCGCACATTGTAAACATGGGATGGAGTATGACATTCCGACCGAGACGATAGCTATGCGTATCAGATTACAAGCAAAGCTATCAAGACGGGAGGAATGCCACGCTCGCACTTATGCTGGCGCGGTCGTTTAGTTGTGGACAATGTAACGATACATTGCCGCCACAGATACATCATACGTCGAAACGAAGTACCCGTTCGATTATGCGACGGATTATGCGGAGCTTACGGCAAAAGCGTCAGAGGTCGAGGAGCTTATAGCTAGGGTGTCAGGGGATAGAGCGGCATCGGACTATGTCAAGGCGAAGAATAAGGTCGAGTTTGGATTCCGGCGTTTGGCACACATGCAGGCAGTGACCATCGAGCAAAAGAATGGAGCGAGGTCTCTCCGGAATAGGTTCATCCTGGCGATGGGTTCTTTGGAGGAGAGGGTAGGTGATTCGAGTGGCGATGAGGCGGAGCACCCGAACGAAGACCAAGCGACAAACGCAATGCCAACAGCTCGGAGCACAAGTCTTGCGGAAGTGGCGAAATGGGGCCTTAAGTTTAGTGGCGACTCGTCAGGTTCTATCAATGCCTTTTTAGAGCGGGTCGAAGAGCAACGCCAGGCACGAGGGCTTACCAAATTCTAGCTCTTCCGGGCAGCAGTCGATCTTCTCAATGGGCGGGCGTTAATTTGGTTTAGGGCCAACCGCAACCTTGTCGAAAGCTGGGACGCGTTAGTAGAAGAGCTGAGGGCAGAATTCTTGCCCTCCGACTATGAAGATCGCCTCTGGGAGGAAATCCGAAGACGGACTCAAGGGGAAAACGAGTCAATGGGGGTTTATGTGGCGATAATGGAGCGCCTTTTTAGTCGGCTAAAGAGGAGTTGCACTGAGGAAGAAAAACTTCGGACCTTGAGAAGAAATATCGCGCCCTTCTATCAGCAGCAGCTATGTCTGAAGCCAGTCGAGTCAATATCCGAATTGGTAAGAATGGGGCGCACATTGGATGCAACGAAGGCTTCAGTAGCGGCGTTCGTACCCCCGACTACACTGACCATCATTCGCTCGTCTGGCTGAACAGATTGAAAGACCCGACGGGTAGATTAGCTAGATGAGCAGTACGGTTGCAACAATTCGATTTCGAGGTGGTTCATAGAAAGGGAAAGGAAAATCTGGTTCCGGACGCGCTTTCGCGGGCAATGATTGACGTAGGCGGCGTATCTACGCCCCAGGTCACAGAGCGTTGGTATAAAAGCATGTTGGACAAGGTTGAAAAAAACCCAGACAGGTTTTCGGACTGGAAGGTGATCGGAGATACGTTGTGGAAACGGCTCACAGTTCGAGCGACAGGCGGTGGGACTACTCAAGTCTGGAAGCGAGTTGTCAGCAAAGGTGAGAGACCAGCAATACTGGAGCGTTATCACGATGACCCAAAAGTGGGCCATATGGGAGCGACACGAACGATAGCTCGTATTACGCAGAGCTACTACTGGCCGCGGATGAATATGGATATCCGGGAATACGTCCGAAGATACAAGGTGTGTCAGACATGCAAAGTGGAACGGAAAGCTCAGATTGGGTTAATGTCAACTCGGGCGGGTGAAGCGAAATTCCCGTGGGAGATGATCCGTGTAGATTTGGTAGGGCCATTGCCGAGGTCGTCGAGAGGTCATTCTTATATCTTCACGATCCTCGATTACGTCTCAAAGTTTTCGGTTTTATTACCTATGCGAAGTGCGACGGCAACGACTGTTTTTCGCCTGTTAGAAGAGAACGTTTTTTTGGTATATGGTGTCCCCAGGGTACTAATTTGTGATAATGGAGTGCAGTTCCGGGGCAGCCAATTCAGAAAAGCGGTGGAAGAGTATGACGTGCATGTGAGCTACACTGCATTGTATCACCTTCAGGCTAACCCGGCCGAAAGGCGTAATCAGGACGTTAAATGCATGTTAAGGTGTTACGCGTCGGAAAACCACCGATCTTGGGATCAATATCTAGCAAAAATCGTCTGCGCCTTGCGGACTTATAAACATGAAGTAACGGTGTTCTCACCTTATTTCGTTAACTTTGGTAGGGAGATGGTTACATTCCGGGAAAAGTCAGAGCCCCCGGGAGATCAGCAGGTTGACTTCTCACCATCGAGGAGCGCGATGATGCTGGAAACGATTCGAGCGGAAGTAGTCAGGAGAATAAGGCAGGCTGCTGAATCTAGTAAAGAGATGTGTAATCTACGCCGAAGGTCGGAGTCTTTCCAGGTCGGGGATCTAGTGTGGAGGAGAAACTACGACCTGTCCGATGCCAGCAAACATTTTACGGCGAAGCTCGCTCCAGCGTTCGTCGGCCCTTTTAGGTTACGGAAAAAGTTGTCCGCGTGGACGTATGAACTCGTGGACATGAAGGGAAAGGCCGCAGGTACATGGCACGCAAAAGATTTGAAGCGCTGTATAGAAGTTGACCGTCAGCCAGACGGGAGCTCGGAGATAGTAGGCGCGTAAAATAGTGGGTAATGGGGAAGAACGTGTATAGACAATTTAGTGATAGTTATTGTCGGTGGTGGGTTTAGTTTAGAAGAATTCCGTTAAAACAGAACTAGTAGTAAGTACATATGGTGGTGGGATTAAATGTATAATAGGAGTAGAGATATTTCACCTGGCCCTAGCAGGTAATAAATTGATAAGGTGGTGGGGAGTAGAATCTATAGTTAGCCAGGAAAAGGCGGTACACAGGCTACAAATACTGCGTTGGATGGTTAGCAAGTTGGTTGGTGGTGGAGTCTATTACATATGATTAGTCGGTAGTTAGTTTTATGTTTCATAATATACTTTAGGGTTAGTTTTAAAGAGAATGATATATTATTTTAAATAAAAATGAAAGAATTACCGATAGCTTGGTGATGTTTCCGGTTGGGCTTTTTATTTTTTTTCCTTCCTTTTTTCTTCCATTTTCCTTTTTGTTTGTTTTTTTTTTGTTCATTCTGCCGTTCTATTTTTAGTCATTAGTTATTTTTCTTTCCCTTCCTCGTTCTTTTTCCACATAAGATTATTCGAAATAGCCATAGTGTCTTAAAAACGAGTTCAATATGCATTAGTTTCTCATAGGATAAGTGCAGAGACACCAAAACCATACTAGCTACTAGACGACACATACAATCATGCATTAGGAAGTAGTATAGTTATCATTTTTGTTTTTGTTTAGAAAGTAGGCGACGCACCATAGTGATCGCGTGGATGAGTGGCGTATGAGTGACGATGTTTGTCTTTCAGTTAATTGAGTTGTAGAACAAATCAAAATTCAAATAAGAACTAAGCCGTTCGAGAATCCGAGATACAGAGGTGTGTGGATCGTATATGGATTGAAACTTAGTACGGCGTTGAATCCGGTGAAGAAGTAAAGTCGACAATTTCTACGTAATTCTCTGAAGCGAGGGGGGTGTCACGGTTTATCGACATTTTAGACCTAACGGCTAGCAATTGGCGCGTCAGAAGAGGACACACCAATGTAGCAGGTAAATGTTACACGAGGTTAGAACTAAGAATTAGAGACAGGTAATCACAATGTTGTAGGTCGTACGAGTTAGGAAAGGTAATATGGCGTAAAATATACATCATCGTGATTCTGTTGACTAATATCTGCAGTTTGGACCCTGCCGCACCCTGCGATCCGTAAATATCCCGAGATGGATAGGCACAGATTCGTGCATCAATTCAATACGACTTGAAACAACGAGCCTATGGCAATCTGCCAGGTCCTTCCAGCCCATTGCGTGTCGTTCGTCGATATTGTTTGTGGAAAACCAAGGCCTGACGAATCGAAAATCGACTGAAACTCATTTCTGGCTGGCCCCAACTACAATCATTTCACCCACCATGTCGGAGTCTGTGCCATAACAGACATAACAGACATAACATCCCCAACCTTCCGCGCTACAGGCACTTGCATCTATGCACTTCTGCATACACTTGAACTTGTCGTCCCGATGCGAACCGAATTTGCGGTAATGGCTTGGCGACGCGATCGCGGTCAGACGATGATTTTCCACAAAATTCACACAACAGAATAATTCCGACGCAAGTAGATACAGACAGATCCCATACACTCACCGCCGCATCTGATCTGATTCACCGCCGCATCTGATCTTAAGGTATTCAGCACGATCAATCCAACTGGGGCTGGGTTTGACCCTGACAAGGACATCAAAACGAGCCGCATGACTGGCACAGGCACTTCTAAGTCAGGCATGGGCTGTAGCAAAGGGGTACCTACGCCAAACCATACCCAAAACAAACTCGAGCCGGCCACCATTTCAAAACTCTTGGTGTTTTCAGCGAAGTAGCGAGTCCGAAACAGAGTCGGAACAAAGCAGAATAGAAGATAACTTACCGGAGGCTGAAATCCTGCAGGCTACTGACCCTGTTTCACACGACGGCGGTCTCAAAGAAATCTAAACACCAGGTTTAAAAACTCGCACAAATGATAAACCAAAAACAAACAGACATCTGACATTTGTCAGTACGGCACGAGTCTGACAGGTCGAATGGTCAACCTGCGCAGAATCAGAAGTGCGGAATGACGGGAAGTGGAACATTGCCAGATCGTCATATGGCATTGCCAGTCCTCAATTCTAACGAGAGAAAGTGCAATGACCTGGAACTTAGTGAAACGCCCGAAATGCATTTGAAGTGCATTGAGATGTTCATTTCGCCAAACGGATAATCTAGGATCCCGTCTAAGCGGGATCAGAAAGCGGAGCCGAGGTTTCCTGCGAGGCGATCATGGCATGGATCGCTCTCTTATTACACGGACATTGGTAAGCGTCAGTTGGAAAATTAGCTACGAGCGTAGAGAAATTAACCAGGAATTTTCTGTCGGATTTTACATGTAAACGGAACTCGAGTCCGAAGCCGAAAACCAGGAGAAAAGTTGAAGAGCTGCAGCCGAGGATCGGAAAGTCAAGAAGTGAAGACGAGGAGGATTATTTTTCTTCCATAAAAGCTTACGGAATCAAAATGTGTAAAACGAATTGACGCAGGGAATAGTTCAGCGAAACGGCGGAGATAGAAGAAGCGATTTGGTGAAGGGTTGAATATTTGCGGAGGTAATGGCAGCTGTACGAGTAAATTGAAGAAGCAGTCCGAAAAGATTGGTTCTGAAGTGAATATTCGAGCACTGGAATTTCGAACAACGCGAAAAATGATGTTCTGAGTAAGTAGGATAAGTTTTGAATTGTACATAGGGATAAATTAAGTACATATCGAGTGCAAACGAGTTAGATAGATAAGTTTAAATCGCGGCGCCGTTTCATATTTTTGTGCAGGGCTGTGGAGTCGGGAAGAAAAACTTGCGACTCCGACTCCAATGATAAGCCTTCTAACATTTGCGACTCCGACTCCCGAATAACGTCTCCGACTCCGTACTTCTACTCCAAACATTCGTAGCTCTAATATATAGTTAAAGCCAGAAGGTTAAAATCGTGTTTTGTCTTACAATTAGATCATATTTTCCTACTAGTTTGTTTCCTTTAGTAACATTAAATTATAATGTAACGCTATATTGCCAAAGAGATTTATTTCGAAATAGAAAATATTCCGATTGCATTTCACACACTAATATAAAATAAACCGAAAACACTAAATTGTAGTTAGTTCTTAAAAATAATATTACTTCAATCAGATCCGACATCATCGCTACTCTTAAATCCGATTTAATTATTCTAAGGGTAGAAAACAAGCGTTTCACAAATACATGAGTCGGGGCAAATCGTAACGAGTAATGCTGCATTTTGGACGATTTCAGGATACTTCGTTATGGCATCTTCTACTTCCAAAACTGAACTTCGGTCAAACTTCTCAACATCATTCAGTGCCCTATAAAAATCCAATTTCAAGGCTTCCAGTTGCGATGAATTTCCTCCTCTGTTACTTTTTTCCGAGCTTAACTGCTGCCCCTTTGCTCATTCTTGTTCGTCAAGATATTTTTCGAATTCATTTTCATCATCAACTTCAGTACTTGGGGGAAGTGATGACGACTGAATGGTTCTCTGCTGTGGTCTAGCCATGGCTTCACTTTCCGTATGCAATCATTTCATACGAATAGTTAATTCGCATAACGAAATTTTAGCACGCGCTTGTTGATCTTCTGTCAGGATAATCCGGACTGAACGATCTATATATATAGCAGCTAAAAGGACTGCATTATCTAAGAGACAAATTTCTTAACGAAGAAGTAAATTTTTTAATGCATCGACCAAGTTTCCATTCATTTTCGAAAGGCGAAATATAAGACTTCCATTTTTGTAAAAAAAAAAACAAACAGGGGTAAGGTCATCTGCCTGAAATTCTTTCGTCATTATATAAGGTTGATATAGCTACTCTAGAAGTTTTCTAGCTTCTTCCCAATCCAGTCAAAAATTGAAAAATGGTCCACCAATTTTTAGGCTTGGTGATGAATTTCAGAGTCGGAGTCAGAGTCGGCTGATGAAAATTAGCTTCGACTCCGACTCCGACTCCATTAAAAATTGTTCGACTCCTCGACTCCGACTCCTGACTCCGACTCCGACTCCACAGCCCTGTTTTTGTGGACATAGCTAGATTAACGGATTATTCGAAGAAATAAAGATATTGCAGAAGATTGTGAACGCTGGTGTGTCCTTTCAGGCTATTTTTTTCATTAGTGCGCGAAGCCGTCGCAACACTTCTCGCTTCCGGGCGACGGACGGGAGTAAGTTTCGGGATTGGAAGCGAGTGGCGCCCACCCACCCCATCTCCGGTGAGTTCAGGCTCCCGAAGCTAACCCCCTTTGTCTTTTTGTGCTAAAAGGGGTGCGTAGACGCTCAAGAGGATTAAAACGATAACAAATTGGCACCCAACGTGGGGCCTAAAATAGCGAAAATAACGGTAGTAACGGTAATAACGGTTTGAAAAGGCTTTATATATATATATATATATATATATATATATATATATATATATATATATATATATATATATATATATATATATATATATATATATATATATATATATATATATATATATATATATATATATATATATATATATATATATATATATATATATATACATGCACAAGAACGGACACCCATCAAAAAATTGCCTCTATTTTCAGCACTTGAAAGTTCTGTTCACGCGAACTGACGACCGGATTATCCGATCATACTGAAATTCACCGGACATGTTGGTATAAACTAGGACCAGGTCTGATAGAAGTGATTTTGAAATGCGGACAACTCTATGTCAGCGGTACCATCTTGAAAAATCACTGAGAAAAAAAAACCGGTTTTTGGGCTATAACTTCCGATTCAGCCATCAGACTTTGACAAGATTTATACTGTACTTGGATCTTATTTGAAATAACAGTTGATGATAATTTGGCTGAAAAATTAGGATAGAGTTGCCAGCTATGGGGATTTTTGTCTCATAAATTTTGCAAATTTGCTCAGCAAAATAAAACTTTTTTCCCTATAACTTCCGGTCCAGTGTAGAAATCAAAACGAAGTTCATGCAGTAAATGGACCTTTCTGTGAACCGAATGTCGTAGAAATTTCGTACAAAAATCCTGAAAGGGCTGCCAGCTATGACCATTTTTGTAATTTTGTGGAATTTCTTTACTGAGCGATTATGTCATTAGATTTGCAAATGGAAATGATCCTGCTATAAAATTAACAAATATTAACGCTTTAAAAACTTGACAAGTTTTGAGGGTGGTAACCCTTAAATTCTTTTTACCCGTATAACTTCCACTAGCCATTTCCGTAAATATTGCACCAACAGATGCTTCAAATTACGTTCTCATATGCAAAGCGTTTGCAATAAAAATAAGGAATCAATTTTTAAATTTTTCGAGTTTTGAACATTTTTTGGATGGCAGCCTCAAACATCGTTTAACCGCTGAAACTTTCGATGAAAACCTGCGATGAGAACGAAATTCAAAGGAGAAGTTGATTTGAGTATGAGCTTGTTATGGTAAACTTATTGCTGCTTCGTTCGGAAAGTGTTGCCAGCACTGAACATTTTCATCATTTGTGTTATAGTTGAGTTTTGTTGCTTTGGATAAGGAATGGTTAATATGGTTCTAAAAAACAGTGTATTAGGTCTTTCTACATTTTTTTGTCACTCAAAGACAATTTCTTCGAAAATTAGTTTTCTAGCGGCTCTGATGCGCTAGACTTTTTACTAATGTTCGAAGAACAATAGTATTAAACTCGTTTCGCCGAAAATTCATATTTCTTTATTTATATATATATATATATATATATATATATATATATATATATATATATATATATATATATATATATATATATATATCAGCAAATCGGTTAATAGAAGTAATCTCTGGAGTGGCCGATCCGATTGAGCTGAAATTTTCGGAGAACGTAGATGTATATAGTAGGTAGGTTCACAACTCAAATTCTCTTCTCAAATTCAGATACTCTAAACGTTTTGGCGGCGGCGAGCGTTTTAGTGAATTTTGAGGTACTCCTATATATCCAAGCAGTGTAAATTTTTGTTAAAGAAATGTATTGGGAATGAAAACGAATTATGTTCTAAGCTCGTTTATGATAAAGAATTGAAAATTTTGAGCCGTGTGTGGGTGCAGGGTGCCTAAAAGTAGGCAAGGATTTTTTTTCAAATTTTGATTTGTCATTACTTCTAAGAAAAGCAATGGATCGTCGTGAGATTTGCAGAGCGTATTAATGTTGACTAAAATTTAGCACACGTTGATTTTCAAGATAGTGCGGGTAACTCTGCAGCTACGGCAGGCTCTTGAAAAAAAACCTTCAAATCATTTACCTTCCTGAAAATTTTTTGATTTTTGACATAAAAATCAAATCACTGATAAATTTTAACTTTTGTCCATCATGTCAAATTAAAATTTTCAAAATTCCGATTTGCATAACAACGGCAACCCATCACCAAATTACCTCTATTTTCAGCACTCGAAAGTTCTGTTCACGAGAACTGACGACCGGATTATCCGATCATAGTGAAATTTACAGAACATGTTGGTATTAGCTAGGACCAGGTCTGGTAGAAGTGATTTTGAAATGCGGGCAACCCTGTGCCAGTGGTAGCATCTTGAAAAATCACCGAGAAAAAAAACTGGTTTTTGGCCTATTACTTCCGATTCAGCCACCAGATTTTGACAAGATTCATCCAGTACTTGGATCTTACTCTATTTAACATTTGATGAAAATTTGGCTGAAAAATTAGAATAGAGTTGCCAGCTATGGTGATTTTTGTCTCCTAAATCTTGCAAATTTGCCCAGCAAAATAAAGCTTTTTTCCCTATAACTTCCGGTCCAGTGTAGAAATCAGTACGAAGTACACGCAGTAAATGGACTTTAATGTGAACCAAATGTCGTAGAAATTTCGTACCAAAATCATGAAAGGGCTGCCAGCTATGACAATTTTTGTAATTTTGTTTAATTTCTTTACTGAGCGATTATGTCATTAGATTTCCAAATGGAAATGATCCTGCAATAAAAATTAACAAGAAATATTAACGCTTTAAAAATTTGAAAAGTTTTGAGGGTGGCAACCCTAAAATTCTTTTCACTCGTATAACTTCCAGCGCAGTGATTCAATCGAAACGAAATTTACTGGTTGGGTTTAACTTAACGTGAAGCAGATTTGGTATGTATTATGCTTTGCTGTTGACACAGGCTAACCAGCATTAGCCATTTCCGTAAATATTGCACCAACAGATGCTTCAAACAACGTTCTCATATGCGAAGCATTTGCAATAAAAATAAGGAATTCTTTTTTTAAATTTTTCGAGTTTTGAACATTTTTTGGATGGCAGCCTCAAACAACGTTTAACCGCTGAAACTTTCGATGAAATCCTGCGAAGAGAACGAAATTCAAAGGATACGTTGATTTGAGTATGAGCTTGTTATGGTAGACTTATTGCTGCTTCGTTCGGAAAGTGTTGCCAGCACTGAATTATATGTGTTATAGTTGAGTTTTGTTGCTTTGGATAAGGAATGGTTGATATGATTCTAAAAAACAGTGCATTACGTCTTTCCACACTTTTTTGTCACTCAAAGACAATTTCTTCGAAAATTAGTTTTCTAGCGGTTCAGGTGCGCTAGAGTTTTTTTTAAATTAATGCGATAGGAGATTGGGATTTCATAGCGTTTTTCTACCATGGTAGTGATAACAGAATAGGATTTCAATTGAATGGAAACTATACAGTGATATGGTACAGCGTGTGAAAAAAGTTGAATTGCGTGATAAGAAATTGCTTAGCAGGAGGTTGTTTCAAAGTACCTACCTCAGAAACGTTTTCGAATTGAGTGTGAGTGACTGCCAAATAATATTCAAGAAGTGATATAAGTACTTAAATAATGATGGATTCAGCTGGTAAGTACCGAATTTTCAAACATAAAAGGTTTGTTCCCGTACTACGATTAATTGCAATTAATTGCAATGAAGCGTACTTAAACGGAGTACAAAAAAACGGCTTCATTGCAATTAATCGCAATTAATTGTAGTACGGGAACATACTTAAAATTAGTGAAAATACAAAAGCTAGTGAAAAAATGATGAAATCAATTGAAAGAGGAGGTGCCTCTATGTGAACATGTGTAGGTATGTGTGTGTGTGTGTGGGTGTGTGTCGCTTTGTGTGAAAATAGTTTGATGATGGAGAAAGACAGTAAATATAAGCGAGCTAAAGCAGATTTTGAACAAAGGAGTAGTTTTTTCCGCTTCCAGGTTTATAACGACGAGCACTCAGCACATTTAGCTCAGTCAGAAATATTCGGGATACTTCAGTAAAAACCGCCCAAATAGAAGCAATTCAAGCATTTAATGATACCGCAAGATAGTTTGAGCCTTGCGTTAGCATGAAAGATTTGGTTATTAAACAGTCGTACAAAGAGCTGAATGGTAGCTTGAAGAAAACATGATTTGGTGAAAAAATTTTTCTTGAATTGGAAGAAAACGTGCTATTCTTGCCTGATTGATACAACAAGCTAATTTGAGAAACGTCATCAAAAGTTCGTTGTCGATTGCATCAAAAGGTCTGGTCAAGGACGGTGGAGACATATACGACTAACATCTAATAGAAATTTAAAAAACTGTTGAAAAAAACCCAGTAACATTCATTAACATTAATAGCTCCGGGAAATAAAATATCGTGACACATTTTTAAGTTTATACAATTATCTATTTTATATACTTTCAATATTTGATTATTAATGCTATCAAAAGAAAGCATGATACTGTTGATACTATGCACTGTCGTATTAAAAACCACTTAAAAAGTAATTTGCATAAAACAAATATCGGTTACATCAATAATGTTGAAGAGGGCGGAGGAAAAGTCATGAAAATTTCACAATCATTTCCGATCCGAATAGCTTCATAAAAGATTAATAACAAAACTCTAGCGCACCTGAAGCGCTAGAAACACTTGCGTTCAAAAAACAGTAGAAGAATCGTGCAGACTTTGAGTGCGTATTCTACCACACGAGCTGCTTATTACAGCCAAAATGTTTCAAACGCCACGTTTAACTTTGGTTTTAAGAATGCATTATAACCCATATGGTGGAAAGGTTTCAGATATTACCACTGGCATGAATTTCAACGTTTACAAGAGCAAAACACCGCTTAATTTTATTTGTTATCAGTTGCTTATTTCACAAAATTTTGAAAGCAGCATCTCATATAACATCAATGAAGAAAATGCTTAATGCCTGCAGCACTTTTACTGAAGTTGGTGTTTGGGGTTGCGATTAAAAAATTTTTCAGAACTTTGGGAATTGAAACATTGGCTATTTATTTTCATTGTAGATGTTTCCGGTATGAATACTAACTGTTAGAATATATTGATACAGAAATAGCACTACAGACTCGTGCTAGACACCTTTTGCCAGTATAGCATCTGCATCAAGTTAAAATTAACCTACCCTGCGAATTTCGTCTCGATCCGATGACTGCGTTTGAAGTTATAGGAGTATAAACAAATTTCGGGTTACCAGCCGCGGCATTTTTCAAATGATCGAAAACTTAATATTTGCTGTATATTGTCACTACAATATCATTACCATTTGAAAATTTTACGATCAAATCGCGTAAAAAAGATATTGGAAATAAACACAAAACCAACAATAGCTGGCAACCCCATCGTGGATTTTCAACCAAATTTGACCTGAGTAATGCCTATAAAAGGTTCCATTAAATGTATGAATTTCGTATTGAGTTCAAGTGATTTGAAATCGTTTAATACCAATAACGTTGTTGTTACTATTAGATGCGATCTCGATGAAGTATATTAGAATTTTTCTGCCATTATTTAAAGAAAAGTGAAGAGTTTTAAAAGCGGGATAGTAGATTGGCATTCTAACAAGCTCTCTATTTACAAGTCAACATTAGCAAATATACGCCATTTTACGGGGGATCATACTAACCATAACCAAAAGAAGTTGGTTTGAAATAATGCGTGTGTTCATGTTCAAAATCTTGAAGACGCATGTTTTGTATGGGCTCTTGTTTTGACTTTATATTCTCCTACACAAAATTGCGCCCGCGTCCACTCATACCCATCTTACTCAATTGTTGTAAGCTTGGAGGGTGCTAGAATCATATCAACCATTCCTTATCCAAAGCAACAAAACTCAACTATAGCACAAATGATGTAAGTATTCAGTGCTGAAAACACGTTTCCAACGAAGCAGCAATCAGTTTACCTTAACAAGCTCATACTTAAATAAACTTATCCTTTGAATTTCGTTCTCATCGGAGGATTTCAGCGGAAGTTTTAACGGTTAAACGCTGTTTGAGGCCGCCATCCGAAAAATATTCAAAACTTGGAAAATTAAAAAACTGGCTTCTTATTTTTATTGCAAATGCTTTGCATATGAGTATGTAATTTGAAGCATCTGTTGATGCAATGGTTACGAAAATGGCTTAAACAGCAGCAAAGCAAAATATATACCAAATCTGGTTCACGTTAAGCTAAACCCAACCAGTAAATTTCGTTTCGATTGAAGCCCTGCGCTAGAAGTTATACGGGTGAAAAGAATTTTTGGGTTACCACCCTTAAAACTTTTCAAATTTTGAAAACGTTAATATTTGTTGTTAATTTTCACTGCAGGATTGTTCCGATTTGCAAATTTAATGACATAATCACGCAGTAAAGAAATTCCAAAAAATTACTAAAATGGTCATAAGCTGGCAGCCTTTTCATGATTTTTTAACAAAATATCTATGACATTTGGTTCACATTAAAGTCTTTTTACTGCATAAACTTCGTTTAAATATCAATACTGGACCGGAAGTAAGCAAGAAAAATGCTTTATTTTGCTGAGCAAATTTGTAAGATTTAGGAGACAAAAATCACCATAGCTGGCAATTCTATTCTAACTTTTCAGCCAAATTTGACCTAAATGTTACTGAAAATAAGATTCAAATATTGTGTGAATCTTGTCAAAATCTGGTGGCTGAATCGGAAGATATAGGCCACAAAGCTGTTTTTTTTTCTCAGTGCCACAGGGTTTTCAACATTTCAAAATCACTTCTATCAGACCTGGTCCTAGCTAATACCAACATGTTCTGTAAATTTCATGACGATCGGATAGTCCGGTCGTCAGTTCTCGTGAACAGAACTTTCAACTGCTGAAAATAGAGGT
The DNA here is from genome assembly GCA_963978885.1 of Nemotelus pantherinus. Taxonomy (NCBI): domain Eukaryota; kingdom Metazoa; phylum Arthropoda; class Insecta; order Diptera; family Stratiomyidae; genus Nemotelus; species Nemotelus pantherinus. Next base: position 158,014,207 of record OZ022264.1, on the reverse strand, counting down.
AATTTGGTGATGGGTTGCCGTTCTTGTGCAACTCGGAATTTCGAAAATTTTTAATTGACATGATGCACAAACGTAAAAATTTATCAATGATTTTATTTTTTGTCAAAAATCAAAAAATTTTCAGGACGGTCAATGATTTGAAGGATTTTTTTTAAGGAGCCTGCCGCAGCTACAGGGTTACTCGCACTAACTTGAAAATCCATGTATGTTAAATTTTTTGTCAACATCAATACGCTCTGCAAATTTTACGATGATCCAATGTTTTTGTCAGAAGTAATGACAAATCAAAATTTGAAAAAAAATCCTTGCTTACCTTTAAGCACGCTGCACCCACACACGGCTCAAAACTTCCAATTTTTTGTCATAGACAAGCTTAAAACATAATAAGTTTTCATTGCCAATACCTTGTTTGAACAAAACTTTACGCTGCTTGGAAATATAGGAGTACCTCAATATGCACTAAAACGCTCGCCGCCGCCAAAACGTTTAGGATATATAAATTCTAGCAAGTCATGAACCTATTTATTATATACATCTACGTCCTCCGAAAGTTTCAGCTCAATCGAATCATCGAATCATCCACTTCAGAGACTATCCCCCTTAATCATTTTGCTGATATATATATATATATATATATATATATATATATATATATATATATATATATATATATATATATATATATATATATATATATATATATATATATATATATATATATATTATATATCTATATATATATTTATATATATATATATATATATATATATATATATATATATATATATATATATATACATATATATATTATATATCTATATATATGTATAAATATATATATATATATATATATATATATATATATATATATATATATATATATATATATATATATATATATATATATATTATATATATATATATAAATATATATATATATATATATATATACATATATATAAATATATATATATATATATATATATATATATATATATATATATATATATATATATATATATATATATAAATATATATATATATATATATATATATATATATATATATATATATATATATATATATATAAAGAAATATGAATTTTCGGCGAAACGAGTTTAATACTAATTTTCTTCGGAAATTAGTAAAAACAGACAAAAGCGAGACATAAATTTATTCTATGTAAAGACCGATAGTGTTACTAATGGTCATTACAGCTGGATAAAAAATATAAGTTGATTGGCGTACAGTTGCCTGTCCAGCAATGAGCACAAGTCATATTTATGTGATGGTTGCTTTTTAAAATTCACAGCAACTGAGCGATATGATAAGCATATTGAGCATGCCTGCAAAAAAATCCGCACAATTCTACCCATAGAATATGATAAAATATTAAAATTCGAAAATTTCCGATAGCAGCGTGAAGTCGCTTTGATTCATGTTTTCCTTGCTCTGAAAGTTTATTAACTAAGAGCACTCATCGGCAATTACCATACAGCTTTGCATATTATATCAAATGTAGGTATGATTCATCTCTTGACAAACTAGAAATATTTCGGGGTGAAGGCTGTGTTGATGTTTTTTTGGAAAGGCTGCAGTGCGATGTTAAGTAAAAAATCAAAATCGTAAAAACCAATAAACCGATGCAAATAAAAGCTGAAGAGCAAGCTCAGTTTCTAAACTCTATTTCTTGTCATATATACGGACAAATTTCTGGTCCAAAAATTCAGAAAGTGTAAGATCATTGCCATTTAACTGGAGCATTTCGAGGTGCAGCATGCAATAATTGCAATCTTCTTTATGCATTGCCAAAGTTCATTCCAATTGTTTTCCACAACCTCAGTGGCTATGACACTCATTTCATATTTCCAAACTTTAGCGGTGATTCTATAAATAAAAGTGTAATTCCCAAAAATAACTAAAAACACATATCTTTCAAGAAACACATGAGGATCGAAGAACAAAACATTGCGCTAAAAATCACCGACTCATACCAATTCATGAGCTGTAGTTTAGACAAACTTGCTCAAAACCTATAAACTCGACCCAGCCCATTATCTCACAGCACCTTCACTTAGTTGTGATTCTATGCTGAAAAGCACTTAAATCGAGCTGGAAATGCTGACTGATATTGATATGTAACAGTTTGTAAAGCAAGGACTAAAGGGCGGGATATGTAAATGCAATAAGAGATATGCAAGGGCAAATAGCAAATACATCACCAAATATAACTCAAATCTTGCTAGTAACTACATTTTGTATTTGGATGCAAATAATCTTGAGTATCAATGAGTCATTACTTGCTTTTAAGCAGCTCTGGCTGGCTAAATAGCCGTGAAATCGAGCGCTTGGATGTAATGAATACTGAAGACGATGCATCTAAGGGCGTAATTTTGTCTGTTGACTTACATTATCAAGTAGAACTCCATTGAGTTCATAATGACCTCTCATTTTGCCCAGAAAATCTAAATCTCAATCTTGAAACTTGAAAACATAAAAAATTGTTGGCAACTGAATCCAACAAACAAAATTATATGATCCATTATAGAAATTTCAAAAAGTGTTCATACGCCATTTAACGATGGATCCTATTTACCATAACCAAAAGAAGTTGGTTTGGAAAAAAACATGTGTTCATGTTCAAAATCGTGATGACGCATGTTTTGCATGTGCTCTTGTTTTGGCTTTATATTCTCCTGCATGAAATTGCGACCGCAACAACTCATACCTATCTTATTCAATTATTTTAAGCTTGGAGGCTGTTAGTATGCCAATTTGTTTAATTGTTGAACAAAAGAACGGGATACGTATCAAACGTTTATGGGTGGAAGGACGGTTCCATAATCATTCCATTTTACTATTCTGAAAACAGAAAAAAAGCGAGCCATAAATTTATTCTATATTGAGAACGATAGAGGTGCTAATGGTACAGTTGCCTGTCCAGCAATGAGCACAAGTCATATTTATGTGATGGTTGCTTTTTAAAATTCACAGCAACTGAGCGATATGATAAGCATGTTGAGCATGCCTGCAAAAAAATCCTCACAATTCTACCCATGGAAGATGATAAAATATTAAAATTCGAAAATTTCGGAAAGCAACGAGAAGTCGCTCTCATTCATGTTTTCCTTGCCCTGAAAGTTTATTAACAAAGAGCACTCATCGGCATTCACCATACAGCTTTGCATATTATATCAAATGTAGGTATGATTCATCTCTTAACAAACTAGAAATATTTCGGGGTGAAGGCTGTGTTGATATTTTCTTGGCAAAGGCTGCAGTGCGATGTTAAGTAAAAAATCAAAATCGTAAAAACCAACTAACCAATGCAAATAACAGCTGAAAAGCAACCTCAATTTCTAAACTCTATTTCTTGTCATATATGCAGACAAAATTCTGGTCCAGAAATTCAGAAATTGTGAGATCATTGTCATTTAACTGTAGCATTTTGAGGTGTAGCATGCAAGAATTTTAATCTTCTATATACAATGCCAAAGTTCATTCCAATTGTTTTCCACAACCTCAGGGGCTTTGACGCTCATTTCATATTTTCAGACTTTGGCGGTGATTCTCATAATAAAAACGTCATTCCCAAAAATAAGGAAAACTCATATCTTTCAAGAAAAACATGAGGATCGATGAACAAAACATTGCGCTAAAATCACCGACTCATACCGATTCATGAGCTGTAGTTTAGACCAACTTGCTCAAAACCTCAGCAAAGACAATTTTTTCGAAGCGCGTCGATACCACCTCGACAATGAGCTGCTCAAACTTGGCGTTTGGAATTATTATTATCTCACAGCACCTTCACTTGGTTGTGATAGTATGCTGAAAAGCACTTAAGTCGAGCTGGAAATGCTGACTGATATTGACATGTACCAGTTTGTAAAACGAGGAATAAGGGGTGGGCTATCTCAATGCAGTAAGAGATATGCAAGGGCTAATAGGAAATACATCACCAATTACAACTCAAATCTTGCTAGTAACTACATTTTGTATGTGGATGCGAATAATCTTTACTGGTGGGCAATTAGTCAACACTTGCTTAATAGCAACTTCCGCTGGCGCTTGGATGTAATGAAATTAAGTGCTTGGATGTAATGAATATTGAGACAATGCATCTAAGGGTGTAATTTTGTCTGTTGACTAACATTTTCAAGTAGACCTCCATTCAGCTCATAATGACCTCTCATTTTGCCCAGAAAATTAAGTTCCCCCTCTTGAAATTTCAAAGCACAAGAAATTGTTGGCAACTGAAACCAATAAACAAAATTATATGATCCATTATTAAAATTTCAAAGAGTGTTCACGGTCTGGGCTCAAATTAATTAAGATAAACCAGCCATTAAAATTTACTCTGACACCCTGGCTAAAAACTTAGATAGATTGAAATACCGAAATGCGTACGAAAGCCACATCTCATCTCGAGAAAGACTTTTATATATTAATGATCAACAGCGGATTTTGTAAAACGATAGAAAACGTCTACAAGCATGTTGGTGTAAAAGTTTCACCCCATTGGAAAAATATCGGCAAAAAAGACAGCAAACTAGTATTTAAGTAGACTCAATTTTCACAGTAGCTAAAAAATCAATGAGGATTTGATTCTCATTAACATGAATCGGTAGAATATCGAATATCAAAAGTCTATATAAACTAAAACAATAAAATATCAGTGCATACTTTCGAAACCACTTTGCCAAAAAATGTTCAATAAAATTTTTCAATTTTAGTCATCTCGCAAAAACAATTCCACTTTGATTTTGCTAGTTTGCTGTCTTTTTGCCGATGTTTTTAAACGATCAAGTTTTCCGTATCAGTTATTCTCTGCTTTGATTAGCTTTTGAGACGAAATACGTTGTCAATGCTAATTTATATACAAGAAGGGAACCATGATCACAAGTCCATAACCTTTATTAGTAAGTTATGTCGATGGCTATAAGTCAGAGATGTTAACATTTATCACAACTAACGTAAATATCATTACCATTTGAAAATTCTACGATAAAACCGCTTAGTAAAGATATTGCAAACAAACACAAATCTAACAATAGCTGGCAAGCCTATTGTGGCTTTTCAACCAAATTTGGCCTGAATAATGTTTTAAATAGGTTCCATTAATTGTATGATATTCGTATTGATTTCATGACTGCACTGGAAGTTATAGGGTAAAAAGTTTTATTTTCCTGAGCGAATTTTCAAAACTAAAAACACAAAAATTACCATAGCTGACAGCACCAATTGAGTTTTTCAACCAAATTTCTCCCAAACAGAGTTTAGAGTAAGGTTCAGCTACTGTGTCAATTTCATGAAAATCTGGTTACTTATTCACATTTCATAGGGCGAAAAGCAGTCTGTTTTCTATGTAACTTTTCTAGATGGTACCACTGGCACAGAGTTGCCTACAATTCAAAATCGCTTCTATCAGACCTGGTCCTACTTAAGCACAATTTATTCCGTAAATTTCAATTTTATCTAATTATTGATTCGTGAGTTCCCGTGAACAGAAGTTTTTGATGCTAAAAATATAGGTTAACTGGGAAAGTGTTACCGTTCTTGTCCGACATGAAATTTTCAAAGTTTTACTTTGAACGTGTAGATAAAGCATAAGATTTGTATACAGATTGGTTTTATTGTAAGAAACGGACATTTTTTAAGATATTCGATGGTTTGAATGTTTTCACTTCCAAATTTTTATTTTTTCAAATTTAAGACACCAAAATTATCATAGCTGGCAGCATCAACCGAATTTTTCAGCCAAATTTCTACCAAACTTGGTTTGAAGTAAGGTCCTTTAAAATCGAACAATTTGATCAGAATTTATATATGTAAAAGCATTTATCTTTTTTAGTGATTTTTCAAGATGGCACCACTCGCACAGAATTGCCCGCATTTCAAAATCATTTCTATCAGACCTGGTCCTATGTAAGACCACAACATTCTGCAAATTTCAATTAATTCTACTTATCGGATCGTGAGTTTCCGTGAACAGAAATTTTTGATGCTAAAAAAATAGGTAAATTGGGCAAGGGTTACCTTCCGTCTACCAGCCCATTGTAGTGTCTTTCAGGCGGAGGTTGCGGCTATTTTACAGGCAATTGACTGGCTTCTGTGTAATCGAATATTTGGGGCTAATAATATAGGACGGCATGCACAACGATTGGGAGTGCAGTTTAACGATTTCTGTCGGAGTTGCGGCTCTGAGGATGAGGAGGAGTCCGTCCTCCACCTCTTGTGTCAGTGCCCGGCGTTGGTACGAAGAAGGCTGGCGGCAATTGGCGCTTCCTTTCTCTCAAACCTGACCGAGTTATACCTGGTTGATTTAAAAGGGATAACGCGATTTGTCAATGGAAGCAGATGGTTTCCCGATTTTAGTGAGTAGGAGAGAGTCACTAATTAGTGTGGCATCACAACGGGCCTCTCATGTGCCTATGTTTGTCGGACGGCAGACCTCTGTAGACCGGCAGCTACTTTAACCTAACCTAACCTTATATATATATATATATATATATATATATATATATATATATATATATATATATATATATATATATATATATATATATATATATATATATATATATATAAATATGTATATATATATATATATATATATATATATATATATATATATATATATATATATATATATATATATATATATATATATATATATATCTATATATATATATATATATAAATATATATATAATTATATTTGTATATATATATATATATATATACATATATATATATATATATATATATATATATATATATATATATATATATATATTTATATATAATAATATATATTTATATATATATATATATCTATATATATATATATATATATATATATATATATATATATATATATATATATTTATATATAATTATATATATATTTATATACATATATATATATATTTATATATATATATATATATATATATATATATATATATATATATATATATATATATATATATATATGTATATTTATATATATATATATATATATATATATATATATATATATATATATAAATATATTTATATAATTATATATATATTTATATATATATATATATATATATATATATATATATATATATATATATATATATATATATATATATATATATATATATATATATATATATATGTATATATATATATATATAGTAGGGGGCTTCGCTCACCAACCCCCGGACTATTTACAGACCTCTGTAGACCGGCAGCCACTTTAGCCTAACCTTACCTAACCTACCAGGCGTGCCCGTTATACCATATCAAATTTTTTTTTTGTCTATGTAAACAAACCACAAGATTTACAGATGAGTGGCTTTTTTTTGAAGAAGTGGCATTTTTCCAAGAGAAAAGATGATTTGGAGGTTTTCAATATTAGTGCCTGCCCTAGCTACAGGGTTGCCAGCACGCTCATTAAAAGCTAGACAAATCTACAAGTAAATTATATCAATATGTTCTGAAAGTTTCGTAATGATTGAATAGCTCTGTCAAAAAATATCGCAATTTAAAAATTTTCAAGTTTTCCCGTCCTCTTTTTAGGCACCCAGCGCAAACATGGGGTTAAAAAAATTCCAAAACACTATCCGATTCACATGTAAAACACGTTCGAAATTTTTGTCGTCGACTTAATTTTTGCAAAAATTATTTGTGTACGGAATAGAAGGTATATTAAAAATATCACTAAAATGGGCGCCGGCGCCAAGGGTTAAAGATCATTAACTTCTTGTGATATCTGGCACTGTTCTGCATATACACCAATGTGTCCTGAAAGTTTCAAATCAATCGGATGGTACGTTCCTGAGATTTTTGCACTGAAATTTTTTGATGATATATATATATATATATATATATATATATATATATATTTATATGTATATATATATATATATATATATATATATATATATATATATATATATATATATATATATTTATATGTATATATATATATATATATATATATATATATATATATATATATATATATATATATTTATATGTATATATATATATATATATATATATATATATATATATATATATATATATATATATATTTTTTTATATAAATATATATATATATATATATATATATATATATATATATATATATATATATTTTTATATAAATATATATATATATATATATATATATATATATATATATATATATATATATATATATATATTTATATATATATATATATATATATATATATATATATATATATATTAATATATATATATATATATATATATGTATATACATATATATATATATATATATATATATATATATATATATATATATATATATATATATATATATATATATATATATACATATATATATATATATATATATATATATATATATATATATATATATATATATATATATATATCTATATATATACATTGAAATATGAAATTTTGGCCCAAGTGCTTTTTAATTCTAATGTTCTTCTTGGAATATTAGTAAAAATCTAGCGCACCTGAATCGCTGGAAACACTTATGTTCGAAGAACAGTAGAAGAACCGTGCAGATTTTGAGTGCATATTTTACAACACGAGCTGCATATTACAGCCAATTTGTTTCAAACGCCACGTTTTACTTTGGTCTCAAGAATGCATTATAACTCATATGGTGGAAAGAATTCAGATATTACCACTGGCATGAATTTCAAAGTTTATAAGAGCAAGACACTTGTTGATTTAATTCGTTATCAGTTACTTATTTCACAGAATTTAAAGCAACATCTCATACAATATCAATGAAGAAAATGCTCATTGCTTGCAGCACTGTGACTGAAGTTTGTGTTTGGGGCTGCGATCCGAAAAATTTGCAGAACTTTGGGAATTGAAACATTGTTTATTTATTTTCATTGTAAATGTTTCCGGTATGAATACTAACTGTTAGCATTTATTGATACAAAAATGGCACTACCGACTCGTGCTGGCAACCTTTTGCCAGTAACAAAGCCAAAAATATAAAAACATCTCCCTCACGATAAATTTAACCTACCCTGCAAATTTCTTCTCGATTCGATGACTGGATTCAACGTTATAGGAATATAAAGATATTAAAGGTTACCAGCCACGACATTTTTCAAATAATCAAGAACTTAAGATTTTCTGTTTATTGTCTCTACAATATCATTACCATTTGAAAATTTTACGATAAAATTGTTTAGTAAAGACATTGCAAGTAAACACAAAACCAACAATAGCTGGCAACCGTATCGTGGCTTTTCAACCAGATTCAGCCTGAATAATGCCTGTAATAGGTTTCAATTATATGAAATTCATATTGATTTCATGACTGCACTGGGAGTTATAGGGCAAAAAGTTTTATTTTCCTGAGTGAATTTTCAAAACCAAAGACATAAAAATTACCATAGCTGGAGCAAACAATTGAATTTCTGAATCAAATTTCTACCAAACATGGCTTAAAGTAAGGTTTAGCTACTGTGGCGATTTCATGGAAATCTGATAACTGAATCAGAGTTCATAGGGCAAAAAGCATTTTTTTCTTTGTAATTTTTTAATATGGCATCACTGGCACAGAGTTGGGCACAATTCAAAATCGCTTCTTTCAGACCTGGTCCTACGTAAGACCAATGTATTCTGTAAATTTCAACTCTATCTGATGATTGGTTCGTGAGTTCCCTTTGACAGAAATTTCTTATGCTAAAAATATAGGTAAATTGGGAAAGGGTTACCGTTCTTGTCCGCCATGAAATTTCCCAAATTTTACTTTGACTCAATAGATAAAGCATAAGACTTGTATACAAGCTAATTTTTATTGTAAGAAACGAGCATTTTTTGGGAGATTCGATGATTTGAATGTTTTCACTTTCAGTGCCTGCCGTAGCTACAGGGTTGCCAACACGTTCATCAAAAACAATGCAAGTATGCAACTTAACAGTTGTAATTTGTTCTGTAAGCTTCATACTGATCTAATAATCAAGTAAAAAGTTATCGCAATTTAAAAATTTTCAAATTTTTCCAATCTCATTTTCGGCGCCTAGCGCAAACAAAAGTTATCAATTTCGAAAATTGAAAAAAAATTGCATATTTACATTTGAAACACGTTCAAAATTCATCTAATATACTTTAATTTTGCAAAAGTTATTTTTTGACAGAATAATAAGTATATCTAAAGCATCACTAAAATGCCCGCTGGCGCCAAAGGTTTAAAGGTTTTAATCTTTTTGTGAGACCTGGCACTATTCTGCGTATGCACCAATGTATCCTGAAAATTTTAGTTCAATCGGATGGCGCGTTCCTGAGATTTTTTCACTGAAATTTTTTGATGATATATATATAAATATATATATATATATATATATATATATATATATATATATATATATATATATATAAATATATATATATATATATATATATATATATATATATATATATATATATATATATATATATATATATATATATATATATATATATAATGATAATAATAATAATAATAATTATAATTACCTTATTGAATTAGTTTATGTGTTGTGTGGTACAATATCTTAAGGTTAGTGTTTAGACAAAGTCCTTACATCTAAATTTGATTTTAAATTAGTTTTCTTAATTAAGTTTTCTTGCGAGATGCACAGTATAGTAATATAGGAAAAACAATCTTAAAACCTAATGTTGTGCTTAACCTAAATTAAATTAAATTTAAAATCTAAGATTCATGACTCAAGCCTACTGCGTATCAAGTGTTTAGAGACATCCAGTACTTTCTTGAGCTTTGCAGAATGATTGGCTGCATAGCACACTTAAAAACCAGCAGCTTGTTTGCAGTTGAGAGCCTGGATTTCCTATTAATAAGCAGACAAGAGTAGTAAATGCTCTTCAAAATTTTCGACTTTACTGCTTCGACATGGGCGTGGAAAGTAAGTTTCTGATCGAGTTGGATGCCAAGATATTTAATGTCTTTTTTCCAAGAAATGGTGGCTCCCAGGATATTTACCTGGGGATTCGACAAGTGTCTTAATGCTCATTTTTTAGTGAAGTATATTGCCTGAGTCTTGTCCGCATTAATTTTTATTTTCCATTTTATGCAAAAATTATTAATAATTGAAAGCTGTTGTTGCAGGGTGTTAATTATTACATCTGGACTGTGCCCACTAGCAAATATGGCAATGTCGTCTGCGTACATGGCGATGTGGCAATGGGGTGCTTTTTCTAAGTCGGACATATAAATGTTTTAGAGAGTGGGGCCTAAGACTGACCCCTGAGGAACTCCGGCTGGTATTACGTATTTATCTGAGAAGGCTTTGGATTTAACTGAGAAGGTCCTGGCCGAAAGAAAGGATTGGATAATCGTGCACAAGTAAATAGGAACAGAAGATTTTATAAGCTTATATATGAGTCCGTCATGCCAAACAGTGTCGAATGCTTTCTCGATGTCTAATGCAACTAACCCTGTAGATCTATTGTCACTGAAACTATTTTGAACATATTTCACTACTTTACACATTTGATGCGTTGTCGAAAGCTTGGGTTGAAATCCGAATTGAAAATCAGGTATTGTTGCGGACGACTCAATGGATAATCGGATTCTGGAGAGTATAATTTTCTCAAATAGTTTGCTTAATGACGGCAATAAGCTTATTGGGCGATAGCTCTTAGGGTGCTCAGGATTTTTACCAGGCTTTAATATTGGAACAACAGACGCATTTTTCCAGTCCAAAGGAAAGTGTCCATATTTTAGGCAGATGTTGAAGATATAAGAAAGCATGACAATTGCCTTTCTTGGGAGATTCTTGAGTATAATATTGGGTAGTCCGTCAATACCAGGGGAGGATTTTAATTTTAAAGTTTTCAAGATAGAACGAATTTCGGAAGGTTTACAGGAGGAATTTGGGTGGAAATCAATTGACTGGACATTCAGATTGGAGATTTCGTTGCTGACTATATACGAAAAGTCATAGTTTTGAGAGTGTAGCGTAAGTGTATGTGCTTCATGAAATTAAGAGGCTATAAGGTCCGCTTTTTCTTTCTCGGAATAGGCAATTAATCCATCGTTGCGCTGCAATGGGGGAACCGTTCTTGATTTGGTTTTTAATAACTTACTAAGCTGCCACAGTTTGCGAAAACCAGTTTCCTGAGTTGACAGGAGTTTGTTCCATCGGTTATTACGCAGAGCGCGTAAAGTCAAACGGATCTGATTATTCAGCTCATTAAGGTAAGCCTTAAGGTGTTGGCACCGAGTTTTTTGCCATTGCCTGCGAATTTTATTTCGATGCATGATGAGTACTGTTATTGAGCTATCGAATTTCATTTGGGGATACTTGAATTTTTGGAGTGGCAGTGTTACGTGCTGACATAAGAGCAGCCACGAAATTAGACACACTATCGTCAATCTGTGTATGATTTAATGTCTTGGATAGGTCGCAATCAACAAGTGATAAACTTTCGTACAGGTATTTACGAAAAATATCCCAGGATGTTTTGGAATATATATAATTTGATTGAGCTGATATTGAGATGGGCTCATTTATTTCCAAGAATACTGGTAAGTGAATGGAGGACAGAACGTTAATAACTATTGGCTGTGTTAAAGAAAAATTTCCCTTACTCAGTATCAGGTCAATTGTAGAAGGATTTCCCCTGGGAGGAAAATACGTAGGGCTATCGGGAACGTGAAAAAGTACGTTATTGCTCATCGCTAGCTCAAATAGAATGCTTCCCGCTTTGTTGGATCTAATGCACTTCCAATGGCAATGGCGTGCGTTAAAATCACCGCAAATTATTGTTTGAGAGCTGAGGATGATTAGCATTTTAATGTCATCTTTAAATAAAGAAAGTTTGTAAGCGTTCAGTTTGGTGCCACTGAAGTATACCACAACAAAAGTAATATTTATATCCTCCAGGTGAATCGCAATCGTTTCTAAAATTTTACTGTTTAGGTTATTCAAACGATTAAACTTGATACCTTGACTTAAGCTTATGAGCTCTGCCGCTGAGAATAGCTGATTGGAAGAAGAAGACAAATTTCCTACATTATCTGATTTAGAGCTAGTATTGTAGCACTCGTCGTTGTATAGTGTAGCGCCGCGAGCAATTGCAATGAACGATAGTGGCATGCCTTGGGTGTTGATGTTTTTTGAAATATCCGAACCGTTGCCTGGTAGTGTCGGAAAGTTTGTGAAATTGCGGCTATGAGGCTGTTCATGCCTAACGTCTGGATGTTTGGTAATGTTCTTTGCGTTCCGTTTGGATGCCAGACTACGTATGCGGAGATAATCGTCTCGTTTGGGGCAAATGCGACTATTTGATAAGTGAGGTCCATTGCACAGTGCGCATTTGATATCACTTATATTTTTGGACGGGCAATCTGTTTTACTGTGTGCTTCAAATCAAACATTTGTGTGTATATATACATATATATATATATATATATATATATATATATATATATATATATATATATATATATATATATATATATCTATATATATATATATATCTATATATATATATATACCTATATATATATATATATATATATATATATATATATATATATATATATATATATATTTATATATATATATATATATATATATCTATATATATATATATATATATATATATATATATATATATATATATATATATATATATATATATATACCTTTATATACCTTTATATATATATATATATATATATATATATATATATATATATATATATATATATATATATATAAATTATACCGCGGAAACGCAAACACCAAGTTTATAATTAACAAACAAAGCTCGTTTAGTTATTTTTCGGTTCGATTAACAAGATACAATTCGGCCAACACTTAAATTCTATTGGTGCCAAATTCGATTAGAGATTTGCTTACTTACAACCTATTCGCATATCACTAAATCAATTCTGTGCGAGCAAACTAAATATACTCCTGCTTCGCAAATAAATATAATAAAATTAATGAAAGAATATTAACCTGAGCAATCACTCGTTTGGGTCATTTGTCCCCATTTGGGACAGCAAGATCCACAATCTAACGTCAGATGACTGGTTGTGACAATGCGAAATGTCAACCATAAACAGTGCAATTGTGTTGTGCCGCCGGGTCGCAAATTTATTTACGATTTTCTCATAGCTTGGATTTGGTGTAGCCGTTGACTGAACTGCAGGTATGTTCTGCGTTTTCCGTTTGCCAAATAAGCTTACACTCGAATTAATTCGTCCGCTTGCCCTCGGCAGTATCTGGTTATGGATTTTGTGACGGTGCATCAAGCAAGTTCTGTTCATTCGTGAAAGTTTACGCGTACTAATGCTCAAATTCACCCTCCGAGTCGCGTCGGTGTGTTCGGTTCGTTCTATCGCTTAATACATGCTTTGGAGTATGTTGGCCGTCACCTTGTAATCTAATCATCTCCTCACTTGACTGTATTATCTGCTCGTCGTCAGCTAAATTTGGGTCAAGTGTTGACCCAAGTCGGGAGTCGTCGGTACAAGGAATTCGAATTACGCTCTTTTCTGCCGTGCGTGTCTGTCCTTCGGCAACTCATGTAATAATATGCCGCGGTCGTTCGGATCGAATTTATTTTCCTTGTGTTGTCGATCTCTGTCGAATGGTTCGTTATTTCAGTTTCTAGATATTTCCGTGTCGTTACTTTTGGTAGCGTTCCGTAAGCATTGAGTGTTGTTACTTTGGATTGTGTTGTCATATTCGATATTGTGATATTCATTATTCGTCATCCCGTATGGTCAATACTTCGTGTCGTAGAACTTCGCGACATAATAACAAATTGCCTACCTATGGTATACTAAACGCCATTTAATTTCTAAATCGGAACTCATTGCTATGGGCTTAAACTTGAAATTCGCGCTTACTACAGTCAACCGTGACATCCCCTTCTCCTCAAAGAATTCTCTGGGAATTCTCGACGCTATTTCTCTAGGACGCCGCACGAAACTATATTCTGATTCGAAGTTTGATATTTCGGTACGCTTAAGATTCTCGTAAAACTTATTCCAGTCGTTGGTATTCCCTACTTGAACTCTGGATCGCTCCTCACGCCAACTGGGTGCTGAGCCGCCGTCGTACCACACACATTCACGCTTCAATTCCCATTTACCCTTTATCATGCATGCTTATGTGTCTCGACTAATAGCTCTAACTGGTGTTGGTATCTTAATATTTCTATATCCTAATACGACCTGAACCCGATTTTAGCTTGCCCGGCATTCCTCCAGATCCCATGAACCGAATATAATGAGATAAAACAACCAAGGAAATCAACAAGGCAAATGAGATGGACGTGCACAGGAGATTAACGGTATCGGTTTAATTTTTCTTTTGTTTTTTTACTTAGAATAAGGCGGTCGGTTGCCAGCCGAATAGGGGGAGGAACATGTAATATACGCAAATTTACACGTGCCGCAACTGTTTGGTCTGGTGAAAGTGTGATCCATAACCTACCCGCGGTGGCCGCTGGTTACAGTCCCCCCGAAAGGGAGGATTGGCAAATTGGATCAGGCTAGTCCCTTCTAAGTAAGTTTGGTGAGAGATCCCTCTCCCGTAAAAAATTGGTTCTGCCGCATGCCCGTATGACGGACTTTGCGCAACCCAAACCATCCCCCATCAATTCAAACTGTTGCTCTAATAGCTCCGACAGGATCTTCACCTCACTCGACGCCAAGTGCGACCATCCTCGTAGCGCTTTCCCGGTTCCTGTCTCTACAGTGACCACGGAGGTCCATTGCTGCCCCTTCATGTCAAGCACGACTCCAAAAAGCTGCCAGAAGTCCACTCCTAAGATTATCTCTTGTGGAATTGCCGCAATCACCAGCACTTCTATCACACGTCTACGACCCCTTAAATTAAATTCCAACCGTGTCACACCATCCACAGGGCACGTCCCTACGTTTGCCAGCCCCACTTCCTCTACTCTGTCTCGGCCCAAAATCAACCCTGTGACCATCCCCTTTCTCCTAGAATCGTTCGACTCGCGCCCGAATCTAGAAGCCCCTTCACCTCCACACCTTCTACCTCAATTCGTAAGTGCGGCCGACTATCATTGCCGCTTCTTACCAAGGCGTAATCCACGTTCACCTAATGAAACAGTTGCTGCGGCTTCGTTCTTGTGCTCCTTCTGCCGCTTAGTGAGCACACCGGCCATATCCCGAGTCTCGTTGGTCCGCACGTGCTGGCACTACTGGATCCGTTGCCCTAGATCGGCACATGGGACATGCTGCTCGCATCACTCTTTGTCTACCACACCCAAAACATCGTCTGGGTTATGTGCACTATCTGGACAGATGATCATCCTTCCGACAATTCCAACATTGCACTCGCCCAAGCCCGGACAGTACGGCTATCTGCTCCGAAGTTTCTGCTCCCACGTATGCCAAGTGTGGCTCAAAGCAGCATCGAGATCACGTATGGGGTGGCACAAACGCTGCTACTGACGCTCTGGTGGTATCCAACGTCCGACTCATCTTCACTAACTCAGCTACTGACGTGATGGGTGTTAGACTGAACTGCTGAAATATTTCCAATTCAAATTCAATTAAAATATAAACTAGCTTAACCTGTCTAAAATCCTTCGATGGGGCCCTGATGACTTCGTCGCTGCCATTCGAAATCGCTCCTCCCCATAATTTTTCTATCGATTCACTCGCCAAAATTATCTCTTCGCCGCAGCTTTAGCGTCTTTGCATAGATTTTCTTCAGAATGTGTCTCCGCCTTACAGATGATCTGTTCGCTGACGTCGAATCCTCCTCACCGACACGTGAAGTAAATCTCAATATAGTTTTTTCATTAATTTCTCGCCGCACGTCTAAGTCCTTACCCAGCACTCAGCAGAAAAGAAAGAAAGACTTTTACATTCACAGGTCGTAAGGCAAATTTTCAAAAACTATCGGGACTTCCCTTGTCCGCTTAGTTTGTTCACCCCACTCTCGGTTCCACTTGAATTGGCTTTAATTTCAACCACATGTTCTACTCATTTGGGACAACACAATTTCCCCTTTTTTCTAACCCGTCAGCTATCTGATTACAGCCCGTGAAATTTTGGACAGTCAAATCGCAAATTGTTTTAGTGTCGGATGTGTTGTTTTTTCGTGTCTGTGTCTGCAAACCTACTCCTCAGGTAAGTAAACCTTTCAATGTTTCGTGCACTTCCACAGGGAAGATACATATCTTCCGATCTTAAGTGCTACGCCTTCTTCGTCCGTTCCTCCAGCTTCATTCCGATACCGATTTGCCGATGATAGTTAAATTGCTGGGCACAGTTCATTCATCCGATTCTATTTGAATGCCCATCCGAATTGCATAAATTATTCTAATTGTTGAGTCGCTTATATTCGCTTATATGCAATACAAGTTCATTGCGTACATACCATGCTCGTCATATCTGGGTCAGATGTTAGCCCAGGTCATGAGCCGCTGACACGAGCGATTACAATTGTGCATTTCCCCGCGTGTTTGTGCGTTGATCTAGGTGTACTTCATTAATCGGTCGTGATCTTATTTGTGCTAGGCATCTCTATGTGATATCTTTGCTTTTTCAGTGCTCAGGTAACAGACATCCTTCTCCCCGGATGGGTGCGCCTGACTCAAGACAGCTCCAAGACCTACATCAGACGCGTCTGTCTGGACCTTAAATGGAAGTCCGAAATCAGGACAGGCTAATATCGGTGCCACCGTAAGTTTTTGTTTGCACGAAACAAACGCCTCCTCGCATTTGTCGGACCATACAAACTTTCGTCCATACAACGACACCATTCCTAATAGTCGACGAACCTGTTTGTCCAAAGTTGGTCGAAAGCACTTTCCGATATATGACCCAGTCGCTGCGGCCTTGATCTCGTGCCTGCTCTTCGATTAGTGAGCACGCCGACCGTTTCCCGCTCCCTTCTTCTCTCGACACTGGTTAGCCTCCTCAAGCAGCCAGTCTTCTAGGTCCCTCGTTCAATATTATAAATATATATATATATATATATATATATATATATATATATATTATATATATATATATATATATATATATATATATATATATATATATATATATATATATATATATATATATATATATATATATATATATATATATATGAAAACTTGTTTAGTAAAACTAATATTAAATTTTCAATGGTATATCCTACAAAATAACCACTATACTCCACTTTCTCTGGGTCCACATGCAAGCCCTTTTCGTCTACCAAATACCCCAAGTACCGTAACTGCGCATTGCAGAATTGACACTTTTCCTTTCAAACTCGAAAGCCTGCCTGCCTTAATCAGGAGAGAACCTCTCGCAACACCTCCAAATGTCGATCGAAAGTTTCCGTTACGATAATAATGTCGGTAGGTAGGTGAATCCCACTGGTTCGAGATCAGGCCCCAAAGTCGTATCGATCAATCTTTATCAGGTGGCTCCGGAGTTATGAAGGCCGAACGGCATCCGCAGGAAGTGGAATAACCCCCTCCCCAGTACGGTAAAGACCGTGTATTTACGCGATTCTTCTGCCATTGGCACTTGCAAATATGCCGATTTTATATCCAACGTCGACAGATATTTCCCGTTCCGAAGCTTGTCAAGCGTTGCGGAGATATATGGCAACGGATACACGTCTTCCTTGGATTTCCCGTTCACTTTCCGGAAATCGACACAAAATCTGAGTGTGCCATCCTTCTTGCGCACTAGTAACATTGGAGAGGACCAGGCACTTGTCAAGTGCTTGACAACCCTCATTTTTAGCATCTCATCCAGCTCCAAATTAATCTGTTTTTGTACGATGGGTGAAACAGGATGGTATCGCTGCTTGAAAGGGTCCGGCTGAGTTTTTATAACGTGACTGACAGTTTTCGCACAACCCAGCCCCTCTCCTATTAGTTTGAACTGCTCCCTCAGCAGCTCCGTCAGAGCCTCTGTTTCACCTCATGACAAATTTGAACGGCTTTGCAATGATTTCACACCTCCCGCCTCTACCGTGGCTACAGAGGTCCACTGCTGCCCTTTCAGGTCGAGTATGACTCCAAAACATTTCCAGAAATCAACTCTTAGAATTAACTCGTGAGGGATAGATGAAATTACTAACACATCCTGCTCATGCTTGCATCCCGCCAGGGTAAAATTCAACCTCGCTACTCCATCTACAACGCACGTCTCCCCGTTCACTAATCACACTTCCTCCACTTTGTCTCGGCTCATTGTTGCTCCTCCCGACTCTAATCGTGACCATCTTCTCTTTCGCAGTATCGTTCGGCTAGTCCCAGAGTCCAGCAGCCCTTCCATCTCCATACCCTCTATATCGACCTGGATGTGTGGACGACTATCTCTGTCGTTCTTTACTAAGGCATAATCCCCACCCGATATATGACCCAGTCGCTGCGGCCTTGATTTCGTGCCTGCTCTGCCGATTAGTGAGCACGCCGACCGTTTCCCGCTCCCTTCTTCTCTCGACACTGGTTAGCCTCCTCAAGCAGCCAGTCTTCTACGTCCTTCGTTCAATATTATAAATATATATATATATATATATATATATATATATATATATATATATATATATATATATATATATATATATATATATATGTACATATATATATATATATATATATATATATATATATATATATATATATATATATATATATATATATATTTATATATATATATATACATATATATATATATATATATATATACATATATATATATATATATATATATATATATATATATATATATATACATATATATATATATATATATATATATATATATATATATATATATATATATATATATATATATATACATGAAAACTTGTTAAGTAAAACTAATATTAAATTTTCAATGGTATATCCTACAAAATAACCACTATACCGCATCTGCCGATATTACTACCATTTGAATCTAGCAGTTCTAATCCTCACCTTGCCAGAACACTAGTAGCTCGGCAATACTCTATTATGAGTAGTGTTAAGCTACGATCAGCGGAGCACCCCGAATAGTACAGAACTAATACTCTACTGTTTCTAGCAATCGGTTTCCTTATTCACAAAAAATCACTCACACCTTCCGATTTCAATTTTCATTATATGCTTTCAAATACACACACTTAAAGCGAAATTCTTTTTCTCATTCAAGGCCACACGCTATAATTCCAGAAATCAAAATATTATCTTATGAAATATATTATGAAATATGAGATGAAGCCGAAAAGCTCCGATATAATCTATTTGTCGATTTCCACCGTTTCCCGTGTAAAATCAATTGAAATACGATCGATTCCCGAAAAGAAAAACGGATTTTTGGGCCTACCTACAGTAACGCCACTCAAAACAGGCCAGTTCAAACTTTTCTCTTATTCGTACTACTATAGGCTGTTATGAAAGCTATGACCGTTAGCCGGCTGTGACCGTTAGCCCAGTTATGTCCGTTATGCCAGTTATGACCGTTAGCCCCCAGTTGGGCGCCAATTTGTTACCGTTACACGAAGAAACCGTATCGCAAACGCTTCACCCCTGACTGAGATGCTAGGGCAGTAGTTTCGGGCGCCTCTGCTCTCGGAGAAAGGGGTGGGGTGAGCGCCACTCGCTTAAATTAACCCGAACCTACTAAGACACTGTCGCTCCAAAGCGAGAAATGAGCGACGAGCTTTCACTTTAACTCTGCGAATCGATCGCCTTCACCGACGGAACTAATTCGTTAGTTTAAAAGAAAGACATTCTTTAATAAGCTAAAAACTAACATTGAGTTCAAACTTAACAATACGCGGCCGCGAACTACTTACAGACTAATTATTTCAGTCAAAATATTTGCAATTCAAATTCAAATAAAATATGAACTAAAATCCCTCGCTGGGGCCCTGATGACTTCGTCGCTGCCACTCGAAATCGCCCCTTCCCCGTAATTACTAATTTTCGAAGAAAATTAGTATTAACCCTAGAATGGTACCGTGAGTAAATTTTACTCACATACGGGATATATTTTGCCGTACATCAGCCGGTTGGTCACCCTCGCTGCCATGGGACTAGTAGTGCTTCCCTCATTCAGTGCATAATCAATCTGCCGCGTCAATTATTGACTGTGTGATTTGATTCTTAGCACTTGTATCTATTTTAAATAATGGTGTGAGTAAATTTTACTCAGCAGTAGCATCCACGTATAATTTTTCAAGTGTCTGACTGTGTGATTTGAGTGCCGCGTCAATTGCCGACTGTGTGATTTGATTGAATAGATTTTATATAATTGTGCGAATAAATTTTACTCAGTAGTAGCATCCAAGTATATTTTTTGGTAAGTAATATTTAATTATATATATATATATATATATATATATATATATATATATATATATATATATATATATATATATATATATATATATATATATATATATATATATATATATTGCGTCATAATTTTTGAAATAAAATTTCTTTACGCACGCTTGACTTGGGGAGTAAACAGGTGAATGCGTGACGAGAGCGTTAGGAAAAGTGTGATCGGGCAAGAGAGAGAGGTGCGAGCACACATTTTCTTTTATTTGAAAAGGGTTTAGGTAGGGAGAAAAATTTCCTAATTTGAGTGGATTAGAGAAAAGTGGGCAAAATCGGCCAATTTTGGTTTAGGGTGGATTTGAACAGTGTAGGGCAAGGCCTATTACTGAGGGTAAACGTTTTTGGGTTTTTTGGGGAGTAACCCTAAAATCGGTGATAAAATTTTAAAATTAGATCGGAAGGGATTTTCTTACTGTGGAAAGTCTTTAGTAATGTGAGGGGAAGCTTTTAAGCTATTATAGAGTTTTTTCGGGAGAGGTGGCGAAAATCGGCAATTTTTGACCAATTGGGTTTTTGGTCTTAAAAGTACACTTGGGAAAATTCTACACGTATTTGAGAATATTTTCTATACATTTTAAAAAAAATTTTCAATAGTATAGAAGTTATCGAAAAATGAAATCTGGGAAAATCGGATATATGGAAAGTGGCGTTAAAAATGCCAAATCGGGGGGTGGATCGGGGTCTCTTCCACGAAGGTTTTCTTTCTTTCATAGCCAGTTAAGTTTCTTGTATCTAAAAAACAGTGCAGACGTTTCGTCTGTATCACACTGTAGGAGCAAGAGAGAGCAGTGCGTGCGCACATTTTCTGTCTCTTCCTCTCATACCCAGTGCATGATATATATATATATATATATATATATATATATATATATATATATATATTATATATATATATATATATATATATATATACATGAAAACTTGTTAAGTAAAACTAATATTAAATTTTCAATGGTATATCCTACAAAATAACCACTATACCGCATCTGCCGATATTACTACCATTTGAATCTAGCAGTTCTAATCCTCACCTTGCCAGAACACTAGTAGCTCGGCAATACTCTATTATGAGTAGTGTTAAGCTACGATCAGCGGAGCACCCCGAATAGTACAGAACTAATACTCTACTGTTTCTAGCAATCGGTTTCCTTATTCACAAAAAATCACTCACACCTTCCGATTTCAATTTTCATTATATGCTTTCAAATACACACACTTAAAGCGAAATTCTTTTTCTCATTCAAGGCCACACGCTATAATTCCAGAAATCAAAATATTATCTTATGAAATATATTATGAAATATGAGATGAAGCCGAAAAGCTCCGATATAATCTATTTGTCGATTTCCACCGTTTCCCGTGTAAAATCAATTGAAATACGATCGATTCCCGAAAAGAAAAACGGATTTTTGGGCCTACCTACAGTAACGCCACTCAAAACAGGCCAGTTCAAACTTTTCTCTTATTCGTACTACTATAGGCTGTTATGAAAGCTATGACCGTTAGCCGGCTGTGACCGTTAGCCCAGTTATGTCCGTTATGCCAGTTATGACCGTTAGCCCCCAGTTGGGCGCCAATTTGTTACCGTTACACGAAGAAACCGTATCGCAAACGCTTCACCCCTGACTGAGATGCTAGGGCAGTAGTTTCGGGCGCCTCTGCTCTCGGAGAAAGGGGTGGGGTGAGCGCCACTCGCTTAAATTAACCCGAACCTACTAAGACACTGTCGCTCCAAAGCGAGAAATGAGCGACGAGCTTTCACTTTAACTCTGCGAATCGATCGCCTTCACCGACGGAACTAATTCGTTAGTTTAAAAGAAAGACATTCTTTAATAAGCTAAAAACTAACATTGAGTTCAAACTTAACAATACGCGGCCGCGAACTACTTACAGACTAATTATTTCAGTCAAAATATTTGCAATTCAAATTCAAATAAAATATGAACTAAAATCCCTCGCTGGGGCCCTGATGACTTCGTCGCTGCCACTCGAAATCGCCCCTTCCCCGTAATTACTAATTTTCGAAGAAAATTAGTATTAACCCTAGAATGGTACCGTGAGTAAATTTTACTCACATACGGGATATATTTTGCCGTACATCAGCCGGTTGGTCACCCTCGCTGCCATGGGACTAGTAGTGCTTCCCTCATTCAGTGCATAATCAATCTGCCGCGTCAATTATTGACTGTGTGATTTGATTCTTAGCACTTGTATCTATTTTAAATAATGGTGTGAGTAAATTTTACTCAGCAGTAGCATCCACGTATAATTTTTCAAGTGTCTGACTGTGTGATTTGAGTGCCGCGTCAATTGCCGACTGTGTGATTTGATTGAATAGATTTTATATAATTGTGCGAATAAATTTTACTCAGTAGTAGCATCCAAGTATATTTTTTGGTAAGTAATATTTAATTATATATATATATATATATATATATATATATATATATATATATATATATATATATATATATATATATATATATATATATATATATATATATATATATTGCGTCATAATTTTTGAAATAAAATTTCTTTACGCACGCTTGACTTGGGGAGTAAACAGGTGAATGCGTGACGAGAGCGTTAGGAAAAGTGTGATCGGGCAAGAGAGAGAGGTGCGAGCACACATTTTCTTTTATTTGAAAAGGGTTTAGGTAGGGAGAAAAATTTCCTAATTTGAGTGGATTAGAGAAAAGTGGGCAAAATCGGCCAATTTTGGTTTAGGGTGGATTTGAACAGTGTAGGGCAAGGCCTATTACTGAGGGTAAACGTTTTTGGGTTTTTTGGGGAGCAACCCTAAAATCGGTGATAAAATTTTAAAATTAGATCGGAAGGGATTTTCTTACTGTGGAAAGTCTTTAGTAATGTGAGGGGAAGCTTTTAAGCTATTATAGAGTTTTTTCGGGAGAGGTGGCGAAAATCGGCAATTTTTGACCAATTGGGTTTTTGGTCTTAAAAGTACACTTGGGAAAATTCTACACGTATTTGAGAATATTTTCTATACATTTTAAAAAAAATTTTCAATAGTATAGAAGTTATCGAAAAATGAAATCTGGGAAAATCGGATATATGGAAAGTGGCGTTAAAAATGCCAAATCGGGGGGTGGATCGGGGTCTCTTCCACGAAGGTTTTCTTTCTTTCATAGCCAGTTAAGTTTCTTGTATCTAAAAAACAGTGCAGACGTTTCGTCTGTATCACACTGTAGGAGCAAGAGAGAGCAGTGCGTGCGCACATTTTCTGTCTCTTCCTCTCATACCCAGTGCATGATATATATATATATATATATATATATATATATATATATATATATATATATATATATATATATATATATATATATATAGATATATATATATATATATATATATATATATATATATATATATATATATATATATATATATATATATATATATATATATATATATATATATATCTCTCAGCCAGTAGTTCGTTTGCGAGTTTGCTAGCGTTACGCTAACGGTAATTTCTTGATTATCTCGTAATTTCAATTCGTGCTTGAACATTTTTATAAATTAATGTTAATATATGCATGTATATATATGCATATAAACATATATAATCATAAATATATATATACATACATATAGATGGAGCTAAAGAAGTTTTACTTCAGTCGTGTGGTCTAAAGCACACGTTTTTTTTTTAAATCTAATACTTATTATACCTGTTATGTCTAATTATATATTATAGTATGATATAATTTACTGAATTATTATGCATTCTAAACTACAATATTATTATTATCATTATTTTAGGTTAGTATCAGGGGGGAAAAATGAGCGAAGGGAAGCGAGAAACAGATGAAGAAATTCTGGAAGCTTTATATGATTTGGCTTCTGAAAACGAAGATAATTTAGAGTGCGAGTCTGATGACTCTGATGAAAATAGTTGTGACAGTGACGATTGTCTGGAATATCTAGCGGAACCGGAAGAGGAGTCAGATGATTTTGATAGGATCATAGATGACATAATTAAAAATATTCAAGAATCTGAACAGGAGAATGTTGAGGATAGTAATATAAATCTCGAAGAAACCCCTGCAAGTAGCAAGAAAAGTGTACAAGGAAAAAGACGTAAAAACCAAGACATCAACAGAAAGAAAAAGAGCAAAACAGAAAAAATCTCACTTGATCATCCATGTGAAAAATTTCAAACCGATACAGATGAAGAGATAATTTCGTCAATTATAACATTTAGTGAAAACACTATAATTGGAAAAGATAAAAGCTTTGTTTGGTCTAAAGAACCTGTAGCTGCAGCTGGTAAAAAAACTCCATCAAGAAATATTGTCCACATTCGACCGGGTCCAATAGCAAATGTCAAAAATTCTTTGCGTCCTGTCAACTGCTTCAAGGAATTTTTTACTGAAGACATATTAGCAGAGATTTTGATGCATACAAATAGTGAAATTAATATTCAGCGAGAGAATTATAACGACAAATCTCATGGGAGCTTGGCAAATATGGAACAGGAAGAACTTGAAGCCTTTCTTGGTTTATTGGTGTTATCAGCTACACTCAAAGATAATCATTTGTCAACAAATTTGATGTTTGATACTACTTTTTGTGAGGATAGGTACAAAGCAACCATGTCAGAGAGAAGATTCAGATTTATTCTGAATTGCCTGAGTAACAGTAGAAGAACCGTGCAGATTTTGAGTGCATATTTTACAACACGAGCTGCATATTACGGCCAATTTGTTTCAAACGCCACGTTTTACTTTGGTCTCAAGAATGCATTATAACTCATATGGTGGAAAGAATTCAGATATTACCACTGGCATGAATTTCAAAGTTTATGAGAGCAAGACACTTGTTGATTAAATTCGTTATCAGTTACTTATTTCACAGAATTTAAAGCAACATCTCATACAATATCAATGAAGAAAATGCTCATTGCTTGCAGCACTGTGACTGAAGTTTGTGTTTGGGGCTGCGATCCGAAAAATTTGCAGAACTTTGGGAATTGAAACATTGTTTATTTATTTTCATTGTAAATGTTTCCGGTATGAATACTAACTGTTAGCATTTATTGATACAAAAATGGCACTACCGACTCGTGCTGGCAACCTTTTGCCAGTAACAAAGCCAAAAATATAAAAACATCTCCCTCACGATAAATTTAACCTACCTTGCAAATTTCTTCTCGATTCGATGACTGGATTCAACGTTATAGGAATATAAAGATATTAAAGGTTACCAGCCACGACATTTTTCAAATAATCAAGAACTTAAGATTTTCTGTTTATTGTCTCTACAATATCATTACCATTTGAAAATTTTACGATAAAATTGTTTAGTAAAGACATTGCAAGTAAACACAAAACCAACAATAGCTGGCAACCGTATCGTGGCTTTTCAACCAGATTCAGCCTGAATAATGCCTGTAATAGGTTTCAATTATATGAAATTCATATTGATTTCATGACTGCACTGGGAGTTATAGGGCAAAAAGTTTTATTTTCCTGAGTGAATTTTCAAAACCAAAGACATAAAAATTACCATAGCTGGAGCAAACAATTGAATTTCTGAATCAAATTTCTACCAAACATGGCTTAAAGTAAGGTTTAGCTACTGTGGCGATTTCATGGAAATCTGATAACTGAATCAGAGTTCATAGGGCAAAAAGCATTTTTTTCTTTGTAATTTTTTAATATGGCATCACTGGCACAGAGTTGGACACAATTCAAAATTGCTTCTTTCAGACCTGGTCCTACGTAAGACCAATGTATTCTGTAAATTTCAACTCTATCTGATGATTGGTTCGTGAGTTCCCTTGAACAGAAATTTCTTATGCTAAAAATATAGGTAAATTGGGAAAGGGTTACCGTTCTTGTCCGCCATGAAATTTCCCAAATTTTACTTTGACTCAATAGATAAAGCATAAGACTTGTATACAAGCTAATTTTTATTGTAAGAAACGAGCATTTTTTGGGAGATTCGATGATTTGAATGTTTTCACTTTCAGTGCCTGCCGTAGCTACAGGGTTGCCAACACGTTCATCAAAAACAATGCAAGTATGCAACTTAACAGTTGTAATTTGTTCTGTAAGCTTCATACTGATCTAATAATCAAGTAAAAAGTTATCGCAATTTAAAAATTTTCAAATTTTTCCAATCTCATTTTCGGCGCCTAGCGCAAACAAAAGTTAACAATTTCGAAAATTGAAAAAAAATTGCATATTTACATTTGAAACACGTTCAAAATTCATCTAATATACTTTAATTTTGCAAAAGTTATTTTTTGACAGGATAATAAGTATATCTAAAGCATCACTAAAATGCCCGCTGGCGCCAAAGGTTTAAAGGTTTTAATCTTTTTGTGAGACCTGGCACTATTCTGCGTATGCACCAATGTATCCTGAAAATTTTAGTTCAATCGGATGGCGCGTTCCTGAGATTTTTTCACTGAAATTTTTTGATGATATATATATAAATATATATATATATATATATATATATATATATATATATAGATATATATATATATATATATATATATATATATATATATAAATATATATATATATATATATATATATATATATATATATATAATGATAATAATAATAATAATAATTATAATTACCTTATTGAATTAGTTTATGTGTTGTGTGGTACAATATCTTAAGGTTAGTGTTTAGACAAAGTCCTTACATCTAAATTTGATTTTAAATTAGTTTTCTTAATTAAGTTTTCTTGCGAGATGCACAGTATAGTAATATAGGAAAAACAATCTTAAAACCTAATGTTGTGCTTAACCTAAATTAAATTAAATTTAAAATCTAAGATTCATGACTCAAGCCTACTGCGTCTCAAGTGTTTAGAGACATCCAGTACTTTCTTGAGCTTTGCAGAATGATTGGCTGCATAGCACACTTAAAAACCAGCAGCTTGTTTGCAGTTGAGAGCCTGGATTTCCTATTAATAAGCAGACAAGAGTAGTAAATGCTCTTCAAAATTTTCGACTTTACTGCTTCGACATGGGCGTGGAAAGTAAGTTTCTGATCGAGTTGGATGCCAAGATATTTAAAGTCTTTTTTCCAAGAAATGGTGGCTCCCAGGATATTTACCTGGGGATTCGACAAGTGTCTTAATGCTCATTTTTTAGTGAAGTATATTGCCTGAGTCTTGTCCGCATTAATTTTTATTTTCCATTTTATGCAAAAATTATTAATAATTGAAAGCTGTTGTTGCAGGGTGTTAATTATCACATCTGGACTGTGCCCACTAGCAAATATGGCAATGTCGTCTGCGTACATGGCGATGTGGCAATGAGGTGCTTTTTCTAAGTCGGACATATAAATGTTTTAGAGAGTGGGGCCTAAGACTGACCCCTGAGGAACTCCGGCTGGTATTACGTATTTATCTGAGAAGGCTTTGGATTTAACTGAGAAGGTCCTGGCCGAAAGAAAGGATTGGATAATCGTGCACAAGTAAATAGGAACAGAAGATTTTATAAGCTTATATATGAGTCCGTCATGCCAAACAGTGTCGAATGCTTTCTCGATGTCTAATGCAACTAACCCTGTAGATCTATTGTCACTGAAACTATTTTGAACATATTTCACTACTTTACACATTTGATGCGTTGTCGAAAGCTTGGGTTGAAATCCGAATTGAAAATCAGGTATTGTTGCGGACGACTCAATGGATAATCGGATTCTGGAGAGTATAATTTTCTCAAATAGTTTGCTTAATGACGGCAATAAGCTTATTGGGCGATAGCTCTTAGGGTGCTCAGGATTTTTACCAGGCTTTAATATTGGAACAACAGACGCATTTTTCCAGTCCAAAGGAAAGTGTCCATATTTTAGGCAGATGTTGAAGATATAAGAAAGCATGACAATTGCCTTTCTTGGGAGATTCTTGAGTATAATATTGGGTAGTCCGTCAATACCAGGGGAGGATTTTAATTTTAAAGTTTTCAAGATAGAACGAATTTCGGAAGGTTTACAGGAGGAATTTGGGTGGAAATCAATTGACTGGACATTCAGATTGGAGATTTCGTTGCTGACTATATACGAAAAGTCATAGTTTTGAGAGTGTAGCGTAAGTGTATGTGCTTCATGAAATTAAGAGGCTATAAGGTCCGCTTTTTCTTTCTCGGAATAGGCAATTAATCCATCGTTGCGCTGCAATGGGGGAACCGTTCTTGATTTGGTTTTTAATAACTTACTAAGCTGCCACAGTTTGCGAGAACCAGTTTCCTGAGTTGACAGGAGTTTGTTCCATCGGTTATTACGCAGAGCGCGTAAAGTCAAACGGATCTGATTATTCAGCTCATTAAGGTAAGCCTTAAGGTGTTGGCACCGAGTTCTTTGCCATTGCCTGCGAATTTTATTTCGATGCATGATGAGTACTGTTATTGAGCTATCGAATTTCATTTGGGGATACTTGAATTTTTGGAGTGGCAGTGTTACGTGCTGACATAAGAGCAGCCACGAAATTAGACACACTATCGTCAATCTGTGTATGATTTAATGTCTTGGATAGGTCGCAATCAACAAGTGATAAACTTTCGTACAGGTATTTACGAAAAATATCCCAGGATGTTTTGGAATATATATAATTTGATTGAGCTGATATTGAGATGGGCTCATTTATTTCCAAGAATACTGGCAAGTGAATGGAGGACAGAACGTTAATAACTATTGGCTGTGTTAAAGAAAAATTTCCCTTACTCAGTATCAGGTCAATTGTAGAAGGATTTCCCCTGGGAGGAAAATACGTAGGGCTATCGGGAACGTGAAAAAGTACGTTATTGCTCATCGCTAGCTCAAATAGAATGCTTCCCGCTTTGTTGGATCTAATGCAGTTCCAATGGCAATGGCGTGCGTTAAAATCACCGCAAATTATTGTTTGAGAGCTGAAGATGATTAGCATTTTAATGTCATCTTTAAATAAAGAAAGTTTGTAAGCGTTCAGTTTGGTGCCACTGAAGTATACCACAACAATAGTAATATTTATATCCTCCAGGTGAATCGCAATCGTTTCTAAAATTTTACTGTTTAGGTTATTCAAACGATTAAACTTGATACCTTGACTTAAGCTTATGAGCTCTGCCGCTGAGAATAGCTGATTGGAAGAAGAAGACAAATTTCCTACATTATCTGACTTAGAGCTAGTATTGTAGCACTCGTCGTTGTATAGTGTAGCGCCGCGAGCAATTGCACTGAACGATAGTGGCATGCCTTGGGTGTTGATGTTTTTTGAAATATCCGAACCGTTGCCTGGTAGTGTCGGAAAGTTTGTGAAATTGCGGCTATGAGGCTGTTCATGCCTAACGTCTGGATGTTTGGTAATGTTCTTTGCGTTCCGTTTGGATGCCAGACTACGTATGCGGAGATAATCGTCTCGTTTGGGGCAAATGCGACTATTTGATAAGTGCAATGTGCAATGGACCTCAGCACAGTGCGCATTTGATATCACTTATATTTTTGGACGGGCAATCTGTTTTACTGTGTGCTTCAAATCAAACATTTGTATATATATATATATATATATATATATATATATATATATATATATATATATATATATATATATATATATATATATATATATATATATATATATATATATATATATATATATATATATATATATATATATATATATACCTATATATATATATACATATATATATCTATATATATATATATATATATATATATATATATATATATATATATATATATATATATATATATATATATATATATATATATCTATATATATATATACCTATATATATATATATATATATATATATATATATATATATATATATCTATATATATATATATATATATATATACCTTTATATATATATATATATATATATATATATATATATATATATATATATATATATATATATATATAT
This sequence comes from Nemotelus pantherinus, assembly GCA_963978885.1. NCBI lineage: Eukaryota > Metazoa > Arthropoda > Insecta > Diptera > Stratiomyidae > Nemotelus > Nemotelus pantherinus. The sequence goes on along the minus strand of OZ022264.1, from coordinate 157,982,913 downwards.
ATATATATATATATATATATATATATATATATAAATTATACCGCGGAAACGCAAACACCAAGTTTATAATTAACAAACAAAGCTCGTTTAGTTATTTTTCGGTTCGATTAACAAGATACAATTCGGCCAACACTTAAATTCTATTGGTGCCAAATTCGATTAGAGATTTGCTTACTTACAACCTATTCGCATATCACTAAATCAATTCTGTGCGAGCAAACTAAATATACTCCTGCTTCGCAAATAAATATAATAAAATTAATGAAAGAATATTAACCTGAGCAATCACTCGTTTGGGTCATTTGTCCCCATTTGGGACAGCAAGATCCACAATCTAACGTCAGATGACTGGTTGTGACAATGCGAAATGTCAACCATAAACAGTGCAATTGTGTTGTGCCGCCGGGTCGCAAATTTATTTACGATTTTCTCATAGCTTGGATTTGGTGTAGCCGTTGACTGAACTGCAGGTATGTTCTGCGTTTTCCGTTTGCCAAATAAGCTTACACTCGAATTAATTCGTCCGCTTGCCCTCGGCAGTATCTGGTTATGGATTTTGTGACGGTGCATCAAGCAAGTTCTGTTCATTCGTGAAAGTTTACGCGTACTAATGCTCAAATTCACCCTCCGAGTCGCGTCGGTGTGTTCGGTTCGTTCTATCGCTTAATACATGCTTTGGAGTATGTTGGCCGTCACCTTTTAATCTAATCATCTCCTCACTTGACTGTATTATCTGCTCGTCGTCAGCTAAATTTGGGTCAAGTGTTGACCCAAGTCGGGAGTCGTCGGTACAAGTAATTCGAATTACGCTCTTTTCTGCCGTGCGTGTCTGTCCTTCGGCAACTCATGTAATAATATGCCGCGGTCGTTCGGATCGAATTTATTTTCCTTGTGTTGTCGATCTCTGTCGAATGGTTCGTTATTTCGGTTTCTAGATATTTCCGTGTCGTTACTTTTGGTAGCGTTCCGTAAGCATTGAGTGTTGTTACTTTGGATTGTGTTGTCATATTCGATATTGTGATATTCATTATTCGTCATCCCGTATGGTCAATACTTCGTGTCGTAGAACTTCGCGACATAATAACAAATTGCCTACCTATGGTATACTAAACGCCATTTAATTTCTAAATCGGAACTCATTGCTATGGGCTTAAACTTGAAATTCGCGCTTACTACAGTCAACCGTGACATCCCCTTCTCCTCAAAGAATTCTCTGGGAATTCTCGACGCTATTTCTCTAGGACGCCGCACGAAACTATATTCTGATTCGAAGTTTGATATTTCGGTACGCTTAAGATTCTCGTAAAACTTATTCCAGTCGTTGGTATTCCCTACTTGAACTCTGGATCGCTCCTCACGCCAACTGGGTGCTGAGCCGCCGTCGTACCACACACATTCACGCTTCAATTCCCATTTACCCTTTATCATGCATGCTTATGTGTCTCGACTAATAGCTCTAACTGGTGTTGGTATCTTAATATTTCTATATCCTAATACGACCTGAACCCGATTTTAGCTTGCCCGGCATTCCTCCAGATCCCATGAACCGAATATAATGAGATAAAACAACCAAGGAAATCAACAAGGCAAATGAGATGGACGTGCACAGGAGATTAACGGTATCGGTTTAATTTTTCTTTTGTTTTTTTACTTAGAATAAGGCGGTCGGTTGCCAGCCGAATAGGGGGAGGAACATGTAATATACGCAAATTTACACGTGCCGCAACTGTTTGGTCTGGTGAAAGTGTGATCCATAACCTACCCGCGGTGGCCGCTGGTTACAGTCCCCCCGAAAGGGAGGATTGGCAAATTGGATCAGGCTAGTCCCTTCTAAGTAAGTTTGGTGAGAGATCCCTCTCCCGTAAAAAATTGGTTCTGCCGCATGCCCGTATGACGGACTTTGCGCAACCCAAACCATCCCCCATCAATTCAAACTGTTGCTCTAATAGCTCCGACAGGATCTTCACCTCACTCGACGCCAAGTGCGACCATCCTCGTAGCGCTTTCCCGGTTCCTGTCTCTACAGTGACCACGGAGGTCCATTGCTGCCCCTTCATGTCAAGCACGACTCCAAAAAGCTGCCAGAAGTCCACTCCTAAGATTATCTCTTGTGGAATTGCCGCAATCACCAGCACTTCTATCACACGTCTACGACCCCTTAAATTAAATTCCAACCGTGTCACACCATCCACAGGGCACGTCCCTACGTTTGCCAGCCCCACTTCCTCTACTCTGTCTCGGCCCAAAGTCAACCCTGTGACCATCCCCTTTCTCCTAGAATCGTTCGACTCGCGCCCGAATCTAGAAGCCCCTTCACCTCCACACCTTCTACCTCAATTCGTAAGTGCGGCCGACTATCATTGCCGCTTCTTACCAAGGCGTAATCCACGTTCACCTAATGAAACAGTTGCTGCGGCCTCGTTCTCGTGCTCCCTCTGCCGCTTAGTGAGCACACCGGCCATATCCTGAGTCTCGTTGGTCCGCACGTGCTGGCACTACTGGCTCCGTTGCCCTAGATCGGCACATGGGACATGCTGCTCGCATCACTCTTTGTCTACCACACCCAAAACATCGTCTGGGTTATGTGCACTATCTGGACAGATGATCATCCTTCCGACAATTCCAACATTGCACTCGCCCAAGCCCGGACAGTACGGCTATCTGCTCCGAAGTTTCTGCTCCCACGTATGCCAAGTGTGGCTCAAAGCAGCATCGAGATCACGTATGGGGTGGCACAAACGCTGCTACTGACGCTCTGGTGGTATCCAACGTCCGACTCATCTTCACTAACTCAGCTACTGACGTGATGGGTGTTAGACTGAACTGCTGAAATATTTCCAATTCAAATTCAATTAAAATATAAACTAGCTTAACCTGTCTAAAATCCTTCGATGGGGCCCTGATGACTTCGTCGCTGCCATTCGAAATCGCTCCTCCCCATAATTTTTCTATCGATTCACTCGCCAAAATTATCTCTTCGCCGCAGCTTTAGCGTCTTTGCATAGATTTTCTTCAGAATGTGTCTCCGCCTTACAGATGATCAGTTCGCTGACGTCGAATCCTCCTCACCGACACGTGAAGTAAATCTCAATATAGTTTTTTCATTAATTTCTCGCCGCACGTCTAAGTCCTTACCCAGCACTCAGCAGAAAAGAAAGAAAGACTTTTACATTCACAGGTCGTAGGGCAAATTTTCAAAAACTATCGGGACCTCTCTTGTCCGCTTAGTTTGTTCACCCCACTCTCGGTTCCACTTGAATTGGCTTTAATTTCAACCACATGTTCTACTCATTTGGGACAACACAATTTCCCCTTTTTTCTAACCCGTCAGCTATCTGATTACAGCCCGTGAAATTTTGGACTGTCAAATCGCAAATTGTTTTAGTGTCGGATGTGTTGTTTTTTCGTGTCTGTGTCTGCAAACCTACTCCTCAGGTAAGTAAACCTTTCAATGTTTCGTGCAGTTCCACAGGGAAGATACATATCTTCCGATCTTAAGTGCTACGCCTTCTTCGTCCGTTCCTCCAGCTTCATTCCGATACCGATTTGCCGATGATAGTTAAATTGCTGGGCACAGTTCATTCATCCGATTCTATTTGAATGCCCATCCGAATTGCATAAATTATTCTAATTGTTGAGTCGCTTATATTCGCTTATATGCAATACAAGTTCATTGCGTACATACCATGCTCGTCATATCTGGGTCAGATGTTAGCCCAGGTCATGAGCCGCTGACACGAGCGATTACAATTGTGCATTTCCCCGCGTGTTTGTGCGTTGATCTAGGTGTACTTCATTAATCGGTCGTGATCTTATTTGTGCTAGGCATCTCTATGTGATATCTTTGCTTTTTCAGTGCTCAGGTAACAGACATCCTTCTCCCCGGATGGGTGCGCCTGACTCAAGACAGCTCCAAGACCTACATCAGACGCATCTGTCTGGACCTTAAATGGAAGTCCGAAATCAGGACAGGCTAATATCGGTGCCACCGTAAGTTTTTGTTTGCACGAAACAAACGCCTCCTCGCATTTGTCGGACCATACAAACTTTTGTCCATACAACGACACCATTCCTAATAGTCGACGAACCTGTTTGTCCAAAGTTGGTCGAAAGCACTTTCCGATATATGACCCAGTCGCTGCGGCCTTGATCTCGTGCCTGCTCTTCGATTAGTGAGCACGCCGACCGTTTCCCGCTCCCTTCTTCTCTCGACACTGGTTAGCCTCCTCAAGCAGCCAGTCTTCTACGTCCCTCGTTCAATATTATAAATATATATATATATATATATATATATATATATATATATATATATATATATATAAATATATATATATATATATATATATATATATATATATATATATATATATATATATATATATATATATATATATATATATATGAAAACTTGTTAAGTAAAACTAATATTAAATTTTCAATGGTATATCCTACAAAATAACCACTATACTCCACTTTCTCTGGGTCCACATGCAAGCCCTTTTCGTCTACCAAATACCCCAAGTACCGTAACTGCGCATTGCAGAATTGACACTTTTCCTTTCAAACTCGAAAGCCTGCCTGCCTTAATCAGGAGAGAACCTCTCGCAACACCTCCAAATGTCGATCGAAAGTTTCCGTTACGATAATAATGTCGGTAGGTAGGTGAATCCCACTGGTTCGAGATCAGGCCCCAAAGTCGTATCGATCAATCTTTATCAGGTGGCTCCGGAGTTATGAAGGCCGAACGGCATCCGCAGGAAGTGGAATAACCCCCTCCCCAGTACGGTAAAGACCGTGTATTTACGCGATTCTTCTGCCATTGGCACTTGCAAATATGCCGATTTTATATCCAACGTCGACAGATATTTCCCGTTCCGAAGCTTGTCAAGCGTTGCGGAGATATATGGCAACGGATACACGTCTTCCTTGGATTTCCCGTTCACTTTCCGGAAATCGACACAAAATCTGAGTGTGCCATCCTTCTTGCGCACTAGTAACATTGGAGAGGACCAGGCACTTGTCAAGTGCTTGACAACCCTCATTTTTAGCATCTCATCCAGCTCCAAATTAATCTGTTTTTGTACGATGGGTGAAACAGGATGGTATCGCTGCTTGAAAGGGTCTGGCTGAGTTTTTATAACGTGACTGACAGTTTTCGCACAACCCAGCCCCTCTCCTATTAGTTCGAACTGCTCCCTCAGCAGCTCCGTCAGAGCCTCTGTTTCACCTCATGACAAATTTGAACGGCTTTGCAATGATTTCACACCTCCCGCCTCTACCGTGGCTACAGAGGTCCACTGCTGCCCTTTCAGGTCGAGTATGACTCCAAAACATTTCCAGAAATCAACTCTTAGAATTAACTCGTGAGGGATAGATGAAATTACTAACACATCCTGCTCATGCTTGCATCCCGCCAGGGTAAAATTCAACCTCGCTACTCCATCTACAACGCACGTCTCCCCGTTCACTAATCACACTTCCTCCACTTTGTCTCGGCTTCCCGTGTAAAATCAATTGAAATACGATCGATTCCCGAAAAGAAAAACGGATTTTTGGGCCTACCTACAGTAACGCCACTCAAAACAGGCCAGTTCAAACTTTTCTCTTATTCGTACTACTATAGGCCGTTATGAAAGCTATGACCGTTAGCCGGCTGTGACCGTTAGCCCAGTTATGTCCGTTATGCCAGTTATGACCGTTAGCCCCCAGTTGGGCGCCAATTTGTTACCGTTACACGAAGAAACCGTATCGCAAACGCTTCACCCCTGACTGAGATGCTAGGGCAGTAGTTTCGGGCGCCTCTGCTCTCGGAGAAAGGGGTGGGGTGAGCGCCACTCGCTTAAATTAACCCGAACCTACTAAGACACTGTCGCTCCAAAGCGAGAAATGAGCGACGAGCTTTCACTTTAACTCTGCGAATCGATCGCCTTCACCGACGGAACTAATTCGTTAGTTTAAAAGAAAGACATTCTTTAATAAGCTAAAAACTAACATTGAGTTCAAACTTAACAATACGCGGCCGCGAACTACTTACAGACTAATTATTTCAGTCAAAATATTTGCAATTCAAATTCAAATAAAATATGAACTAAAATCCCTCGCTGGGGCCCTGATGACTTCGTCGCTGCCACTCGAAATCGCCCCTTCCCCGTAATTACTAATTTTCGAAGAAAATTAGTATTAACCCTAGAATGGTACCGTGAGTAAATTTTACTCACATACGGGATATATTTTGCCGTACATCAGCCGGTTGGTCACCCTCGCTGCCATGGGACTAGTAGTGCTTCCCTCATTCAGTGCATAATCAATCTGCCGCGTCAATTATTGACTGTGTGATTTGATTCTTAGCACTTGTATCTATTTTAAATAATGGTGTGAGTAAATTTTACTCAGCAGTAGCATCCACGTATAATTTTTCAAGTGTCTGACTGTGTGATTTGAGTGCCGCGTCAATTGCCGACTGTGTGATTTGATTGAATAGATTTTATATAATTGTGCGAATAAATTTTACTCAGTAGTAGCATCCAAGTATATTTTTTGGTAAGTAATATTTAATTATATATATATATATATATATATATATATATATATATATATATATATATATATATATATATATATATATATATATATATATATATATATATATATATATATATATATATATATATATATATATATATATATATATATTGCGTCATAATTTTTGAAATAAAATTTCTTTACGCACGCTTGACTTGGGGAGTAAACAGGTGAATGCGTGACGAGAGCGTTAGGAAAAGTGTGATCGGGCAAGAGAGAGAGGTGCGAGCACACATTTTCTTTTATTTGAAAAGGGTTTAGGTAGGGAGAAAAATTTCCTAATTTGAGTGGATTAGAGAAAAGTGGGCAAAATCGGCCAATTTTGGTTTAGGGTGGATTTGAACAGTGTAGGGCAAGGCCTATTACTGAGGGTAAACGTTTTTGGGTTTTTTGGGGAGTAACCCTAAAATCGGTGATAAAATTTTAAAATTAGATCGGAAGGGATTTTCTTACTGTGGAAAGTCTTTAGTAATGTGAGGGGAAGCTTTTAAGCTATTATAGAGTTTTTTCGGGAGAGGTGGCGAAAATCGGCAATTTTTGACCAATTGGGTTTTTGGTCTTAAAAGTACACTTGGGAAAATTCTACACGTATTTGAGAATATTTTCTATACATTTTAAAAAAATTTTTCAATAGTATAGAAGTTATCGAAAAATGAAATCTGGGAAAATCGGATATATGGAAAGTGGCGTTAAAAATGCCAAATCGGGGGGTGGATCGGGGTCTCTTCCACGAAGGTTTTCTTTCTTTCATAGCCAGTTAAGTTTCTTGTATCTAAAAAACAGTGCAGACGTTTCGTCTGTATCACACTGTAGGAGCAAGAGAGAGCAGTGCGTGCGCACATTTTCTGTCTCTTCCTCTCATACCCAGTGCATGATATATATATATATATATATATATATATATATATATATATATATATATATATATATATATATATATATATATATATATATATATATATATATATATATATATATAGATATATATATATATATATATATATATATATATATATATATATATATATATATATATATATATATATATATATATATATATATATATATATATCTCAGCCAGTAGTTCGTTTGCGAGTTTGCTAGCGTTACGCTAACGGTAATTTCTTGATTATCTCGTAATTTCAATTCGTGTTTGAACATTTTTATAAATTAATGTTAATATATGCATGTATATATATGCATATAAACATATATAATCATAAATATATATATACATACATATAGATGGAGCTAAAGAAGTTTTACTTCAGTCGTGTGGTCTAAAGCACACGTTTTTTTTTAAATCTAATACTTATTATACCTGTTATGTCTAATTATATATTATAGTATGATATAATTTACTGAATTATTATGCATTCTAAACTACAATATTATTATTATCATTATTTTAGGTTAGTATCAGGGGGGAAAAATGAGCGAAGGGAAGCGAGAAACAGATGAAGAAATTCTGGAAGCTTTATATGATTTGGCTTCTGAAAACGAAGATAATTTAGAGTGCGAGTCTGATGACTCTGATGAAAATAGTTGTGACAGTGACGATTGTCTGGAATATCTAGCGGAACCGGAAGAGGAGTCAGATGATTTTGATAGGATCATAGATGATAGAATTAAAAATATTCAAGAATCTGAACAGGAGAATGTTGAGGATAGTAATATAAATCTCGAAGAAACCCCTGCAAGTAGCAAGAAAAGTGTACAAGGAAAAAGACGTAAAAACCAAGACATCAACAGAAAGAAAAAGAGCAAAACAGAAAAAATCTCACTTGATCATCCATGTGAAAAATTTCAAACCGATACAGATGAAGAGATAATTTCGTCAATTATAACATTTAGTGAAAACACTATAATTGGAAAAGATAAAAGCTTTGTTTGGTCTAAAGAACCTGTAGCTGCAGCTGGTAAAAAAACTCCATCAAGAAATATTGTCCACATTCGACCGGGTCCAATAGCAAATGTCAAAAATTCTTTGCGTCCTGTCAACTGCTTCAAGGAATTTTTTACTGAAGACATATTAGCAGAGATTTTGATGCATACAAATAGTGAAATTAATATTCAGCGAGAGAATTATAACGACAAATCTCATGGGAGCTTGGCAAATATGGAACAGGAAGAACTTGAAGCCTTTCTTGGTTTATTGGTGTTATCAGCTACACTCAAAGATAATCATTTGTCAACAAATTTGATGTTTGATACTACTTTTTGTGAGGATAGGTACAAAGCAACCATGTCAGAGAGAAGATTCAGATTTATTCTGAATTGCCTGAGGTTTGATGATAAAGAGACGAGATCTGCAAGAAAAGAAATAACTAAACTAGCTCCAGTCTCTTCGATCTGGGAAAAGCTTCTAAAAAATTGTAGAACCAACTACAAACCTGGCAGCTACATAACTATTGACGAACAGCTTGTTGGGTTTAGAGGAAGATGTCCATTTCGAATGTACATTCCTTCTAAACCTAACAAGTATGGAATTAAAATTATCATGTCATGTGATAGCGGGACAAAGTACATGTTAGATGCTATGGTTTACCTTGGAAGAGGAAGTGTGCCTTCAAAAGTGGCTGCTGGTGAGTATTATGTGCTTGAACTGCTAAAAAATGTAAAAGGCAGCAACCGAAATCTCACAATAGACAATTGGTTTACGAGTGTGCCTCTCGTTCAACGCCTCCTTCACGAATATAAAATTACTACTGTTGGCACAATAAAAAAGAATAAACCACAATTGCCTCCTGATGCTACTGATATAAAATTTCAAAACCGCGCTGAATCCACTTCATTGTTTATGTTTCATAAGGATTTGACGGTCGTGTCATACAAGCCAACAAAAAAAAAACTTGAACTGTTGGCGTCTAGTATGCATAGTACTAGTAGCATTGATGAGACTACAAAAAAACCGGAGATTGTTCACGTGTACAACAAAACAAAAGGAGGAGTCGATAGTTTCGACCAAATGTGCCAAAATATGAACCATGGAAGAAAAACCAAAAGGTGGCCTCTCTGTTTTTTTTTAATATGATGAATATAGCTACAATAAATGCATATGTGATTTATACGCATAACTTGTGCAGCCATGGGCAAAAGCCACAATCAAGGATTAACTTCATGCTATCCTTACACAAAGAGCTAACGGAAACATTTCAAAGAAAAAGGTTAACAGAAAATATAAATATGGGTCAGTTGCTGAAGCGATCCATTCGAAGGGCATTAAGCGAAACGCAAGAGACAAATATAGTCGGAGAAAACCAGCAGGGGCCCAGAAAGTACTGCGAGCTATGCTCATATTCAAAACGCCGGTACACCACCACTTACTGCAAATGTGGCATACCCATTTGCCGCGAACACGCAATAAAACGGTGCCCTCATTGCGTTTAAAAAATACTTTGTGAGTGCATAAACAATTTTTTGAATAGAAATAATAATAATTATATTCCATATATACTACATTTATGGGCAGATAAATGTTGCTTTTCTCAAAAAAATATACTCTTTACAAGCAAAAAATCAAGTTTAATAATGTTTATTTTATATATAAGTACCTACCAAAAATAATTAAGGTTTACTGTGTTTTCAATATCTATATTTTTTTTGTTTAATTATAAAATAAAACATTACATTTCTTTTAATTCCATATATACCACATTTATGAGCAGTTAAATGTTGCTTTTCTAAAAAAAAATACTGTTTAAAAACAAAAAATCAAGTTTAATTATATTTATTTTATATATAAATACCCACCAAAAATAATTAAGGTTTACTGTGTTTTCAATATCTAAATAATTTTTTTTCGTTTAATGATCAAATAATACATTACATTTCTTTTAATTTCATATATACTACATTTATGGGCAGTTAAATGTTGCTTTCCTAAAAAATACTGTTTAAAAACAACAATCAAGTTTAATAATATTCATTTTATATATATAAGTACCTACCAAAAATAATTAAGATTAACTGTGTTTTTAATATCTATATAGTTTTTTATGTTTAATGATAAAATAAAACATGTAAATAATACTATTGTTATCTTCTTTTTAATAAAAAGCAATTATATTTTAAAACATATCAGTTTCAAACATGGCAATTCTCAAGTGAGTAAAATTTACTCACATGTCATGTAGCAATAAGCATCCAAAAATTTACCGTACCATTCTAGGGTTAAACTCGTTTCACCGAAAATTCATATTTCTTTATAAATAAATAAATATATATATATATATATATATATATATATATATATATATAAATATATATATATATATATATATATATATATATATATATATATATATATATATATATATATATATATATATATATATGTATATATATATATATATTGTAACGCCAGCGAGTAATGAAATGAAATGTAAAGAATTCGAAATGAAATGTAATGAAATGAAATGTAGAGGAATTGGAAATGTAATGTAATGAAATGAAATGTAAAGGAATTGGAAATCTAATGTAATGAAATGAAATGTAAAGGAATTAGAAATGAAATGTAATTAAATGAAATGTAAGGGGATTGGGAATGTAAAGTAATGAAATGAATTAAATGTAAAGGAATTGTAAATGAGGTAAATCAAAGGAAATCAGGCGCTCCACCGATGTGAGCGGGTACTCCCCACCGGGACAAAGCATCGCCGTCGACTTAGATTAAACGGCCGACGATTACCCGGACCCGGGAACGAGCGACCCTTAGCGTAGTTAAGGAGCCAGGAATGCCGTCGGAGAAGGGAACGCCGACTCACGCACTCGAACGAAAATAGACCGAAAATGCCCGGTGAAATGGGGCGCACGTCCGCCGTTGACCGTCTAGTCGCGCCGTGTGAACACTCCGCTATCTGCTAGGCAGAATTCGATGGAAACAACCTAGTTAAATTTACAATCATGTCAACATCGTTCGTTGACATGATGGTGGTAAACATCACTGACAGGATGCCCGAGATGTCAAGAGACGATCGAACCGCCACCACACGGCAAAAAAACGAAAAGGGGCGCGTTCCGCTAACTATTGTCTACAACTGCGGGAAAATGCACTTTTGAATGCGCGTGCAGCAGTACAAGGGCCAATGCACCCGCCAACATGAACAGGAGGTGGCGACAACGGCATTTTTGATACCGGAGATCCAATTGAAAGGACCGCTATTGAAGGTTTCGCGGCAAGTCGACGAGGTCGGGAGCTTTCTTTTTGGATTGGACGAGGTGAGATATACACGGCATTGGCGTGAGCTCCTGGGTAACTCATAATTCTTTTCTTCCCGGCCACTAACGAGGAGGTGAGTGACTCTGGCGATCGAGCGGAAGTATTTTTGGTCCGAAACGAACTGGCTTGAGGCAGAAAACGAGCAGGCGATACGGATAATAGCTGAGTAGAAGGGACTGGGAAGTCGAACGCGGCTATCATTTTGCGAAACGGGTGAGCGTCGGCGGAGATAAAGAAAACCACAAAGACCATCAGATACAGCATAGAAGATCGAATTCCGAACGCGGCGGCAGTAGAACTTTACATTGGAACTTTTCGGGGAAGTACCGAGTAGGCGGCCTTCGAAGTCGAACGAACGAGCAGGGGCAGGCGATTATTTCGAGGAGAAGGACCGAAGGTAGGCTAAGTTTTTTGCTATTGTTAGTATAAAGAAAAATAGGTACGATAAGTGTAAAGGGAAATAGGTACGATAAGTGTAAAGAAAAATAGGTACGCGGCGCCGTCAGTAAGAACAGATTAGGGCAAATAGTGTACCAATAAAATTGTTACAAAGGTGTAATCGCTGGTGTTAATTTTGTGCCCTTCTGGCAGAATCGCGTAAGAAATTTCGATTACGTCTAGCGGGAACTTAATAATCGCGATAGCCAAGTACGTCGCCGTCAGTGTCTCGCTTCGAGACGGTGATTTTACAGACAGTTTCGGTCGTAAATTTAAAGCGAGTGGCGCCTAAAATTGACCCACCCCAATTTCCACGGGAGTTAGCCGACCGGAACTGTCCCCTTTGCACTCCATCGGGAGGCGAAGGGCTTTTGGCGGGTTGCAGGAGCAATCAACGTAACAAATTGGCGCCCAACGTGGGGCCTAACGGTGATAACGGTACGAAACGGTGCGCGTGAAAAGTTTCATATAGCCAAGTCCCAAATTGTGGGAGGCTCGGTAGGCGCGAAAAAAAATTCAGGAGGGGCGCCCTAGAGGCACCCGTAGAAGTGCAATATTGATTAACTAAAAAGAAGTGCAGTATTGATTACGTTTGCAATATTGATCAATCCGGCTGGTCGTTCTGCGAGAGTTTCGAACCGAAATAATTTTGCGTTGACATATCGTTGCAGATACTAATCTTAGCGTAATTAGTGTGACTATAATATTAGAATTGATATTTCGCACTGCATTTTTAATTTCCTCGCGTAATAGTATTCGGATAGATCATTGAAACACATATATTATTATTGAATTTTTTAAATTTATTCGAATATGGATATTTGCATATATACATATCTATATATATATATATGATATAAGTCTACATATTTTTTATTTTTGGTGAGAACCTATTTGAATTCTAGATTGTTGGTGTGGAAGTGTGAATGAGTGGATTTAAGTTGCTTGTGTTAAATTCGATTATTGGAAGTGAATAAATTGTGAAGTGGTGGTTTTGGTTTTAGCCGGTGGAAATCGTGACGGTTGATAGGTACTTCTCTGGTGTTAATTTTTGTAAGAGCATTTTTGGGGTCTGATAAAATAGAAAGATTATCTTCTATTTCATAATGAAGATTCTAGTAGACCGCCTGTCGAAAGACGAGCTCACTTATGAGCTCGCCATCCGGGGTTTTCCGGCGGACACGGTAGAAGGTATGAGGAAGACGCTGAGGGCAACGCTCAAAGCGGAGTCTGCGCTGAATACTTCTTACGTAGAGACAGCGTATCCCTTTGACTACGAGACAGATTACGCGGAATTGTCAGCGAAGGCTTCAGAGGTGGAAGATTTAGTGTCGAGGGTGTCGGGGGACAAAGCCGCATCGGAATATGTGAAGTCCAGGGTAAAGATTGAGTTCGCTTTTCGCCGCCTGAGTAATATGCGGGCGACCACACCCGAACAGTTAGATGGTGCAAAAAAACTCCGTAACCGGTTCATCATTGCGATGGGGACCTTTGTGTCCAAGACGGAAGAAACGAGTGGGGACGAAGATGAACTTGCAGCTATCGAACGGGCAGCGGCCGCTCCGCCAGAGGCGAGGCTACCAAACTTAGCAGAGGTGGTGAAGTGGGGCCTCAAGTTCAGCGGAGATTCCTCGGGCTCCGAGAATGCCTTTCTGGAGCGGGTAGAAGAGTTGCGACAGGCGAGGGGGTTGTCCAAAACACAACTTTTCAGGGCTGCGGTAGACCTGTTTGATTCCCGGGCTCTGATTTGGTTCCGAGCCAACCGCGGTCTAGTGGGTAACTGGGACGAGCTGGTGGAGGAACTCAGAACAGAATTCCTCCCACCAGACTATGAAGATCGCCTATGGGACGAGATCCGGAAGCAGATACAAGGAGAAAATGAGTCCATGGGGGTCTACGTGGCCGTTATGGAGCGTCTTTTCAGTCGCTTGAAAACAGGTTGCTCAGAGGAAAAGAAGCTGCGTCTATTGCGGAGAAATATCGCGCCATTCTACCAGCAACAGCTGGGCCTAACCTCAGTGACATCTATCGCGGAGCTGGTAAGGATGGGCCGCACCCTGGATGCGACTAGGGCGTCGGTGGCGGCGTTTGTGCCTCCCAGCACCCGTTCCAGACGCGGTCTAGAGCCAGACCTGGCATATGTAGGGACGGGAAGTGCGGAGCGAGTTGCTGCAGTGTCCGAGCGAAGCCAAATTCAATGTTGGAATTGCAAGCGGGAGGGACACTTATCGAGAGCATGTACGGAGCCAAGGCGGTGTTTTGGGTGTGGACGTCTAGGGGTCATGCAGGCGGACCTGTCCAACTTGTCGAGTGAGGGTCAATAACCAGGTGGATCGAGGTCGGTCAGGGATCGAGGAATCGGGAAACGGCCGGCGTGCTCGCTAGGCGGCCAAGCGAGTACTGGGCCGAGGCCGCAACAGCAACGTCATCAGCCGAAGGTAGATTATGCCCTGGTTAGAAGCGAACATGACTGTCGTCCGCACTTACGGGTGGAGATCGAGGGCATGGTCATGGAAGGACTACTGGATTCGGGGGCCAGCCGCACAATCCTAGGAGGAAAGGGGTGGTTCCGGTTGGCAGAGAAGGGTGTGACATGTAGTCAAGGAGGAACTGAGCAAGTACGACTTGCCAACGGGGCATTGTGTTCGGTGGACGGGGAGGCACGGTTGCGTTTTGCTTTGAACGGACGTAAGCACGACATGGAGGTATTAATCATTTCGTCGATTCCTCAGGAAGCGATATTGGGGATCGATTTTTGGCAGCGTTTCGGTGTTGTCCTAGATATGTAAGGTCAGCAATGGACGTCGGTCGCTTCAGCGGAGGTGGTGGGGGGTAGTGCGCTGCGAAGTCGGACAGACTTATCAACTGGAGAAGCAGAGACCTTGGCTATGTTGTTAGAGGAGCAGTTCGGGTTAATGGGCGAGGGATTGGGCTGTGCGAAAGCAGTTAAGCATGTCATTAAAACTTCGGCTCTCCCGATCAAGCAGAGGTATTACCCGGTCTCACCCGCTGTGCAGAGACAAATCAATGCTGAGTTGGATGATATGCTTCGAATGGGAGTGGTCGAGCCGTCGTCAAGTCCTTGGTCGTCGCCGATATTGCTGGTTCGGAAGAAAGACGGGACTTATCGTTTTTGCGTAGATTTTCGAAAAGTGAATGCGGTGTCTGAGAAGGACGCATACCCTTTGCCGTACATTTCCGCTACTTTGGACAAGCTGAGGAATGCAAAGTACTTGTCGACGCTGGACGTCAAGTCAGCTTACTGGCAGGTACCGATGGCAGAAGACTCTAGGCAATACACCGCGTTCACCGTGCCAGGAAGGGGATTGTTTCATTTTCTCAGGATGCCTTTCGGACTTCACAATGCGGTGGCCACATGGCAACGGCTGATCGACACGGTGCTCGGGCCTGCATTGGAGCCTTACGTGTTTACATATCTCGACGATGTGATAATCGTGACCGAGACATTTGAGCGACATATAGAAGTCCTGCTAGAAGTGTTTGTTCGACTGAGAGAGGCGGGTCTACGGTTGTCACGTGAAAAATGCCAGTTTTGTAGGGCGCAGTTGAGATATTTGGGTTACCTAGTTGATGCAGAAGGCTTGCATGTAGACCCTGAAAAAGTAAAGGCGGTAAGCGAGTTTCCGCGTCCCGAAACAGTGAAACAGGTAAGACAACTCTTAGGTATGGTGTCTTGGTACAGACGCTTTATTCCGGACCATGCAACGATGGTGGCTCCCCTGACTGATTTACTAAAAAAGGGTCGCAAGTTTGTGTGGAGTGACGAGTGCGCGCGCGCGTTTGCCTTGTGTAAACAGAGGCTCACTACGGCACCGGTACTGTCGTGTCCTGACTTTGACCTCCCATTCAAAGTACAAACAGATGCGTCGGACGTGGGCATCGGGGCGGTACTGAGCCAGGCACACTCGTCGGGAGAAAAGGTTGTGTGTTATCTCAGCAGGGCGCTCTCGAGTAGTGAGAGGAAATATTCAGCAACGGAAAAAGAATGTTTAGGGGTGCTATGGGCAATCGAAAAGCTGCGCCCATATATTGAAGGCACTCATTTCATCGTAATTACTGATCACCACTCACTCGTTTGGTTGAATAGGCTGAAGGACCCCACTGGTAGGCTGGCTAGATGGGCGGTAAGGCTCCAGCAGTTTGACTTCGAAGTAGTTCACCGAAAAGGGAAGGAGCACTTGGTGCCGGATGCACTCTCCCGGGCAATTAACCAGGTAGACAGTATAGGCGCCTCACTGAAACTGGAGCCATGGTACGAGAAAATGTTGGAGAACGTGCGAGGAGATCCAGTGAAATACTCAAACTGGAGAGCTATGGATAACACCCTGTGGAAACGGGCAGAGAGGACCAGCTTAGAAGCGGGAAACAAAACCGGTTGGAAAAGAGTTGTGCCGAGAGCTGAGAGGGGAGCCGTTCTCAACCGGTGCCACGACGATCCTACAGCAGGACATATGGAAACTGATCGGACACTATCCCGAGTTGCGCAAACCTACTATTGGCCAGGGATGCGGGCGGACATCCGCCGATACGTGGAGAAATGTAAAGTTTGTCAGGCATGCAAAGTCGAGAGGAGGGCACCGATTGGGTTGATGGCCACCAGGGCTGGCGAGGCTAAAGATCCCTGGGAAATGATCTGTGTGGATCTGGTGGGACCGCTGCCCAGGTCAAAGCGTGGTCACGTTTACATCTTGACAATATTGGACTACGTCACCAAGTTTTCGATCTTGCTACCAATGCGAACAGCGACAGCTTCAAATGTTTTCCGACTATTGGAAGAAAACGTATTCCTGGTGTATGGTGTACCAAGGGTTTTGGTATGCGACAATGGCGTGCAATTTCGGGGCAAGCAATTTAAATGTCCGGTGGAGGCTTATGGGGTACGGATTAAGTACACTGCGCTGTACCACCCCCAGGCCAATCCGGCCGAAAGGCGCAACCAAGATGTGAAGTGCATGTTGCGCTGCTATGCATCGGATAACCAGCGCACGTGGGACGAGTATTTAGCAAAGGTTGCTTGCGCTTTGAGAACCTATAAGCATGAGGTCACCGGTTACTCCCCATATTTTCTAAATTTTGGCCGGGAGATGGTTACGTTTCAAGAGGAAACAGAACCGCCCGAAAGCGGGGATCGAAGTTTTAGCCCTCTACGGAACGCGAGAGCACTAGATGAAGTTCGACAAGAAGTGATCCAGAGGATGGGGCTGGTGGCTTCATCAAGTAAAAAACGCTATGACCTCCGGCGGAGGACGGTAGATTTCCAGATAGGTGATAGCGTATGGAGAAGGAACTATGTATTGTTAGATGCCAGCAAACATTTCTCCGCCAAACTTGCTCCTACATTCGTTGGGCCTTACAAAATAAAGAAAAAGACTTCAGCGTGGACCTTTGAGTTAGTTGATGAGAGGGGGAAGTCTGCAGGAAACTGGCATGCAAAAGACCTTAAACGGTATGTTGAAGGCAGTTCCGAACTGGAATAGAACTAGAAGTCAGCGTCAGCGGTGACCAAGTGCTGTCATTTTACCATAAGAGGTCTGGATAAGTTACTTTTAATAGCAGTAGGATAATAGAGTAGAGGTCTCGGGAGTATGAGGATCTAATACGAACGGTTGGTACCTTCCCGGCTTGGGACTTCAAACGATAAGGGTAGGGGTTTAGAAAACTCATTTGCGTACTAACCTAATGACCGGATCGCGAGGTGTGATATCTAGACATCTGGCATTTAATGAAAAGGCACAAGAGAGATTTTAATTAGGAAGAAGATAATAAATCGTTGGAATAATTGAGTGGCGGTGGTTAAATTGATTGGTAGTTCCGTCAGGGAATCATAGGTAAAACGAAAAAAATATAGCGTAGGGGAGCTGGAATGAGCGAATTAATTATTGAGATAAGCTGGTCGTGGATATTGAAGTAGCTAACGGATTAGACAGGTGATTGTGTTTATAACGACAGTTAAGATTAGATTTAGGGATAAAAAAAAGGTTAGTTTTATGTAGAAGTAATATTGGGGTTAATAAGCACATGAAACTAATACCGTTCCCTGGATGGCGGATCCGTCTCTGCTCATTTTCTTTTTTTTTCCTTTTTCCTCTTTGTTTTAGTTTTTTTTAGCCTTACTGCTGGTGCTTTGCTTTCCCGGGGTCGAGGCAGAAGTGGACATCCTAAAAGGAAACAGTTTATTGTGCTTTAGAATGAGGTATAGAAATACGTATTTATAGGATAGTTTTAGGATACAATAATATAAGGCTTATTAGGGTTACGAAAACGATACCGTTTATTTGGTGGCGGGTCCGTATCTGCTTTTATTTTGTGTTACTTCTCCTTCGGTTCTTTAGTTTTCTTTTCCTTTTACGAATTTGTTATCGTTTATTATTCTCTCCATTGGCGGAGGTAGGTGAAGTCGGCCTAAAAAGAAACAGGTTGTTTTGCTTTAAGAATTGATCAAGATATATACATCTATAGGGTAGATATCTACCAATAATGCACAAACCACGAGACGAAACTTACAACACTAAATCTAAACTTAGCCCCTCTTTCGGAAGGAAGAATGCATAGTGTAATTCTGGCGTGAATGTGTGTACCAGCATCAATGATCGTGTCGTACCATCTAGAATTCGAATAGGTAGGAGCACGATAATTGACTACTAAACACGAAGTCCGGGGCGTAGTGTGCGGGAATTTTAATGAAATACTTACCTTCGGCGTAAGATCGAATACAGATACCAAAAACGGGTCGTGGACTGCCGCGGCAATTAGAATTCGAAAGTTTCCGGGAGTCATAGGGGCGCGCGCAATTCGCGGTCATTTCGTCAATTATTGCCTCCATAGGCAGAAAGTTAGACAAGAATTACTTAGTAATTCTCTGGGGAAGGGGGAGATGTAACGCCAGCGAGTAATGAAATGAAATGTAAAGAATTCGAAATGAAATGTAATGAAATGAAATGTAGAGGAATTGGAAATGTAATGTAATGAAATGAAATGTAAAGGAATTGGAAATCTAATGTAATGAAATGAAATGTAAAGGAATTAGAAATGAAATGTAATTAAATGAAATGTAAGGGGATTGGGAATGTAAAGTAATGAAATGAATTAAATGTAAAGGAATTGTAAATGAGGTAAATCAAAGGAAATCAGGCGCTCCACCGATGTGAGCGGGTACTCCCCACCGGGACAAAGCATCGCCGTCGACTTAGATTAAACGGCCGACGATTACCCGGACCCGGGAACGAGCGACCCTTAGCGTAGTTAAGGAGCCAGGAATGCCGTCGGAGAAGGGAACGCCGACTCACGCACTCGAACGAAAATAGACCGAAAATGCCCGGTGAAATGGGGCGCACGTCCGCCGTTGACCGTCTAGTCGCGCCGCGTGAACACTCCGCTATCTGCTAGGCAGAATTCGATGGAAACAACCTAGTTAAATTTACAATCATGTCAACATCGTTCGTTGACATGATGGTGGTAAACATCACTGACAGGATGCCCGAGATGTCAAGAGACGATCGAACCGCCACCACACGGCAAAAAAACGAAAAGGGGCGCGTTCCGCTAACCATTGTCTACAACTGCGGGAAAATGCACTTTTGAATGCGCGTGCAGCAGTACAAGGGCCAATGCACCCGCCAACATGAACAGGAGGTGGCGACAACGGCATTTTTGATACCGGAGATCCAATTGAAAGGACCGCTATTGAAGGTTTCGCGGCAAGTCGACGAGGTCGGGAGCTTTCTTTTTGGATTGGACGAGGTGAGATATACACGGCATTGGCGTGAGCTCCTGGGTAACTCATAATTCTTTTCTTCCCGGCCACTAACGAGGAGGTGAGTGACTCTGGCGATCGAGCGGAAGTATTTTTGGTCCGAAACGAACTGGCTTGAGGCAGAAAACGAGCAGGCGATACGGATAATAGCTGAGTAGAAGGGACTGGGAAGTCGAACGCGGCTATCATTTTGCGAAACGGGTGAGCGTCGGCGGAGATAAAGAAAACCACAAAGACCATCAGATACAGCATAGAAGATCGAATTCCGAACGCGGCGGCAGTAGAACTTTACATTGGAACTTTTCGGGGAAGTACCGAGTAGGCGGCCTTCGAAGTCGAACGAACGAGCAGGGGTAGGCGATTATTTCGAGGAGAAGGACCGAAGGTAGGCTAAGTTTTTTGCTATTGTTAGTATAAAGAAAAATAGGTACGATAAGTGTAAAGAGAAATAGGTACGATAAGTGTAAAGAAAAATAGGTACGCGGCGCCGTCAGTAAGAACAGAGTAGGGCAAATAGTGTACCAATAAAATTGTTACAAAGGTGTAATCGCTGGTGTTAATTTTGTGCCCTTCTGGCAGAATCGCGTAAGAAATTTCGATTACGTCTAGCGGGAACTTAATAATCGCGATAGCCAAGTACGTCGCCGTCAGTTTCTCGCTTCGAGACGGTGATTTTACAGACAGTTTCGGTCGTAAATTTAAAGCGAGTGGCGCCTAAAATTGACCCACCCCAATTTCCACGGGAGTTAGCCGACCGGAACTGTCCCCTTTGCACTCCATCGGGAGGCGAAGGGCTTTTGGCGGGTTGCAGGAGCAATCAACGTAACAATATATATTTATATATATATACACATTAGACTTATCGAGCTAGGATTTGCTACTGTTGAATGTGTCGAATATATATATATATATATATATATATATATATATATATATATATATATATATATATATATATATATATATATATATACATATATATATATATATATATATAAATATATATATATATATATATATATATATATATATATATATATATATACAGTAAAGCACGGATAACTGCAATACGCTTAAGTGCACAACACGCATAAGTGCACAGGAAGTTCAGGCACCGATTTTTCCTGGTTACTTTTCATACATTTGAGGTGGGATAAGTGCAACACGGTTAAATGCACAACATGTGTAAGTGCACATTTTATTTAGCACTGAATCTAAGATTTACGCTCAGTGCTACACGGCTAAGTGCACATGTTTTTGCATGGCAAAAAAAGTTTCATTAGAATGCATACATTCACAATTTTAAATATTCAAATTTGATGATTCAGAGTTTCAACCTCATTTTTTTTCTTTGGCAAAGACTCAGAATGGGCTACATTTGCAGTAGAACTGGGCACGCAAACAACAATAACAACAAATGCATTGCTTCTTACCCGAAGCGCGAGAGCATGTGTGACCGTCTATGTAACCTTTAACATATCTGTATTTTGGAAACAATGCCTGTCTTTTTTTATCTGGGTGTCGGCTTGGGCAATAGCAAAGAAAATAGGAAGCAATACCACGGAAACTGGCCATAAACTGCATGTGCCAGCCAACTGTTTAAATAATATGAGATAAACCCATTGCACGTAGTAAAATATTAAGATAATTGCATGCATAGAGTTGTAAAGGATGTGACCGTAAAAGGTGGTATGTAATTGGTAGTTTGTAGAGCAAATGTAACAAGAGTTAGATAAAACGGCCGTTCCTTGTTTCGGTTTCCTGATTACATTACACAACGCGAGTTAGGCAGTTGGCGAAATCGGGTTCGTCTTTTCTCAATCGTAACATCTATGAAATTCTCCAAGTGTAATTGTTTCGATTTTATTCTGCTAAGTTGTGCGAGTAGCCTTTAAAGCAAAACCAAGAAGTCCGCATTTTCTTAAGTTGCGCCGAATTTGAGATTTTTTTCGTTAAAGCGGAAGTATAGTTTACATAGAAACCGTGAAGGTTACACTTCCGCAAGTTGAAATTGTGGTAAGTTTATCTGTTTCTTTCATTAGGTTTTGTTTGTACATATTCTACGAAACCCCTAACCCCAGTCTTTTGCGGTTTTCATTAGTTTCATGGATATTTTTATCCCGCTAATATTATTGGTGTATGTATATATGGTGTACATATATCTTTTATTGCAGTATTATGGCAACCAAAAGAAAATTAGTAACGTTAACTATACAGCAAAAAATCGAAATTTTGGATAAATTAAGCAGCAAAACCATGAAGGAGCTCGCTATTGAGTACGGGTGTGATGTGTCAACAATCTCTAGATGTAAAACAATAGTGGAAAAATTCGTAAAATTGCTATGGAGAATAAAAATGTAGAATGAAAGAGGATTCGTAGTGGCCATCATGAAGATTTAGATGAGGCTATGCTGATATGGTCTCAGCAGATGAGAGTTAAAAACGCAGTTGTTTCGGGGCCAATGATATTAGAGCAAGCATCTAAAATGGCTATAAAAATGAGTATAGATAACTTTGAACCCAATCAAGGTTGGGTACACCGCTGGAATTAAAAAAATAATATTAAATATTTCAAATTTCATGGAGAAAAATCAGCATATGATGAAACAACTGCCGATTACTGGATTAAAAATGTACTGCCAGACATCATCAAAGACTACGAGGCTGAAGATATATTTAATGCGGATGAATCTGCCCTACTGTATAAGGCCCTACCTAGGGGTACTCTTGCTTGCGGAGGAGACTCTGTGAAAGGCAGGAAAAGCCAAAAAGACCGCGTGTCTCTATTATTTGTGACAAATTTGAATGGATCGAAAAAATATATTCATGTCATTGGTCATTTCAAACAATCTCGATGCTTCCGTGGAAAACAAATTCCTCTCCCATATTATTCAAATAGCAAAGCTTGGATGACAAGCAAAAGCATTTGACGCAGATGTAACGAGAAATCATAGGAAAGTTGTCCTTTTTGTAGACAATGCTGCTTGTCATAAATTTGATGAAGCAGTTCAGTTGAAAAGTATAAAAATTGTTTTTTTACCAGCCAATACGACAGCACTTATTCAACCATTGGATCAGGGAATCATCCGTACCTTCAAAGCGTACTACCGGCAGCAAATAGTCCGGAAGCAAATTTTGGCTATTGAAACTGGATCTTGCATTCAGAGTTTTGGAAAATCATTAGATGTCTTACAAGCAAACTTGATAAAAAAATCTTGGTGGTTAGTTACGCCGACAACTATCCAAAACTGCTTTCGTAAGGCTGGATTTGATCAACAATCTTTGCAGGAAGTGAATGATGGTCCAGAAGAAATTATTGAACAACCAATACCAGAGGATCAGTTCAATGAACTTTAAACCTGCGACGATAATCTGAATTGCTATGGAAAGTTAAACGAAGATGAAATAATCGAGGAAGTGCGTTCAAAAAATGTAGATGATTCCGATGATGAAGAGACCATCGAAGAGATCCCTGGATTGTCCCTGGATTGACCTCAACTACAGAAACGCTTCAGGACGCACTAATTTCTCTTTCAACAATCAGGCGGTATATGATGAAAAAAGGGGCTGACTTATCATCTCTAGACAAGGTGGAAGAGGTTCTAATTAAATGTTCGGGCAAACAAATCGTTCAAAAAAAGATATCTGACTTCTTCAAAAATTAAAAACTTGCTACAAACATATAAAATTTAAATTTTGAACAAATGTTATATATATATATATATATATATATATATATATATATATATATATATATATATATATATATATATATATATATATATATATATATATATATATATTTATATATATATATATATATATATATATATATATATATATATATATATATATATATATATATATATATATATATATATATATATATATTATATATATATATATATATATATATATATATATATATATATATATATATATATATATATATATATATATATATATCTATATCTATTAATAAAAAAGTTTTGGAAATTTGGTCGGACTATAGTTTTATTTTTTCTTATAGTAGACACATAAACGTACGAAATCCGACGTGTATATATATATATATATATATATATATATATATATATATATATATATATAAATATATATATATTTATATAAATATATATATATATATATATATATATATATATATATATATATATATAGATATAGATATATATATATATATATATATATATATATATATATACCATTCGCAAGTCAAATTCACCATTTTACAAGTCAATTTAACACTTTTGCAATTGAATTTAACACTTTTGCAATTCAATTTAACACTTTTTCAAAACAATTTAACACTTTTGCAATTCAATTTCACACTTTTGCAATTCAATTTAACACTTCTGCAACTCAATTTAACACTTTTGCAAATCGGTTGAACGCTTTAAAAATGATGATACTAGTTAGCTTCGAGTGTATCAAATAAACATAGAGAAAATTAAGAAACGACGAATGTGAGTGATTGTTTTATTGTCTAATCAAATTTATACTTAATTTTAGTACTAACTATATTTATTGCTGCGTTCTTAGTATGAATTAATGTAATTCATGTTCAGCCGCAGCAGATGGGAGTTGGAGCATAATTTCCAGAAAGTAGTTTGTGCAGTCTGATGGTGTGATATTATTGACTCATGCTGCAATTTAATTTGGCAAGGAATGCTCCTGTTAATCATTGCCTAGAGCTTCCCGCACAAAGCCCTCTACTTTTGAGAACACTTTTTCAATTGGGTTGAGCATCGAAGAATATGGCGGCAGAAACACCAGAAGCAATCCCGCCAATATCTTAGACCTCTCAAACCTTGTAGATCTTAGCATTATCCAGTATAACTAATGACTTCTGCTAAGAAGTGCTAAGTTTTGCTATCCAATTCCCACATGAAACAACAAAATCGCTCAGCGTTACAAGTCGAATTAGTCAACACTTTACTGTGTATGCTCATAGCAGCTATCAAGGTCACATTGCGGCCTCGAACTGAATTACCACACGGGCACGTGTATTTTTTTGGGAACGTACTTGCCCTTGATGAAGATGAAGGTTGAATCCACATTCATCTATGAAAATCATGTTTTGACGTGTTTGCTGGCATCTTGCCTACAGATCAATAGCGTATTCTTTCCGTATTTCTATTGTGCGAGTTGCGTTTACTCTATCCATCTTAAAGTGTGCTAGCTTTAGCGTGATTTTCAATTTGGTCAACCCGTTGTTGACAGTGGACATACTTATACATCAAATCCTTGCAGCGCAAGCTGTTGCTTAATAGTCTTGATGGTTATATGTAGTAGGGTTTCGCTCCACGTATTCCTCGAATTTTTGTAGCACTTCTTCCGTCAACTTTTTTTATCGAGATCCACCACGTATGTTTGGCTTTAAAGTGCAATCATTTTTTGTATACGCGTGTAGAATGCTTTTGACTGTCTCATGTTCTATTTCAGCTGCAGCTGCTGCTTCTTTCACACTTATCGCAAGTTCATAAAATTTAACTAGCAATGCCTTTTGTTGCTTTGTGTAAAAATATAATAATTACTTATTTTTTTAATGCTACTTTTCCGATTTAAATTAAACAATCACTCACATTCGTCGTTTCTTCCAATCATTTGGCACACTTGAAGTTAAATAATTTCACCATTCCTAAACCGTGAAACTGATTTGCAAAAATGTTAAATTGAATTGCAAAAGTGTTAAATTGAATTGCAAAAGTGTTAAATTGAATTGCAAAAGTGTTAAATTGTTTTGAAAAAGTGTTAAATTGAATTGCAAAAGTGTTAAATCAAATTGCAAAAGTGTTAAATTGTCTTGTAAAATGGTGAATTTGACTTGCAAATGGTATATATATATACATATATATATATATATATATATATATATATATATATATATATATATATATATATATATATATATATATATATATATATATATATATATATATATATATATATATATACATATATATATATATATATATATATATATATATATATATATATATATATATATACACATATATATATATATATATATATATATATATATATATATATATATATATATATACATATATATATATATATATATATATATACATATATACACATATATATATATATATATATATATATATATATATATATATATATATATATATATATATATATATATATATATATATATATATATATATATATATATATATATATATAAATATATATATGTACACATATATATATATATATATATATATATATATATATATATATATATATATATATATATATATATATAAATATATAAATATATATATGTACACATATATATATATATATATATATATATATATATATATATATATATATAAAAATATATATATGTACACATATATATATATATATATATATATATATATATATATATATATATATATATATATATATATATATATATATATATATATATATATATATATATATAAATATATATATGTACACATATATATATATATATATATATATATATATATATATATATATATATATATATATATATATATAAGGTTAGGTTAAAGTAGCTGCCGGTCTACAGAGGTCTGCCGTCCGACAAACATAGGCACATGAGAGGCCCGTTGTGATGCCACACTAATTAGTGACTCTCTCCTACTCACTAAAATCGGGAAACCATCTGCTTCCCTTGACAAATCGCGTTATCCCTTTTAAATTAACCAATGATAACTCGGTCAGGTTTAAGAGAAAGGGAGCACCAATTGCCGCTAACCTTCTCCTTGCCAACGCCGGGCACTGACACAAGAGGTGGAGGATGGACTCCTCCTCATCCTCAGAGCCGCAACTCCGACAGAGATCCTTAAACTGCACTCCCAATCGTTGTACATGCTGTCCTGTGAGACAATGGCCCGTAAGAACTCCCACTGTGCAGCGTAGAGCGCTTCGGGTTAAGCTTAAAAGCTGCCTGATTAGCTGCGCATTCATGGATATCCAGGACTGCCTTGCTATTGCACAGGATGATTCATCTGCCCAGGACCTCTTAACATCCTCGAAATATTTTTTCCTAATGGCCAGTTTGACCGATGACATCGGTATACCTACTGAGAGGGAGCAGGAGACCTCCGGTAGCAAGGTTCCAAGCCTTGCTAGCTCATCGGCCTCACAGTTGCCCTGAAAACCCCTATGTCCCAGTTCCCAAATCAATTGAACCACTGAATGTCTCGACATCTCCCTGAGAGATGCACAGCATTCAGCAACAATCATGGAAACTGTACAAGGACCAGCAAGGGATTTAATAGCCGCTTGGCTATCTGTGAAAATACCAATATTAGCCCCGAATATTCGATTACACAGAAGCCAGTCGATTGCCTGTAAAAAATCCGCAACTTCCGTCTGAAAGACACTACAATGGTCTGGTAGACGGAAGGACAGCTTGAGATTCAGCTCATCTGAGTATACACCACTTCCGACTCTATTGTTTAGCTTTGAGCCGTCAGTGTACACACGGATAAGCCCACTTTCGAGGGTGAAACCATCACGCCATTCATCCCTACCAGGAATACGAGTTGTGAGCTCCAAATCTAGTAGGTCATATAGTCAACACCCACTGGAGCGGGAGCTCCCTCGACCAAAATCTTCGCATGGCCGAAATCTGTTTTATTCCCTGCCGACATACAATATAGTCTCACAGCAGCAAGATTAGCTTGCTGTTAGATAAGTAGATTGGTTGGCAGCCAATGAAGTAACACGAAGAGTGCCTTAGTAGGGGTGGAGCGGAGCGCACCAGTTACAAGTAGTGCAGCCATTCCCCGCACTTTTTCAATCTGCCGGATGCACGTAGCCTTAATAGCACCCTGCCACCAGAACACCACCCCAAACAATAGAACTGGCTCAACCACAGCAGTGTAAAGCCAAGCAACAGTACGAGATTGTAATCCCCAATTTGCTCTCATGGCCCTTTTACAGCAGTAAAGTGCGTTGAAAGCCTTCCGAGCTTTTCTGCTACATAGTAGGTCCATAGTAACTTCGAAGTAAGGATCAGCCCTAAGTACCTGACCCTCTGGCTCAAGTTAATGGAGACCCCATTCAGCTTGGGTAACTCAAAAGAAGGAACTTTGTACTTCCTTGTAAACAGCACAAGTTCCGTTTTGTTAGGATATATATGTATATAAATATATATATATAAATATATATATATATATATATATATATATATATATATATATATATATATATATATATATATATATATATATATATATATATATATATATATATATTTATATACCAGCAAAATGATTAAGGGAGATAATCTCTGGAGTGGAAGATCCGATTGAGCTAAAACATTTATGGTAGGTAGGTCCGTTAGTTTCCCAAATTCAGATATCTTAAACTTTTTGGCGGCGTCGAGCCTTTTAGTGAATTTCGAAGTACTCTGGGCAACCCTGTGGCGGTGGTACCATCTTGAAAAATCACTGAGAAAAAAACCGTTTTTTGGCCTATAGCTTCCGATTCAGCCATCAAATTTTAACAAAAATCACACAGTACTTGGATCTTACTCTATATAAATTTTGGTGAAAATTTGGTTGAAAAATTGGAATAGATCTGCCAGCTATGGTGATGTTTGGCTCATAAATCTTGCAAACTTGCTCAGCAAAATGAAGCTTTTTTCCCTATAACTTCCGATTCCGTGTAGAAATCAAAATGAGGTTGAAGCAATAAATGGACTTTTATGTGAGGTAAATGTTGTAGAAATGGGACAACACGATTTCCCCTTCTTTCTAATTCGTCAGCTATCTGATTACAACCCGTGACATTTCGAACTGTCAAATCGCGAATTGGTTAAGTGTCAGATGTGTTGTTTTTTTTCGTCTGTGTGTCTGCAAGCCTACTTCTCAGGTAAGTATACCTTTCAATGTTTCGTGCAGTTCCACAGGGAAGATATATATCTTCCGATCCCTAGTGCTACGCCTCCTTCGTCCATTCATATAGCTTTATACGGATAACGATTTGCCGACGATAGTGAATGTGATTTCTTTTGTCCGATCGCAATAGTTTTCAGTTGAATTGCTGGGCACAGTTCAGTCATCCGATCCTTTTCGAATGCCCAGCCGAATGGCATAAATTATTCTTATTGTTGAGGCGCTTATATGCAATACAAGTTCATTGCGTACATACTATGCTCGTCATATCTGGGTCAGATGTTGGCCCAGGTCAGGAGCCGCTGACACGAGCGATTACAATTGTGCGTTCCCCCGCGTGTTTGTGCGTTGATCTAGGTGTACTGCATTAATCGGTCGTGATCATATTTGTACTAGGCATCTTTATGTGAACCACTCACAGTTCCTTAGATATCTTTGCTTTTTAAGTGATGAGTATTGTTCTGTGGTGTTCCGAAAGTGTACGCGTACTAATGCTCAAATTCTGCTGGTAGCCTTAAATTTCTTTATACTCCTATAACTTCGAATGCAGTCATCGGATCGAGACGACATTCGCAGAGTAGGTAAATTTAAACGTGAAGCAGATGTGATAGATTTTTGGCTTTGATACTAGCAAAAGGTTGCCAGCACGAGCCGGTAGTGCTGTTTTTGTATCAATAAATGCTTACAGTAAGTATTCATACCGGAAACATTGACAATGAAAATAAGTAACCAATGTTTCAATTCCCAAAGTTCTACAAATTTTTCGGTTTGCAGCCTCATACACAAACTTCAATTACAGTGCTGCAGGCACTGAGCATTTTCATCATTGATATTATATGAGATGCTGCTTTCAAAGTTTTGTGAAATAAGCAATGGATAACGAGTATAATTAACAAATGTTTTGCCCTCATAAACTTTGAAATTTGAAAAGTTAGAAAATTCGTTCTTGCAAGTATTTTATTCAAATAATCGAAAAGGTTTTAGGGCAAAGATAGCTGAAATCGGCCAATTTTAGCTTAGATTGGTTTGTGATATAACGCGCCAAGACCTACTGCTGAGATACAGACATTACGGTTTTGTAGGGAAGTAAGGGTTTTTTGGCCATTATTTGGCAAAAACTGCCTTTACGGCGCTTTCGCTGTTTGAAAGTGGTCGGGGAGTACAATCATATTTAAAGGACGAAAAAAAATTTTTGATAGGGAAAATTAGGTTTCGAAGCTACAGCAAAATGGAACCAAGAGGGATCTGAACCTTTTTCTACTTAGCACTTTTAGTGCTACCTTCATTTTTTTTTCGGACGGTTTTCCGGCGGATTTCATTTTTCCGCATCTTCAAAACTAGGCCGCTTTTCCCCAGACTTTTATGAAAGTTTTGCTCGAAACTACTCAAAAAGGTCCCAAAATTCATGCTAAATTTTCCTTATCAAGAACCATTTTCGTCCTTATAATATCGTTTTTGTACTCCCCGACCACATTCTATCATCGAAAGCGCTGTAAAGGCACTCTAACCCAAATTGGCCGATTTCAGCTACTTTTGCCCTAAAAACTTTTTGAATATTTGAATAAAATACTTGCAAGTGCGAAAAAACTCGCAAGTACGCAAATGCTCGATACTTGAAATGTTTTTAAACCGAACTATCTAAAATCAGATTTTATTTTAACATACTTGAAAGCATGACAAAACTCAGCTTTATATAATATTTGATCATAACTTTGATCAGACTTAATGGTTTTAGCAAAACTACCAGCCATTTATACATGATAAATGGTAGCCATACAAATTTTCATGCATATCTGATCATTACATTCAATATGTATGCACACGTAAAAAAATCTACTTAATCCTAGATCCAATCTATTCAAATCTATTCTTCACAAGTGGTCTACAAGCGTACTGTGTGTACTAGGTGTGCTGGGTGTGCTGGGTGTGCCAGGTGTGCTGGGTGTGCTTAGCGTGCTGGGTGTGTTGGGTGTGCTGGGTATGCTGGGTGTGCTGGATGTGCTAGGTGTGCAGGGTGTGCTAAGTGTGCTGGGAGCACACTGCAGCACACTTAAGTGTGGTGTGCAATACTTGAAATGCTTTTAAACCGAAGTATCTAAAAGCAGATTTTATTTTAACATATTTGAAAGCATGACAAAACTCAGCTTTATATAATATTTGATCATAACTTTGATCAGACTTAATGGTTTTAACAAAACTACCAGCCATTTATACATGATAAATGGTAGCCATACAAATTTTCATGCATATCTGATCATTACATTCAATATGTATGCACACGTAAGAAAATCTACTTAATCGTAGATCCAATCCATTCAAATCTATTCTTCACAAGTGTACTAGGTGTGCTGGGTGTGCTAGGTGTGCTGGGTGTGCTGGGTGTGCTGGGTGTGCTGGGTGTGCTTAGCGTGCTGGGTGTGCTTAGCGTGCTGGGTGTGCTTAGCGTGCTGGGTGTGCTTAGCGTGCTGGGTGTGCTGGGTATGCTGGGTGTGCTGGATGTGCTAGGTGTGCTAGGTGTGCAGGGTGTGCTAAGTGTGCTGGGAGCACACTGCAGCACACTTAAGTGTGGTGTGCAAATTGTGCTAGCACAGCAAAGTGTGCTGGTTTTGCCAATCACTACTCATAATCACTAGAAATCGAATAGTAATGCACGAAAAAAAGCTGAAACATGCATGCAATTATGCACGAAAAAAAAGCTGAAACATGAATGCAAATACGAGGTGTGGCTATTAAATAACGGGACTGACGCTGCAGTGGAACGAGTGCGCATGCGCCAACCGGCATTGAACAACAGCTGTTTAGTTTGAGTCTTCCTCTACAGAATGCAGTTAGTCTCGTTTCTGTAAACAACATCGTTGAGACGTAACCTTCATTTACGTTAGTGTTGTTATTTGGTTTTGCCGGAGAAATAGTTAGCGTAATAATAGAGCAACGAATTGTTGTTAAATTTCACTTGAAACTTGGAAAAACCGCTACCGAAACTTATAATTTACTAAAAGAAGTGTATGGCAGTGAATGTTTATCGCGGACTCGTGTTTTTGAATGGTTTAAGCGTTTTCAAGATGGTCGACAAGACGTTGAAGATGATTCGCGGCCAGGTCGTCCTTCAACATCAAAAACGGATGACAATGTCGAAAAAGTTGCTAATTTGATTCGGTCTGACCGTCGATTAAGTATTTGTGCAGTTGCTGAAACTGTACGCATTGATAAAGAATGTGTACGGCAAATTTTACGTGACAATTTGAACATGCGAAAAGTGTGTGCAAAAATGGTACCAAAAATTCTCACGATTGAACAACAAGCAGCTCGCAAAAATGTTTGTACTGACACTTGGAATGCCATTGAAAATGACCCAAATTTATTGGAAAGGATAATAACATGTGATGAATCGTGGTTTTTTACTTATGATCCGGAAACGAAGCGCCAATCTATGCATTGGAAGACCCCAACTTCACCGAGAGCCAAAAAAGCAAGAATGAGCAAGTCAAAATTTAAAGCAATGGTGATTGTTTTTTTCGATATTCATGGGATTGTGTACCTTCACTGGGTTTCTGAAGGTCAGACAATTAATCAATATTACTACCTTGAGATACTTGGTAAACTACGTGAAAGAGTAAGAAAAAAACGACCCGAAATGTGGAAGGACAAATCATGGGTTTTGCACCAAGACAATGCGCCAGCTCATTCCGCGTTATCTGTTAAGCGGTTCCTGGCCAAGTACAGCATCCCAGTGTTAGAACATCCACCTTACTCACCAGACCTAGCACCATGTGACTTCTATCTTTTCCTTAAGGTGAAATCTACATTGAAAGGCACGAGATTTGAATCCGTAGAAGCTGTAAAAGAGAAAGCGGCAAGAGTCCTGAACGAGTTGACAGAAGATGACTTCCAGCACTGTTTCAAACAGTGGAAAATTCGCATGGAGCGTTGCAGGGATAGAGAAGGGGTGTATATTGAAGGTGATAATAAGTGATTATGTATACAATGAAAATAAAATTTTTTACAACGTCAGTCCCGTTATTTTATAGCCACACCTCGTATGCACGAAAAATAATTAAAATGTGCTTAAAGACATGCAATAATAAAGACATGCTAAAAGACATGTAATAATCATCAAGACCCACATTTCGACTAGACACACTCTTTGGAACTACTTCTGATGAATTTGTTTTTAGTCTGAAAGTCGATCAAATATTTTCACGTCGAAGTATGCTGTGATTTCAGGTCCTTTCGGTTCTAATATTTTCGGTTCTAATATTTTGGTTCAGCAAAGCAATATATAAACCAAATCTGCTTTAACCAATAAATTTCGTTTCGATTGAATCACTGCGCTGGAAGGTATACGGGTGAAAAGAAATTCAGGGTTGCCACCCTCAAAACTTTTCAAATTTTTAAAGCGTTATTATTTGTTGTTAATTTTCATTGCAGGATCATTCCCATTCGCAAAGCTACTAACATATCTCGCTCAGTAAAAAAAGTCCACAAAATTAAAAAAACCTGATCATAGCTGGCAGCTCTTTCATGATTTTTGTACGAAATTAATACGACAGTTGGTTCAAAGGAAGATCCATTTACTGCGTGAACGTCGTTTTGATTTCAACTCTGGATCGGAATTTATAGGGAAAGAAGCTTTATTTTGCTGAGCATATTTGCAAGATTTATGAAACAAAAATCACCATAGCTGGCAACTCTATTCTAATTTTTCAGCCAAATTTTCATGAAATACTACCAAAAGCAACGTCCAAGTACTGTATGAATTTTGTTTAAATCTGATGGCTGAATCGGAAGCTATAGGCCAAAAACCGGTTTTTTTTTCTCAGTAATTTTTCAACATGGCACCACTGCCGCAAGGGTTGCCCGAATTTCAAAATCACTTCTATCAGACCTGGTCTTAGTTAACGTAAACATGTCCTGTAAATTTCGTTTCGATCGAATAATCCGGTCGTCAGTTCTCGTGAACAGAACTTTCGATTGCTGAAAATAGAGGTAATTTAGTGATGGTTGCCGTTCTTGTGCAAATCGAAATTTTCAAAATTTCAATTTGGCATGATGCTCAAAGGTTGATGTAAATCAATGATTTGAATTTTGTGTCAAAAAAAAAAACAAAATTTTCAGGAGGGTTAATGATTTGAAGGATTTTTTTTCAGGAGCCTGCCGTAGCTATAGGATTATCCGCACTATCCTAACATTCCATGTGCGTTAAATTTTGCTCAACATCAATACGCTCTGCAAATTTAACTATGTTTTTGTAAGAAGAAATGACAAATCAAAATTTGAAAAAAAATCTTTGCTTACTTTTAGGCACGCTGCACCGACACGCGGCTCAATATTTCCAAATTTTCAACATACACAATCTAAAAACACAATAAGTTTTCATTCCCAAACATTTTTTTAACAAAAAATTTACACTGCTTGGAAATAAGGGAGTACCTCAAAATTCACCTCAATATATATATATATATATATATATATATATATATATATATATATATATATATATATATATATATATATATATACATATATATATATATATATATATATATATATATATATGTGTACATATATATATTTATATATATATATATATATATATATATATATATATATATATATATATATATATATATATATATATATATATATGTACATATATATATTATATATATATATATATATATATATATATATATATATATATATATATATATATGTGTACATATATATATTTATATATATATATATATATATATATATATATATATATATATATATATATATATATATATATATATATATATGTGTACATATATATATTTATATATATATATATATATATATATATATATATATATATATGTGTATATATGTATATATATATATATATATATGTATATATATATATATATATATATATATATATATATATATATATATATATATATATATATATATATGTATATATATATATATATATATATATATATATATATATATGTGTATATATATATATATATATTTATATATATATATATATATATATATATATATATATATATATATATGTATATATATATGTATTTTTTTTTTGCTTAAGGGGGGGAATTCACTTGGACACCAAGCTTGGGCCTCGGTTATGTCAGGCGTTAGCCGACTAAAAACCCCTCTTGCTCTTCGCCCCCCCATCCCCACGGGACTGCCAATCGGTATTACTTCGTGGGCGGGGTCAGCTTTAGCTGCTCGCAGTTCTTCTTCTTCTTCTTTCTTTGTCCTCCTTTCGAAGAATTGCGTGTATCTGCGCTACTGTTTTTGTCAACTCGGTCCATGTTGCTTCAGATGCCAGCATCAACCAAATTTTCTGTCGATAATGACAGGTTCGTGTATCGTTGCAACTTGGCTCTGTGTCGGGAAAACCGCGTGCAATGGAAAAGAATGTGCTTCGGATCTTCTCCGGTCCCGCATGTCGGGCAAATTGGAGAGACATCTAAACCGAAGCGATGTAAGTACTTTCGGTATGCACCATGTCCAGTTAGAAACTGCGTTAGATCGTATGTTACTTCTCTATGTGTGCGTTTGATCCATTTTTGAATATCGGGAATTAGCTTGTTAGTCCATCTGCCAACTGGAACTTGTTCCCATCTTCTTTTCCATGCTTCCTCTGACCTTTGCCGCTCCATCTTTGTGACGGCGTTTCTGTTTCCGTAGACTCTTTGCATTTCGGCTGCGAGAATGTCAATTGGCATCATACCTGCTATCACATATGCCGCTTCTCCTGAAATGGTTCTATATCCCCGAAGGGCACTGAGTCGATAGACCGAACATATTTTCTTTTTATTTTGCTTTACTGCTAGCTGATGTGCCCACACTGGCGCTGCATACAGTAGAATGGAACTCACAACTCTGGATATCAGGATTCTGCAATTTTAACTTGGTTCTCCGATGCTAGGAAGCAGCCTTGCTAGAGCTGTTCTGACGTTAGACGCCTTATTGCAGACATGTTCGACATGGGCTTTAAATTTAAGTCTACTGTCAATCATAACTCCTAGGTATCTAATTGCAGACTTGGATCTAATTTTTTGATCTCCCACAGTGACTTCAAAAGACTCATTTTTTCGGCGGCTGCTAATCAATACCGCTTCCGTCTTAGATGCTGCCAATTTGAAGCCTGTATTCTCTAGCCACTGTTTCGTGATGTATACCGCCTCATCAGCGAGTGATTCGACCTCGTCTGACTTTTCAGCAGATACCGACATTACTATGTCATCAGCAAACCCAATTATCGTTGCCTCCGACGGGAGCCTCAGATTTAGCACGTCATTGTACATGATATTCCAAAGCAGAGGCCCCAATACGGATCTTTGTGGGACACCGGCTGTTACGTCCTAAGTCTTTGGTCCTTCTTCGGAATCATACCACAGTGCTCTATCCCTCAAGTATTCGCATACTATCCCAGCGAGGTAAGAAGGGACTCTTAGTTGAAGTAGTTTCTCCACTATTCGGTTCCAATTCGCTGTGTTGAACGCGTTTTTAACATCAAGTGTTATAAGTGCACAGTATTTGCGTGATGCTCCGAGTACTTCGATTGTGGACCTTGCGAGTTCCATAACCGATCTGATGGCGTTCACTGCCGAGCGCGCTTTGCGGAAGCCGAATTATCGATCCGACAGTCCACCATTGTTTTCGACAGCTGATAGAAGTCTGTTGTGTATTAGGCGTTCCAGCATTTTCCCCATCACATCCAGCAGGCAGATAGGACGGTACGATGTCGGTTCGCTAACGGGTTTCATCGGCTTTGGCAGTAAGACGAGCTTTTGTTTTTTCCAGCATCTTGGGAAAGTTTGTTCAATCAAGCACGCATTGAACACACTTATAAATAGAACAGGCTTCATTTTAACTGCGACTTTTAAGCATTTGTTAGTGATACCTATGATACCTATGTATATATATATATATATATATATATATATATATATATATATATATATATATATATATATATATATATAACGAGTTTAATACTAATTTTCTTCGAAAATTAGTAAAAATACCGTTACTCGTATTATCTAACGTTTCATTGACTGATATACAGAAATTTTATGCTGGAGGTAGGTTTTTCTCTTTCCGCATAAGTGGAATGATATCGCACTGTAAGTGCATGTGTAAATTTATAAATGACTTTTGAAAATTTTCCAGCATATACTGTGTGCTGATATATTTTTAGCATCAAAAACTTCTGTTCACGGAAACTCACGATCCGATAAGCAGATCTAATTAAAATTTGCAGAATGTATTGGTCTTAAATAGGACCAGGTCTGTTAGAAGTAACTTAAAAATGTGGGTGATTCTGTGACAGTGGCGCCATCTTGAAAAATCACTAAAAAGATTACTGCTTTTAGCCCTATAAATTCTGATTCAATCGTTCGATTTTGACAAAATTCACACAGTGGCTGAATCCTTTTTTAAACCATGTCTATTAGATATTTGGTTGAAAAATTCGGTTGGAGCTGCCAGCTATGATAATTTTGGTGTCTTAAATTTGAAAAAATAAAAATTTGGAAGTGAAAACATTCAAAACATCGAATATCCTAAAAAATGACCGTTTCTTACAATAAAAGCAATCTGTATACAAATCTTATGTTATATCCTTACGTTCAAAATAAAACTTTGGAAATTTCATGTTGGACAAGAACGGTAACCCTTTCCCAGTTAACCTATATTTTTAGCATCAGAAACTTCTGTTCACGGGAACTCCTGAATCATTAATCAGATACAATTGAAACTTACGGAATGCATTGGACTTAAGTAGGACCAGGCCTGATAGAAGCGATTTTGAACTGTAGTTAACTCTGTGCCAGTGGTGTCATCTTGAAAAATTACAAAGAAAAAAAACTGCTTTTTGCCCTATGAAATGTGAATAAAATACCAGATTTTCATGAAATTGACTCATGAAGAAAATAAAACTTTTTGCCCTATAACTTCCAGTGCAGTCATGAAATCAATACGAATTTTATACAATAAATGGAACCTATTATAAACATTATTCAAGCCAAATTTGGTTGAAAAGCCACGATAGGGTTGCTAGCTATTGTTGGTTTTGTGTTTGTTTGCAATATCTTTATTAAGCGGTTTTATCGTAGAATTTTCAATTGGTAATGATATTTTAGTGACAATAAACAGCAAATATTAAGTTTTCGGTTATTTGAAAAAACTCGCTACAGGTAACCCTAAATTTCTTTATACTCCTATAACTTTGAATGTAATATAACAACGTGAAGCAGATGTGATATCGTCGGGTTAACGCCAAAACCATGAATGTGCTTTTTTGGTGATTTTCAGATTTTCATGTCACTGTACGCGGAATTCTTATACAAACAATTTGCCAAAACCGGAAATGTAAAGTTCCATTTTATGCCTACACAAAGTCAAAATCTGAATTTTATGAATAACCTAAAACCTAAGTATTTGCCAATAGCGTCACACCAAAATCATGAATGTGCAGATTCATTGTTTTAGTGTAATTAGCATTTTTAATTTTTAGCATTTTAGCACATTCCTGGTTTTGGCGTACACCCGACGATATATTATTGGCTATTTTTCGAAAGGTTGCCAGCACGAGTCAGTTGTGCTACTTTTGTATCAAAAAATGCTTACAGTTAGTATTCATACCGGAAACATTTACAATGAAAATAAATAACCGATGTTTCAATTCCCAAAGTTCTGCAAATTTCTCGGATCGTAGCTCCAAACACCAACTTCAGTAACAGTGCTGCAGGCACTGAGCATTTTCTTCATTGATGTTATATGAGATGCTGCTTTCAAAATTTTGTGAAATAAGCAACTGATAACGAATATAATTAACCCGTGTTTTGCTCTCATAAACGTTGAAATTCATGCCAGTGGTAATATCTGAAACCTTCTACCATATGAGTTATAATGCATTCTTGAGACCAAAGTAAAACGTGGCATTTGAAAAAGTTTGGCCGTAATAAGCAGCTCATGTGGTGGAATATGCACTCAAAACTTGCACGGTTCTTCTACTGTTCTTCGAACATTAGTGTTTCTAGCGGTTCAGGTGCGCTAAAGTTTTTCTCATTCAATTTGGAATATTGCGGGCGAGCCACTTGCGTGTGCTACTGCCAATTGCCCTCAATCGATGCGGGCCTTGATACTGACCGCAGACCGCAAACCGCACATTTCGAAATCAACTCTCCAATTCCGCTCATTTGTGTTGCCCATTTTATGCAACAGCCAAATTATATATATATATATATATATATATATATATATATATATATATATATATATATATATATATATATATATATATATATATATATATATATATATATATATATTAAACGCAGCCGACTTCGAACAGAGTTTATTGTAGACTGACAAACTATTATACAGATACATGGCTACAACTATGGTGAGAATACTGAAATATGGTGAGTTGGTTATATGAAGAATTGGTGGCTGCCAGAGTTACAAAATAAATGTGTTGTGTTGCTTTTACATTTCCAACACTCCTTCTCAATACGATACATTTTCAATTAACGTTTGATTACTATTTGGTCAACCCCAATTCTCTTACAAATTTTACATGTTTTATTTTCGGTAAATTTTTAGTTAGGATATCTGCTAATAAATCATTTGAAGCTATATAATTTAAACATATTTCATTTTTCTTGAAACAATCTCTCACATGATGGTACTTAATACTTATGTGTTTGCTACGTGAGTGGTAAACCGGGTTTTTTACCAACTGCTGCGCACTCAGATTGTCGCTGTTAATCTGTATGGGCTGCTGGTAAGTGAACCCTAACTCGTTCATAAGCTTCCTCAGGCTTCCTTTGCTGCGGATGAAAGCGCAACATATTCGGCCTCTGTACTGCTCAAGGCGACTATGTTTTGCTTTTTTGATTCCCATGTGAACACCGCGTTTGCCAGAATAAACGCATATCCAGTATACGACTTGCGATCCGTAGCATCTCCACCCCAGTCCGCATCTACGAATCCACGAATAGGCTGCCCCGTCTTGATATAGTGGAGTTTGTAATTAGACGTGTGACTCAGATATCGCAAAAGATGTTTTGCTGCTGCCATGTGTTCCACATGTGGATCTTTGTTGCACTGTGCTAGCTTTGACACAGAATGCATTATTTCTGGGCGCGTTAAAACCGCCAAGTGTGTCAACGCTCCAATCAGAGACTGATATTCCAGCTGATCAGTACGGGTACATTTCTCATTGTTGCATCTGATCTGCATCCCAGGTACCAATGGAGTTGACGTTGGTCGACAGGCTTTCATATTGTTTTGGCGCAGAATACCCTTCAGGTATTGCTGCTGGCATAACGTAATGGAACCAGTCTCCCCTTCTCTCTGGATTTCCAATCCCAGAAAATAGTGTAGTGGGCCACCATCTACTACGTCGAATTCAGACGCCAACCTTTGCTTGATGTCGATCAGATCGGCTTTATCGCTGCTACCTACAATCAGATCATCAACGTAAATGGTTAACACGTTAACATTACCTCCATTGTGCTTTATATAAATGCACGGTTCGCTTGGACAGGGCTTAAAACCAATTTGCTTCAGAATGGAATCGAGCTTCTCATTCCATTCACGCCCACTCTGCTTGAGTCCGTAGAGTGACTTCTTCAACTTGAGGACACGATCTGGAAATCGTTCGTCGGTGAAACCTTCAGGCTGCTTCATATATACCTCATCGTGAAGCTCACTGTTGAGGTATGCACTCGAGACGTCTAATTGGTGCAAATGTAGCTTATGTTCTACAGCTAGAGCTATGACCATTCGTATGGTGGCATACCGAACTACTGGTGCAAATGTTTCATTATAGTTGATGCCATACTGCTGACTGCAGCCTTTGTGCGACGAGTCGTGCCTTGAATTTTTTAATGTTGCCAGTCTCGTCCTTTTTCAAATTGAACACCCATTTGCAACCAACAGGCTTTTGTCCTTTAGGAAGTTCGCTTAATTCCCATGTATCATTTTCTAATAATGAAGAATACTCCTTCTCCATGCTCTCCCTCCAGTATTCAGCATTATTTCCAGATAAAGCTTCAGATACTGTTATTGGTATGGTTGCATCACGTTCATGTTGGACAGTATTGAGAACATTGTATTGTTTTTTTGGTCTACCTGGGCGACCAGTGCGTACAATTCTCGGTCTTCCAGGCTCAAATCTCATTTCCGGTGCAATCCCACTATTTTCGTCATTTTTGTTAGTTTCTGCTTCAATTATTGCATCAGTTGCTGGCAGGCAGACTTCCGCTTCGTCACTTGTGTTAGAATTCGCTGCTTCCTCTTCATAAGGCCAAACGAATTGGTCATTCAAGTTTTCTTGTGATTTTTGCCAGGCTTCATTTTCAAAAATCACGTCTCTGCTGATAACGACGATTCTCTTTTCCATGTCATACATACGATATGCTTTTGATACGTCAGAATATCCCAGCATTATCATCCTTTTGCCTCTTGGTGCAAACTTGGTTTTTGCTCTTTTATTCATGACGATTGCTGATGAACCAAATATTTGAAGATGTTTAACTGACGGAATTTTTCTATAAAAGACTTCATAAGGCGTTTTATTGTCTTTCAAAGCTTGAGTTAACACACGATTTCTCAAATATGCAGCTGTTGCTACAGCTTCAGCCCAAAATTCTTCTTTTGCTGATGAATTTATCATCATACTTCTTGCCATCTCAACAAGTGTCCTGTTTGCGCGTTCAGCAACTCCGTTTTGCTGCGGTGTATAAGGTGCAGATAACTGATGTCTTATGCCGCATTCTTGCAAAAAAATTTTGAATTCATTACAAGTATACTCACTGCCATTATCGCTTCTGAGTTGGCGAATTTTCTTTCCAGTTTGATTTTCGACCAGTTGTTTGAAAATCTTGAACTTTTGCAGTACTTCACTCTTACATTTCAAGAAGTAAACAGAAATGTATCTAGATGCGTCATCGATTAATGTTAAAAAATAACGAGCATCGCCTAATGACTTTACAGGCATCGGTCCACAAACATCACTATGTATTACTTCCAACACATTTCTTGCTCGACTTTCTGCTGCACTAGGGAATGGTTTTGTGCATATCTTGGCCTTGGCACACGCTTCACATGGTATTTTCATTTCACGCCAATTAATATTATTTTTGAGACCACTAACGCACTGTGTACTTGCCATTCTTTTCAGCGTGTCAAAATTAACATGGCCAAATTTTCTATGCCACACATTTGCTTGGTCATCCATTTTATTCACGTAGAAGCATTTATTCTTTTTGCATTCAACAACAAAAATGTCCTCTTGCAGCTTTGCATTCAGCAATGCATTGCCTTTTGCGTCTACTACCGCAGCTGAATTTTCATGAAATATCACCTTATAGCTGTGTTTAACCGCTTTGCCTACTGAAATAAAATTCATTTTCAAGCCAGGTGCGTACAACACGTCGTTGAGAGTAATCTCTTGCTCACAATTTAATTTAACTTTCCCTTTGCCTTGCGCTATAACATAGCTATCTCCAGCTAGAAATACTTTTTCGTTGCATTTTCTCATTTCAATAAATAAACTTGACTCGTGACAAAGGTGAGTTGAGGCTCCACTGTCTAAGACCCATTCACAATTATCAATTTTATCTGTCGCTGCTGAACTCAACACAGCAAATCCATGTTGATTGCCCCTATTTTGCGATTTCTTTTTTTCCTCGCATTCTGCGGCGAAATGTCCACGGCGACCACAGTTGTAGCATCTTCTGCCTTCTTTTGATGCTTTGTTATTGTGTGTGTTGTCGTGCACATTCTTTGTTTTGTTGCTCCCTCCATGACCGTTTGGCTGTTTCTTTTTGTATTTTGAATTCTTGGTGTCTATGTAGAATGCCTGCTCGCATGCTTCGCTGTTGCCATCTCTTTCTGCCTTTCTGTTGCCTTCTTCAAGCAGCTTAACTGTGAAATTGGCGAGGGACGGTAAATCGTCTCGGGCCTCCATAGCAACTACGAAATTATCGTATGAAGGTGGAAGACTGGCCAACAGCATGATAACTAACATCTCCTCTGGCACTTGAATGTCAACGGCCGACAAATTTTCCACAATTTCCGAAAACTGTCTAACATGCTCTTTCTCATTTCCTCCTTCTGGCAAAGTTAGGCGTACTAATTTTCTGAACAACGATACCTTCCTCCCAGGTTGGTTCGGCTGGTAAATGTTTCGAAGAGTTGTCCATGCTTCTGCAGATGTTTTGCAATTTTTTATATAATTAAGCTGACAAGACTTAACATTTAGCATCAAAGTAGCTAGTGCTTTTTCATCCTGCGTCACCCAATGCAGCGCATTTTCTTCGGGCTTTATATATTTGCCGCACACAATAGCCCAAAAATCTGCACATACTAAAGCGCTTTTCATCTGCACATGCCATGTGGCATAATTGCTCTCATTGAGCTTCTCAATTTGATAAGCTGCTACTGACATTGCGGCATTAATTTGCAATTACGCATTAGTACCTTGTTCCCGCACACAGCGTTACAAGGGGTATCACACGCACACAGCGTTTTAATCAGTAGCTCTAGCACACAGTGTTTTTAATTTAATTAAGTCCACTGTCCCGCACACCTGCGCTTCAACACTTCGCACTTAGGAAATTACGCGCGGCGTCAGAAAAAGAACTCAACAAACTTGTACTTGTGTCTGGGTGCCTGGGCCCATAACCTATTAAACGCAGCCGACTTCGAACAGAGTTTATTGTAGACTGACAAACTATTATACAGATACATGGCTACAACTATGGTGAGAATACTGAAATATGGTGAGTTGGTTATATGAAGAATTGGTGGCTGCCAGAGTTACAAAATAAATGTGTTGTGTTGCTTTTACATTTCCAACAATATATATATATATATATATATATATATATATATATATATATATATATATATATATATATATATATATATATATATATATATATATATATATATATATATATATATATATATATATATAGATATATATATATATATACAGATATATAGATAGATATATTTATATATATATATATATATATATATATATATATATATATATATATATATATATATATATATATATATATATATATATATATATATATATAATATAAATATATATATATATATATATATATATATATATATCTATATATATATATATATATATATATATATATATATATATATATATGTATATATATATACATATATATATATATATATATATATATATATATATATATATATATATATATATATATATATAAAGATATATATATATATATATATATATATACATATATGTATATATATATATATATATATATATATATATATATATATACATATATATATATATATATATATATATATATATATATATATATATATATATATATATATATATATATATATATATATATATGTATATATATATATATATATATATATATATATATAGATATCATCAAAATGATTAAGGGAGATTATCGCTGGAGTGGCCGATCCGATTGAGCGGAACCTTTCGGAGAACGTAGATGTATTTAGTAGGTAGGTCCACAATTTGCTGAAATTCAGATATCATAAACTTTTTGGCGGTGGCGAGCTTTTTAGTGAATTTTTAGGTACTCCTTTATTTCCAAGCAGCAAGAATTTTTGTTCAGAAATAGTATTGGAAATGAAAAC
This sequence comes from Nemotelus pantherinus, assembly GCA_963978885.1. NCBI lineage: Eukaryota > Metazoa > Arthropoda > Insecta > Diptera > Stratiomyidae > Nemotelus > Nemotelus pantherinus. Next base: position 157,938,227 of record OZ022264.1, on the reverse strand, counting down.
TTATTATGTTTAAAGCTTGCTTGTGATAAACAATTAGAAATTTTGAGCCGTGTGTGGGTGCAGCGTGCCTAAAAGTAGGCAAGGATTTTTTTCAAATATTGATTTGTCATTACTTCTGACAAAAACATTGGATCATCATGGAATTTGTAGAGCGTATTGATGTTGACTAAAGTTTAATACACATGGATTTCCAAGGCTGTGCGGGTAACCCTGTAGCTGCGGCAGGCTTTTGAAAAAAAATCCTTCAAACCATTGAACCTCCCGAAAAATTTTTGATTTTTGACAAAAAATTCAAATCATTGATAAATTTAAACGTTTGTGCATCATGTTTATTTGAAATTATCAAAATTCCGATTTGTACAAGAACGGCAACCCATCACTCAATTACCTCTATTTTCAGCACTCGAAAGTTCTGTTCACGAGAACTGACGACCGGATTATCCGATCATAATGAAATTCATAGGACATGTTGATATCATTTAGGACCAGGTCTGATTGAAGTGATTTTGAAATGCGGGTAACTCTGTGGCAGTGGTGCCATCTTCAAAAATCACTGAGAAAAAAAACACCTTTTTGGCCTATAACTTCCCATTCAGCCATCAGATTTTGACAAGATTCACACAATATTTGAACCTTACTTGAGGTAACATTTGGTGAAAATTTGGCTGAAAAATTAGAATAGAGTTGCCAGCTATGGTGATTTTAGTCTCTTAAATCTTGCAAATTTGCTCAGCAAAATAAAGCTTTTTTCCCTATAACTTCCGGTGCAGTCATGATATCAAAATGAAATTTATGCAGAACATAGATTTTGACTTGAACCAAATGTCATAAGAAGTTCGTACAAAAATCATGAAAGGGCTGCCAGCTATGACCATTTTTGAAATTTTAGTATGGAACATACTTTAACGGGAGCCTATTGGAAAAAAACGACATAAAAAAGCGTTATCAGAAAGCGTTCCACGAACATTGGCTGTGTTGGTGTGTGCTTGGTTGCTATAAATAGCGTGTTCTGGAAATGAAAAGGTTTGTCGTGTTTTGTTGCTTGTAGTATAATTAACTTAATACGTTGTGTATACATATTTACATATATTGTATATATATGTATATGTGTATGTATGTATGTATGTGTAGATATATATATGTATGCTTATTTTATGTATGTATGTATATGTATGTATGTCTGTGTGTACATACATGTATATATGCATGTATATATATGTACGTATATATATGTGTATATATATATGTATGTGTATATGTGTGTATATAGAATTGTATACGTATATATATGTATATGCACACATGTGTATATATGTGTGTATAAGTATATATATGTGTGTATGTATGTGTGTATATATATACATTGTATATACTTTGATTACATATACACTAATTCCGGCAGTCCGGTCAAGCAAACACCCGATGGTGCAAAAACGCTTATCCTGATATCGCGTTTGTATTGTTGTTAAGCTCGTAAAAGTATGTTCCATATTTTTCATGTTTTAGCCTGGTAAAAATGCGAATCGCGAAGCGATTCGAACATCCCGAGTGAGCGCGAAGCGCGAGTGGGGGAGGGTGGTCCAGGGGGGCGAAGCCCTCCGGCGAGGCGCGTAGCGCCAAGTTTTTTTGGAATTTCTTTACTGCGCGATTATGTCATTAGATTTGCAAATGAGAACGATCCTGCAATGAAAATAACAACAAATATTAACGCTTTAAAAATTTTGAAAGTTTAGAGGGTGGTAACCCTACAATATTTTTCACCCGTATAACTTCTAGCGCAGTGATTCAATCGAAACGAAATTTATTGGTTGGGTTTAGCTTAACGTGAAGCAGATTTGGTATATATTTTGCTTTGCTGCTGACACAGGGTAACCAACCTTAACCATTTTGGTAACTATTGCATCAACAGATGCTTCAAATTACAAACTCATATGCAAAACATTTGCAATAAAACTAAGAAATCAATTTTTGAATTTTCCGAGTTTTGAACATGTTTTGGATGGCAGCTACAAACAACGTTAACCGCTAAAGCTTTCGACGAAATCCTCCGATAAGAACGAAATTCAAAAGATAAGTTGATTTAAGTATGAGCTTGTGAAGGTAAACTTATTGCTGCTTCGTTCGGAAAGTGTTGCCAGCACTGAACATTTTCATCATTTGTGTTATAGCTGACTTTTGTTGCTTTGGATAAGGAATGGTTGATATGATTCTAGAAAACAGTGTATTACGTCTTTCCACATTTTTTGTCACTCAAAGACAATTTCTTCGAAAATCAGTTTTCTAGCGGTTCAGGTGCACTAGAGTTTTTTAGTATCTATAAACGCTAACATTAAAATATGATCAGATTTTACAGGAAGGTACATAAGTTTCAATTCCTTGTATAAAACTTAAATGAAAATTTTGTGGTTTAATATATTAATTCTATTATTGTCGTGTATATGCATACTGTGTCTAGAATATAGGTATTGAAAAATTTTAATAGTTATTCGTATAATGAGTTTTTGATGGTAGTTAAATAAATATAGTTAAGCATTGAACTTGAGGGCGTACGTCGCATTTCAGTTTTCTGATACACAAAGTAAATTGGCGACGAATTAAAAGTTCTTCATGTAAATATTTGAATTTGCAGGACATGTTTGTATTGGCTAGGATCAGGTCCGATAGAAATAGGCTAGGATCAGGTCTGAAATGCGGGCAACCCTGTGGCAGTGGTACCATCTTGAAAAATTGCTGAGAAAAAACAGCTTTTTGGCCTATAACTTCCGATTCAGCCATCACATTTAAACAACATACACACAATATTTTCTTTTCATTTTACTAAACTAGTATTCTAAATAGGTCGACGTTTTCAAGACCAAAACTCTTACGTCAAACTTTGTCCAATCGAAGCTTCGAGAAATATTTTGTCGATTTGGCATTGTGAATACAATTATAAGCGATAATGGCAGACAATGTACATCTGATGAATTTAATACTTTCATTCGTATGAATAAAATCAAACATATTTAAACCGCACCAGGTCATCCAACAACCAACGCGGAAGTTAAAAATTTGTATGTAACAAGCAAAATTAACCTGGTCCATATTATTCAAAAAACGAGTTGTAATTGTTACATCCAATTTCACACAAATTTTTACTTCCGGTTTTCAAATCTAATTTCAAAATTAAAAAGAACAGCTAATTTTCTACACCAATCAGTATTTTTGGGTTTTTCAGATTATTTTTTGAATCCTAGAATCCGCTTCCAAAAAAACCTCTCTTCAATTTCATCCATTTTTCAGAAGCCCACAACTCAGCAACTGAACCTCATAGAAACCAAAAATTATGCATCCAATTTGTAAATTTTCAAGATGGCACCACTGGAGCAGAGTTGCCTACATTTCAAAATCGCTTCTATCAGACCTGGCCCTACTTAAGTCCAATGCATTCTGTAAATTTCAATTGTATCTGATTATTGATTCGTGAGTTCCCGTGAACAGAAGTTTTTGAAGCTAAAAATATAGGTTAACTGAGAAAGGGTTACCGTTCTTGTCCGACATGAAATTTCCAAAGTTTTACTTTGACTGTGTAGATTAAGCATAAGATTTGTATACAGATTGGTTTTATTGTAGAAACGGACATTTTTCAGGATATTCGAAGGTTTGAATGTTTTCACTTCCAAATTTTTATTTTTTCAAATTTAAGACACCAAATTTATCATAGCTGGCAGCTCCAACCTACCAAACGTGGTGTGAAGTAAGGTGCAGCTACGGTGTCAATTTCGTCAAAATCGAACGATTGAATCAGAATTTATAGGGCTAAAAGCAGTTATCTTTTTAATGATTTTTCAAGATGGCACCACTGACACACAATGACCCGCATTTCAAAATCACTTCTATCAGACCTGGTCCTATATAAGACCAATACATTCTGCAAATTTCAATTAATTCTGTTCATAGGATCGTGAGTTTCCTTGAACAGAAGTTTTTGATGCTAAAAATATAGGTAACTTGGGCAAGGGTTACCAGGCGTGCCCGTTATACCATATCCAATTTTTTTTTTGTTTATGTAAACAAAGCACAAAATTTACATATGAGTGGCTTTTTTTTAAGAAACGACATTTTTTCAAGAGAGACGATGATTTGGAGGTTTTCACTTTCAGTGCCTGCCCTAGCTACAGAGTTGCCAACACGCTCGTTATTTTACACTTATCTACATCTAAATAAAACAAACATGTCCTGAAAATTTCGTAATCATGGAATAGCTCTGTCAAAAGTTATCGCAATTTAAAAATTTTCAAATTTTCCCGTTCTCTTTTTAGGCACCCAGCGCACACATGGGGTTAAAAAAATCCAAAACATTATCCGATTCACATGTAAAACTTCTTCAAAATTTAGGTCGTCAACTTAATTTTTGCAAAAATTATTTGTGTACGGAATAAAAGGTATATTAAAAAATCACTAAAATGGCCGCCGGCGCCAAAGGGTTAAAGATTATTATTTTTTTGTTAGACCTTGCACTATTCTGCATATACACCAATGTGTCCTGAAAATTTCAGCTCAATCGGATGGCGCGTTCCTGAGATTTTTTCACTGAAAGTTTTTGATGATATATATATATATATATATATATATATATATATATATATATATATATATATATATATATATATATATATATATATATATATACATATTTAGATATATATATATATATATATATATATATATATATATATATATATATATATATATATATATATATATATATATATATATAGATTTTAATACTAATGTTCTTCTTCGAACATTAGTAAAAACTGCTTTTTGCTCTATGAATTCTGATTCAGTTACCAAATTTTCATGAAATTGACAAAGTAACTGAACCAAAATCTAAACCGTGTTTGGTAGAAATTTGATTGAAAAATTCGATTGGTGCTGCCAGCTGTGGTAAATTTTATGTCTTTGGTTTTGAAAATTCGCTCAGGAAAATAAAGCTTTTTGCCCTATAATTTCCAATGCAGTCATGAAATCAATAAAAATTTCATTCAATTGATGGAACCTATTATATGCAATATTTGGGCCGAACCTGGTTCAAAAGATATGATAGGGTTGCCAGCTATTGTTGGTTTTGTGTTTATTTGCAATATCTTTATTAAGCGATTTTATCGTAAAATTTTCAAATGGTAATGATATTGTAGTGACAATAAACAGCAAATATCAAGTTTTCGATTATTTGAAAAATGTCGCGGCTGGTAACCCTTAATTTCTTCATATTCCTATAACGTCGAATGCAGTCATCGGATCGAGATGAAATTTGCAGGTTGGGTTAATTTCAACGTGAAGCAGTTGTGATATATTTTTGGCTTCGATACTGGCAAAACGATGCCAGCACGAGTCGGTAGTGCTATTTTTGTATCAATAAATGCTTACAGTTAGTATTCATACCGGAACATTTGCAATGAAAATAAATAACCAATGTTTCATTTCCAAAGTTCTGCAAATTTTTCGGATCGCAGCCCCAAACACCGCCTTCAGTTACACTGCTGCAGGCTCTAAGCATTTTCTTCATTGATGTTATATGAGATGCTGCTTTCAAAATTTTATGCCAGTGGTAATGTCTGAAACCTTTCCACCATATGAGTTATAATGCATTCTTGAAACCAAAGTAAAACGTGGCGTTTGAAACAGTTTGGCTGTAATAAGCAGCTCGTGTGGTAGAATATGCACTTGAAATCAGCACGGTTCTTCTACTGTTCTTCGAACATTAGTGTTTCTAGTGGTTCAGGTGCTCTAGAGTTTTTTTTTCTTTGACAAGCGCTGACGACTTTTTGCACGTTGAAAGTTCATCTTCAGCCAACTTGCACTGCTGATTGCGTTCACAAACACCACTTGGATATTGGTTTTCAAAGGTTGTGTTTTGCAATATATGGTTATGAAAGCAAATCAAATCGAATCAAATCAAATCCTGTATTCGAACGCCTGTTCTCACTAGCGGCTACAATTCCTACAGTTTTACTTTACTTTACTTTCGATTTCACATATGTGAACTCGAAATTTTTCAAGGTACAAACGATATGTCAAACACTTCTGAGCCAAAGCTACACTGTCACTCCAAAAACACTCGATTTTCCCTTTTAATTAAATTAAAGCAAAGCATTGCTATTTGCATAGTACAATGGCCGATTGCTATCAGCTCGCATGCAGCAGCTGACCGGTGGCCATCACTGAGCAACAGCTTTCTCGCTTTTGATTTAGTCATTATTCACAAAGTCAGCTCTGACTACTGTATGCCGCACCAAAACAAATGCCATGCATCTGATGTATGTGCAATAGTCTTGGAAACAACCCTGTCCTGAGAAGAGTCTGAAAGAAATCTGCGCAACAATAGGGTCTAAAGAAATTAACACCAAAACTATCAGGAGCGAAGGTCTTTACCATGATTAACTCCTAGAATTTTCCCCTTTTTCATCAGTTAGTTCATAAGTCACGTGATTTAACTTACGTTCCACAAAAGCACGGATAAATTTCAGAGCAGCTCCTTACAAAAACCACTTTTAGGATTTCAATTAAGGCAAAGCATTGCTGTTTGCAGGGTACAATGGCCGATTGCTATCAGCTTGCATGCAGCAGCTGGCCGGTGGCCATCATTGCCTTACAGCATTCTCGCTTTTGATTTAGTCATACAACGATCAAGAGATGCGCATTAACGGCGCATGTAAATGTTCAGCTCTGACCACTATAAGGCGCACCAAAACAAATGCCCTGCATCTGATGGAAGTGCAGCAGTCTAGGAGATTGTCAAAACACTGCATTGCTTTCAATGTGCTTTGCAATGCGTGCTCTGCTTCGGCACTGCACTGCATCGCAATGTTTTTTTTGCTTAAGTAATATGTAGTTGAATACAAAAAACATCCACTAAAAATAAATAAGGAACAACATTAATTAGAAACAAATATTCACAAAAATTCATATTTCTATATATATATATATATATATATATAATATATATATATATATATATATATATATATATATATATATATATATATATATATATATATATATATATATATATATATATATATATATATATATATATAGATATATAGATATATATATATATATATATATATATATATAAATATATATATATATATATATATATATATATATCATCAAAAAATTTCAGTGAAAAAATCTCAGGAACGCGCCATCCGATTGAACTGAAATTTTTAAGACACATTGGTGTGTATGCAGAATAGTACCAGGTCTCAGAAAAAGTTACAAATCTTTAACCCTTTGGCGCCGGCGGCCATTTTAGTGATATTTTTAATATACCTATTATTCCGTACACAAATAAGTTTTGGAAAAATAAAGTTAACAAAATAAATTTCAAACGTGTTTTACATGTGAATCGGATAATGTTTTGGAATTTTTTAACCCCATGTGTGCGCTGGGTGCCTAAAACCAGAACGGGAAAAATTGAAAATTTTTAAATTGCGATAACTTTTGACAGAGCTATTCAATCATTACCAAATTTTCAGAACATATTGGTATTATTTAGTTGTAAATTTGTGTAGCTTTTGATGAGCGTGCTGGCAACTCTGAAGCTAGGGCAGGTACTGAAAGTGAAAACCTCCAAATTATCGTCTCTCTTGAAAAAATGCCGCTTCTTCAAAAAAAAGCCACTCATATGTAAATTTCGTGCTTATTTTACATAGACCAAAAAAAAAATTTGATATGGTATAACGGGCACGCCTGGTAACCCTTGCCCAATTTACCTATATTTTTAGCATCAAAAACTTCTGTTCACGGTTTTATCCAAACGGTCCAAGAGGAAATGTTATCTTTGACTTGTTTGCTTAACTGCGGTCAATAATAGTACCTTGGCAGCAGTTCCAAAGTCTTCCGAATCCCACAATGAGACCCGCTAGGGTCATCATGTGCCTGCATTAATAGCTGTTTTTGTTCATTAACTTTGTTTGAGGTATATCCGTGTACAAATTATTGTGTGTTCCGGTGGTAATGAGCATACGACCCTCCGTACCGTGCACATTCTTGATATCATCAGGGCTCTATTCAATCTGGGCTATGAGATACAAATACTCAAGAGCTCAAAATGCTCTAGCAGCTTTTACCTCAGCAAGCCTGCAGTGCTGAGGTAAGCAACCTTTTGTGGATTTGGTTGCCTCGCTCGACCCACAAACTCTCGATAACGCATCTGGGACGAAGTTTTGAGTTCCCTTTCGACACTCGATGTTGAAATCGAAAGACTGCGATTTCAAACTTCACCAAGCCAATCTACATGTTGAGTCCGGTTTTCCCTTGAGCCATTTTAGCCTAGCATGGTCGATAATGATAATGAAATGGAACCCGTCAAAGTTTGCTCTAAATCTCTTAACACTCTGCACCGCAGCCAAGCATTCCAATTCATTAACACTGTAGTTGAGTAGTGCAGCGTTAAGCTTCTCAGACATAAAAGCGACCGCGTGTTCCTCTCCATTATCATCCTTTTGGAACAGAACACTCCCAATTCCAGTGGCAGTAACACCATACTGGATGAAAAATCTTCGAGAGAAATCGGGAATGGCGAGCACTGGAGCAGAAATTAGCAGTCTCTTAACCTTTTAAGAGGCGTTATTAGCGGTGTCTGTCCACTGAAACGAGTGTTTACCTTTTAACAGATCCGTCAGGGCTTATGACACTGCCATGAAGTTAAGGATAAACTGCCAATACCATCCAGCCATTCCCATGAAACGCCAGACTTCCTTCGCAGTTTTTGCTGTTGGGTAGCCTACGATGTCAGAGACCTCCTTCAGAGAGGGATGCAACCGTCAGCTGTTGAGCTGGTGAAATTTTAAATGCGCCCCAGAAATCCATTCTTAGATAAACTGGGCTGGTCAATGTTGAAACGGCCAAAAGTTTTATCATACGTGATTGATTGCTAAATTTCACCTAGGCCTCAACATATCCGAGAACAGAAGCCCTATGACCTGATGCTGTCCAAACGTCTGTCTGAAGTGTATGGAGATACAGATTCAGTTCTGCAATCAAGTCCAAGGCTCCTGCTCCTAGGACACTGACGTTTGCACCACTAACCAACAGTCCTTGCAGCTCACGTCCTTTAATGAAGATGATAGCGAAAGAACGGTTCTCCCCAGGGGTGTCAAGATGGTGACGACGCATGCTTTACGAATTAAAACTCAATACCAAGCGCTTGCGCATCAATTGACGATACTCAAATCCGTGGCTGATGGTATTGAAACTGTCTGATGAAGGGTTTCCAGAGCTTAATGTTTCCGACGGAATTCTGGATCGATATTGGTCGCGGTGGCCACGGTCGTGAGCTTGTGTGGTGGACGAGAGATGGAAGTACGTCGCGCTCTCATATTCGGCGTACTCCACCTGCCGTTTTCTGACCTGCAATGGGTTTGAGAACACCTTCAGTTCAACATTCGCAACAAAATATGCGCTGGTTAGGAGCCGAACAATCCATAAATGTGTGGCCCCAATCTCCACAATTCCAGCATATCCCGTACTGTTTTTATGGAGCTTGCTGATGTTTATTTATTTATTTATTTTTGTGTTCATCACAACAGAATACAAATTCTTATTATGGCAATGAAATAAGAAAAAGAAAAAAATCAAGATTAATGTTTACAAAAAGAAAAATATAAAAAATATAATTCAATTATCTAATGACCCAAGGTTCAGGTCTAGAACACTTACTTTTAAATATCTTTCAAAGGTAAAGAACGATTGTGGCAGAGTTCCAAGCCCCAATTCATTATAAACTT
>OZ022264.1:157875948-157923448 GCA_963978885.1 Nemotelus pantherinus | reverse complement strand
ATATATTTATATATATCATCAAAAAATTTCAGTGAGATAATCTCGGGAACGCGCCATCCGATTGAGCTAAAACTTTCAGGATACATTGGTGTATATGCAGAATAGGTCCAGGTCTCTTTAAATGTCAGTTATTGTTAACATTTTGGCGCCGGTGGCCATTTAAGTGATATTTTTAATATACCTATTATTTCGTGCACAAATAATTTTCGCAAAAATAAAGTTAACAAAATAAATTTCTGACGTGTTTTACATATGAATCGGATAATGTTTTGGAATTTTTTAACCCTATGTGTGCGCTGGGTGCCTAAAAAGAGAACGGGAAAATTTGAAAATTTTTAAATTGCGATAACTTTTGACAAGGCTATTCAATCATTACGAAATTTTCAGGACATATTGATATTATTTAGTTGCAGATTTGTGAAGCTTTTATTGAGTGTGCTAGCAACCATGTAGCTAGGGCAGGCACTGAAAGTGAAAACCTCCAAATCATCGTCTTTCTTGAAAAATTGCCGTTTCTTCAAAAAAAAGCCACTCATATGTAAATCTTGTGCTTTGTTTACATAATCAAAAAAAAAAAAGATATGGTATAACGGGCACGCCTGGTAACCCTTGCCTAATTTACCTATATTTTTAGCATCAAAAACTTCTGTTCACGGAAACTCACAATCCAATGAGCAGAATTAATTGAAATTTGCAGAATGGATTGGTCTTAAATAGGACCAGGTCTGATAGAAGTGATTTTGAAATGCAGGCAATTCTGTGCCAGTGGTGCCATCTTGAAAAACCACTAAAAAAGATAACTGTTTTTAGCCCTATAAATTCTGATTGAATCGTTCGATTTTGACGAAACTCACACAACTGCTGGACCTTACCTTAAACCACGTTTGGTAGAATTTTGGTATAAAAATTCGGTTGGAGTTACCAGCTATGATAATTTTGGTGTCTTCATTTTGAAAAAAAAAATTTGGAAGTGAAAAAAAACATTCAAACCATCGAATATTCAAAAAAATGTCCGTTTCTTACAATAAAACCAATCTGTATATAAATCTTATGTTTTATCTACACGTTCAAAATAAAACTTTGGAAATTTCATGTCGGACAAGAACGGTAACCCTCTCCCAGTTAACCTATATATTTAGCATCAAAAACTTCTGTTCACGGAAACTCACGAACCAATAATCAGATACAGCTAAAATTTACAGAATGCATTGGACTTAAGTAAGACCAGATTTGATAGAAGCGATTTTGAATTGTGGGCAAGTCTGTGCCAGTGGTGCCATCTTGAAAAATTACAAAGAAAAAAAACTGCTTTTTGCCCTATGAAATGTGAATAAATTACCAGATTTTCATGAAATTGGCATAGTAGCTAAACCTAACTTTAATCTCTGCTTGGTGGAAATTTGGTTGAAAAATTTGATTGGTGCTACCAGCTATGGTAATTTTTGTGTCTTTGGTTTTGAAAATACGCTCAGGAAAATAAAACTTTTTGCACTATAACTTCCAGTGCAGTCATGAAATCAATACGAATTTCATACAATTAATGAAACCTGTCATAAACATTATTCAGGCCAAATTTGGTTGAAATGTCACGAAAGGGTTGCCAGCTATTGTTGGTTTTATGTTTGATTGCAATATCTTTATTAAGCGGTTTTATCGTAGAATTTTCAAATGGTAATGATATTGTAGTGACAATAAACAGCAAATATTAAGCTTTCGATTATTAGAAAAAACTCGCTGCAGGTAACTCTAAATTTCTTTATACTCCTTTAACTTCGAATGTTATATAACAACGTGAAGCAGATGTGATATATTCTTGGCTTTGATGCTGGCAGAAGGTTGCCAGCACGAGTCGGTTGTGCTACTTTTGTATCAATAAACGCTTACAGTTAGTATTCATACCGGAAACATTTACAATTAAAATAAATAATCAATGTTGCAATTCGCAAAGTTCTGCAAATTTTTCAGATCGCAGCCCCAAACACCAACTTCAGTTACAGTGCTGCAGGCACTGAGCATTTTCTTCATTGATGTTATATGAGATGCTGCTTTCAAAATTATGTGAAATAAGCAACTGATAACGAATATAATTAACCCGTGTTTTGCTCTCATAAACGTTGAAATTCATGCCAGTGGTAATATCTGAAACCTTCCACCATATGAGTTATAATGCATTCTTGAGACCAAAGTAAAACGTGGCATTTGAAACAGTTTGGTCGTAATAAGCAGCACATGTGGTGGAATATGCACTCAAAACCTGCACGATTCTTCTACAGTTCGTCGAACATTAGTGTTTCTAGCGGTTCAGGTGCGCTAGAGTTTTTTTTTTTTACCTCCTTCCTTCCACTCTCTCCATCACTCAATCAAAATGCACGGTCTGTGTGCATCAATTCTCCTCAATATAATATATGTTAATTTCGTACTTCCCAGACAATAAAATATTGGTATAAGGGAAAGCACTTCATTCTAAAATATCGTCTACAGATGATATCGCCTATTTCTTGTCGTTAAGACTTATGCCCAGAGAAAAGTTTAGAAAAAACTCTGGTTGGCGTCTTCATTATCTTTGGAAAAGGAATGATCGTAGATTTTCCTTAAATTTAACCAAATTCGCTGATTTTCTTATATCTTTAGGTAAGGTATTGTAATAAGCCAAAGACTGTTGCACTGGATCCATTTTCAAACGATCTGTCCTAGCTTTTTTAATCGCAAGGCTATTCGCCGATCATGTGGCTATCTGAGTTATTTCTCCAACATTTCTTATAACATATGGCCATTTGAGTTTTTTGTTCAGTATCTTAAATATTAGCTTCCCTTATTCAAGACACATTATTTGTTGTATGCTAAGTAGTCCTGTTTCACGATACACATGTGAACTTGGAGTCAGAGTTGGCATTTTGAATATAGTCTTGATAGCCTTAGTGATTAGTCTTCTAATCAAATCAATGTTTCGTTTCGATGTTTGCTTCCACAAAACTGCTCCATAAGAGATGATCGACAAAATAAAAGCATTGAATATGTCAAGTTTGATGTTGTGAGATAAAAAATCATATTTTTTTAGGATTCCTATCATAGGCGCTACTTTAAGTCTGATGTTATTTATATGTTGTAGCCAAGACATTTTCTCATCTAAAGTTAGTAATAAGTATCTAATTGACTTGACCTTTTCCAATTGCATTCCATTGATTTGTATTGATGGATTAATTTGCTGCTTGTTTTTTTGCTGCTTGTTGATCCTTGAGGAACACCGATGTTAATAGTGCATTCCTGACTTTTATGCATATTGTTAGCTGTAATAATACGCCTGTTTAAGAGATAATTCTTTATCAACAGCTTGAAGTTGTGATGGATTCCGTATATTTCGAGCCTCTGAAGCAGGATGTCGTGGTTAATGGTGTCAAAGGCCTTTTTCAGATCCACGAAGATTGCCGCTACATAGTCGCCCTTATCCAATCTACTGTTGATGAAATGAACTGCATCTAATGTTGCTGCTAGTGTACTACTGTTTTCTTGAAAGCCATATTGAACTGGCGTCAAAATGGAGTTAGTCTTAATAAATTGAAGCAATTGTTTTTGAATGGCTCTTTCAAATATTTTACTTAGGACACTTGTAACAGCTATTGGGCGATAATTTGATGGATCTGCTGGATCAACACCTTTGAAGATTGGAGTGATTTTTGCTAGTTTAAGGCAATCGGGGAATGTGCCAGCTGCTAGGTGTTTATTTATTATTGTAGTTAGAAGCTCCAAAATATGGTTTTTCAGCAATTTAATATCCTCTGATGTTATACTATCCAGACCAGGAGAAAACTTTGATTTAAGGTTGTCAATTATTTCAGATTTTTCAACAGGATCAGTGGGACGTAAGTGAATCGAAGTGAACATATTAGGCTCAATATGAAAACTCGAGCGTGATAAAAGTTGCAGTTGTTTGGTGACTAGTGTTCCAATGGTAGCGAAGAAGTTGTTTAAATGCTGTGCTACTTCTTCGGGGTCTGTAATGGATTTATCCATTTATTTATCAACAGTTCTTCAATGTCCATTTATAAACAGTTCTTCAATGTCCGTTGATGATTTGTTTTTTTGTTTAGACAAGAGCTCATTTACTAGTTGCCAATATCTGGAGGTATTTCCGGCTGAAGCTTCAAACTTATTTCTATATAAACGTTTTTTGGCCTCCATGATAGCTCAATTTGATTCCTTCTTCATAGAGAAATAGATCTGCTTCTTGGACGTGGAGTTTGGATCTGCTTTGTATTTTTTGTAAGCAGTTCGTTTTCGATTTGCAGCATCAATTACATTCCTATTGATCCACTAGTAAATTTTTTTTTGGTATATTTGCGGAAATATAGCTTCTTGAAGTTTTTGAGAAACTTCGGTTCGTATTGCATTCAAAAAATTGTATAAAATGTTCTACTTTACGTTGAGCCTTCAACAATAGCTTGTTGGAAAGGAGAAAATGTAGATATTCTAGCAAAAATAGTGCAAGAAACATCCTGGCCAAAAAGGATAAAAAGGATCATTACAGTGTCCTTTATCCTTGAATATTTCAAAATACGCACTTTCGATTTTCTTCATTTTTTATATTTTTTATATTAAAAACATTTATATAAACTACAAGTGTGCGAAATTTCAAAGTGGAGCTCGTAAAAGTACAGTCGTGAGAAATTTTTAAAGGTGTGGAATACTGTAACCACTGAAGAAAATTTATAGAAAATGGTACCGAAACAAGGTAAAACTTACAAAATATGGTACGAAGCAATCTTATGTTTTCAAAATAGATTCAAAAACTGTTTTGCAATGCTGTTTTAAGCCCGCAGAAGATTCTAATCCAGTTTCTAACGTAGAAGGATCTGTATAATTCCATTGCTTATGACTAATACCACTGACGCAATTTTCATCAATTTTTTTTTATATGTACTTAGAACACCGGCTGATCCAGGACAATCCTGGCAGCTACCAAAATACCAATCTGTTTGTGGCGGAGAGCATATCATCAGATATAAAAAGTTTTTATGGTTAGCCAAGCTTATATCGGAACCCTTTGTTAGAAAATTTATTTTTGACCCTTTAATCACTAATTTATATTCAAGGCAATTTTCCACCTCCCCCACTAATATCAGGTTGCCATCTTCCATTGAACTTGCAAAAACGACCAGTCGTTCGGCTTGAGCTCTACAATGCATAACACTCAAAACGCACTCAAAACACAACGACTACGCTTCTCACTCTTAACGATTGGCAGACGCTCCATTAGCGGCCTCCATTGATTTACCTAGGTTGAGACGACCAAGCGTAGAAATATCACATAGATGACGATAGCTCAACGGCCCATGTGCGGATTGCCTTAGCAGGCCGATCAATCCACCACACATTCGAAAAATGCACGTAAATTGCCTCATAAGTTTTCAAAGCTGCATGAGCTTGGCTCCATCTTGCACCTTTAACTCTTGTCTTTCTTACGGTGCGGACGTGTTTTCGCGTGTCACAGTTCCATAATATTTATCCATACAGTGTAGAATTGTGTCATATAAACAATATATTACGTTTACTGATTAAGTGCACCGTGTGCAATATTTGCTCGAGATCCGTTTAATTTTATTTGTCATTTTCACCATTTCCTACGACTTTGACTATCTAAACTTTAAACTTTCATGCAGTGAAAAAAATTGCGACTTAAACAGTTTATGAATTTTATTGTCGAGCTATATTGTCCAAGCGAAAGCATTTGCATATAACCCAATGACCTACTTATGCATAGCGTTTTAATTATACAATTTAAAAATATTTGCTAAGTCACATATATATGTATATATGTGACCATCCATAAGATGAGGGACCTGATCTTGCCACTGGTCAAAATTGAGTTAGTTGCATTTTCCAGCACTGGATAAAATTCTATAAAAAAAGAATTTTGTTTTGATTAAAAAATTGCAAAAATTGCCTGAGATGTGGAATTTTAAAACTCTATTATTAGAAAACCTGGGGCCCTACTCTGTAATGCGATTCGTATTTGAAACGATTTGCAATCGAACATTTGGCACTCCAGATTTCGATTTTCGCATTTTTAAAATTCCATAAATATTTTAAATAATAATAATGAATATTTAAATAATATTTCAAAATATTATTTCAATCGTTTCGAACACGATGTGTCTAGGACATAGCACTTTCTCAATGGCCAAGCAAACTTCGGAAAAACAGCTTGAAAATGCTTGTTGTGCAAGTCTAACATGTTTTCGAATCGCATTGCTTTTCGAATCGCATTACAGAGTAAGGCCCCTGGTTTAGAGATATTTGAGTTTAAAATTTGGTAATTTTTAAGAACGATATGGTAATTTTTGGCAGCTAAAACTCCTGCGGTTTTTAAGCTTTCAAGCTAAAACTTCGTGGGTATTTCAAAAATAAGGGGCCCTACTCTGTAATGCGATTCGTATTTGAAACGATTCGCAATTGAACATTTGGCACTCCAGATTTCGATTTTCGCATATTATGTTTCGCACTGTTCGAATTTCGCATTTTTTGCACTTGGCAATGCAAATGCGAATATCAAAATGGTTCGATTAGTACAAATTTCATTCGACAGCATATTTGCGTTCACACAGAAAGGTGAAGGTGAAGAACCAATCAACAAACAGGCAATTTAAAATAATTGTAGAATTTACAAAGAAACACCCGGTCTTGGCAAAGGGAGCATTAAAAACATCCAATGCCAAGACAACTGCTGCAAATTTGCGGTCCAGGCTCACGGTAGAATTAAATGCAGCAGGAACTTTTTCCCGTGATGTGAATGGATGAAAAAAGTAAGTCGTACATCACGTTAGCTGTGCATTACGTTTAACGAATATTTTGAAATACTAGCTTTGGACAAATTTCAAGTTCCACACTAAAGCCAAATTGAGGAAAAATGTAATGAATTATCTTCTGAAAGCATTCCACCAAGTTTATCTGTCCCAAGGAACACTCCAAGAAGACTTCATCGAAAAGGAAGAGACGATCTTCTGGATAAATAAGTGGAGAGTCAGATTAAATACCAAGAAAATTCCATAAATATTTTAAACAATATTAATGTATATTTAAATAATATTTCAAAATATTATTTCAATCATTTCGAACACGATGTGTCTAGGACATAGCACTTTCTCAATGGCCAAGCAAAACAACTTGAAAATGTTTGCATTGCAAGTCCAACATGACAATCATGTCCAATTTGGTGCTGGTAGCCACCTTGGGCCAGGAATTTCAAAGCTGCAGATAGTCTGACTATTGCAGGAATAGCAGAAGATCTTTCCTGCACTTTTAATTCGCGCTCAATAAAACTGAGCACGCACATAAACGCGTCCATATTTAATCGAAAAATTTTAATCAAGCTGGAAGAACAAAAATCGTTTAGCGCGTACATTACCTTCCTTTCACATACTATAACTTTTGTTACAGAGACTCAATATATTTGAATGGTCTCTAAGGATTTCCCGCTGAATCTTCTCTTTGTTATAACTTCCTTTATGAAACCACAATGCAACCGAATTCATTCTTTTAATGTAGTTGTTTCACTTTTTTGACGTATACATGAAAGTGTTGCATATATTTTACAAAACTGATAGTATGCAACGCCACCACAGATGCGAACGAATTACAGAGTGACAATTTGCTATCGATTCGCATTTTGCTTTTGAATCGCATTGCCTTTCGAATCGCATAACAGAGTATGGCCCCAGGTTTTCTTATGACACGCAGAAGTAAGATTAGAACAGTCAATTTTATGCCCGCGATTTTGGCCATTTTTCGATATGTATGTATTGACACGTAATTTTGGCCCAAAATGCGAATGAGGCTGGTCCGAACTTGATATCTTAAGTACTTTTTGAGATATCGCTAAAAACACAAAATGGTGACCAAAAAATCGTCTATAAATATAATATATATATATATATATATATATATATATATATATATATATATATATATATATATATATATGCATATATATATATATATATATATATATATATATATATATATATATATATATATATATATATATATGTGTATGTATTTATGTGTATATATATGTATATATGTGTATATATGTGTATATATATGTATATATATATATATATATATATATATATATATATATATATGTGTATATATATATATATATATATATATATATATATATATATATATATATATATATATATATATATATATATATATATGTGTATATATGTGTATATATGTGTATATATGTGTATATATGTATATATATATATATATATATATATATATATATATATATATATATATATATATATATATATATATACATATATATATATATATATATATATATATATATATATATATATATATATATATATATATATATATATATATGCATGTATATATTTATATATATGATAATAATAATCAAGATGAAACCACTTGTACATGGTGTAGAACATATCTGAGCAATAGTACCAACCAAAATCTCAAAATCGACAGAATTTACCTAAACATCAACTTTTAGCTGCACAGCAAAAGGTGGTCTGGCAAGATAAGGTCCCTTTTCAAATGGACGGTCACATATACTTACGTTAATTGAAAATCACGCGATTAAAGTTCTTAACCCAAAGACTTAGCTCATTTGTATCAAACAAAATTTTATAACCCCGAATAATTAAATTTATATGTTGAGTGTGTGCAAAGTTTCTCTGCCAAATGAGCGATAAGTGCAATTTGACCAATTGTATTGCATTTGAGAATACATTTAAATATGTTGTATACAAAGCTTTCTGCAAGCGAAAGCTTCATGGAGCATGCATGAATGCGCCTAAGGATTGGTATCATCCCTATATAGAAGATCATTTTATCTGCAACGATTGGAAACAGATAGAGAAGCTTTTGAACAGTTTGTATGACAGCGTTATGAGCAAAATTGAAAAGCTGAATGTAGAAAATGACCATCTACTTTCTATGCAGCAGGTGCAATTCAGAGCCAACAGTGAAACTTTCGCAGAAATGGGAAGCTCTTTCGACAGACTAAACAACGCAGTTTCTACTGATTAAAGCGGAAACATTAACAAAACAGCTGAGCAGCTGGAACGCGAGGCTATTGAAATCTACAATCTTCTATTCAGTATCTCTACCAACTAATAATCCTGACCCTCTTCTGGGGGATCTTGAAAACAGAATGAAGGCCTTAATCAAAACTCAAGCAAGTGCCATACTCGATAAGAACTTTTCGATGTTTAATTAAACAGTTTCTCAATTTCGCACCACAGTCAAAACAATAGAGGACACATTGAATCACATCTGCAAATATTGCAGCAGACAACTCGACTGGCATCCAGATACAAAAAAAACTCTAGCGCACCTGAACCGCTAGAAAACTAATTTTCGAAGAAATTGTCTTTGATTGAAAAAAAAAAAGTGTGGAAAGACGTAACACACTATTTTGTAGAATCATATCAACCATTCCTTATCTAAAGCAACAAAACTCAACTATAACACAAATGATGAAAATGTTCAGTGCTGGTAACACTTTCCGAACGAAGCAGCAATAAGTTTACCATAACAGGCTCATACTTAAATCAACTTATCCTTTGAATTTCGTTCTCATCGCAGGATTTCATCCAAAATTTCAGCGGTTAAACGTTGTTTGAGGCTGCCATCCGAAAAATGTTCAAAACTCGGTTAAAAATTGATTCCTTATTTTTATTGCAAATGTTTTGCATATGAGAACGTAATTTGAAGCATCTGTTGGTGCAATATTAACGGAAATGGCACATTGCTAGTTGAAACCACAATGCAACCGAATTCATTCTTTTAATGTAGTTGTTTCACTTTTTTGACGTATACATGAAAGTGTTGCATATATTTTACATAACTGATAGTATGCAACGCCACCACAGATGCGAACGAATTACAGAGTGACAATTTGCTATCGATTCGCATTTTGCTTTTGAATCGCATTGCCTTTCGAATCGCATTACAGAGTATGGCCCCCAGGTTTTCTTATGACACGCAGAAGTAAGATTAGAACAGTCAATTTTATGGCCGCGATTTTGGCCATTTTTCGATATGTATGCATTGACACGTAATTTTGGCCCAAAATGCGAATGAGGCTGGTCCGAACTTGATATCTTAACCTTCGGAAGGTAACATGATTTTTGCATGCTCAAATAGGAACAGGGGTGATGAGTCACCCCTGTTACTATAAGTTAAGCTAATAGGTAATTAAAACCAGATTTTATTAGAAACTTGCATTTAATTATTCTTAGCATCACTAAATTTTACATTGCAATCAGTCTTTGGCAAAAATAATTAAAATATCAGAAAAAACTCTAGCGCACCTGAACCGCTAGAAACACTAATGTTCGAAGAACAGTAGAAGAATCGTGCAGGTTTTCAGTGCATATTCCACCACATGAGCTGCTTATTACGGCCAAACTGTTTCAAATGCCACGTTTTACTTTCGTCTCAAGAATGCATTATAACTCATATGGTAGAAGGTTTCAAATATTACCACTGGCATGGGTTTCAAAGTTTATGAAAGAAAAACACTTGTTAATTATATTCGTTATCAGTTGCTTATTTCACCAAACTTTGAAAGCAGCATCTCAAATAACATCAATGAAGAAAATGCTCAGTGCCTGCAGCACTGTAACTGAAGTTGTTGTTTGGGGCTGCGATCCGAAAAATTTGCAGAACTTAGGGAATTGAAACATCGGTTATTTATTTTCATTGTAAATGTTTCCGGTATGAATACTAACTGTAAGCATTTATTGATACAAAAGTAGCACAACCGACTCGTGCTAGCAACCTTTCGCCAGTATCAAAGCCAAGAATATATCACATCTGCTTCACGTTGTTATATTACATTCGAAGTTATAGGAGTATAAAGAAATTTAGGGTTACCTGCAGCGAGTTTTTTCAAATAATCGAAAGTTTAATATTTGCTGTTTATTGTCACTACAATATCATTACCAATTGAAAATTCTACGATAAAACCGGTTAATAAAGATATTGCAATTAAACACAAAACCAACAATCGCTGGCAACCCTATCGTGGCTTTTCAACCAAATTTGGCCTGAATAATGTTTATATTAGGTTTCATTAATTGTATGAAATTCGTATTGATTTCATGACTGCACTGGAAGTTATAGGGCAAAAAGTTTTATTTTCCTGAGAGAATTTTCACAAAAAGACACAAAAATTACCATAGCTGACAGCACCAATCGAATTTTTCAACCAAATTTCTATCAAACAGAGCTTAGAGTAAGGTGCAGCTACTCTGTCAATTTCATGAAAATGTGGTTACTAATTCACATTTCATAGGGCAAAAAGCATTTTTTTTTTCTTTGTAATTTTTCAAGATGGCACCACTGGCACAGAGTTGCCCACAATTCAAAATCTCTTCTATCAGACCTGGTTCTACTTAAGTCCAATGCATTCTGCAAATTTCAATGGCATCTGATTATTGGTTCGTGAATTCCCGTGAACAGAAGTTTTTGATGCTAAAAATATAGGTTAACTGGGAAAGGGTTACCGTTCTTGTCCGACATGAAATTTCCAAAGTTTTACTTTGAACGTGTAGATAAAGCGTAAGATTTGTATACAGATTGGTTTTATTGTAAGAAACGGACATTTTTAGGTTATTCGATGATTTGAATGTTTTCACTTCCAAATTTTTATTTTTTCAAATTTAAGACACCAAAATTATCATAGCTAGCAGCTCCAACCGAATTTTTCGACCAAATTTCTACCAAACATGGTAGGTCCAGCTGCTGTTTGACCACTGGCACAGAATCGCCCGCATTTCAAAATTACTTCTAACAGACCTGGTCCTATTTAAGATCAATACAGTCTGCAAATTTCATGTAATTCTGCTCATTGGATCGTGAGTTTCCGTGAACAGAAGTTTTTGATGCTAAAAATATAGGAAAATTGGGCAAGGGTTACCAGGCGTGCCCGTAATACCATATCAAATTGTGTTTTTGGTCTATGTAAAAAAAGCACGAAATTTACATATGAGTCGCTTTTTTGCGAAGAAACGGCATTTTTTCAAGAGAGATGATAATTTGGAGGTTTCCACTTTCAGTACTTGCCCTAGCTTCAGGATTGCCAGCACGCTCATCAACGCTCATACACGAATTTATAACTAAATAATACCAATACGCTCTGAAAATTTGGTAATGATTGAATAGCTCTGTCAAAAGTTATCGCAATTTAAAAATTTTCAATTTTTCCCGTTCTCCTCTTAGGCACCCAGCGCACACATGGGGTTAAAAAATTCCAAAACATTATCCGATTCACATGTAAAACACGTTCGAAATTTATTTCGTTAACTTTATTTTTGCAAAACTCATTTGTGTACGGAATAATAGGTATATTAAAAATATCACTAAAATGGCCGCCGGCGCCAAAAGGTTAAAGATTTTTAACTTTTTCTGAGACCTGGCACTATTCTGCATATACACCAATGTGTCCTAAAAATTTCCGTTCAATCGGATGGCGCGTTCCTGAGATTTTTTCACTGAAATTTTTTTTATATATATATATATATATATATATATATATATATATATATATAATATATATATATATATATATATATATATATATATATATATATAGATATATATATATATATATATATATATATATATATATATATATAGATATATATATATATATAGATATATATATATATATATATATATATATATATATATATATATATATATATATGTGTATATATATACACATATATATATACACATAAATACATACACATATATATATATATATATATATATATATATATATATATATATATATATATATATATATATATATATATGTATATATATATATATATGTATATATATATATATATATATATATATATATATATATTTATATATATATATATATATATATATATATATATATATATATATATATATATATATATATATATATATATATATATATATATATATATATATATATATATATGTATATGTATATATATATATATATGTGTATGTATTTATGTGTATATATATATGTGTATATATATACACACATATATATATATATATATATATATATATATATATATATATATATATCTCTATATATATATCTATATATCTATATATATATATATATATATATATATATCTATATATATATATATATATATATATATATATATATATATATATATATATATATATATATATATATACATATATATATATATATATATATATATATATATATATATATATATATATATATATATATATATATATATATATATATATATATATATATATATATATATGTATGTATGTATATATTTATATATATGATAATAATAATCAAGATGAAACATTGTACATGGTGTAGAACATATCTGAGCAATAGTACCAACCAAAATCTCAAAATCGACAGAATTTACCTAAACATCAATTTTTAGCTGCAATTTTTAGCTGGACGGTCACATATACTTACGTTAATTGAAAATCACGCGATTAAAGTTCTTAACCCAAAGACTTAGCTCATTTGTATCAAACAAATTTTATAACCCCGAATAATTAAATTTATATGTTGAGTGTGTGCAAAGTTTCTCTGCCAAATGAGCGATAAGTGCAATTTGACCAATTGTATTGCATTTGAGAATACATTTAAATATGAGCGATTTTATAGCTGTTCCCAATTCGGGATTGGGAATATACCGAAATTCGTGAGCTTTCTCTGCATGTTATTGTATTTGTGTGTACACGATAATTCTGTGTACGTACACGTAGATTTTCATTATGGCGGCATCTGACTACTGCTGTTCACTTCGTTCGAGCATGTGCATGGACGCAGCTTTCCGATATGGCGGCTTCTGACCAAAGCTGCTTGCTTCGTGTCAGCACGTCCGTGTAGTCAGATTTCCAATATGGCAGATTCTGATTTATCCTATTCACATCGTGCGAGCATGCTCGTGCAGAAGATTTCCCCTAGCGGCTTCTGCTGATTGGTGCTGATTTCGTAAGGGCGTTTCCCTACAGGGAAATTCTTTACATGGCGACTTCTGAAAAATGCTGTTCATTTCGCAGGAGCGTGTACAAACGGGCACAATTCTAACATGTCGGCTTCTGACGAGTGCAGTTCACTTCATTAGAAGCGTATTCATGTAAGGGAATTCCAATGTGGCGGCTTCTGAAATTCACCGTTTACTTCGTTGAAGCGCGTGGAAACAGGGAAATTTGTTTTATTGATGCTTCTGGCGAGTGCTGTTCACTTAGTTGGTGCGTGTCTGGTGAACAGCGACGTCGCCGCTTTATGCATCAACGTGACATGAACCATTTGCGATGATGGTTATGTGGTGTAGGCATTTGGCGGCACCGCGGCCGTGAATCGGATGTTCTGTGCACATTTTAGCGCTTTCGAGATATTCGATGATTTGTGTTTTGATTTGTATTGTAAATAAATAAATATTTTCGTTTTTTTAAGTTAGCTGTATAACCATACAGCACACAATTTTAGCAGGAGATCAAGAACAGAGGTCATTTTTGAATATTGATTTTAGCATACTTCCACAAAAGATAAGTATTTGAAATTTAGCAGAATGATGCAGTAGAGCAGGGGTGGGAAAACGGTCGATCGCGATTCGTAACAAAGGTTAATCTCAATTTGAGATAAAATAAAATAAAAATATTTTCACGCCAATGTAGTTTGTGTAGTTCATTCTTTCGAGCTAAATAGTGACATTTGGTGTTTGAATTTTAAAAATTGAATTGTGTAAATGTCTTTTCAATAATAAAATCGTTCAAAAATTGAAAAACATCTTATCCGTCAGAAATGATAAGTGTCCCCGCTTTTCTGCATTTTCAAAATTTTTGCTCGAAAGAATGACCAGATAATGGAGACATGTCAAAATTTAGCTTCACGATTAACTCAGTACTAGCCTAAAAAATGAACTGCACCTACTAAATTGGCGTGAAATGATTGGAGACATGTGCCAAAGCTATTTGCATTTTCAAAGCGAATGCATGTTCCAAGCAATTTTTCACGCTTATAAGTGAGTACAACATTTGCTTATTTTCAAGCTAAATTTTCGCCGAAATAAATTTCACGTCAAAATTTGCATGAAAGTTTAACGTGAAATCGAAAACAGTACTAAGCTTTAGATGGCTTAGCTCAGGAAGATTTTTGCAAAGATTTCTAAATCTTTTGCCTGAAATTATTGCATTTTTGGACACATTGGGAGAAAAACATGAACAATTGGAAGATCCAGTATGGGTAAAGATATTAGCATTTCTTACGGATTTTATGGGCCGTTGCAACTTGCTAAATTTACAATTACAAGGAAAAATCAAACGTTGAGTTCGGTAAATGTTTTTTAAGTAAAATTAAAACCTTTTGCTTCACAATTAAATAGGCAAAATTTTAAAATATTTTCCATATTTTGAAAAACATATTAAACTTACTGGTGAATCTAGCTGAAAGCTGAAAGACATTCTTCAGTTCGCGAAAGAGTCCGGGGTTTTCGATGGCCGCTTGGACTGATTTTTTTTCTCCTGCCGCATTTATCACGTAGCACTATGTACCAATAGGTCCATGTGTGGCCTTGTGCCAACTGGTACAACCTAACCTAACCTACTGGTGCATGTAATATTGAAATGTTTTGTCCTGAACTGGAAAATTTTAAACAAGAACTCGAGAGACGATTTGCAAATCTCAATATCCTTCAACCGATTTTTGAATTTATTTCATTTCCTTTTAGAGAATTCGATAACGAGGGTATTTCATCAAATTTAGCATTGTGCTTCAGTGCTTACAAGCCTAACTCTACAATACTTTTTGATGAAATGGACAGTCACTCATATACATCAAAAATTAAACCAAAATATTTATTAATAAAGTACATTGCACAAAGTAGTAATACAATGTATTTAACATATTACACTGAAAGAAAAATCTTGGTAAAATCAACAATTTTCCTTAGTTGTTTTTGCGTCAACTACGGGCTATAGTTAAAACAACCATAAAAAAATAGTTGATTACTTTTATGCACCATGACGCGTGGTTGATAAACAACGTCCGTGGTGCAAAAAAAGTAAGCAACCACAAACAATGGTATTCCATCCATATACATAGTACGAAATATAGGCAGGGGAGTCGTGAATGCCGCAGTTGAATTTGGTGAATCACAATGCAGCGACAATGTCGGTGTCAATGCAACTAAGGCACCTACCAAAATTAATTTTTTTTTCTTTCGTATTGCTAAATCCTGTTGTACGAGGATTAGGTTGGCTTATCACAATACTCATCAGCCATCGCTTGTCTATTCCACCAGACCATTCAACCTAAATCAAATAGATTTAATTCAACCTAGTGGTGATGCCATCCTATGGTAGGTATCACCGCTAGCGGTGCGGCAAAATGAGAAATTTGGCAAATTCTGCTGCTGCCGCAAATTCTGCCGCAAATTCTGCCGCAAATTCTGCCGCAAATTCTGCCGCAGCCATTGTGCGCGTTACCATACAAAACAGTGCATTCTAATTTTTTGACTGCGCTTTGCCGCAGTCCACTGCTTTGCAACAGCGGAAAACGCTGTACTGTGAATAAATTAGCGTCATACAACGTAATATAAAGGCTTCACTGCATAACATGAATATGAATTATATCGACAACAAACCGAATACAATTTTGCCATGTATCATATGAAACTTCTATGATAGAATAGGAGCATGAGTATGAGGAGTATGAAAAATCAACAGTTTTCCTTAGTTGTTTTTGCATCAACTAGGGCTATAGTTAAAACAACCATAAGAAAATCGTTGATTACTTTTATGCACCATGAAGCGTGGTTGATAAACAATTGAACAATTGACTGATTCGGAGCATGAAAAGCGTCCAAATGTTGAAACCATTCTACTTTGCGTAGAATAATTCCAAAGACGTTGCTCACTGAATTACGTTTGTTGAAATCAACTATTGCAAAGTAGTTTAAGTACCATAAAAACTGTTGATAATTCGAAACGTTGAAGTTTGAACTATTTTTCGTGGTTATGAAACAATTAAAACAGTTGATTTCATGAACGTTGCGATATTTTTTGTATAACCAGAGCCAACTACTTTAATATCGTTAAATTAACTATATTAACATAGTAAAAATAACTATTTTCCTTAGTTCGTTTAACGATTTTGAATGAATCGTTGCAATACTACTAAAAATAGTTGAACCAACCAAGAGTTTTTCTTTCAGTGTAATATCAATAAAGACCTTAATTTAATTTTTGTTTGTTTTTAATTTAACCCATTTTTCGAAGTTGATCGCGCATAAATTAAAAAAATTAATGTCGATCATACCAGTATTAGGTTTGCCCACAGCAGCAGTAGAGTATGTAATTTTCGAGTATTACTAACGCAAAATTGAGCAAAATTTTGAAAGAAAGTTTATGGGAATCAGGGCAGAGCGAGTGTTTGATTTAATTTCTAATTATATTTATGAGAGATTTTAAATTAATAATTTAAAATAAGGGACATTTCACGTGAAGCGGACAACGAAAAAAAGTCGAGGCTCTGGATTTCGTTCGAACTTCAAGCTGCCACGAAGCAATCACACAAAATAATATCTCTCAGATTTATGATAGATTTTGTCTACAAATTGAATTGTAATAGAGAAAACATTGCAGTTATTCCATTATAGATAACGTTTAATTCATTTCAACGTTGAATATTTGTGAATTTGATTAAATTGTCACACCAAAGCTAAGTTGGTGCCATTTTGGAAATAAATGTATGAAAGTTATGTTTTAACAGTTCTGTTTTGATCAGACATAAAAAAATATAATAATATTTTGTGCTTCCACCAGACATTTCGTAGACTTACGGGACACTTTGATGTGTATTATATATGAGTTTGAGTGGATTTTAGTGATGTGTATGCAAGCCAATCGGTAGGCAATATGGTATGCCATTTGCTTGTATGCTATCAACAGCAGAATTTCTTCACCCTACACTTAAAATAAATCCTTAAGAGCATTCTAGTTATGGCACCGTCAGCACCTAACCCTCAAGTACCGACATCCGGTCTAAATCTCTATCCAATAGTCGAATAGTAAACAAATTCAATACTTTTCATCTGCAACCATCATATCAATTCAATACTCATATAAACAAATTCAATATTGCAACCATCATATCAATTCAATACTTTCCTAAACAAATTCAATACTTTTCATCTGCAACTATCATATCATTTCAATACTCATATAAACAAATCAATCTTCATATAAACATATCTGCTCAAAACAAAAATGTTTATTTCTAAGATCAAAGCGAAATTCGCACAGATCAGGTTACAGAAATCGCATTTAGCAATTTCTGCGACCACAGCAGTTCTAATATCTAATATCCAATCAAGAAGAAAGTAGATTAGAGTGGGTTCAATCAATCAAGAGTGTGTTTCAATCAATCAAGATCAGTTAAAACAAGTTAATCAAATTTAATAAAAGAATTAACACTAGTATATATATATTCAACGTTATAAGTAAAGAATTAGTTCTGATAAAGAAATAAAATATGTTAAAGTGATTAAGCAAAAAACACTGTTTTATTAAACGACCACGATAAAGATAACTATAGTTATGGCACCGTCAGCACCTAACTCTCAAGTACCGACATCCGGTCTAAATCTTTATCCAACGGTAGAATGAAGAAATTCAATACCTTTCAAAATAAATCAATCTTCATATAAACAAATCCATCATATCAATTCAATACTCTTCAATCTTCATATAAACAAATCCATCATATCAATTCAATATTCTTCAATCTTCATATAAACAAATCAACCTTCAGATAAACATATATGTTTATCAAAACAAAAATTCTAAGATCAAAGCGAAATAAGCACAGATCAGGTTACACAAATCGCATCTAGCAATTTCTGCAACCACAGCAGTCCTAACACTATAAAATCAAGAAGATCAGATCGAGGGAGATCAGAAAAAGAAGAAGTGTGTATCAAGTGTTTTCTCAAACTGAGCAAAATCAAGTGAAGTAAAAGTACAAAATAAGTAAACAAAAAAGTAAGAATGTTACAAGTGATTTGTGTGAAAAAAGGCCGTGTACTTATTCGATACGATGACAATTTGATTGTATTATTCAAAACACACTACAAGATCAATGGAAGATCCTTTTTATATTCAAAATTATAAATAAAAAGTGAAAATGTTTAAACAGTATTTGTTTTCAATTCGTCCACGACAGTTAACTCTATTCAACGCTCAGATACAACGCACGTGCTTTCCGCTCAGAGGCATTTTCGGAATGATATTGCATTCCGATGCATACTGTTTGGTGGATGGCCACCAAACTGATCGAAGAAGTGAACAGCGGCCGCTAGAAGCCACGATATTAGAAATTTCCCTTTTGGACACGCCCTATTGAAAACAAATCACAATCTATGTGTTTGTAAACCAGATCGCCGCTCAAATTTCTAGGGTTACACGAGATCGGGATTTCAAACCGGTTTTAATCCGATCTTCGTGTAGCCATAGAATTTGATCCGGCACACACACATATAAACGCTGCGTACAAAACCGGTATTCGGAAATCAAGCTCATGAGGAGCTTCCGTGCACGTACACAGTCTGCGCACACATACATGGAAATCGGGCTAAAGCTCACGAATTACGGTATATTCCCAATCCCAAATTGGGAAGTCGTGTAAAAACGCTCTATGTTGTATACAAAGCTTTCTGCAAGCGAAAGCTTCATGGAGCATGCATGAATGCGCCTAAGGATTGGTATCATCCCTATATAGAAGATCATTTTATCTGCAACGATTGGAAACAGATAGAGAAGCTTTTGAACAGTTTGTATGACAGCGTTATGAGCAAAATTGAAAAGCTGAATGTAGAAAATGACCATCTACTTTCTATGCAGCAGGTGCAATTCAGAGCCAACAGTGAAACTTTCGCAGAAATGGGAAGCTCTTTCGACAGACTAAACAACGCAGTTTCTACTGATTAAAGCGGAAACATTAACAAAACAGCTGAGCAGCTGGAACGCGAGGCTATTGAAATCTACAATCTTCTATTCAGTATCTCTACCAACTAATAATCCTGACCCTCTTCTGGGGGATCTTGAAAACAGAATGAAGGCCTTAATCAAAACTCAAGCAAGTGCCATACTCGATAAGAACTTTTCGATGTTTAATTAAACAGTTTCTCAATTTCGCACCACAGTCAAAACAATAGAGGACACATTGAATCACATCTGCAAATATTGCAGCAGACAACTCGACTGGCATCCAGATACAAAAAAAACTCTAGCGCACCTGAACCGCTAGAAAACTAATTTTCGAAGAAATTGTCTTTGATTGAAAAAAAAAAAGTGTGGAAAGACGTAACACACTATTTTGTAGAATCATATCAACCATTCCTTATCTAAAGCAACAAAACTCAACTATAACACAAATGATGAAAATGTTCAGTGCTGGTAACACTTTCCGAACGAAGCAGCAATAAGTTTACCATAACAGGCTCATACTTAAATCAACTTATCCTTTGAATTTCGCTCTCATCGCAGGATTTCATCGAAAGTTTCAGCGGTTAAACGTTGTTTGAGGCTGCCATCCGAAAAATGTTCAAAACTCGGTTAAAAATTGATTCCTTATTTTTATTGCAAATGTTTTGCATATGAGAACGTAATTTGAAGCATCTGTTGGTGCAATATTAACGGAAATGGCACATTGCTAGTTGGCCTGTGTCAGCAGCAAAGCAAAATACATACCAAATCTGCTTCACGTTAAGTTAAACCCAACCAGTAAATTTAGTTGCGATTGAATCACTGCGCTGGAAGGTATACGGGTGGAAAGAATTTTAGGGTTTTTTTTTCAAATTTTTGAAATGTTAATATTTGTTGTTAATTTTCATTGCAGGATCATTCTCAATTGGAAATCTCATGACATAATTGCTCAGTAAAGAAATTCCACAAAATTACAAAAATGGTCATAACTGGCAGCCCTTTCATGATTTTTGTACGAAATTCCTACGACATTTGGTCTACATTAAGTTCCATTTACTGCATGAACTTCGTTTCGATTTCTGCACTGGACCGGAAAGTATAGGGAAAAAAGCTTTATTTTGCTGAGCAAATTTGCAAGATTTATGAGACAAAAATCACCACAGCTGCCAGCATTATACTAATTTTTCAATCAAATTTTCACCAAATGTTACAGAGAGTAACATCCAAATATTGTTAAAATTTGATGGCCATTTCAAAATCACTTCTATCAGACCTGGTCCTAGCTAGTACCAACATATCCTGTAAATTTCATTACGATCGAGTAATCCGGTCGTCAGTTCTCGTGAACAGAACTTTCGAGTGCTGAAAATAGAGGTAATCTAGTGATGGGTTGCTGTTCTTATACAAATCGGAATTTTGAAAATTTTATCTTGAGATGAAGGACAAAAGATGAAATTTATCAAAGATTTGAAATTTATGTCAAAAATCAAAAATTTTTCAGGAAGCTCAATGATTTGAAGGATTTTTTTCAGCAGCCTGCCACAGCTACAGGGTTACTCGCTTTATGCTGAAAATGTATATGTGTCATACTTTAGTCAACATCAATACGCTCTGTAATTTTCACGATGATCCATTGTTTTTCTTACAAGTAATAACAAATCTAAATTTGAAAAAAATCCTTGCCTACTTTTAGACACCCTGCACCCACACACGGCTCAAAACTTCCAATTCTTTATCATAGACAAGCTAAGAACATAATTAGTTTTCATTCCCAACACTTTTCTTTAACAAAAATTTACACTGCTTCGAAATATAGGAGTTCCTCAAAATTCACTAAAACGCTCGCCGCCGCCAAAAGGGTTTAGGATATCTGAATTCGAGAAAGTCATGGACCTTCCTACTAGATACATCTACGTTTTCCGAAAATTTCAGCTCAATCGGATTGGCCACTCCAGAGATTATCTTTCTTAATCATTTTGCATATATATATATATATATATATATATATATATATATATATATATATATATATATATATATATATATATCTATATATATATATATATATATATATATATATCTATATATATATATATATATATATATATATATATATATATATATATATATATATATATATATATATATATATATATATATATATATATATATATATATATATATAAAGAAATATATAAAGAAATATGAATTTTCGGCGAAACGAGTTTAATACTATTGTTCTTCGAACATTAGTAATAAAGACGCAAGATGCATACAATCATTGAGGGGTGAGAGATAGGTCCAGTCTCTCTTGTGGCAAATCCAGCTGATCAGCACACAAAAAAAATCTTTAATTTTGGCACTCAATAAATATATAAAACCTCCTGAAAGCTATCTGCGAAAAAGTTGCAAATTTCTTCAGGAGAACAAGATATTGAGGTTCTTTTGCACATAGCAATGGATACCCGGATGTTTTGCATTTTATATTCAAAAAGTCAGAAAACTTTTTGGGGCTGTGAATTATATGCTTGCCGGTAGCTTTAATGAGTCTGTCATATGCTTCATGCGACTTTTAGGGACATATCTTTCGACCAAGTCAAACAGTATTTTGTTGAATGAATTTACATTTTCGTCAAGAGATTGAGATGATTTCGTCAAGAAATTGAGATGTATCAAATCGACATTGTCAAGAGAGTGGTGAATGCTAGCATAATTAGCATTGCAGAAATCTTACACAATATTATTATTGTTAGTTCGAAAGATGTTAGAATCTGTAGTGGGTAAATTAATAGTAAGAGCCGAATGGTGAATGCTATTAGAGAAAAAATTCTCTGCGTCAATAGTAAGTTGTAAATATAAGGTCTAATCAATTACCATTACGGCTGGGAGTCGAAGCAACCTGCTACAAATCATAAGCATGCAAAGTACTAATAAGGCTAAAGTCAGAATAATCGAGATAGTTAATAGGTAGTAAGCAATTGTCAGTTGCATCAATAAGGAAACGTAAATTAGGGCGATTTAAATCTCCTAGGAGTATGATTTGATCCTCTGCGAATTCATACCTCATGAAAGTAGATATGAATTCTCATATAAAATTGTACACAGATCTGGGCGGGGCATTAAATAAACCGATGTATACCGATGTATACCGATGTGCTGTCGAATGATATTCGAATAATTTTATGCTGAAACAATTTATGCGGGGTTGAGTCAACAATTTCGCTTGAGAAGGTGCTACTAACATCAAGTAAAACACCACCTCCTCTTGCCTGGCCAGTGGAGACAATCATGGTCATTTCTGAATATTGTTTAGCTACTATTGACGATCTCTTCATTAATATGGGAGTCGTTTAACCAAGTACGTTGAAATGGCATGATTTGGCGTCAAGGTAAAGTTTATTTAATTTGCCCCCCATACCACTGCAATTGTGGTAAAAAATTCTGAGGCCATTGGAAGAAGATAGCTTGTTAGGACCGATACCTAACGTTATGCCGGGGTTTTCGCACGGAATTTGGAGTCGGATGATTTTTATTCAAAACTGTATTGGAGAGATTGGAAGACGAGGGATTATTAATAGCAGGCACCCTGCAGCTATACGTCAGAGTATGAGGAGATGTGTTCATAGACGAACGTCTGGGTGCAGAATCATGAATATTTTGAAGTAAACTATTTACAGAATCAGTGGTGGAGACTTCCGGTATGGGTATATTTTTAGTACGAAGATTAGTGGGAGTTTTCTGGATGGTTAGTAATTTGCGTACAATACAATTTTTGTTTTCATTATCATTTTTTCCCCGAGTGTAGATGGCAAAACAAAATATGCTAACCAGATCTCTGGGTGACCTATCACAACGAAGTATGTGATGTTTGACTTACTAAAAAAAGGATCATCTACAAGCCCACGAAGTTCCGAGTCGAGAACCGCCTAAGCACTGCTTCGACGCGGTTGTGTTGACTCACCCAGTTCATGGGTCGGTAAGGCAACCCTCCTCCGGCTTTATGCGCAGCACTTTCTCAACTTATGTGGAGACTGCATGCCAGTTCTCCTCGTTTCGCAGCATTGCATCTACGATCGTCTCAAGCGCTACCGGGAATAGCAAACCAACGATTCGCTCCATGGATATCGCATCCATGAGAGTGCAAGGTCGCATGCAGCCAAGTCTGCGAGTGACCAATTTGTAGCCATTTCCCCATGAGTCTGAGTTGATCTCCTAGCAAAGAGCCTACCATTTGGCACGTCTGCTCCTAGTAATGGCCTTAGTCAGATCCATCATTGCCGCAATCTGAGCAACAGATAGCTCAGTCACTCCCGGCTTATTTCAGGTTCACTGTGCCCGGCAACTGCACGCCAAAGCAATGCGTCGTAGTTTGGCCATTTCTTCGTTCTATCAGTGCGCATGTTACCTCCTACGAAAGGGCTTTCGTTTGAGCATTGAAGCCTCACACGCCCTCCAAATCCACCCTATGGTGCTATTAGCAGTGGCCTCTACTGCTGGACGAGTCACTGGGGTCTCAGATGTTAGAGGCTCTCCTCCCAAGCTCGAATCGAGCGATGCGACCATCTCGTCCCTGTTAAGTTTAGCAGTATTCCAGCCTAGTTACTTACAGGAAGAGCCTTGGCGTCTTTGCTTGCTCTCAGCTATTTGGAAAGTGATGTTATTATGATCCCTTGCAGTGTAATTTTCCATCACCCTCCAATCACTGACGAGTGCCGCAAGCCCTTCCGATGCCATGGTGACATCGGGAATGGATTCGCCAAAACCGGGCTTTCGGAATGTTGGCGTCGAACCCGTATTCAATACCAACAAACCCAGCCTCGATGCCATCTCAACTATGCGCCAGCTGCGAGCGTTTTCAGTAGGCATGTCCTACTCCAATGCCCTTGCTTTGAAGTCACCCCCTACGATGACAACGCTTCTTTATTCATAAAACTGTTGCTTTTGTTGGTGGATTTGAACTAGGGACTCCTTCGAGTTTTTTTTTTGGCGCGTTAACGTTCAAAGGGCCGTTTATATTGGCATTTGCCAATTCTTTGTGATATTAACTAATTTGCCAATTCTTCGTGAATTAACTGTTCATAGATAATTGGATTAAACGTTCCAAGTTCCATTAAAATCATTTTTTGGGTTTTTTCAATGTTGTCTAATTTATTGCTTATTAATTTATCACTGGCGTGAATAATTGCGAAGATTTTATTCGACAACTGGTCGATTTGTGTTGTCATAAGTGTAGTTATTTTGCTATCGATTACTTTGAGCACACCTTTATCGTTCACTTGTCAATAAGAGGTGGTTGTAGAAGAAGTAAGTTCAGCCAAATTCTCGGAAAGCACAAGAAATTTGTCAGTACTTCATCTGGTGGCTTTGGAAATGTCATCTATGGCAGTCGTTACACTTTCGATTTGATTGGTGATTTCAGTGAGGATTTTTTCATAAAACAATGGAAACTGTCTTTGTTGAAGTTTTAATAAAATGAATGTATTGCTTAACAGTAGCTAAGGATTTGTTATCTGCCCGTTATTTATCGAAGTCTTGTAACCAATTTGTAATGAAATAGCTGTGTTGTTAAACTGAATTTAAATATAAGTGTGATCTGTCCGTTATTTAGAACATTATTTCAGAGACTGATTCTACCGTAGTTTTTATACACCAACGGTATTGCAAATTGATAAATAATGATCTTAATAAGATGATAAAATTTGAAATCAAATAAAAAAACTCAAGCGCACCTGAACCGCTAGAAACACTAATGTTCGAAGAACAGTAGAAGAATCGTGCAGGTTTTGATTGCATATTCCACCACATGCGCTGCTTATTACGGCCAAATTGTTTCAAATGCCACGTCTTACTTTGGTCTCAAGAATGCATTATAACTCATATGGTATCAGGTTTCAGATATTACCACTGGCATGAATTTCAACGTTTATGAGAGCAAAACACGGGTTAATTGTATTCGTTATCAGTTGCTTATATCACAAAATTTTGAAAGCAGCATCTCATATAACATCAATTAAGAAAATGCTCAGTGCCTGCAGCACTGTAACTGAAGTTGGAGTTTGGGGCTGCGATCCGAAAAATTTGCAGAACTTTGAGAATTGAAACATTGGTTATTTATTTTCATTGTAAATGTTTCCGGTATGAATACTAACTGTAAGCATTTATTGATACAAAAGTAGCACAACCGACTCGTGCTGGCAACCTTTCGCCAGTATCAAAGCCAAGAATATATCACATCTGCTTCACGTTGTTTTATTTTTATTTATTTTTGTAGAAACGGACATTTTTTAGGATATTCGATGGCTTGAATGTTTTCACTTCCAAATTTTTATTTTTTCGAATTTAAGACACCAACATTATCATAGCTGGCAGCTCCAACCGAATTTTCAACCAAATTTCTACCAAACGTGGTGTGAAGTAAGGTGCAGCTACGGTGTCAATTTCGTCAAAATCGAACGATTCAATCAAAATTTATAGGGCTAAAAGCAGTTATCTTTTTCATGATTTTTCAAGATGGCACCACTGGCACTGAATCACCTGCATTTCAAAATCACTTCTATCAGACCTGGTCCTATTCAAGACCAATACATTCTGCAAATTTCAATAAATTCTGTCCATCGGATCGTGAGTTTCCGTGAACAGAAGTTTTTGATGCTAAAAATATAGGTAACTTGGACAAGGGTTACAAGGCGTGCCCGTTATACCATATCAAATTTTTTTCTTTATTTATGTAAACAAAGCACAAAATTTACATATGAGTGGCTTTTTTTTAAGAAACGAAATTTTTTCAAGAGAGACGATGATTTGGAGGTTTTCACTTTCAGTGCCTGCCCTAGCTACAGAGTTGCCAGCACGCTAATTAAAACGTACATTTATCTACAACTAAATAAAACAAACATGTCCTGAAAATTTTGTAATTATTGAATAGCTTTGTCAAAAGTTATTGCAATTTAAAAATTTTCAAATTTACCTGTTCTCTTTTTAGGCACCCAGCGCACACATGGGGTTAAAAAATTCCAAAACGTTATCCGATTCACATGTAAAACTTGTTCGAAATTTATGTCGTCAACTTTATTTTTGCAAAAATTATTTGTGTACGGAATAATAGGTATATTAAAAAATCACTAAAATGGCCGCCGGCGCCAAAAAATTAAAGATTATTAACTTTTTTGAGACTTGGCACTATTCTGCATATACACCAATGTGCCCCGAAAATTTCAGCTCAATCGGATGGCGCGTTCCTGAGATTTTTTCACTGACATTTTTTGATGATATATATATATATATATATATATATATATATATATATATATATTTATATATATATATATATATATATAGAAATATGAATTTGTGGCCAAAGTGATTTTAATTCTTATGTTCTTCTTCGAATATTAGTAAATACTCTAGCGCACCTAAACCGCTAGAAACACTAATGTTCGAAAAACGGTAGAAGAATCGTTCAGGTTTTGAGTACATATGCCACAACATGAGCTGCTTATTACGGCCAAATTGTTTCAAATGCCACGTTTTACTTTGGTCTCAAGAATGCATTATACCTCATATGGTCGAAGGTTTCAGATATTACCAATGGCATGAATTTCAACGTTTATGAGAGCAAAACACGGGTTAATTATATTCGTTATCAGTTGCTTATTTCACAAAATTTTGAAAGCAGCATCTCATATAACATCAATGAAGAACATGCTCAGTGCTTGCAGCACTGTAACTGAAGTTGGTGTTTGGGACTGCGATCCGAAAAATTTGCAGAACTTTGGGAATTGAAACATTGGTTATTTATTTTAATTGTAAATGTTTCCGGTATGAATACTTACTGTAAGCATTTCTTGATACAAAAGTAGCACAACCGACTCGTGCTGGCAACCTTTCGCCAGTATCAAAGCCAAGAATATATCACATCTGCTTCACGTTGTTTTATTACATTCGAAGATATAGGAGTATAAAGAAATTTAGGGTTAACTGCAGCGAGTTTTTTCAAATAATCGAAAGCTTAATATTTACTGTTTATAATGTTTATATTAGGTTCCATTAATTGTATGAAATCCGTATTGATTTCAGGACTGCACTGGAAGTTATAGGGCAAAAAGTTTTTTTTTCCTGAGCGAATTTTCAAAACCAAAGACACAAAAATTACCATTGCTAGCAGCACCAATCGATGTTTTCAACCAAATTTCTAGCAAACACGCTGCTTTGTCAATTTCATGAAAATCTCGTAACTTATTCACATTTCATAGGGCAAAAAGCAGATTTTTTTCTTTGTAATTTTTCAAGATGGCACCACTGGCACAGAGTTGCCTACAATTCAAAATCGCTTCTATCAGACCTGATCCTACTTAAGTCCAATGGATTCTGTAAATTTCAATTGTATCTGGTTATTGGTTCGTAAGTTCCCGTGAACAGAAGTTTTTGATACTAAAAATATAGGTTAACTGGGAAAGGGTTACCGTTCTTGTCCGACATGAAATTTCCAAAGTTTTATTTTGAACGTAAAGATTAAACATATTCGATGGTTTGAATGTTTTCACTTCCAAATTTTTATTTTTTCAAATTTAAGAGACCAAAATTATCATATCTGGCAGCTCCAACCGAATTTTTCAATCAAATTTCTACTTAACGTGGTCTAAAGCAATTTCCAGCTACTGTATGAATTTCGTTAAAATCGAACGATTGAGTCAGAATTTATAGGGCTTAAAGCATTTATCTTTTTTAGTGATTTTTCAAGATGGCACCACTGGCACAGAATCACCCGCATTTCAAAATCACTTCTTTCAGACCTGGTCCTATTTAAGACCAATACACTTTGCAAATTTCAATAAGTTCTGCTAATCGGATCGTAAGTTTCCGTGAACAGAAGTTTTTGATGCTAAAAATATAGGTAACTTGGGCAAGGGTTACCAGGTGTGCCCGTTATACCATATCAAATTTTATTTTTTGTATATGTAGACAAAGCCAAAGATTTACATATGAGTGGCTGTAATTTAAAGAAGCGGCATTTTTGCAAGAGAAACGATGAGGTGAAGGTTTTCAATTTGAATGCCTGCCCTAGCTACAGAGTTGCCAGCACGCTCATTGAAAGCTACTCAAGTCTACAACTAAACAATTTCAATATGTCGTGAAAATTTCATAATGATTGAATGACTCTGTCAAAAGTTATCGCAATTGAAAAATTTTCACATTTTCCCATTCTCTTTTTAGGCACTCAGCGCACACATGGGGTTAAAAAATTCCAAAACATTATCCGATTCACATGTAAAACACGTTCGAAATTTATTTCGTCATTTTTATTTTTGCAAAAATTATTTGTGTACGGAATAAGAGGTGTATTAAAAATATCACTAAAATGGCCGCCGGCGCCAAAGGGTTAATAATAATTGACATTTAGTGAAACCTGGACCTATTCTGGATATACATCAATGTATCCTGAAAGTTTCAGTTCAATCGGATGGCGCGTTCCTGAGATTATCTCACTGAAATATATATATATATATATATATATATATATATATATATATATATATATATATATATATATATATATATATAGATATATATATATATATATATATATATATATATATATATATATATATATATATATATATTTATATATAAATATATATATATATATATATATATATATATAAATATATATATAAATATATATATATATATATATATATATATATATATATATATATATATATATAAATATATATATATATATATATATATATATATATATATATATATATATATATATATATATATATATATATATCATATACATCGAAGATGCAGAATGGTGGTCATCGACAAACATGGTTTTGCTCCCTCACATCTGCAGCTAGCCTGACTCTTCACACATACACGCCGATAAAAAATGAAAAACCAGCTTAACCCAAACTTGTGATACTTTCCATACCAAAAGCACGCGAGTGGGCGGCATCAAAAGCGTGACACTTTTGATCTCCTGTCCCTTTCTCGCGTAATACAAAAAGTATGGGAAAGTGTCACCCTTACTACTAATCACTTTGGCCCAAAACTCATATTTGTACATATATATATACAAATATATATATATATATATATATATATATATATATATATATATATATATATATATATATATATATATATATATATATATATATATACATATATACAAAAAATTTCAGTGAAAAAATCTCAGAAATGCGCCATCCGATTGAGCTGAGATTTTCAGGATACATTGATGTATATGCAGAATAGTGCCAAGTCTCACAAAAAGTTTATTTTCTTTAACACTTTTGCGCCGGCGGCCATTTTAAAGATATTTTAAATATACCTATTATTCTGTGAAAAAATTACTTTTGCAAAACTAAAGTTAATGTTATGAACATGTTTTTATTGTGAATATGATAATGTTTTTGAAAGTTTTAATCCTATAAGTGCTTTAAGCGCCTAATGTGAGATTAGAAAAGTTTAGAAATGTTTGAATTGTGATAACTTTTTACCAGATTATCAGATTATTATGAAACTTCCAGGACATATTGATGTTGTTAAGTTGCACGCTGAAAACCCTGTAGCAACAGCAGGTACTGAAAGTGAAAACATTCAAACCATCGAACCTCCTAAAAAGTTTCGGTTTCTTACAATCAAAACCATTTTGTATACAAATCTTATGCCTTATCTACACATTCAAAGTAAAATTTTGGAAATTTCATGTAGGACAAAAACGATAGCCCTCTCGCAATTTACTTATATTTTAAAGATTAAAAACTTCTGTTAGATACAATTGAAATTTACAGAATACATTGGAGTTAAATAGGACCAGGTCTGATAGAAGCGATTTAGAATTGTGGGCAACTCTGTGCTAGTGAAAAGTGTGCTAGTGAGAAAAAAAACTGTTTTTCCTTATGAATTTTGATTTAGTTACCAGGTTTCCATGAAATTGACACAACAGCTGAACCTTACTTTAAGGCGTGTTTGATAGAAATTTTGTTGAACAATTCGTTTATTGCTGCCAGCTTTGGTAATTTTTGTATC
Source organism: Nemotelus pantherinus (assembly GCA_963978885.1). Lineage (NCBI taxonomy): Eukaryota > Metazoa > Arthropoda > Insecta > Diptera > Stratiomyidae > Nemotelus > Nemotelus pantherinus. The sequence continues at coordinate 157,892,359 of OZ022264.1, read as the reverse complement.
TTTGGTTTCGAATATTTGCTCAGGAAAATAAAGATTTTTGCCCTATAACTTTCATTGCAGTCATGAAATCAATACGAATTTCAATGGAACTTATTACTCAAGCCGAATTTGGTTTGAAAGCCATGACAGGGTTGCCAGCTGTTGTTGGTTTTGTGTTTTTTCCAATATCTTTATTAAGCGATTTTATCGCAACATTTTCAAATGGCAATGATATTGTTGTGACAATGAATAGCAAATATTAAGTTTTCGATTATTTGAAAAATTTTGCGGCTGGTAACCTTAAATTTCTTTATACTCCTAAAGCTTCAAATGCAGTCATCGGATCGAGACGGAATTCACAGCGTATGTCAATTTCAACGTAAAACAAATATGATATATTTTAGGCTTTGACACTAACAAAAGGTTGCCAGCACGAGTTGGTAGTGCTAGTTTTGTATCAATAAATGCTTACAGTTTGTATTCTGAAATATGCTAGGGTCGTCAGGAAATATGATTGTTGACGGGCCTTGGGACACTTCTCCTTCTTTCTGCGTTGACGTTGGGTCCTTTCTGGTGTAGAGGAAAAGTTACTTTAACCCAACCGTGGAGAAGGAGATTAAAAGGTATTCAACCTACCAAAGCGGCGAGGCCGCAGTTATTGCTGGCACCATGTTTAAGCTACCCTTAAACATTTGCCGTGCTTTTGATGGCTTTGCAATTAAAATCCTCGCAAGTGCAGACTCCGAGTAAAACAACCGTGTCCAGTGACTCTACTCTGCCGAATCTATTTTCAATCAATTTTACAATTCCTTATATACGATTTTACTATAATAACTTAACCTGCTTTGTTGCTAATACTCAGCATGCCTTGAAATAAATCATGAAATATATTTTCTCACGACCAGATATATTCCCATGATTCACACGTGCCCTATTTTCTCACACGGCACTTGACCGATATTCCTAGCGCCACTTAATCAACATGCATAAGAATTATCGTCATGTATGCTCGTTCACACCGAAACCAGATACCATGTATTTGGATCGTGTGCCAGTGCCATAGCACAAGAAGAATTTATGTCGCACTTGAATATGTCATATGGCGTGGATATTCATGGTCTACATTTGGAAATTTGATATTGTGGCTGAATGCAAGCAATAGTGCATTGTACATGACCTATGCAATATATGTATTACACATACATACTACAACATACGTTCCGTTCGGTCGTGTCAAAAAGTTCTCGTTCAACTTCCCAGTTTTCTATATACTTTAGTACTCCTGCGACTTAGTGAAAGTTTTGACCGGCCCCTTACGACATTTCGTGTAGTTTCTATTGATAGTGGAAGTGTGCGAAAGCTTCCTTAATTCCCAAGACATAATTTTACAATTTTCTTCTGTGAACGGTTCTTGTTGCTGTTTACTACATACCAATCCGACGCGCTTTTCAAGTTATTGTTGGTGCGAATCTATGCTGTTATTAATGGTTCGGCTTGCGTGTCATTTAGACTAGACAGTTTCCTGACACTATCCGCGCCCCAATCCTCACCTTGTGGTCTTTTGTGCTTTCTACAGCTTGATCAATAACTTGAAGTGGTGTGAAGCTGTGCTCTCATAGACTATAGTTAAGACACTTACCTATGCTTCCATTACTTTAGAACTTCTAAGCTTTTAGTGATCACTCGATCCTTACTTTATTCTATTTTCTTACCGGCTCGCTAGTGTTGTGCTTTTAAACCGCGGTGTGAAGTCTGGACACTCACCTAACTTTTGTCGGAGTGCTGCCATAATTGTGCATCCTGTTTGCGAAGTGCTACCACATCTACATTTTACTGCTGGTTTTCGAATTTAATTTGAACTTTTCGATCTTAATTTGAGAATTTAACTATTCTTATTATATTCTTCTTTTTTTTTCTTTTTTTTTTCCTGCAATACTATCATCAACCATGTCTCTTTGTTCCGCTAACTCCTGCTGCGACAAAGCCGAAAAAACTCCAATAATTACTTGTTTTGGATTTTGCGGCTTATCTTTTCACGCGAAGTGTGCAGGTCTCACTGCACCTATGGGGGACTGTATCAATCGCGCGGATTCGGGTTTTACATTACTACTGTGAAAAATGCCGGAAACATTCGATTCTTACTTACGTGGATAGACTTCGTGCCAATTTAAGGAATTTTACTGTGCTTGAGGTCTCTTTCAACGCATTACATAAGCAGCTGGAGGATTCCCGCAAGGAGACCGAAAAGCTCCTAAAGTTTGCTTTGACTGAGCGTCCATCTACTTCCGCGTCGCAAGATGCGCTGGCTGTCAGTGATGCAATCGTACCTCCCGCCTCACCTGTCGGTCCTGTGCCTTCTCTTCCTGGTGGAATCTGCACTCGAAGTCAGAAGCATCAAATTTCAATTCAGGCCCAGCTGCAACAGCCTTCTAATCAAGCTCAGCCTGTTCGTACTTCTGCGGAGCCGATGCCACATACGGATCTTCAAATAATTAATTCACCGAGTATACAGATTCAGCCTAAAACTCTTTCCAAGCCTCAGGCTCAACGTAAGCGACAAACGCCGCATCGTGTCGTTAACCTCCACGCGCCCAACATCCAGATGCGTTCGGATGATAAGACTGAGTCTGTTACTGTTCCTGATAACCAGGTTGTTACTTTGTGCGATGCTCCGCCAATACCTGTGGCATTGCCTCCTCTCCAAATTTTCGTCAGTCGGGTAACCTACGGAGTTTCTGCAGAGGATTTAACAAACTTCATCACATCTAGGCTTGGTTTCTCGCCTAGCATCTTATCATGTGTTAAACTCACGCCTGATAACTTACCGGATAGAGCTATTGCCTCTTTTAGGATCATCGTATCTGCTGGCTTGAATATCGTTCTTGTGCCGGAGTTTTGGCCAGCTGGCATCCTTGTTAAAGAATTTCAACAACGCCAACGGAAAAATTTTCTGAACAACGCCAAACGAGTCTTACACGCCTAACAAGTAGATCTACTTCACTTTGTATCTTCTACCAGAATGTTCGTGGTTTGAGGACAAAACTTAAGGAAGTTCTGCTCGCGTCTACTTTAGACTTACATCACGTTATCTGTTCCACTGAGACATGGCTTAATGACAATATTTTGAACAGAGAATTCCTTCCATGTTATACTTTTTTCCGGAGAGATCGTGATCGGGTTGCTTCTTGCAAAGCCGATGGCGGAGGGGTCGTAATTGCTATCCATAACACTCTTCGTGGAACAATCTGTGCCGAGTTTGTTCCTTCTCCTCCTGTTGAGTGTATTGTTGTACGTGCTATCCTTTCCCCATCTTCCGACCTACTTGTCTGCTGTGTTTATATACCATGCAACTTGTCTGTCACTGCCTACGAACGTTTTTACGCTGAGCTTTCCAGCTTCATCCTCTCTCGATTTCCTTTAACTCCCCTCCTAATTTTAGGTGATGTTGACCTCTCCTGCTTGATGTTGACCTGAACTTCCAGGTAAAGAATAAATGTCCTTCTTTTCAGCGTTACAATTTCTTCAAAGCTGACTTTCAAAAAATGTTCTCTGAAATCAGTCTTATCAATTTGTTTTCATTTTTCAAAGGATTGGATGTTGATTGTGCATTGTCCAAGTTCTACTCTTTCTAACCTTATCTTTAGTTTTACTCCCATTAAACGTCCTCTCAAACCTAATGATGTCCCTTGGTTCACTTTGAAAGTCTCTGATGCTCTTAAAGCTAAGGATAAAGCTCGTGAAAAGCTGAAGAAGACGGGTTCACCCTCTGACCTTCAGGAACTCCGTAGTCTGCGTTCTAACGCTAAAAAAGTGCTCAAGCAGGCAATGCGTGATTACTTTTCGAACATCGAGGCTTCAATCTGTTCCAATCAATCTAAATCCTTTTGGTCCTACATCCGTTCCCTCAAATCCAATTCTTCAGTTCCTGATTCTATGTCTCTTGATGATGTTAATGCTTCCACTCCTCAGGCTATTTGTGATTTGTTTGCTGCCTTTTTTTCCGCCTCCTTTAAAAAAACCCCACTAAATACCTCTATAGCTCCTACTGTCTCTCGTACCTTTCCTGCATTACCTATGTTTAGTACCAATCCTTTGGAAGTTGAAATCCTTTTGCACACCTTAAATTCGAATGCCAGTTCCGGTCCTGATGGTATTCCTAATATCCTTGTCAAATCCCTCTCATCCTCGCTCTGTGTTCCTTTAGCTATCCTTTTCAACATTAGCCTTACATCTGGTGTATTCCCTTCTTTATGGAAATCCGCCAATATTTTCCCAATCTTCAAATGTGGTGATCCTTCCGTTGTTTCCAACTATTGTCCGATATCCCTCCTCTGCTGTTTCAGTAAAATCGTTGAACGTCTTCTCTACAATAGAATTTATCCTTCCCTACAGCCCTTACTTGCTCCTGAGCAGCATGGTTTCTTCAAGGGTCGCTCTACATCGACCAACCTTATGGAGTTCACTAATTTTGTAGCCTCTGCCTTCGATTGTCAACATCAAGTTGATGTAATCTACACAGACTTTTCGAAGGCTTTTATTCTGTGAACCATAACCTGCTGCTCCTTAAACTTAATGGTTTTGGTGTTTTTGGTCCCCTCATCTCCTAGTTTTCCTCATATCTTCATAGTCGTCCCTGCAGAGTTACTTTTAATGGTTCCATATCTTCTCCTATTTTTCCCACATCCGGAGTTCCTCAAGATTCTTGGCCCCTTACTTCTTATCTTGTTTGTCAATGACCTTCCTTCTGTAATCAATTCTCCTTGTCTTTTATATGCGGATGACTTAAAATTATACAGAGCAATCAGGTCCGCGAACGATTTTCACCAGTTGCAAGCTGATTTGTTTGCTCTTAATCTCTGGTGTCAAGACAACTTTTTGCCTCTGAACATTTCGAAGTGCCACCAGATGTCTTTCGCATATAAAAATACTCCACATGTGTTCTCTTATTCTTTGTCTGGTATTTCCCTGTCAGTTGTCCAGCATTTTAGAGACCTGGGTGTGGTGTTTGATTCGAAATTAAGATTTGATATTAACGTTATGAATATGACGTCCAGGGCCTCTGGGATTGCTGGATTTGTTTTGCGTTCTTCCTATATGTTTACCAACATTTCCTCCTGTATTCATTTATATATCTCCTTAGTACGCAGTATTCTAGAATATGCGTGCCAAATCTGGTCTCCGCGCTTTCAGTACTTATCTGATGCTATTGAATCTATTAAGCGCAGGTTCACTCGCTCACTTCTTTTTAAATTTAATATCCCCTATTGTCCCTACTCCTCTCGTCTTTCCCTCCTTCGTATGTCCTCGTTGCAATCACGGAGGTTGTTCCTCGATGAGTGTTTCCTCTTCAAACTTTGCCAAGGCATTTTCTTAACAGATCTCGGTTCACAGATGACCAGACGTGTATCCAGCCGTCCAAGTCGTTCTTCTGAAGTTTTCTCTGTTCCTTTTGCACGTACGGAAGTCTACTTCCATTCGCCTTTGCTGCGCCTACCCAGAACGCACAATGCCCTTAAGCTTGGTCCTCTCCCCCAATCTTTTTTACAATTCAAGCATGTATTAAAAATGTAACCTTGAATTGCTACTTACCTTAGTCCTAATTTTAGTTTTTAGTTTTCTAATTTTAGTTTTTAGTTTTCTAATTTTAGTTTTCTAATTTTTAATTATTTTAGTTATTTCTTTTCCTTTTTCATTGTTTTATTTTTGTTATTTTTGCTTTCTTGTTGCTGTAATTGGAATTTATATGAAGCGCAAGGGATTAATAAATAAATAAATAAATAATACGTGTGGTCTGCTAGCTCATATCTAGTTACATTGACGATATTAGTGGATCGCGTAATTCATGTTTTGGTTTATTTCAGGCATGGTGATGATATATCATTACACTTTTACCCTTTTTTTGATTAGGGCTCACTTGTTACAAAAAAAAAACGAACACTAATCACAAACATTGAGTTCAATATTCCCAGAAGAGGTTTTTTTTTGTGCTCACAAAAATGCTTTCTTAGCTTTACTTAAAACAATGTGTATCATTCTTAACGTTTCTAAAACATAACAAAATTTTTCTATTTCTAGGTTCATATTTTTGTTTATATATCTACATTGTATCATTGTCGTTTGTATTACATGTGTGGTAAGATTTTAATCTGTTCTTATGTATTAACTTACAGTTTCCGGCTATGTCTAAAGTGACATTACAGTGATCCGTGTCCAAAACTCTATATGGACCTTTATATGGTGGTTGATGTTTCTTTCTTTTTTCATTTCTCAAAAGTACTAAATCTCCCTAAATCGTAAATTAATATAATATATATATATATATATATATATATATATATATATATATATATATATATATATATATATATATATATATATATATATATATATATATATATATATATATATATATATATATATATATATTTGTATATATATATGTATATATATATTTGTATATATATATATATATATATATATATATATATATATATATATATATATATATATATATATATATATACATATATATATATATATATATATATATATATATTTGTATATATATATGTACAAATATGAATTTTGGGCCAAAGTGATTAGTAGAAAGGTGACACTTTCCCATACTTTTTGCATTACGCGAGAAAGGGACAGGAGATCAAAAGTGTCACGCTTTTGATGCCGCCCACTCGCGTGCTTTTGGTATGGAAAGTATCACAAGTTTGGGTTAAGCTGGTTTTTCATTTTTTATCGGCGTGTATGTGTGAAGAGTCAGGCTAGCTGCAGATGTGAGGGAGCAAAACCATGTTTGTCGATGACCACCATTCTGCATCTTCGATGTCACAGCCAATGATATGTAAGCATGGATGCACCATTCTGTATCTTCGATGTAGGAGCCAATCATTAGCAGCTGTAGAAGCTTGTTTGTTTGGGTGTGTTTTTGTTTTTGTTTTTTTCGCTGGCTGGTAGAACAAGTGTGTCTGTCTTGTTTTCTTGTTTTATCTTTCCTCGTTCGCATTGTGCGATTCTGGTCTCAAGCCCAATCAATGCCTTTTGTTGGTCATGAAATGTTATACCGCGTTTATACATAGAGACGAGCGTCTCGTGAGGGCACTTGGCAAAACATTGGACAAGACACAGCAAGACATAAGGTGAATTGTTTACTTAGGATATTGCACCATGCAACACGCACCATGCACCTTTCGCCAGTTGTGAGCTGTTTTGTTCAGTTCAGTGAACGATGGCTAAGGTACAAGTTGTGGCTATTGCAACTGCCTGATGTGCGTTGAGTTTATTCAATCTTTGCCACGCAAGGATCATCACAACGGGTCTCTTATGTACCCACGTGTGTCAGACGGCAGACCCCTGTAGACCAGCAGCCATTTTAACTTTAAGGATATGTTTGAAATCCCGGCGAAAAGTTCGAAAAATGTAAATGATCATTCGCTTCCCTCTCTGAATCCCTTTGACTCGATGCATAAAACCGACTTCGCTTCCAGCTAGGACGAGACAGTCATAAACACTCAGGCACAGCAATAAAGAGATCATTATCCCTGCATAAAACAAACAAAAGCCCACCAGCAAGCCATTTACACACGCGTTCTTGTCATGAAAATAATAGCCGAGAATAGACCAGGAGACCATTTACACACTCACCTTGTCAACATTTGCCATTCCTTGGCGAGGATGTAAGCTCGGCATAAGATTTACGCGTACAAACGTGTTGCGAATGTGTCATAACTGACCTTTTTCGCTATGGGTTTACATGAATGGGTTTACGAGGGATTTTACTTTTGTTATTCTTGTTTATCATTTCATTCGCCATGTGTTTCAAACTCAATCATTGCAGTTGGTTGATAGTACCTTGAACTTGATTATACCTGTATCGCAAGCATATGCAGATGCAACGGCTTATTTTCTTGATTATCTTTCCTCATTCGGTATGTGCGTTTTTGGTCTCAAACTTGATATGGTATGCATGTGCGATATATTGTTAATAGATAGATCTGAGTAATTTGGTCTGTCGTTAATACAAGATGTAGACCGGTTGTACAAACCTGATGTGTCATAACTGACCTATGTTTAGTGTGGGTGAATTTTACGCGCTGCAGAGATTGTGTCATAGCTGGATGAATGATTTTATGATGTTTCCGAGTGGCTGTATTTAGATGAAAACAGAGACGTTATTCGCTGATTGCAGAAGAGTAGGTCAATGTTCAGGTGTTATTCAACATTGTATTTTCTTTGTGGTATTTAGATGGTACGTGGGGGTGGGAGTTTTAGGTAAATAAAAACACTTGTTTGAATAAGTGGCAATAAGCTTTATTGGTTTTTTATTGATAAAAATTTTTATTGAAATAAAATTATAAAGTTTTTATTTTTTATGGAATCGTATTTTAAGAAATCCACCCCTTGAGTCATCTATGCCACATCAAATGTTAAGAATTGATTTGTCGCCTGGTTCAGCTCTTACAGCTGACGCTGAGTTTTTATCTTGTCTGAAAATCGAGGGGGGCAGGAAGCAAAAAATCCCTGCATCTAGATGTACCGCCAGTCGAAGACCGTATTTGGTCTTCAGTATGCGGAAGAGTTTTATATGGTGCTCCTTCCCGATATTCTAAGGAGCTAACAGGAGTCATTTTATCTCCATGTCTACCAACTGCTGAAGTCAGAAACTCAAACGTGCTCTAGAAAAAATATAAATTATTCATGTATTATTTTTTTAAAAATGCAGCAAGTTACAGTACTGATATACTTACCATAATGTCTTGATAGACTCTCGAAGAAGACTCTGATGTTCATACGAAGGATTGCAGTCTTTTATACTAGATGGTTGCGAAATACCAGAACTAAAGTTCAAGAATACAAAGTTGTTAAAAGTATAGAGCTGTATACATATTTTATACAGTACACATACCAACCATCAGAACTCAAATTCAAGCCTATTTATTAATTAATACAAAGTTGCGAAAATGTAGAGGGCAGTATACATGTTTTATGATAAGTCAAATCCTGTTTATAAAAATCAGATGATATGTTGAATCACTTCTTGTTAAGATCGACAATCTTCACTTAAAATAGGTAAAATACGACAAAGCTGTTAAAACTAAAATCTATACACATATTTCATGTCAAGTTAAAACTTTTCATACAGAAATCAGATGGCATGTTGTTGTAGAGATCGTTTATTTTCACTTAAAAATAGGAATATGCAGTTTCATACATTATACATATCAACCATCAGAACTCGAATTTAAGTTTACTTTTGAATTAATACAAAGTTGCAGTACACATGTTTTATCATAGATCAGATCCAACTCACACAAAAAATGAGACGATATGACAAAATCCTTCTTGTCTAGAATGCCAATCTTCATTTAAATCGAGAATCTGCATACATATTTCAGCATAAATCAGTTCTATCTCATACAAAAATCAGATGGCTTGCTATTGTAGAGACCGATTATCTGTTCTTAAAACAGAAATATGCAACTATGCAGGTATGTAGTTTGATGATTTTTGTAGTTATTGCGTGAGATGGTTAGATGTGAAAGGTGGACTGGTCAGGAGAATAGCTGTAATGACCTTGTGAGTGAGTATAAAAGTGCTGCTTGAATATGGTAGAACCATCAAAATTCAATTCGAAGACTAGAATAGAGGAACTTCTTCTATTTCAGGAAAAATCGACTGGTGAGTAAGGTCGGACGAAGAATACAAGGATATTTTTTTTTTAATTTTTATTTTTTGGATCTTTCAGATTAGCGGGAAGGAAAACCTGCGACAACGTTCATTTCGCAGATATTTTTCCCCAAGGAGAATTTAGAGAAGTGTGAGAAGAAGACGAGGTGGAAGCCAAATCTGAGGTTTCAGCTGCGCTATTCACATTGAGAACACAGTCTTTTGCAAAATAAAAGGCCGGGGGTAATAAAAGACGCCAGAGAACAAGGACCGTTGCAATAATTCCGTGGCAGAGAAAAATATCTGTCAAGAAAACAGGTACCAGGAGCTGCAGAAAAAGCGAAAGAGAACTCTTCTAGGTATTGCGTGGCAGGCAAATACACATTAATGTATAAAAAACTCTAGCGCACCTGAACCGCTAGAAACACTAATGTTCGAAGAACAGTAGAAGAATCGTGCAGGTTTTGAGTGCATATTCCACCACATGAGCTGCTTATTACGGCCAAACTGTTTCAAATGCCACGTTTTACTTTGGTCTCAAGAATGCATTATGACTCATATGGTAGAAGGTTTCAGATATTTCCACTGGCATGAATTTCAACGTTTATGAGAGGAAAACACGGGTTAATTATACTCGTTATCAGTTGCTTATTTCACAAAATTTTGAAAGCAGCATCTCATATAACATCAATGAAGAACATGCTCAGTGCCTGCAGCACTGAAACTGAAGTTGGTGTTTGGGGCTGCGATCCGAAAAATTTGCAGAACTTTGGGAATTGAAACATCGGTTATTTATTTGCATTGTAAATGTTTCCGGTATAATTTTATTGATACAAAAGTAGCACAACCGACTCGTGCTGGCAACCTTTCGCCAGTATCAAAGCCAAGAATATATCACATCTGCTTCACGTTGTTATATTACTTTCGAAGTTATAGGAGTATGAAGAAATTTAGGGTGACCTGCAGCGAGTTTTTTCAAATAATCAAAAGCTTAATATTTGCTGTTTATTGGCACTACAACATCATTACCAATTGACAATTCTACGATTAAACCGCTTTATAAGGATATTGCAAACAAACACAAAACCAACAATAGCTTGCAACCCTATTGTGGCTTTTCAACCAAATTTGGCCTGAATAATGTTTATAATAAGTTCCATAAATTGTATGAAATTCGTATTGATTTCATGACTGCACTGGAAGTTATAGGGCAAAAAGTTTTATTTTCCTGAGAGAATTTTCAAAACCAAAGACACAAAAATTACCATAGCTGGCAGCACCAATCGAATTTTTCAACCAAATTTCTGTCAAACAGAGCTTAGAGTAAGGTTCAGCTACTGTGTCAATTTCATGAAAATCTGGTTACTAATTCACATTTCATAGGGCAAAAAGCAGTTTTTTTTTCTTTGTAATTTTTCAAGATGGCACCACTGGCACAGAGTTGCCCAGACCTGGTCCTACTTAAGTCCAGACCTGGTCCTACTTAAGTCCAATGTTTTCTGTAAATTTCAATGGTATCTGATTATCGATTCGTGAGTTCCCGTGAACAGAAGTTTTTGATGCTAAAAATATAGGTTGACTGGGAAAGGGTTACCGTTCTTGTCCGACATGAAGTTTCCAAAGTTTTACTTTGAACGTGTAGATAAAGCATAAGATTTGTACACAGATTGGTTTTATTGTAAGAAACGGACCTTTTTTAGGATATTCGATGGTTTGAATATTTTCACTTCCAAATTTTTATTTTTTCAAATTTAAGACACCAAAATTATCATAGCTGGCAGCTCCAACCGAATTTTTCAACCGAATTTCTACCAAACGTGGTTTAAAATAAGATCCAGCCACTGTGTAAATTTCGTCAAAATCGAACGATTCAATTAGAATTTATAGGGCTAAAAGCAGTTATCTTTTTTAATGATTTTTCAAGATGGCACCACTGGCACAGAATCGCCCGCATTTCAAAATCACTTCTATCAGATCTGGTCCTATTTACGACCAATACATGCTGCAAATTTCAATTAATTCTGCTCATTGGATCGTGAGTTTCCGTGAACAGAAGTTTTTGATGCTAAAAATATAGGTAACTTGGGCAAGGGTTACCAGGCGTACCCGTTATACCATATCAAATTTTATTTTTTTTCTATGTAAAAACAGCATGAAATTTACATATGAGTGGCTTTTCTTTGAAGAAACGGCACATTTTCAAGAGAGACGATGATTTTGAGGTTTTCACTTTCAGTACCTGCCCTAGCTACAAGGTTGCCAGCACGCTCAGCAAGAGCTACACAAATCTACAACTAAATAATACCAATATGTCCTGAAAGTTTCGTAATGATTGAATAGCTCTGTCAAAAGTTATCGCAATTTAAAAATTTTCAAATTTTTCCGTTCTCTTTTTAGGCACCCAGCGCACACATGGGGTTAAAAAATTCCAAAACATTATCCGATTCACATGTAAAACACGTTCGAAATTCATTTGGTCAACTTTATTTTTGCAAAAATTATTTGTGTACGGAATAATAGGTATAATAAAAATATCACTAAAATGGCCGCCGGCGCCAAAGGGTTAAAGATTTTTAACTTTTTCTGAGACCTGGCACTATTCTGCATATACAACAATGTGTCCTCAAAATTTCAGTTCAATCGGATGGCGCGTTCCTGAGATTTTTTCACTGAAAATTTTTGATGATATATATATATATATATATATATATATATATATATAGAAATATGAATTTTTGGCCAAAGTGATTTTAATACTAATGTTCTTCTTCGAACATTAGTAAAAATCAGGTGTTGGAAGCTATAGAAACTCGAGAGCTGCTATACCATCTTGGTATATATATAAATATTTATATATATATATATATATATATATATATATATATATATATATATATATATATATATATATATATATATATATATATATATATATATATATATATATACATATATATATATATATATATATATATATATATATATATATACATATATATATATATATATATATATATATATATATATATATATATATATATATATATATATATATATATATATATATATATATATATATATATATATATGTATATATATATATATATATATATATATATATATATATATATATATATATATATATATATATATATAAGTAGCTTAGTGTAGATGTTTTTAGTAAATATTAAATAGAATATTTTTAGGTAAAAGCCAAAATGGACGTAAAACAAATCGTTTGCACTTTGGATAGTGCTTTAAGTTTAGATTCTATGTAATTTCGTACTAACCTTAAGAGCCTGTTAAATATTATAAGAGAGCGAAAAGTTGTGTTCTCCCGAGAGGAGAAAAATTTTTTTCGTTTGAGGTATTGAAGGAATGTATTGATTTCTTCAATATTGAGAATACGAGTATTATCCAATCTTGTGAAGTATCATTAACTAATAAACACCTGAACCGCTAGAAACACTAATGTTCGAAGAACAGTAGAAGAATCGTGCAGGTTTTGAGTGCATATTCCACCACATAACGACATTACGACTTATCACGACCAAACTGTTTCAAATGACACGTTTTACTTTGGTCGTATATGGTGGAAGGTTTCAGATATTACCACTGGCATGAATTTCAACGTTTATGAGAGCAAAACACGGGTTAATTATATTCGTTATCAGTTGCTTATTTCACATAATTTTGAAAGCAGCATCTCATATAACATCAATTAAGAAAATGCTCAGTGTCTGCAGCACTCTAACTGAAGTTGGTGTTTTGGCTGCGATCCCAAAAATTTGCAGAACTTTGCGAATTGCAACATTGATTATTTATTTTAATTGTAAATGTTTCCGGTATGAATACTAACTGTAAGCGTTTATTGATACAAAAGTAGCACAACCGACTCGTGCTGACAACCTTCTGCCAGTATCAAAGCCAAGAATATATCACATCTGCTTCACGTTGTTATATTACATTCGAAGTTATAGGAGTCTAAAGAAATTTAGAGTTACCTGCAGCGAGTTTTTTCAAATAATCGAAAGCTTAATATTTGCTGTTTATTGTCACTACAATATCATTACCATTTGAAAATTCTACGCTAAAACCGCTTAATAAAGATATTGCAATTAAACACAAAACCAACAATAGCTGGCAACCCTATCGTGGCTTTTCAACCAAATTTGGCCTGAATAATGTTATAATAGGTTCCATTAATTATATGAAATTCGTATTGATTTCATGACTGCACTGGAAGTTATAGTGCAAAAAGTTTTTTTTCCTGAGCGAATTTTCACAACCAAAGACACAAAAATTACCATAGCTGGTAGCACCAATCAAATTTTTCAACCAAATTTCCACCAAACAGAGATTAGAGTTAGGTTTAGCTACTGTGTCAATTTCATGAAAATCTGGTAATTTATTCACATTTCATAGGGCAAAAAGCAGTTTTTTTTCTTTGTAATTTTTCAAGATGGCACCACTGGCACATAGTTGCCCACAATTCAAAATCGCTTCTATCAAATCTGGTCTTACTTAAGTCCAATGCATTCTGTAAATTTTAGCTGTATCTGATTATTGGTTCGTGAGTTTCCGTGAACAGAAGTTTTTGATGGTAAAAATATAGGTTAACTGGGAGAGGGTTACCGTTCTTGTCCGACATGAAATTTCCAAAGTTTTATTTTGAACGTGTAGATAAACCATAAGATTTATATACAGATTGGTTTTATTGTAAGAAACGGACATTTTTTTGAATATTCGATGGTTTGAATGTTTTCACTTCCAAATTTTTTTTCTCAAAATGAAGACACCAAAATTATCATAGCTGGCAACTCCAAACGAATTTTTCGACCAAATTTCTACCAAACGTGGCTTAAAGTAAGGTCCAGCAGTTGTGTGAGTTTCGTCAAAATCGAACTATTCAATCAGAATTTATAGGGCTAAAAATAATTATCTTTTTTATTGGTTTTTCAAGATGGCACCACTGGCACAGAATCGCCCGCATTTCAAAATCACTTCTATCAGATCTGGTCGTATTTAAGACTAATACATTCTGCAAATTTCAATTAATTCTGCTCATCGGATCGTGAGTTTCCGTGAACAGAAGTTTTTGATGCTTAAAATATAGGTAAATTGGGCAAGGGTTACCAGGCGTGCCCGTTATACCATATCTTTTTTTTTTTTTGGCTATGTAAACAAAGCACAAGATTTACATATGAGTGGCTTTTTTTGAAGAAACGGCATTTTTTCAAGAGAGACGATGATTTGGAGGTTTTCACTTTCAGTGTCTGCCCTAGCTACAGGGTTGCTAGCACGCTCATAAAAAGCTACACAAATCTACAACTAAATAATACTAACACGATCTGAAAATTTCGTAATGATTCAATAGCTCTGTCAAAAGTTATCGCAATTTAAAAATTTTCAAATTTTCCCGTCCTCTTTTTAGGCACCCAGCGCACACATAGGGTTAAAAAATTCCAAAGCATTATCCGATTCATATATAAAACACGTTCGAAATTTATTTCGTTAACTTTATTTTTGCGAAAATTATTTGTGCACGAAATAATAGGTATATTAAAAATATCACTTAAATGGCCGCCGGCGCCAAAAGGTTAACAATAACTGACATTTAAAGAGACCTGGACCTATTCTGCATATACACCAATGTATCCTGAAAGTTTCAACTCAATCGGATGGCGCGTTCCCGAGATTATCTCACTGAAATTTTTTGATGATATATATATATATATATATATATATATATATATATATATATATATATATATATATATATATATATATATAAATGGAAATATGAATTTTTGGCCGAATCGATTTTAATACTAATGTTCTTCGAACATTAGTAAGAAGGTCGAAAAGCTAACATGGTAAGCTCAAGTGTGAATCAAGCTCATTCAACACACGAAGTGGTTCAGTGTGTTGATGGAGTGAAAAGTGGGTATGAAGTGTTAGCTAGGGATAGACAATCCTTTAAGAAATTTAGCGTTGAGGCGAACAAAATTGTATTCCGAATCAAAAGTCTCGGTACTGAAAATGAAAATCCTCTTCTCAAAACCGAGAAAATGTTTGATGATATTATTAAAGATATAGTGTCGAAATCTGGAAGGGGAGCTATAATCAGCTTCACCATTTCACTCTCAAACTTACCTGACATAAAGCCTATCTGGTCTAGCTTGAGATTGATTGAAGAAGTGAATGGAAGGTATAAGTTAACGAACAAATTCCCAGGTAAACTGCAACATAACACCGGAAAGCGGTGCAACATGGGAAAACGATTTCGCTGACGATATTCAACGTTCCCACGAAAATGCTAGACATGCCGTCAGCATTTTCGTGCTAATATAACAAATATGTATTATAAGAAAATTTTCAGTTATTAATTGTACTTTGTAATAACCAGGCTTTGCCTGAGAAATAAATTTTTTTCATTCGAACAAACTCGCGTTTGTTAATTGGCGCCCGAGCAGGGACGATCGTCGCGGTACCGCAACAGAAAAATCGTGTTAAAAAGTACGTGGGATATGCGAGTGCGTACCTAACAGTCGAGTTTGAGAATAACCGCGGAAGTGATTTTTCTTTACGCGCGCAAAGTCGCGAAGTGTGTGTGGTACCTGTGGAGTGGAACGAGGCCCCGTAGTAGCTACAGGAGTAGCAAAAAGGAGTAGGGAAACTTACAGCCGCCCTCTCAGTCGACGATCGATCCATCAAGGAGCAAAGGAATTTCTTATTAATCAATCATGAGAAC